>OY757025.1:88073628-89273628 GCA_963580285.1 Lucinisca nassula | reverse complement strand
TTGTACTAACAATTTATTTTGCAGATTCTTGTGATTGTATTCTGGGTGTTGTCTCAATGAAGTTGTTTTTGCTCAATAGAGCTCATTGTTGGCGGTACCAACATGCGCATTTGAACGGTCGTTCTGTAGTTTTTTTATATACAGGTTATTCTGAGGCCCCGCCCACGGCGGCTTAGGGACATAAATGGGCTGCATGGTGCTGCCACGTAGAGTTGAAACCGATCGCACCGGACGAAGGTGTACATGTAAGTCTAACCAAGCAAAGTGATGCGAGTCTGACCGTTCCTTCTTATACATGTGAACCCTATCATTTTCCTAGGGCTGTATGGTTTG
Organism: Lucinisca nassula; assembly: GCA_963580285.1. Lineage (NCBI taxonomy): Eukaryota > Metazoa > Mollusca > Bivalvia > Lucinida > Lucinidae > Lucinisca > Lucinisca nassula. The sequence continues at coordinate 89,273,295 of OY757025.1, read as the reverse complement.
AGATGTCTTTTAATCTCAATGACGGATAAAAAGTCTCGCAAAATTGGAAACGTTTCATAAATGACATAAATAGTGTTGTCGGGGGCGTTAAACCTCAATTAAAACAAACAAACATGCTATTTTGTATGCCACATGCAATGCTTATGGGCATCTGTTGTAATTATTGTGCATCTGTTGTAAAAAATTGTCTACATGTCATAAACACATCTTATACCCCAAAACACTTCCTATTTTAGGAATGGCCAAGCGCATACTGTGCATGTTGCAATTTCTTTAACTAAAAGGGCAAATATGTACCGGTCCTCTTTGCTATTTATTGAAACGCGGCGCTTGTAATAGGTCAAAACGACCAGATTCGGGTTTTCCACATTCGTGTTTGTTGCTCCATTTTTTCCGTGTTAAGTGTACCCAGGCCCACCACATGGTCCGTGGTAAGGTGTACCCGTATTTCAAGGTAGTGAGCGAAGAAAAATCGTACGATTCTTATTCTATATGATTTTGTGAATTATTAAACATAGTATATTTACTTCGATATGTAGAGACAAGAAAAACCCCCGAATAATCGTGTATATGGCATTTATTTTTAACTGATAGACCCTATAATCTTGAAGATTTGTTTTATACCTATTGTGGCCAAATTTGTTTCTTTGATTTCCCTTCTCTGTCACAAATTAAAATTTTAACGAAACACCAAAAACATACTCTGTTGTTATCCCAAACCCAACACAAAAACGTAAATCGTGATATTTCCGACAAAATAAAGGAAACATTATACTCACACTTTTTTCCCGTCATTAAACATCATTATTGATTGATTATCCAATATTACACAAGGTCAACCAATATTCAAAAATCAAAAATCATGTTTTTAATTCAACAATTAATAAAATTGTCATTAATCAAGTAATTTTGTATTGGCCCAGTTACAGGTCCTCGGTCAGCTGTATTGGCCTCGGCCTTCGGCCTCGTGCCAATACAGCAGACCTCGGACCTGTACCTGGGCCAATACCAAATTACTTGATTAATAACATTATAGTAGCGTTCGTTGTACCCAGTCGCGTTACGTTGTACCGCGTAAACTTGTGTGTTACCTGTTGCAAGGACAGCGGGCATTCATTGTGATAACTCAAGGCATGTTTTCTCATCTCCAAAATAGCTACTTTTCTGGTGAAAACCCGTGTTGTTTTTTTTTCTAATTTATACTGCAAACATAGGTTGTGGGTGCTCGTTAGATCCGACTCATTGATACAAATTACCTATGTCTTGGCGCAGAAATAGCAAAAATAATGTTTTCTCTATTTAAGGTGGGGTTTATGGGATCTTCATTTTCAGAACTTGTTCACGTGGTTTGCCCAGCTGTTAATCAATATCAGCTGGACGCCCCGATGACAAACGATCAAAGCCCCAATGACTCATCCAACCACCGAAGGGAAACAAATGACTTAGGTATTAATTAATTGATCAAGGAGACAGTTCCACTCCTATAACCTTAGCTCTGGAACATAATTTATTGGTGGCTCGCTATTGATAAATGTTGCAATAAGCGGATATAATTATATCTTCGATCTGTTTGTCAGTTGAAATAAAGACATCATCATCATCATCTTCATCATCATCATCAATCATCATCATCATCATCATCAAAATGACAATGGCGAAAAAGAAGAAGAAGAAGAAGAATAAGGTGATGATGATGATGATGATCATCATCACCATCATCATCATCATCATCATCATCATCATCATCATCTTCATCATCATCATCATCATCATCATCATCATCATCAAAATTGATAATGGCGGAAAAGAAGAAGAAGAAGAAGACGAAGAATATGATGATGATGATGATGTCGATGATGATGATGATCATCAAAAATGACAATGGCGGAAAAGAAGAAGAAGAAGAAGAAGACGAAGAATATGATGATGATGATGTCGATGATGATGATGATGATGATGATGAATAAATAAAATTTAGCAGTATATTGGAATGAATAGCTTGAACAAGATGTCAGATAAAATTCAGAAACACCAATACTATAATTATGAAATATATCCTGAAATGATAGCTGCGACACTTGATGATTATATATGTTAATTTTGAACCGATGTTATAAAAGGTTACTGAGATGTCTCAAACACGCACATTTGCATAGACGCTTTGGTTAAACGTGATAGTCGAACAGGAGCAGCATTCTGTGGTTTCTGATCTGGGTCTACACTGTTTTCCAAACCCAACACATGATTCAAGTCCAGATTCTATAGATAACGCTCTTACGCAATATTTTTCCTCGGGTTGGAAACGCTCATCTACAACAGAACCCCATATTGGATTCTTACAATACCACCACAGATAGGATTGACAGGTTGCACAGTTGTCATTATCATACCCATCATTGGCTGGCAAGACTGACTATACCGTTATAATTATCATTACCGAAGCGTCGTTACCTTTTTACAACAGTGGACAATTCTTAAAATTAAAAAAAAAAAAAAAAAAAATAATCGCTGACATCACTTTCAAATTATCTTCTGACAACAGTAGTGGATTCATATATCGAAGATAATAAATAAATAATTAAATAAATAAATACTGGACGTGCCATTGATCAGATGCACACGTGCATCCATGTAGCCCGACTAGAATCTTTGGTTTACGCCGTATTGATAGTCCGAGTCCTATAGTTCTATTCAGTACGAAAACATATTTGTTTTCAGATAAAATCCTGATATTTTTTTTTTTCATATTTCTGCTCAAAACATAAATTGTGGTACTCGTTAGAACCGCCTCGGGGGAGGCGATTCTATCCAGTACCAACAATCTATGTTTTGAGCAGAATAAGAAAAATACTTATACCCCTATAAACACCAGTTTTAATATATTAAAAGTGTGGTTTAAGGGGGTCAAATCTATGAAGGCGTGTTTTCGTGATGATGTACTTTATGCTATTATGGTGACTGTGACGCAGACTAACGCTCACGTTTAACTGAGTCTTCGAACGTCGCACAAGTCCTAAAGCCGTTCTTTTTTTCGCGACGCGGCTCAATTATATACTGCTACAAAGCTTCGCGTGTAACTAATGCTCAGGTTTAACTGAGACTTCGAAAGTCGCACATGTCCTAAAGCCGTTTTTTTTTTCTCGAGCGGCCTAATTATACACTGCTACAAAGCTTCACGTGTTACTAAAACTCAAGTTGAACTGAGTCTTCGAAAGTCGCACAAGTCCTAAAGGTTTTTTTTTTTTTTTTTTCTCGAGCGGCCCAAATATACACTGCTACAAAGCTTCACGTAACTAACGCACAGTTTTAACTGAGTCTTCGAAAGTCGCACATGTCCTAAAGCCTTTTTTTCTCGAGCGGCCAAATTATACACTGCTACAAAGCTTCACGTGTAACAAACGCTCATATTTAGCTGAGTCTTCGAGAGTCGCACATGTCCTAAAACCGTTTTTTTCTCGAGTGGCCCAATTATACACTGCAATTACACGAAAACACGCCTATTAAAATACAGATCTATTGTTAATTTTTTTTTTCAACAAAGAAGATTGTTTTTATTTTTTCAGATAAAAATCCTGATATTTTTCGTATTTCTGCTCAAAACATAAATTACGAGTACCAACAATCTATGTTAGTAGTATAGGGTGCCACTTTGTGGACCAGATTATGGGGACCAGATTATAGGGAGTAGTTCCTATAATTTGTCCGGTCCCCATAATCTGGTCCCCAAAGTGACCCCACTTTATCTAAGCTTGGCTAGGCTAGTTTGGGTCTTGGGTGATCAGTAGTGTTTTGGCCGTGTGACTTCAGAGATTGACTTAGTCTTTGTGTTGATTGAAATAGTCCCTATAAATTTTCAGTTTTTGAAATTTATAGGGACCAAGCCTGAAATGACTTAATCCCTATAAATTTGATGTTCGGTGATATTATAGTGACCAGGCTTGAACATGACTTAGTCTCTGGTGTTTGAAATATTTGTGTGATAAACTTTCAAGAGGTCCAGGGGAACCACAAGATGACATATTGTTGGTCTTGTATCTCAAGACTTCATAGTGTCATGCTCATAAAGTGAAGCTATATTGTGTTCCTATAAATTTTTAGTACCTGAAATTTATAGGGAATAAACTTGAAAGAACTTAGTCTCCGGTGTGAAAAATGTTGGGCACTAATAGGATTCGAATCTATGACCTCCTGCTTTTGAGGCAGGCGCTCGGACTACTGAGCTCAAGTGCCTGTATATACTTTGTATGAAATACAATTGTTTTAAACGTAATACTTAGACAATACAGTTTCTCTTTCTTAACTCTTGGTAGCCCTGAAAATGGCTCTTTTGGTTTATTTCTATCTGGTTTTCTTTTTCCGTATGGGTTTGGTAGCAGCTTCAAGTCCAACAGCTGGTGATGTTTTCGAAGACTGCATTACTTGTACATCTTCATTTGTGACGACCTTTAAGTGGGGTGGAACCCTAATAGGATTCATTTCCAGTGATGATCGTTGTTGCGGGCGACATTCTAACTGTTTGACTCTATTCTTGAGGTCAATGATTTTATTCACTAAGACTTCAAAACTTTGAATCTCTGCCACAAGGTCTATCGGAACCCGAATTTTATGGTGACTTAGTATATAAATTTAGAAAAAATTATAACCGCAATGACTTCAGCACCCAATGTCGAAAAATCATTCTTCGATATAAAGAGATTGGATACAACATAAATGTTATACGACAGACTGCAAGCATAGTAGCTAACCCAATCACGGTTGACAACTTTGCTTCCCTCTTTAATTGCACGCCGGTGGGTCAGGCCTCAGATTCTATGACGGTTCCAACGTAAAGGCTTATGATGGACGGTACCTGATGCTCTGTCACTGGTCGGGCCCATCGGAGTCTAACTGTTTGTTTTCTTTTGCTCCAGCATTTCTGTTGTTTCTTGCTGTCGAGTCATCACCATTGTTTCATCTCTGTGGTTGTTTGATTTTTGTGTTCACGGAGATGTTTCACTGATGAGGTAGGAGGCCTTCATGCGGACTGAACAAATTATTTGTCTTAATCGCGACGGAAGTAAGGGCGATGATTGTGGCCACGTAAAATCGATTTAAGTCCCCCCCCCCAGTGTTGTTATTTCTAAGTAGAAGTGGAGGCAATGGTCAGGAATCGATACAATTAACCCACAGCTCCCATCAGAGACACCAACGGGAAAGAAACACAAACATGAAACAACAGACCCTAATGGAAACATCAACAGCGGAAAGCCAAAAAGGACAGTTACTTTCCCACAAAATGGCCAATAGGCTATCCAAAATAAAATCAATTAAGCGACACAAACAACCAAGGACAAACCATAACAAAAATAAACCGCGACAGAAGAACCGCCTTGGAACGGTCAGCGGAAACGAACTCTACTCCATCACTGCTACACCAAAGACGAAGAACTCTCTGAAGATTACGATTGGCTATTTCGTTAACCAATTTGATTGGTTCTTCGGTTAAAGTAGGTAAATCCTTTCAGCCTGTATAAAAGCCCTTCTGCTTTTGAGTTCTCTCCATATGTTTTCAGTATGACTTGGTCTAAAAAGTTACGTGCTGTATTCCACCGAAGGAATCGAACAACATACCACGACTGAGAAAGAATACTGGAAGAAAGTGGCGAGGCTACAAAGCGGACTGGCTTTACAGCAGTTCCTGGCTCGGAGAGGTGTTGAGTCGGCTACGATTAAGCCGATCGCTATAGTAGAACCTTTCCGTAGCAAGTAACCAGCTACATAGAGCAGCCCTTTTCAGGGATAACCCATGGATATCGTTAAAGAATAGACTTTTATAAATGACAAACAAAGATTGGTAAACTTCTGCTTTTTGAATGTGTTTTTAAAATTCCTTATACAATACTATATTTTTCCTAGCTATCTTATAACTAATGTCTATAACACTTTGTTTTATTCAAGTCAAATGTATATTTTGTCTTTGGTTTCTTAACTCCATGAGTGTTAGAAGTTGTTCGCTTTCTTTTTCTCGATTTCGTATCACTTGTCTGAGATTATTTCTCCTCGGCACGAGACTGTTTCTCCTCAGCACAAGACTGTTTCCTCTCATCAGACTGTTTTTTTCCTGCTGATTCTCAGATGATATTTCTGCAGAAGTGCAAGAAGGTAATGCAGGTGGTATGTCCAACTGATCTTGTATCAAAGCAGCCACCATTTTTGTTGTTGTTTTGCCTCATCAGACAATAGGCAAACTCACCTAGTTTTTCTAACACTTTAAGATGTATTTCACTGCATTTAGGTAATAGTTTAGGTCTATACAAATTATTTCTATACGGTTTTGTGAAGATACACATACCGGTTTTAGGGAAAACCGCGGTGAAATGTGAAATTCCAAAGTGATTTTTGATAATCCCACGATATTATATAATAGGTTATTCTGTAACGATATCCATGGGTTATCCATGAAAAGGGCTGCTCTGTGTAGCTAGTTACTTGCCACGGAAAGGTTCTACTATAGCGATCGGATTAAACGTAGCCGACCCAACACCTCTCCAAGTCCGGAACTGCTGGAAAGCCAGTCCGCTTTGTAGCCTCGCCACTTTCTTCGCGTATTCTTTCTCAGTCGTGGTATGTTGTTCGATTCCTGCGGTGAAATAAAGCACGTAACTTTTTAAACCAAGTCATACTGAAAACATATGGAGAGAACTCAAAAGCAGAAGGGCTTTTGTACAGAAAAAATATGGCTGCCGACACACTAATTTCAATTTTTTCCCGTGGGATTATTATCCCGCGGGATTTATTTTTACGGAGAAAACTCCCGCGGGATTTTTTTTTAAATGCTCTGGAATCAAGCTGTAATATCTCTTTTCTTTTAATAAGGCCAAACAAAGAAGCTAACAATGAGTTAAGCATGAATATAACTTTTTTTCTAAAAATCCTGTGGGATTTCACACCCATGGGATTTTTATCCCATAATCGAAAATGGGATTTTTCTCCCACAGGATTTCGCTAATTTCAAATTTCCTTTAAATCTGCTTTGTTTGGACAAAGCTATAATAATTTTGTCCATTTATGTATAAAACATGAATCATTTGTTGGTTAAAAGATAAACTAATTTAAATTTAACTCCCGCGGGATTTTTATCCCATTTCAGAGCACAGGATTTTAATCCTGTGGGATTTTTTTATTTCTTTATTTTTCTTTTTTGGCTGTTAAAGGAACAATGTATGAAAAACAGACTTCAGGTTCTTCCTTCGAGTTAGTGGATTAGCCTTTCTTGTGATTTTTAGGGTAAATTCTGACTTTCTTTGTCCGCATTAGGTCAACACACCGTCTAAACACTTTTTTAATAATAGAAATATGTTCTATAAAAGGGTTATCCTTTGGAAGCAAGAAATACACCACAGAATTGGAAAATATGAAGTGTACATATTTTCTGGGCCAGACTACTAGTTTCGGCCAATTAGGCCTCATCAGTGACCCTAAAATATTTTTAAAATTCCACAATGGAATCCATGATCCCAAAGGACAAGACAATCTAAACTACACTATAATGTAGGGCAGAGAGACATTTTACGGCCGCCACACATTCCCAGACACAAGCTGTAGTGACGTCAAATATGTTTTATAGAAGGGTTATCCTTTGGAAGCAAGGAATACACCACAGAGCTGGAAAATAGGAAGCGTACTTGTTTTCTGGGCCACAATAGCTAGTTTCGGCCAATTAGGTCTCATCAGTGACCCTCAGATATTTTCAAAATTCCTCAATGGAATCCACGATCCCCCCAAAAAACAAGAAAATATAAACTGCACTATAATGTAGGGCAGGGAGACTTTTTACGGCCGCCACACATTCCCAGACACCAGAAAGCCTATTAGATACAGAAACTCCTGTAGCCAGTGACTGAGTGAACTAACATGGCTGATTAGATTTTTTTGTTGCAATTACCGAAAAAAATCCTAACAAATACGAACACAGCGAGAAATGGCTGTAATATTCTCCTAAAATTACAACAAATTTGTTTTATGATCCAGCAAGGGGTCAACCAAGGTACAGACATAATGAAAAACAGTGTAGATACTGATCAGACTGCTTCAGAAGCAGTCTGATCTGGGTCTGCACCTTACTGTACCAATACTTAAAATTATTATGGTAACAGGTTTTCTTTCAGAGCTAGAAAATGAAATACATTTCATTGCATATGATCAGTCTTAGCAATGTGCTTAATGGACAACCTTGAAACAAATATGTTCTAGAAAGGGTTATCCTTTGGAAGCGAGGACTACACGAAATATGGAGTGTACATGTTTTCTGGGCCAGACTAGCTAGTTTCGACCAATAAGGCCTCATCAGTGACCCTCAAATATTTTCAAAATTCCACAATGGAACCAATGATCCTAAAGGACAAGAAAATATAAACTGCACTAGGCAGTTTCGTCACATTACAATAATATATCCCTGTCCTAAAATTCATTTTATATCCATACGGTTTAGGAGTTATGGTCCGTACACGAAGTGGGACGGACGTACGGACGGACGGATGGACGACCAGGGGTACACTTAATGCCCTTCCGCTATTATTCGATTAGGTGGGGGCATAACTACAGAAGCCTCCGGCCTGCATTTGTCCACGTGACTATCACTGACCATGCACAAATACAGGTATTGGTTATCTGTAGCAGTGCTTGTCTTCTCCAGCCTCATGTCCTGGGGCATTCAGCCTTTTGTAAACACTGGAGATCCATATCAGATGCCAGATAATGTGGTCTCCAATCAGGTCTACTATGCCAGCTTTAGTTATTGGAATTTAAGGGTTAAACGAGACACAGTTAGGGGATAACTGTTCTGAAAATTGTCATTTGGGGAGGTAAATCGGAGGTTTTACGGTCGGAAGTTTCGTTTTACGGCGACGCGTCAGCGGAGCCGTAAAACGTAATTTGCGACCGTAAAACCGACGATTTACCTCCCCAAATGACAATTTTCAATACAGTTATCCCCATTCTATTGCACTTATTCGGTTGTTAAGTTATAAAGTGTACTATTTTGCACAAGGCGGCAAGCGCGACGAGCTGCGTAAAACCAAATGCCAGCCAATGAAAAGCGACGTTACGTAATGACGTCGGGTTTCCGACAGTATATCGCAGAATATACTGTCGCAAATTTTTGACGTTATCCAATCAGACGTCGGGTTACATACGCAAGTGCATTAGAATGTAGTTTAAGTTTCAGTTCATGACTATTTTCCCAGCCTGCCCTCCGTCACAAATGACTCCACCAGTACTTTGACATTTCAGTGGACTGCAGAATGGAACTTTTAGCGATTCTGGTAGAGAGTTTTGTGAAATTATTTGCAACTGAATCACTTAAGCTCTAGAGGGTATGTCATTGTAAATTTGGTATTTTCGTTTTTATTCTAATATTGATGTAGCAGCCATCTTGTTCACTCTTGCCTGTACAGTGCGCTGGAACCATTTTAGCAGTTTTGATGCAAAGTCGGAAGGGGAAATAATTTTAACATTTAGCCATTGACAGAAGATGTCATTCAAAGATCAAATTTTAAGTTTTGTTGCCAGCTTGTTCAAAGGAGTGTAACTAAGCAATTTTGGGACTGGCTATAAGGGGACTTAACATTTCTATGAAATTATTTTGACATTCAACCAAAAGAGCCATTTGCTGAGAGCTGTCCTTCGAAGATTTTTTTTTTCAAATGTTTCTTTAGCAATTTTGGGCCAGGGACTTGTCATTAGAGGAATATTCCTTTGTTGTTGTTTTGAAATCAAGCAATGGTGTAACAACCCTGAAAGTACGACAGGCCTCAATATTATGGCCTCAAAATGATTTTTCTCTCGATCTCAGGTTTTGGTATTGAATATGCCATGTCCAAGCAACAGTCAGCACTAGTTTTCTGTAGTCAGATACCCCAAATTCGACAGAGCACTTTTCAACAACCCTCACCAGCCTGCTAGGCCCAGATTTTATTTTTCATTATGAATCAAACTGCCTTGCTATATACTGAAAGATGAACCATTATCTTACTGAACAAATGAATGCTGCCACACCCATTTCTGACTATCAGTCAATCAAATTACATAATATAATGTAGTCAGTGAACTCACATACCTCAAGAAATACTGTGTAGATCCGGATCAGATCATGAGATGTCTTCTGAAGATCAGGATCTACACTGTTTGCATAGGTACCAGCGCTTATTATGCTCAGCAGGATAAGAAATAAACAAGCAATCACTTTGATTTTTTTTTTGTATTTTCTTCTCTGGGTATATTTACAATGTAGACATATAGTAAATACATGGTTAGTGTCTTTAATAATAAAATATAATCGGTGAGCCTTAGACAGTTTTAAAGGGGCGGGCTTTATCGAGCCCCTATAAAATTGTCGCGGCGAACCGATGTTATTTTATTATTAAAGACACTAATCATGTAAATAGTTTATACCGCAATTCAAAAATCAAGGGGTTCGCAATAATTTAGCAAATTTAAGCAAACAAAGATAGCAGGCAGTGTGACATGTTAAACGACATTCAGTGCGATGGCGCGCACACGTAGTTAAACGTGACGTCAACGAGTGCAAAGTTTCTGACGTCACCATGCCACAAAGACGTAGGAAACAACATGGACGCTCGAATAAAAGTTTCTCAGCGCTTTACATTCCGTATGAAAATCTGCAAATATGTAGTTTATTTTAGAGTTAGAAATTATTTTCGAGGTTGAGACTCAACTGCAGTAGCAGTGCGCAGTTATTCCAACGGGTCATTCAAACCAGGAAAGGCAGAGAAGGTAAGAATTTAGCTGAAATTTGTGAAAATCTGTTCAAATAAATATTGCAAAGATTTTAACTTGCAGTTTCGTTGTTTTACCAAGTATATAAGGTTGCATGTTATTGTTTACACTTGTAAATTTGTGACCTGAAAAGTAGGTCCGGTCTATAAATGGTCTCTAGACGTATTATAGGTCAGTAGAAGGTATTATAGGTCACTACCGATTATAGCGTGCAGTTATTCGACCCCTTTTATTAGATTACTAAAATGCCTCATTGCGGTATAAATACACTTGGCCAAATTAATAAAGTCACTCAATATTTGAGCACATTTTCCAAACTGAGATAATGAACAAAAACATTGTTTTTTAAAAATAAGTTGTCAGTTTTGTAGAAAAAAGGAATTAGCATAGTTTATTCCATAATTTCTGTTCTTCCAATATAAAATATAGCTTAAATATGCCAACATAAAAAAATAAATAAATAATACCGTAATGATCCTAAGTATTTGTACAGATTAGGGTAAGGCGAACGATACAGACCCAGATCAGATTGCTCTGAAAGATAAGTCTGATCAGGGTCTACATTGTTGGCCATTATTCGTCCTGCACCCTTAAGACTCCTTGCTGGATGATGAAACAAATTTGTTTAAATTTTAGGAGAATTACACCAAGTTCTCACGGGCCAATAGGCTATCCAAAATAAAATATTCTACCACAGCGCGCCTATATAGGCAATGGAAAGTAACTGTGTTTTATTCTACAACAAATCACGACAAGGAAGAGCGTGACGAGTGACGTCATTAAAACTGCAAATTTATGACGTCACTAGTCGATTTCCTTGACGTTAGACGGTGTAACGTCATTTTCTCGCATCGAAAACGTTAGAAAAGGATATGAATACATGTATTTCAGTCGATAATTTTAGCGGGATTTCTTCTAACAATGGCGAAAAGTTGTGAGATTTTGAAGGAAACAACAGCATTATTGCCGATTTGCAGCCTGTTAGAATCGAAATAGATCAGCTCTAGTTTGTGATTTGTTGAGTAATAAATCACAGTTTGTCGGTCAGTTGTAAGTAGACAAATCACGCGCGCTACGCGCGCGTGATTTGTCTACTTTACAACTGACCTCCAAACTGTGATTTATTACTCAACAAATCACAGTGAGAGCTGATCTATGTCTTAAACATAAGTGACACAAACACCCAAAGACAAACCATAACAAAAATTAACCGCGACAGAGGAACCGCCTTGGAACGGTCAGCGGAAACGAATTCGACTGGGGGGCTTAAATCGATTTTACGTTGCCACAATCCTCGCCCTTACTTCCGTCGCGATTAAGACAAATAATTTGTTCAGTCTGCATGAAGGCCTCCTAACTCATCAGTGCAACATCTCCGTGAACACAAAAATCAAACAACCACAGAGATGAAACAACGGTGAGGACTCGACAGCAAGCAACAACCGAAATGCTGGAGCAAAAGAAAACCAACAGTTAGACTCCAATTTGCCCGACCAGAGACAGAGCATCAGGTACCAACCAACGTAAGCCTTTACGTTGGAACCGTCATAGAATCTGAGGCATGACCCACCGGCGTGCAATTAAAGAGGGAAGCAAAGTTATCAACCGTGATTGGGTTAAGTACCATGTATGAAGTCTGTCATACATTTATGTTGTGCCCAATCTTTTTATATCGAAGAATGATGTTCCGAAATTGGGTGCTGAAGTCATTGCGGTTATAAATTTTTCTAAATTTATATACTAAGTCACCGTAAAATTCGGGTTCCGATAGACCTTGTTGCAGAAGAGATTTAAGTCCAGTTTTAAATTTTGAAATTAAATCAGAATGACGTCTATAAAATTTTGAAAAGGCTTTGCGTAGTTTATGGTACCGGTAACCCTGATTAAGAAGTTTAGCCGTTAACAATTTATTAGAGTGTTGAAGTCAGTTGCATGACTACACACACTCTAGAAATCGAATTAAAACCAAAATCATCGCGTTTAGCATAAATTTTGCAAGAAACAAACCCATCCACAATAGATAGATGTAAATCCAAAAACGGGGCCTTGGTATCAGAAGAATTTGATTTATTTAACTTAAGTTCTTGGGGTGGGTGGGGGTGGTAAATTTGACTGATCAAACCATCGAAATAGGTATTATTAATATTTAATAATTCATCCAAATATCTAGAAGTGGAGATAAAAGCTTCAATGATTTCAGACTGGTTATCAGCAGAAAGGGACATCATGAAGTCTCTCTCATAACAAAACAAAAACAGATCAGCCACAAGTGGTGTGCAATTAGTACCCATCGGAATACCCACAACTTGGCTAAATAACTTAGTACCAAATCTTATGTAAATATTGTCAAGTAGAAAGGTGAGAGCTTCAAACACCTTCTGACATGGCCATAAGTGTTTTAAGATCATTACGGTAACAAATCTGTGTGATGATTACTACATTCTAGGTGAGAGCTTCACACAAATTCTGAGATGACCATAAGTGTTTTAAGATCATTACGGTAATACACATCTGTGTGACGATTCTTCCATTTTGCTAAAATGGTTACCTTTCGAGGCAATTTGTGATAGTTTCCTTATTTAGAATTAACATATACATAACATTGCCTAAATAGGCAGGATCTCGAATGTTTTATATACAGTAAAATCCTAAATTAAGACCACATTTGGGACTGTTCAAAAGTGGTCTTAAAAAGACCACTTTTGAACAGTCCCAAAGGTGATCTCTGATCAGAGGACACTGTTTGCAGAAAACAGAAAGAAAGAATACTGTAACTTTCTTTATCATATGACGTCGCGTCTGAGAGTGTAATAACGCCATGTAATATTTTCGATAATCCACTTGTGGATTAAATATGCAAATTAGCTAGATACGTCCCGTAACGTTACATGTTCGACGTCCTTAACGACGTTGCGTTTACTAACGGCGGAATATTGACATTTTTGTAAACAATCGTGAATATAATGCGCTTTAAATGTCATATGATAAATAGAATCTTGCATCGGCAAAGCCTCGCATTTTATCCCTTTTCCTCAACTCGTTTAATAAACCCAATAATACATGAACACTCATGTAAGATCCTCTATATATATGAGATGTGACACTAATAAATTACTTACTTACTTACTTACTTACTTACTTGCCGGCCTCAGTGGCTCGGTCGGATGCGCGTCTGACTGGTGATCAGGAGGACGCGGGTTCGACTCCCGCCGGGGTCGGCAACATTCTTTCGTGGAGATTGATCATGCAATCTTTTCTACGGTCATTCTCTCCCTTCCGCTGATTCAAGAAGGGCAGTTGTCAGTTTCTGGCGAAAGAATGTGCACTGTACTGGTTAACCGCTTATGTATAAGCCTGCCCAGGAAAGTGTTGATAGGTAAACTGACCGGCTCAAAAATGACCTAAATAGTGTTGACTGGGCCGTTAAACTCCAATACAAACAAACAAAACTTACTTACGTACATAACAGGTTGTGAATGCTTGTTAAGGCGATTCTAGTGATTACTCACAACCTAAATATGATAATTATAATCTATCGATTATAAACTGAAAGTCCCCCCAAATGAACACCATACTCGACGGACGGATTTTCTATCCACCCCTCACAACCATATAAGATTCTTATATTGTTATAGCAACCAACCAACGAGTTGTTTGCCGCCGAAGGCGGCAAACAACGAGAGTTGGTTGCTTAACGGTAACACGTGTATTTATTTATGAACATACCCCACCCATTCAAACCTCAAAAGCCAACAGGACTAAGGCCAAAAATTTCTTCGTACTTCCGGTTTTACAGCTTCCTGTTGCCGGAAGTAAACCTGATTGGATAAAACTTGAACTTCCTTGTTACCATGGACGCACGTTCATCTTTTCGAAATAAACAAACTTGGCTGTGCTACATCAACTCACAATACACCTTTTTCCCGTTTAACAGCTACATCTAATTCAATGATAAAAACGTGTCTTCTTTACCCTTTCGCTGGTATATTCCACTGCATGAGGTAATACTACACATACAGTGTCACAGACCGTGTCAAAACTAATAGCCGTTAGTGTTGGCGAGAAGAAGTAAACAAAAGTTTTCCTGCTGTGATGAGTGAATAAAATAATACAGTAGGTACATTTTTCTTGAAACATCTTGCTTAAAAATTGGTGTTTCAGTTCAATGTACCTGTTGTTAAAATACAGCCAACAAAGCTCAGTGAGGATTTTTTCCACTGCAGTCGAAGAAAATCAGGGCCGGACTCTAGCTCTTGTCGAAAATAAGCATGCAGCTACCAGGCTTCTAGATCGAGATAGTACATGAAAGAAGAAAACTCTGCACACTGATGGCCAGAATCACAGCAATAGGTGAATTGGGATGCAAACATCTTGTTCAAACTTTGGTGTTTCATTTCAAAGTACCTCTTGTTTAAACAAAGCAGCATTGGAGGTCACAGGAGTGAATTGTCTTGGAATCTCAGAAGACACTCCCAGGTATCCAAGTTGTAAATAAGAATGCTTTGTGGTGAGTGACTGTTTCAAAAAACTTTACAAAGGTATTCTCGAATTTGACCCTAGCCCCACCCCAGGGTGTAAACCCAGGGTTATGTTCTCTTTGAACATCAGAAGACCCTCCCAGTAGCCTGGCAGTAGGGCTGGCTAATCAAAGCTGAAAAGATAATCAATTATCATTCCTGTCATTGCGATCGATAATCAATTAGTAATCACTGAAGATTTAGTTATAATTTTACGGTCGGGTATAAAAGCCAAGGCCGGGCCGGGCCAAAAAATGCTGATCCAAAGATTTTATATTTTGTCTATTGTTCTAATTAAGATATATATCTAGGTCAATTGGGTATCAAATTATTATAAATAACATATTTGATAACTGCACGAAGGTTTATCTCTCTTTTCTTGAAATAACCGTTTTCCGAAATCCAGGGTATAAAAGCCAGGGCCGGAAAAAATGATAATATTTCTTAAATCCTTGCAAATCTACAGTTTAAAGTACTTCTTTAGGTACTGAAAATATTGTCATCACTTCTCCATAGAAAAATATAACAAACATATGAGACTACCTTAAATGATCAATTTTCTTACTTTTTAATTGTTTCTATTTTTAGTTTGACTTAATTAAAGAAAACGACGGAAAAGGACCGAAATGGAAGAAAATTTTGTTTACTGCTACCTGGAATTAAAGAAAAGTAAAAAATAACATTTTTTCTTTATCATTTTAATACACACATACATGTTAGCAAATATAACAATCAATTTTTATATTTCTTTAATTCCAGCTAGCAGTAATAATACGTTTTTTTACCTTTTTGGTACATTTCGGTCATTTCCTTTAGTAAAGTTAATCTAAACATTACGATAACACGCCCGTATGGCATAGTGCATTTTTTCACATCTCCAAAATGGCTACTTTTCTGATTAAAATATGCGATATTTTTCTTATAAATACTACAAACATAGGTTGTGGGTGCTCGTTAGAACCGCCTCATCGAGGCGGTTCAAACGAGTACCCACAACCTATGTCTTGGATTAAAAATAATGTTTACCCCCTTAAACCCCAGTTTTCTCTATAAAAAGTGGGGTTTAGGGGGTGTTCATTTCACGGACTTGTTCACGTGATGAATAGAAACCATTAGAAAATAAGAAATAAGATCATTTAAGGTGATTTTGATATGTTTATTTTATTTTCTATGTACACATGATAAAAACTATCAAATTTATCTATCATCAGGGCAAAAAAGAATTTCTTTAACCGATAAAATTGTAAGAAATTAATAAATATTTCCATTTTTACCAGCCTTTGGCACAATACTTTGGATCCAGACGTTAACTGGAGGCCCCCTGTGCAGGGAGAACCATCCCCCGTGCAGGTTAAAGATCCCTAACATAATTACATCAACAACAACAGCCTGTTTACTATGTAGGCAGCTCCATCCTGCGAAACCTGGAGTGTATATACATGTATATGTAATGTACACCAGGAGTGTTTTGTTTGTTTGATTTGAGGTGTAAAGTCCCCATCAACACCAACCCAAGACCGACGGATTTTGTCTGGTGAAAAGCTGGACCAGGTCAGGTCGCGTGAGATCAGTGGCTGGCTGGTCCGAATGGTCTACCCTGGTAGTTGAAAATCTGCCACCAAAGTCATAAAAATCCATGTTTTTAGCTCATTGATTATAAAATGGATTTCTGTTTTCAGTATGTTGCAGTAGCTTTACTATGTAAATAATAATAGAAATATTTGTTTGATTTGAGGTTTAACATCCCCATCAACACCGTAAAGGTCATTTTGGAGACATTGCTTCCAATTTTGTTGGACTTTTATCCGACACTGAGTTGAAATGACATCTCAAGCCCTGCTGGCCAATGAAACCAATAGGGCTTTAATATAAGCATGGAGGGTCCGACACTTGCATATTTTCAGTATTAAACTGTATCCCTCATTGTCAGTTTCACTATTATCATGCGTCAGCATTAAGTTTTGTAAAGGCTTGAAAACACGAGCTTGTACTTGCAGCTGTGCCAGTTTCGCAGAACTTTTCAATTTTTCTCAAAAAAGGCACAAATATTTTATATCTAAACTCACTGCATCTAACAACATTGCAGAATAACTAATCAACAACTTATTCAAGTCAAGCCCCATGTTCAAGTAGCTTAAAACTTTTTAGTGCCGTGTTGGGGGAAAAAATTGGTAGTTCCATTTCAAGGGGGTATCCCTTTTCAAAGAATTCTTTGTCCTGTTTGTTAAAAATTCAGAGACCAATTTTCATTGCACATAGTTGGTAGGGAAAGTGTTGCAATGTTTGTGGTGGTGGCTTTGACAAAGTCACATATAAGAACTAAGAACAAAACTCAATGTACGCAATCTTACTGGACTGCATCGTAGATCTATTTTTGACCCGTATTTTGACTTTTTACACATTCGGTAAGTTTACTGGGCAAATCAACAGGCCAACTACAAACTCTGTGATATTGAATTGGTCTTATCTATATTCTGATATAGAATTTCCTGTGCCTGCGCAGGTTAGAGATGCCGTAATTACAGAATTACTGTGTAGGCTTTTGAGTGTATGTAATAATGTACACCTAATGTGACATACTTGTAACTTGTGTGCTAGAAGAATCATGATTCCTGAAGGATCGTCTTCTAGAACCATTTTCCATTCCCATTGAGAGTTTTGTTTGTTTGATTTGATGTTTAACATCCCCATCAACACTGTATAGGACATTTTGATAATGTTGCTTCCAATTTTGTGCTACTTTTACTCGACATTGAGATGAAATGACATCTAAAGCCTTGTATCCCATAAACCAATATGGTTTATAAGCATGGGCGGTCCGACTTGCACCGCTTTCCCTAGGCAGGCATAGATCCTCTAAGCCGTTAACCAGGCAGTACTCCTGTGCTGTCGGTTTCAGCTCTGCGTGGAAGCATCATGCAGCCAATCTATTTTTTAAAGCCCCGATGGAGTGGGGCGGTGCATGGGGGGCACCTTGGGGAGATGGATAGATTTTGTTTGTTTGGTTTGAGGTTTAAAGTCCCCGTCAACACTGTAAAGGTCATTTTGGTGACTCTGCTTCCAATTTTGTGGGACTTTTACCCAACATCGAAATAAAATGACATTTCAAGCCCTGCCGCGCAATGAAACCAATAGGGTTTATAAGCATGGACGGTCTGACTCGCACTGCTTTGCCTGGGCAGGCTTAGATCCTCAAAGCAGTTTACCAGTACTTGTGTGCGGGTCGGTTTCAGCTTTGCGTGTAAGCATCATGCAGCCCATTTATTCCTTCAAGTCCCAATGCCGCGCAATGGTGGAGGGGGGGGGGAAGATTCACCTTATTTGCATTATCTGCTGGTTCCTAGTCTGAAGGTTATCAAAGTTGGAAAAACAGGTAACCAGAACACCCTGACCTTCAAGGTCAGTGGGGAGGGTCTGGTTACCTGTTTTTCCAATATTGGCAAAGTGGCAGCAAATAGTGCAAATATGGTGGATAGAATTCTGACATTTCTATCTCTTGAACAGAGATAATAACTCTTCCCTACCCTAAAGTATGGATGCAACTGCAGTTTTCAAAAATAATACTGGTTCTACTAAATACCGATACCATTCTCTGGAAGGAGTGGTTTTTTATACCCGCTTTTTCGAGGAAAAATCGGGTATATTGTTTTCGTATCACAGTTGAGTCCGGCGTCCGTCGGTCTGTCTGTCCGTCACGTTTCTTGTAAATGGATCTCCTCTGCAACTACTGAAGTTACACTTTTGAAACTTTGCATGTGGATAGACCCTACGTGGAATGTAGATGGCAGTGAGCAACTTTTTGGTGACCTTGACCTCAACATGACCCCAAGGTCAAAGGTAAAAAAATATGGCAAATCATAATTTGTCATATCTCCTTAACTATTGGAGATATACTTCTGAAACTTTGCTTATTGGATGGTCTTTGGAATATAGAATATGTTGGACTACTTTTGGTGTGACCTTGACCCCAAGGTCAAAGGTCAAAATGTATGATTTAGCCGTATCTTCTAAACTATTAGAGGTACACTTCTGAAACTTTGGTTATTGGATGGCCCTTGGAATATAGAATAAATCTGGATACTTTTTGTGTGACCTTGACCTCAACATGACCCCAAGGGCAAAGGTAAAAAAATTATGATTTGCCATATCTCCTAAACTATTGGAGTTACACTTCT
Organism: Lucinisca nassula; assembly: GCA_963580285.1. Taxonomy (NCBI): domain Eukaryota; kingdom Metazoa; phylum Mollusca; class Bivalvia; order Lucinida; family Lucinidae; genus Lucinisca; species Lucinisca nassula. The sequence continues at coordinate 89,253,827 of OY757025.1, read as the reverse complement.
GAAACTTTGCTTATTGGATGGTCCTTGGAATACAGAATATGTCGGGCTACTTTTGGTGTGACCTTGACCCCAAGGTCAAAGGTCAAAAAGTATGATTTTGCCATATCTTCTAAACTATTAGAGTTACACTTCTGTAACTTTAGTCATTGGATGGCCCTTGGAAGATAGAATAAATTTGGACACTTTTGATGTGACCTTCACCTCAACATGACCCCAAGGTCAAAGGTCAAAAATTATGATTTGCCATATCTCCTAAACTATTGGAGTTACACTTCTGAAACTTTGCCTATCGGATGGTCCTTGGAATATAGAATATTTTCGGCTACTTTTGGTGTGACCTCGACCCAAGGTCAAAGGTAAAAAAAGTATGACTTTGCTATATCTTCCTAACTATTAGAGTTACACTTCTGAAACTTGGTTATTTGATGGCTGTTGGAATATAGAATAAATTGGGATACTTTGGGTGGACCTCAACATAACCCCAAGGTTAAAGGTCGAAAAGTATGACTTTGCCATATCTTCTAAACTATAAGAGTTACACTTCTGAATTTTTGCTTATCAGTTAGAATGTTCTTTACAACTTTTTTTTTTAACTTACATACAGTTTTGGCTTGCTAATACATAGTCATTTGTGTTACTCATAGAAAACGCGGGTATTTGCGATGGTATACCATCGACTGCTGATCTTATTTTTTTTTCGGTCAACTATCTACTGCACAGTTCAAGTTTAACTTTGTTGCTGTCGACCACCTTTGAGACTGTTAAACTTTAGAACAGTCCAAAAGGAGGTCTTAATATAGGAATTTTGTGGTACTTCTGCAAATGTCCATTTAGAAAACCTTTTCATTTCAAAAAGACCCACCTAATACTGAATGCACAAAATGGGAGGTTTGTAAGCATCAAAACGGTTGGTTGCAGTTAGGTCGCGCCTATTTCATATTATATCTCCTGTTTCTACACTTCCATTCATTTTCCGGATGGTCACTGCCCGGCATTACGATGCTTGCAGAGTGATGCCGGACAATGTGTTACGAGATGGAATAGGAAACCTCTCTGGTGCTTATGCACATCTAAATTATTTTAGTAGATATATGGTAGGGCGGTGTGAGTGAAATATTTTGGGTGAAATATGGTACGCAAACTATGCGGCTCCATGAACAAGTCATGCACATATCATACGATGTATGCATGAGTGGTTTATAGAGAGCTGTTTTTACAATACAGGGGGCCGCTAAAAGGCTGAGTTCTATAGAATTTGCCTAAAAATCGCCAACCGCCAAATTGTGCCATATATGATTTTTATTCCCGTCACGTGTTGTGTGGGTGTTCGTTTTGACAGGAGTCATGTCATTGATTATAGGGTCGTTTCATCAATTTTTCCTATGGGAAATATACTATTTGAAGGCAAATCCATTATCTACTCGATTTTGCTATCTGGCTTTGTTTGTGGCCGGTATCTCCACTTCCCCACGAACAAAGCAAGGTAATACGAGTAGGCATGATTTTCCGGTAGTATTCATAGATATATAAACCCTGAAAAAAGCGGACACCTTAGCAGCAGGTCAAGTTGTAAAGAGTAAACACAACATTGTGACGGGGAAATAGAAAGTATATTGAAAGGTATGTTTAATCTATGTTTAGTATTATTTTTGTATGAACATGCTTGTAGGTTTTGGAGGGGTTTACTTCTAGTATACCCCAACTTTCTGAAGCCTATTCTGAATTCACTATTGAGGCCTGTAGTGATTAGGCTACTAGCTTTGCCAGCTAGACGTCGCAGGATCGATCCCAGGCTTCTCCAGTAGTAGAATGAGTCTTTCTAAGTGAGGTCCTGTCTCATGCTGACCCTAGATGTTGGTGAGACGTAAAGTTTGGACACCCGCTCATTCTAGATTCATTTAGGCTTTTAGACCCCTTTTGTAGAATGTAATTAATAAACGCCGGGTCACTTGTTTGATCCATGACTTGTGACTGGCTGTGGTTAGAAAACCGTGGTTCCGTCCCAATATGATATTAGGTGTAGAGGGGACGTAAACTTAAGACGGGTTTAACCACATCTTCATCATCAGGGCAAACTCATACAAGAGCCTGTTGGGTTATCCGTGATGATGAACCGTAATGAATTTTATTTTACAAGCATGTTCACGTTGATTAGAAATAATTTTGTTCAAGAAGAATTACGAGTTCATTTTGTAATGATGCCGTTTTTGTCTGATAACTCAGTTTGTGCATGCATGTACATATAAAGAACGTGATGATGATAAGTGGGAGTATTTGGTCGCCACACGTCATAACGGCCTGAGCGGCGGGGATGACGTCAGCTGCGTCATCGGCGTCGCGAGGACGGTTGTGACGGGGTGCCTACCAAATAGAGAGAATTTACGGCAAACAGTGTTGGCCCATATGAGACACTAACAAATGTGTGGATTATAGATGAAAATCTTCTGTTGTAGTTTCTATCTGTTATTAATGTATTGAATTTGTGAATAGCTATATTTGTGAGCCGTGTTGCGGAGAAGGATATGAAATAGAGATTGTTATGTTTCCTGTAATTGGCGGCTGACCAGGTAGCGCAAAGGCGTGGTCTGTTCAATTGCCTCTTACTTGTGATAATGTAGTGAGCACAAATTTGATGAGTATTATGCTCAGTAGTAGTGAGCATTAATTGATTTCTGTAGTGCTCAGTAAGGAAACATGAACTTTGAGTATTATTGTGTCAAGCGCTGGGTGCCGATAATTTGATGCACAGTCGAGTTGAGTTCTGCTGTACGGTTATTTGTCGCATGCACTAATCAGCCTGTATGTCTGGTCGGCGCATGCGCAATAACGGTATATGCATGAACATATTTTTACTTCTCCGGGAGGGGGATCATGATATAGCATGTATGTTTTGTGACTCGTTTCTAGTCCCGTTATCGTAATTTGCAGGCATAACAATGTGTGACCTGCTGCTCCCTGCTTCATAGCAGCAGGTACTGGTACGACGCTAGGCGTTAGGGTCCAGCAAGGGCGGACAGACCGCCGTAATCAGCGCTTACCAGGATAGAAGCAGATTCTTCTAAATTATTGTTCGTTGTAAACAAATGTGATCATGGAAGAGGTCAACTTACCTTATTTGGACGATCACTAAACGTTTGATCAGCAAACGTGATCGCTAATCCTAGGATAATCAACTATGTTGATAGACTAGTTTTACTAGTTCGCGAGAGGAAGTGTCACGCGAGTGGGGGATTCACCCCAAGTTATAAACTGGCCAGTCGCGTTTTGTGTTGATTCTTTTTTTTTGTTTTTGTTGTTGTTTTTGTTGTTTGCTTCTGTAGGTATTCACGTCACCCGTTCCGAGCACAGAACAGTGTTTTGCCTTCGGAGCGGACGTCGTGAGTTGGCTACAGAAGCAACAATTTGTGATGTTTTGTGTTAGTAAGTGTTGTATGTAGATACTGTAAATAATTCATGTCAATCATTTAACATCTTTCTTGTGCCTTACCCCACAGCTGCCCGTACACCTGTCAGAGATCACGCTCGGTTGTCTTGTCAGCATGGGGGTTTGCGGGACGCCGTAAACCCACATGTAACATTTGGTGTCAGTGAAGTGAGGATTTGATCTCTGGCTGGTGTTCCCGGCTGTGGAACAGCACATTGATACTCTGAATCATCAATTTAAAAAAAAAAAATGTATTGACAGCCACATTTAGAAATTAACTTGAATCTTCCTTCCTGCGTTGATGAAGTGCGAAACCCATGTATTCAACTGAATGGATACTGACAAGTCGATAATTTCTGAGCAGGAAGGCTAGGCAAACCCCACTTTTTCTTGGTAACGAAAAATTTAAGTAGACCCCACTTAATTGTTACCTGACATTCTACTAAGTTAAATTGGAGCTTCTAATTGATCTTACCCACACATGGTTCTGACGTAGTGACGTTAACAATTTACTGACGTTGACATAACGTTAGCGTTAATATTTACGCTGTGGCTTGAGGTTAGGTATGACGTAATAGAAACATTAATGGTGACTTGTTATGATCGGAGTTTTGTAATGTGATGAAACTTCTGATTGTAGCATTTTACTGTAAACGTCGTCAGTTTATGACGTCATATTAGACTACTAGTACGCAACGTCATACTTTGCTGAAAGCATTTGACATTTCAAATCGCGTGTGCTTTAAATAACTAACGTTTTAGTTAGATTAACGCGTATAACACATATCTTAACGTTTTAGTTAAGCCCATTCAATCATCACTGATCATAACTGATCAGTTTATAGTGGTTTTGATAGTAACGTGAGATTTACGTTATCAATAATGGAGCGTTTAATGCAAATGGGAAAGGACTTAGGTTATGAGGGGAAGGAGTTACAAGGTTTTGTTAAAGAGCAGCAGGATATTGAGCGGGCAGAAAGGCAAGAGCAAAGGGATTTAGAAAGGTTAAGGTCTGAAGAAAAGGAAAAGGAAAGGGCAGAAAAAGAAAAGGAAAGGGTACATGAACTAGCTAAGTTAGAAGTAGAAGCAAAGGAAAAGGAAAGGGTACATGAACTAGCTAAGTTAGAGGAAAAGGAAAAGGAAAGGGCACATGAACTAGCTATGTTGAATGTTAATAAGGAACTTGAAATAGCACGCATCAAGACTGAAAGGGAGGCAAAAGAGATTAGTGAGGCCCATTTAGAAAAAATAAAACATGGGTTTGAGCTACAGCATCAAGAATTAAGGAATCAGTTAGAAATGCAGAGAGCGAAGCTCGAGCTAGAATTTGAAAAGCAAAAAGCTGAGAAGGTGGCGCATGCCCGGGATCCTAAGTTACCTTATTTTGAAGAGGGTAAAGATAAAATGGATAGTTATTTATCTAGGTTTGAGAAATATGCTACGGCTAATAAATGGGATAAGAGTGTTTGGGCCGCGTATTTAAGTGCATTGCTCAAAGGGCGCGCACTTGATGTATATGACCGGTTGTCAAATGAGGATGCGGCGGATTATGAAAAGTTAAAGGACGCTTTATTAAAAAATTTTGACATGACAGAGCGCGGATTTAGGAAACAGTTTCGTTATAGTAGGCCCGAGAAATCAGAAACGTTCATACAGTTCAGTAGTAGACTGAGAAGTTATTTAGAAAAATGGCTTAATATGGCAAAGATAGAAAAATCTTTTCCGGCTGTCTGTGATTTCATGGCAAGGGATCAGTTCCTGGAGTCATGTATAGAGAACTGTATGTGCATCTGAAGCCAAAACAGTTTGGTAATTTAGATGAAATGGCTAGGGAGGCAGATTTGTTTGCAGAAGCGCGCGGGGGCGTATATAGTTGCATTAATAAGGGGCAACGCGATAATAGAGGCGCAGCGCAGGGTAAACAGGACAAAGTTGACTCGAACAAACCGAGTGGTAGACCGGATATCAAGTGTAGCATATGTGGTAAGGGGCATTTAACAATTAAATGTTTTAAGAACCCCGACAGGAAACAATTGTATAGCGCAGAGGTAGGAGCAACTGGAGTTGGGGATAGCGGTGTTAAAGAAAATTTTAACACGCGCGTAGAGACTCAAGGTTCTCAGGTTAAGAATGAGAATACGCAGAATGTAGGTCGTGGTTATACACGTGGTCGTGGTAATTTTAGAGGGTCTTTTCGCGGACGCGGTAAAAATAATAGCACACCACGTGGCGCAGCACACCAAGTTAGTTTTTGTCAAACGGAAGTAACTAGGAAAGGTGATGAGATTGGAAGTATTTTTGAAAATAAGGTTGGTGATCCTTTGATTTCGGATAGGGAGGAGTGTAGTAAGGAAACTAGGGAAGGTGTCTGTTACTTCTTAAAGGCAAGGTTACCGACGGCACAAGGATTGGTTAATAATAAAAAGGTGGTTGTATTAAGAGATACTGGGTGTACAGGCTGTGTCGTTCGGAGAAGTTTGGTTTCGGATAGTCAGTTAATAGGGAAGGAATCAAATGTTACGTTGATTGATGAATCCACACAAAGGTATCCTTTGGCAATGATTGACATTGATTGTCCTTTTTTTACTGGGAAAACTGAAGCTTTGTGTATGGATGATACGTTGTACGATTTGGTTATCGGTAACATTGATGGATCAAAACTTCCTGATATGTCTCATTTCTCAGCTGCGGCTGTAACTAGGTCTCAAACTAGGCAGGATGAGAAGCCTTACAGAAAACTTAAGGTTCCCGATCAGATCATTAACGATGACAAGGAGGCTTTCAAGCAAGCTCAGGTTGATGATCCAACTTTGGAAAACATCAGGAAAAGGGTTGTATCTGGGAACAAGACTGTGAGTCGTGGTTTAAACCGAGGTGAAACTAGGTTTATTGAGAAAAAAGGGTTGGCATATAGGGAGTTCACCAAGGGTAACAAAGTCTCTTTCCAACTTGTGGTCCCTCAAAGTTTCCGAGGAAAGGTGTTGAAACTGGCTCATGAAACGCTTATGTCTGGACATATGGGTATTAGGAAGACATTGGATAGAGTTGTAACTGAGTTTTACTGGCCCGGTATTTGCGGTGATGTCGCTAGATTTTGTAAATCTTGTGATATTTGTCAGAGAACTATTCAGAAAGGTCGGGTCACTAAAGTACCTCTAGGAAAAATGCCATTGATTGATACGCCATTTAAGAGGGTGGCAGTGGACATAGTTGGTCCAATTGAGCCTCGATCTGATAGGAAATCTCGGTATATTTTAACCATGATAGATTATGCGACAAGGTATCCAGAGGCGATAGCTTTACCGAGTATTGAGACGGAACGTGTTGCGGAAGCGCTTATTGAAATGTTTAGTAGGGTTGGCATTCCTGATGAAATGTTGACTGATTGTGGATCACAGTTTACTGCTGAGGTAATGAAGGAAGTCAGCAGACTTCTTTCTCTTCAACAGTTAACGTGTAGTCCGAGACACCCAATTTGCAACGGACTGATAGAGCGTTTCCACGCTACGTTAAAGCAGATGTTACGTCGCATGTGTGCTGAACGTCCAAAAGATTGGGATAAATATCTTCCAGCTTTATTATTTGCGGTAAGGGAAGTCCCACAAGAGTCTTTAGGATACTCCCCTTTTGAGTTGTTATATGGACGTAACGTCAGAGGTCCAATGGCAATATTAAGAGAATTATGGGCTGAAGAGGTACGCGATGAGCAAGTTCTTTCGACGTATCAATACGTTATTGAGCTTAGGGAACGGTTAGAGCAGACATGCAAATTAGCGCGTGATAATTTAAAGAAGGTTCAGATTAAGCAGAAAGCTTATTATGATAAAGGCGCGAGGTCGCGTAAATTTGACGTCGGCGACAAAGTACTGTTGTTACTACCGACAGACAGTAATAAATTATTGCTTCAATGGAAAGGTCCTTATGAAGTTGTTGAGGTAGTGAACAGAATGGATTATAAGATTGACGTCAATGGAAATGTTAACACATATCACGCTAACATACTGAAGCAATATGTGGAACGTCAAAATGTGACGTCACATTGCTTGCTATCTGTAGAGTCCACTCAGTCAACTGAAAATGATGACGTTGACGAATTCTCATTGGAAGATTGCGCTTTTCCTACTGCAAAGCAACCAGAGACGTTTAAGGACGTCAATATTTCAGAAATGTTAACGCAGGATCAGCGTAAAGAAATAGAGACGTTGATAAAAGAATACCCGGACGTACTGTCCAGTGTACCAGGACGAACTGATCAAATAGAACACGACATAAAGTTGCTGACGGCGGAACCAGTGAGGTCAAAAGGTTATGCCATACCATATAAAGTACGGGATGTAATGGAAAAGGAAATTCAAGATATGTTAGATTTAGGAGTTATTGAGCCATCAATATCTCCATATTCATCCCCTGTAGTACTTGTCCCTAAAAAAGATGGTTCGGTGCGGTTCTGCATTGACTTCCGTAAACTTAATAAAGTGACGGAGTTCGATGCAGAACCAATGCCAAATATGGAGGAGGTTATAAATAGAATGTCGGGGCACAAATACTTTAGCAAATTAGATTTGTCAAAAGGTTATTGGCAGGTAAAAATGACGTCTAAGGCAAAACCCCTAACTGCGTTCGAAACCCCCAAAGGCTTGTTTCAATTCAAAACTATGCCCTTCGGTTTGGTAAACTCAGGAGCAACATTTTGCAGGTTGATGAGAAAGATTCTGTCCGAACTTTCTAACGTTGATAGCTTCGTCGATGATATGTGGATCTTTACCGAAACTTGGAAAGACCACTTGACGTCATTACGTGAAGTTTTGGATAGACTTAGGACAGCCAAGTTGACGGCAAAACCTTCCAAGTGTATGATTGGGTATAGCAGTATCGAATGTCTTGGTCACAGTGTAGCTGCTCAGTCAGTAAGACCGCAAGAAGACAAGATACAAGCTATAAAGGATGCTCCTCGACCTTCTACTAAGAGACAAATAAAGTCATTTCTTGGGTTGGCTGGTTTCTACCGCCGTTTCATTCCAAATTTCTCATCTATCGCTTCCCCTTTGACAGATTTAACTAAGAAAAGTAGACCAAACAAGATCACAGACTGGCAGGACCATCATGAAAAGGCTTTTCAGACCCTGAAGAATAGACTCACGTCTAGTCCTATTCTTCGTCTTCCTATCTTTCATGATGGGAATCCGTTCATACTCCGGACGGACGCTTCTGATGTTGGTATAGGAGCCGTTTTGCTCCAAGAATTTGAAGGGGAAGGACGACTTCCCATTGCTTATGCCAGCAAGAAACTTTTGCCTCGTGAGAAAAACTATTCTGTAATAGAGAAGGAATGTTTGGCTATTATCTGGGGTGTTGAGAAATTTCGCAAGTATCTTTACGGAGTAGAATTCCTGCTTGAGACAGACCACAAGCCCTTGTCTTATATGCAAACAGCAAAAGTTCTCAATCCTCGAATTATGCGTTGGGCAATGAAACTACAGCCGTATAGATTTCGGATTGTTGCAATTCGGGGCCAAGAAAATTTGGGGGCAGACTACCTTAGTAGGTAATTCTTCGCACGGTTGTTGTGTAAATAGCTGTCTTGTTTAGATAGGTTCATCCTATTCCATCTCTGTACACAAAGAAAAAACATTTCTGATTGTTTTTTCTCCAAAAGGGGAAACCTTTGTTACGAGATGGAATAGGAAACCTCTCTGGTGCTTATGCACATCTAAATTATTTTAGTAGATATATGGTAGGGCGGTGTGAGTGAAATATTTTGGGTGAAATATGGTACGCAAACTATGCGGCTCCATGAACAAGTCATGCACATATCATACGATGTATGCATGAGTGGTTTATAGAGAGCTGTTTTTACAATACAGGGGGCCGCTAAAAGGCTGAGTTCTATAGAATTTGCCTAAAAATCGCCAACCGCCAAATTGTGCCATATATGATTTTTATTCCCGTCACGTGTTGTGTGGGTGTTCGTTTTGACAGGAGTCATGTCATTGATTATAGGGTCGTTTCATCAATTTTTCCTATGGGAAATATACTATTTGAAGGCAAATCCATTATCTACTCGATTTTGCTATCTGGCTTTGTTTGTGGCCGGTATCTCCACTTCCCCACGAACAAAGCAAGGTAATACGAGTAGGCATGATTTTCCGGTAGTATTCATAGATATATAAACCCTGAAAAAAGCGGACACCTTAGCAGCAGGTCAAGTTGTAAAGAGTAAACACAACATTGTGACGGGGAAATAGAAAGTATATTGAAAGGTATGTTTAATCTATGTTTAGTATTATTTTTGTATGAACATGCTTGTAGGTTTTGGAGGGGTTTACTTCTAGTATACCCCAACTTTCTGAAGCCTATTCTGAATTCACTATTGAGGCCTGTAGTGATTAGGCTACTAGCTTTGCCAGCTAGACGTCGCAGGATCGATCCCAGGCTTCTCCAGTAGTAGAATGAGTCTTTCTAAGTGAGGTCCTGTCTCATGCTGACCCTAGATGTTGGTGAGACGTAAAGTTTGGACACCCGCTCATTCTAGATTCATTTAGGCTTTTAGACCCCTTTTGTAGAATGTAATTAATAAACGCCGGGTCACTTGTTTGATCCATGACTTGTGACTGGCTGTGGTTAGAAAACCGTGGTTCCGTCCCAATATGATATTAGGTGTAGAGGGGACGTAAACTTAAGACGGGTTTAACCACATCTTCATCATCAGGGCAAACTCATACAAGAGCCTGTTGGGTTATCCGTGATGATGAACCGTAATGAATTTTATTTTACAAGCATGTTCACGTTGATTAGAAATAATTTTGTTCAAGAAGAATTACGAGTTCATTTTGTAATGATGCCGTTTTTGTCTGATAACTCAGTTTGTGCATGTATGTACATATAAAGAACGTGATGATGATAAGTGGGAGTATTTGGTCGCCACACGTCATAACGGCCTGAGCGGCGGGGATGACGTCAGCTGCGTCATCGGCGTCGCGAGGACGGTTGTGACGGGGTGCCTACCAAATAGAGAGAATTTACGGCAAACAGTGTTGGCCCATATGAGACACTAACAAATGTGTGGATTATAGATGAAAATCTTCTGTTGTAGTTTCTATCTGTTATTAATGTATTGAATTTGTGAATAGCTATATTTGTGAGCCGTGTTGCGGAGAAGGATATGAAATAGAGATTGTTATGTTTCCTGTAATTGGCGGCTGACCAGGTAGCGCAAAGGCGTGGTCTGTTCAATTGCCTCTTACTTGTGATAATGTAGTGAGCACAAATTTGATGAGTATTATGCTCAGTAGTAGTGAGCATTAATTGATTTCTGTAGTGCTCAGTAAGGAAACATGAACTTTGAGTATTATTGTGTCAAGCGCTGGGTGCCGATAATTTGATGCACAGTCGAGTTGAGTTCTGCTGTACGGTTATTTGTCGCATGCACTAATCAGCCTGTATGTCTGGTCGGCGCATGCGCAATAACGGTATATGCATGAACATATTTTTACTTCTCCGGGAGGGGGATCATGATATAGCATGTATGTTTTGTGACTCGTTTCTAGTCCCGTTATCGTAATTTGCAGGCATAACAATGTGTGACCTGCTGCTCCCTGCTTCATAGCAGCAGGTACTGGTACGACGCTAGGCGTTAGGGTCCAGCAAGGGCGGACAGACCGCCGTAATCAGCGCTTACCAGGATAGAAGCAGATTCTTCTAAATTATTGTTCGTTGTAAACAAATGTGATCATGGAAGAGGTCAACTTACCTTATTTGGACGATCACTAAACGTTTGATCAGCAAACGTGATCGCTAATCCTAGGATAATCAACTATGTTGATAGACTAGTTTTACTAGTTCGCGAGAGGAAGTGTCACGCGAGTGGGGGATTCACCCCAAGTTATAAACTGGCCAGTCGCGTTTTGTGTTGATTCTTTTTTTTTGTTTTTGTTGTTGTTTTTGTTGTTTGCTTCTGTAGGTATTCACGTCACCCGTTCCGAGCACAGAACAGTGTTTTGCCTTCGGAGCGGACGTCGTGAGTTGGCTACAGAAGCAACAATTTGTGATGTTTTGTGTTAGTAAGTGTTGTATGTAGATACTGTAAATAATTCATGTCAATCATTTAACATCTTTCTTGTGCCTTACCCCACAGCTGCCCGTACACCTGTCAGAGATCACGCTCGGTTGTCTTGTCAGCATGGGGGTTTGCGGGACGCCGTAAACCCACATGTAACACAATGATCCCGAGGGACCGATTTTTCTATCCATCCGTCGCAATGATCTGTGGAATCAACATCCTTTTAAATCCACTAAAAGTTATGTATGTTAGATGAGCAGGTATTGTCACTGTTTTCATTTATTTGCAACATCCTTTTTTGTTGAAGATTTCTATACTTTCTTATTTGTGAATTTTTTCTTTGACCTTTGTCTATAACTTTATTTCGGTGACTTTTTTTCTGTGACTTTCCTCTCGATCACCTTACAAACAGTGTAGAACAAAAATAGTCATCTTATCTGGATCTACAAGCTTTGCCATGCAGTTTGTGAACTGAATACATGATATCAAGTATTGTTTTCAGGATCTACACTATTAAGCATGTTGTTTGTAAACGAAAACACACCTAAATAGATACATTGTAACCTTTATCGCCGAAAAAATGGAAATTTTTACATGAAAAAAAAAATGTGATATTTTTCTTCAACATATAGATCTGTTCAAAATATAGATTGTAGGCACTCGTTAGAACCGCCTCATCGAGGCGGTTCTAATGAGTACCCACAATCTATATTTTAGAGCAGAAATAAGAAAAATAAGGTTTAACCCTGCAAACCCAAGTTTTAATATATAAAAGTGGGGTTCAAGGGGGTAAAAATATATATAGACATGTTTTCGTGACGTGAATGCATCATATCAATTGATTTGATTGGGAAATAGTCAAAACTGGGTGCAGCTAAATTAATTTATTAAGCAGCATAAAGGTTAAGCTCTGATCAGCCAGTCCTATTTATCTAGGTTAGTGTCACAAGGTCCCTTTTCAGGTAAAATGTGTGGCTACGTAGAGGGCTTATCTGTTCCATGCATTAGACACATCATGTGATTCCATCACGTGAACAAGTCCGTGAAATGAAGACCCCCCCCCCCCCAAAAAAAAAAAAAAAAAAAAAAAAACACTTCGCATAGAGAAAACTGGGGTTTACGGGGTTATACATTATATTTCTTATTTCTGCTCCTAGACATAGGTTATGGGTACTCGTTAGAACCGCCTAAATAAGGCGTAACTAACGAGCACCCACAACCTATTTTTGCAGTATAAATAAGAAAAATATCACGGATTCTCATCAGAAAAGTAGCCATTTGAAGGTGTGAAAAAATGCACTATGTCGCACGGTGTGTTATCGTAATGCTTATCGGTCATCAATAAACACAGATGACCCATTACGATAACACACCCGTGCGACATAGTGCATTTTTTCACACCTTCAAAATGGCTACTTTTTCTGATGAAAACCCGTGATATTTGTCTTATAAATACTGCAAACATAGGTTGTGGGTGCTCGTTAGAACCGCCTCACTAAGGCGGTTCTAACGAGTACCCACAATCTATGTATTTGAACAAAAATAAGAAAAATAATGTATACCCCCTTAAGCCCCAGTTGTTTCTATATAAGGTGGGATAAAGGGGGAGGTCTTCATTTCACGGACTTGTTCACGTGATGGACTTGGACTCCCAACAGGGATTTGCAAGAATTTGAGAACTAGTTAACAGACAGCACTTGATATAATTTATAAAAGGTTTTTGTTTGCTAGTCTTTTGCATGCCATTTGAAACTAGTAAAAATCAAATGTTTGGCCACTAATGACATATTGTTTGTCCTTTGTTTAGTTTGCATTGTGATTAAATGTCCCTATCAACACTATTTATGCCATTCTGGAGATGCTCATTCCAATTTTGTGGGACTTTTTGCCAACATTGAGATGAAATGCAACTCAAGCCCTGCCACCCAATGCAAGAAAAAGGCTAACAAGGGGCGGTTATATTATTCATATTGCTGTCACCATGATTAGAGTGTTGTATATGAAGGTCATCTACAGAATCAATCTGGGTTGGCTTTGGCAAGCAGTGTAGACCCAGATCACATGCTACAGAGGGTGGCATCTGATCAGGACTTACACTGTTTGCTTAAAGTATAGGAATTTAACTGTTTGCTTATGGGATTAATCTAAATGTTAAGAGTAGTTTAGGTTGTAGTACCAAAGTGTTAATCCAAAATCATTAATCCATAGACAAATGGCAAATATTAATGTTCAGACCAACAGACATGGACTCCGGAAGAGTGTAATCAGCCGTCCTAGGATAGTAAGCATTACTTGGTAAGCAAGCTTCGCCCACCATGCCTATCGACCTGAACGAAGAAAAGGAATAAATGCCGAGAATGGTATGTCCGAGACATTGTTCCTGAGCATTATTCAATCACGAAAACACGCCTATATAATTCCGACGCCCTTGAACCCCATTTTATATATAGTAAAACTGGGGTTTACATGCGTAAACCTTATTTTTCTTATTTCTGCTCAAAAAGATAGATTGTGGGTACTCATTAGAACTACCTCATGGAGGCCTAATGTGTACCCACAATCTACATTACGATAACACACCCGTGCGAAATGGTGTATTTTTAACATCCACAAAATGGTTACTTTTCTGATGAAAATCCGTGATATTTTTCTTATAAATTCTCAAAACATAGGTTGTGGGTGCTCGTTAGAACCGCCTCGTTGATGCGATTCTAACGAGTACCCGCAAGCCACAACCTATGTCTTGGAGCAGAAATACGAATAAGAAAAATAAAAAAAATAATGTAAACCCCAGTTTTCTCTTTATGAAGTGAGGTTTAGGGGGTCTTCATTTCACGGACTTGTTCACGTGGTGATATTTTGAGCAGAAATAAGAATAATATTACAATTTTGCAATGTATTTATATAGGGGTGTTTTCGTGGTGCGTGGAAAACTAGAGAAAGCGACCAGTGGGTCACATATATGCCCGGCTGATATATATTTCGAGCTTGTATGTTATATGAATGAAGAAGTCAAGATGTTATAAGAATCTATAAAAATATGCTTGTAAAAGCTAAACCAAACACAATTTCTAAATGGACCAAGGCAGTGAGGGCATCAAAGTTACTGAATGGGTGGGGGCATCAATGTTACTGAAGCAGCAGGATGGGGTATGCGCCAATGAAATCTTTGGACTGGTATGCAACATCGATGCAAGTATCAATTGCATTTGTCTTAGAGTTTAGAACATACATGCATCTATAAACTTTGTTTTAAAACTTCAACCAAATGTAAAATTTCTAAGTTTGGTCACTGTGTGGGGAGTGGGGGGGGGGGCATGCATCAATGAAATCTTTAGACCAGTATGTAACTTCCGTGTAGGTATCAACTAAATCTATCAAAGGGTTCAGAAGATACAATGTCTTAGAAACTTTGACGCAAAATGTTAACGGACGGACGGAAAAACGGACGGACAGACGGACGGACAAACGGCAGGACGAAACCTATATACCCCCACAGCATACTTCGTATGCCGGGGGTATAAAAAGTAACAGGAAAAAAGTCACGGAATTAAAGTCACGGAAAAAAGTAATAGGAAACAAACAAAAAATAAAGAAACATTCCACTGAAAGGATGTTATAGTAGTCGCAGATAAGATTGACTAGGCGGAGCTATCGTTTGCACCTGCCTTCGGAATGGTTCATTAACAAAAAGGTAAACCAAGTCACCCGATATTGTGTGAATTCAATAGTAACACAAACAAAGCTGTGGTGTATAAGTCCGACAAGGAATTCCTGGCAGTTACGTCATAATTAGTTTACTCGAATATTCATATGATATGGCCTTTACTTGAAACCTAGGACTAAGATTATTTACATACCGCAAAAGCTTTGTGGATCTCGTGGCCGAGAGAGAAGATGGGTTGTTCTGCAGACCAAGAAGTGGCTGGTTCGAAACCCACGTGTCGAATGATTTTTTATTATTATTATTATTATTATTTTTTTATTTTTTTTTTTTGACCTTGTAATACACACACACACGACATGTGAAATCTGCTTTACCCGTGTGGCATTTTAAAAATGGATAATTGCGAGGTGTACAGAACATAGTTCTTGTTCATTTTCAAGCACATAACACTTGACTGCATAAAACTTGTTTATATGAAATAAAGATGAAAAAAGTGAAATAGAAAAAAATATATATTACCAAATTTACTATAGATTTTAAACCAGTAAAATATAAAAATATTAAACAATGAACATTTATTTTTCTATAAAAGGATAAAACAAATATATAATAAAAAACGCAATCTGTGAGATTCGAACTCGGGCCGTCAGCATGACAAGCAGCGTTGACATCCCCTGGGCCGTAGTGACTGCTGTATAATCAATGGGCGTGTCCTGTTCATATTATAAACCCAAGCGCAAATTTATACTGGAAAATGCTTTCTATTTTTAGCTTTGTTATTGATTTGACGTCACTGCCAGACATAGTTTGTTTACCAGTATATGGCTATTTGGTCCGCTTGCAAAAAGCATGCGAAAGGCACTCTACCGAATCTTCTAGTGGACTCAGCGAATTTGATGTATATTGACAGTACCTGAATAGCCCCGCCTAGTCAATCTTATCTGCGACTACTTTATTTATACTCATTAATTAAAATAAAAACAACACATAATCTTCCGACTTTTACCTAAAAAAGTGAGGTTTAAAAGGATGTTCATTCCACAGATCTTATTTGTTGATGTGATGCATAAATGTAAATAGAGAGTGTCGAGTTTCTAAGACGATCAATGTTAATTCACTGACAATCTCGTATATAATTATGTATAATATAATATGTTTATATTTAGAAAACAAGAGGCCCAAGATGGATGAATTCAGTCAATTCTTATATTTATTACATTAACCCATTGTATAGTAGTAGACTCTTCCATTGCTATATGTTGAACCAGTCCATTTATCATATAAGGGATGTCAGGCCTATGTTTTTTTGTTTTATTCCAATTTTGACGGAAAATTCTGTTAGCAAATAGTGCAGGCCCTGATCAGACGCGGTGTTCTGCGGGATCTGATCTGGGCCTGCACTATTTGCCAAGGTATCCCTTAAGGGGTTTCCCGCATGCAATGGGCTGAAAAAGACTAGTGATCCACCCAAGGAATATTCATTCTAAATTACAATAGAAACCATCCAATTGACCATTTTGAAGATTTTTTTTTCTGAATCCAAGGAGCAAGGTCGGCTGAATTTATGTAGGTGAACACATAACATTGCTACATTCTAAATACTAGTATAAGTGTGGGAGCTTATGAGCCCCGAGGTGTGGCCAGTTGGGACCTCAGAGGCATGGATGGCAGGATTTATGTAGGCCACCACTTGCAACATACTATAAATCTAAGCTCTGGGTCTTATAGTTTCTGAGAAGAAGATGTCTGAAGTTTTTCCCATTATAAGTCTGTGAGAGCTAATGAGCCTCGGGGCAAGGCCAATTTGGACCTAGGTACATGGTTGACACGATTTATGTAGGAGACCACTTATCGTTGCTATTCATTAAATATCTAAGCTCCGGGCCTTATGGTTTGAGGGAAGAAGATTTTTGTTTCCATTATGAGTCTATGGAAGCTAATGCGCCCAGAGGCATGGCTAATCTAGACCCTAGAGTCATGGTTGGCAGGATTAATGTGAGTGACCATTTGACTGCATGTTAAATATCTAAAGGTTTGGGCCTTATAGTTTCAGAGAAGAAGACTATGGTTTCAGGAAAGAAAATGTTTCATTTTTTTTTCATTATAAGTCTATGGGACCTAACAACCCACGGGGCGTTGCCAATTTGGACCCCAGAGGCATAGTTTGCAGGATTTATGTAGGTGACCACATAACTTTGCTACATAGTAAATATCTTTAGGTTAGCTTTAGGACGTATGGTTTCAGAGAAGAAGATTGTTGAAGTTTTTCCCTTTATAAGTCAGTGGAAACTAATCAAATTTTCTTCAAGGTATCTAACAGAGGTCTACCCAAGGAACATTCATGCAAAATAGGAATAAAATTCATTGAGCGGCTTTGGAGGAGATATGTTTAAAACAAAACTTCCCTTTATAAGTCTATGGAAGCGTATGAGCCAAGGGGAGTGGCCATGGCGGCCATGTTTTTGCCTGACCAAAATTTCTTCAAAGAAACTGACAGAGCCCTCCCAAGGAACATTCATGCAAAACAGGACTAAAATCCATTGAGCGATTTTGGAGAAAATTTATTTTTCCTTTATAAAATAGAAGTGAAGGCAATGATCAGGAATCGATACAATTAACCCACAGCTCCCATCAGAGACACCAAAGGGAAAGAAGCACAGATATGAAACAACTAGACCCTAGTTCACATGGTGTATAGGACCACTAAACTTTGTCCCAGACAGGGCAAATTCGAGCCACCGAGTGGTAACAACACAAGAACAAAAGCAGTTATAGTTTATCAACGACCTTTGAGAGTTCAACGATCAAGCGTGCCAAGACTATTCCATGTTTTAGGGGAAGCAGGTTTCGGATTTCTTATTTCACAGTATTTTAAAATTATAAATAAGTTATTTAATAGTGTAACTATGTAGAAGTCGTGACCAAGTGGTTAATATGATGCAGTACGATCCTCGGTCAAACTGTATCGCCCAAAATAACTTCACTATGTTGCACGGGTGTGTTATAGTAATGTTAGGATCAATGTATTTCGAGAACACTAATTAGAATAGCCTCATCGATTTGATTCTAATGAGTACACACAACAATCATTTTAAGACAAAATAAGGAAATCATCCAAAATATATTAGAGTTGTAGTTATGGAACATTGTTTACAGGACCGCAAGAACGAGTTCGACATTTTCTCTGTTTGTCGTGTAAATTTCAAAACTCATATTATGATGCGTGAAAATCCTAGACCGATAACCTATAGGAAAACGTCATTATTTTCAGATTACGAAATCACGCCTATACATATAAATTTTAAACGATACCGCCGAAAAAAAGTTAAGATGAAAAACTGTCACAGTTTTCTTATTTCTGCTCAAAATATAGATTGTGGGGACTCGTTAGAACCGCCTCATCGAGGCGGTTCTAACAAGTACCCACACTCTATATACCCACACTCTATATTTTAGAGCCGTAATTAGAAAAATAAGGTTTACCCCTGCAAACCCCAGTTTTACTATATAAAATTGGAGTTTTTTGGGGGGCAAAATTATACAGGCGTGTTTTCGTGATAATACATATCTTTCCATGATTTTCGTACACGTTCCTTTAAAGTATTGTTATATTTTAAAGCAGTACCATCCGTAATGAGGTCCTTTAAGTCACCCATTTCGTTAGAGAAACAATAATGGTGAAGAAGTCCATTATTTCTTCTTATAAGGTAAAGTCCTCCCTGTTTATATTTATATACATTGTGTATTCCCATAGCTTCTATTTTCTTTGGATCTACTATTACTTTAGAACGATAAGACATCGGATATACATATGACTCACGATGCAATTGTGACATGGTGAAAAGGCTATATTCCCTATTCGAAGACTCAAAATCATGTTCTGGTTGTATTTTCCTGAAGTCAACATTGCGAAACATATACGCACTGTATTGTGGGAGTCTTGTAAACATGTCTTTCAACGTGCGATCGTCTCTTCGTCTAGGTACAATGATTTCATCCACATCCAGGAAAGCCAGGAATTTTGTTTTGAATCTATTTCTGAATAAACAGTCATTTACGGAAGCCACTTGGCAACTGTTATGACGTTCCCCATCGTTGCCAACGGTTGCAGACATATTCCATGGCAGCACTTCAACAGAGCCTCGTCTTGAGTAGGACAGAAGCACTTCTCTAACATTTCGAGTCATTGACATATCATAAAATGTAAAGAATTCTACCCCGAGAAGATGGTTGAATTCCAGCCATTCAACGAGTTCTCGGGCACGAGAAAAATTGTTATATAATGGCGGAACACATATTGTAAAGGTCCGCTTTTTGCTTACTGATTTTCTTGCGTTCAAAATCTGCAATACAGGAACATCGCTGGATAGATGATGACCATTAGCTATCGACACGGCGACCGATCCATATTGTACAGGAAAGGGACATAGAAATTGCGTTGCCATGTACCTGTAAAACATAGAAAGCATTTAATTTAGGTCACAGATGATCTCGCGCGAGGGTTCATCTCATATGGCATTTCTGAAACAAGCCTTCGGCGAGTGTAAGAGTTTTTCGTTATTTTGCTGTCATCTCCATATAAAACTGATAATAGATTTATCTAACCATATTTTATTTATGTCGACTAAGAATTATCATAAGCCGACTAAGTATCCCATCATTTATATGTTATATGCCCCCATACAACAATATAGCTTCACATATTTTTTTTTCACTTCGACATTGCAGACCCGTCAAATGTATTTGTACATCCGTTTTTGTTCCGAAAAAGGAACACATTAACGAAACATGTAAGAAACCCGTGAAATAATCGTGTCACTAACGTGTTTAATTTATTCTCAAGCATGCAGCTTCATCTTGTATGTACTATTATTAAGTGACTCTACTGTATTGATTGGAGGTCATCTGTATTAACAGCAGGTCAACCAATATTAACTGAGGTCAAGTGAGGTCAAAAAATCAATAATCATGATTTTTTAATTGTGTCAATCAATAAAATCGTTCGGCCTCGGGCCAATGCAGCAGACCTCGGACCTTTACCTAGGCCAATACGAAATTACTTGATTAATAACATTATATTATGCATGTTGTTACACGGAGCTTGCTCGCCTATTGACTTAGCCCCTTCGCCAGCGCGCTCGCTATCAATATCGTCATATAAAAATGGGCTTAGTGCTTTCATCGGGATAAAAGTAATGACGCTTTGGTGACGTCAAAATAGAAGAGGAGGCAATGATCAGAAATCGATACAATTAACCCACATCTCCCATCAGAGACACCAAAGTCTACAAAATTTAGACACAAACACGCGATATTGCTATAAAACTCTCGAATATAAAAAAAAACCTGAAATGATGAATATACAAAATACAATGGTGTAGCGTTTGCCTGGTTGTCCACTAGATATATCAGTGTGGTCTCTCACCCAGGTACTAGCCACGATTCACGTTGCTTATCTTCGTAAATAAGCCAACTTTTCTACCCGAGTCACTAAAAGAGCAGGTTCCTAAATCACAGTTGAACAAAAGGTGTCATCAGACAGCATAGGTCGCCTGGAAAAGTATCTTACAGGCCAGGGGCATAGTGGGGGTACTGCCTAATAAACCCCTGGACGTGTATATATCATGAAACCAAATACGAACCAAATCCACCGCTAAGTTAGGATGAACTCTTCAATAACTTCAAATTAAATTTCTAAGTCTATGTCCGCGACCTTGATTTTGAGGTCATGGACATGGGCTTGGAATTGCTGGATTAGCTTTGGACATATGTTTTATCGTCAAATATGAACCTAATCCATCTGTTGGTTTGGCTTAAACGAGCTTTACAATTTGTCCCATAAAAATCTAATTTTAATGCACTTGCGTATGTAACGTGACGTCTGATTGGATAACGTGAAAATGCTTTTGCGATAAGTCGCTTGTCATTTGGTTCTACGCAGCTCACTGTGCTTGCCGTTTTGGGCAAAATGAGCAATTTTAAACAGAACAATGAAAGGGTGTATAATAATGGGTACAACTGTAATGAAAAGGGGTTGGTTCATTAAGTGCCAAAAAATGGCCCAACTTCAGAAAAAAAACGAAATTTACGACCGTAAAACCGCTGTTTTACCTCCCCAAATGACAAATGTTAATACAGTTATCCCCTAATTCTGTGACCTGTACCTTGTGATCATGGATGAAGGTATTGTTGACCCATATCTATAATCATACCAAATAAGAAGCCAATCCGTCATCTGGTTTAGACAATATGAACTGTTAAAAACTCTAAGATAAACAATCTAAGTCCATTACCTGGACGTTGCAGTATTGTTGGGGGTACTTTGGGACCTACACTATCATCATACATGTACCAAATAGCATGTACTAAATGCATCGTATGGTTTTGAAAATATGAGCTGTTAAAATCTTTAACATAGACAATCTATAGGTCTGTGACCTTGACCATGATGTCATAGGCCTAGGCAGGGGTATTATTGAATGACACTTTGAACCTATATCTGTCTATACCAAATACGTACAAAATTCGTCGTATGCTTTGAAAAATAATAGCAATTAAAAAACCTAAAGATTAACATTTCTAAAAAAAAAGAAAAAAAAAAACTTTGACATAAAATCCATGATCTTGTCCTTGAGGCCATGTGCATGGGCGGGGGTATGGTTAAAACAATCCTTGGACGTTGTCATGTTAATTAGAAGTGAAGGCAATGATCAGGAATCGATACAATTAACCAACAACTCCCATCAGAGACACCAAAGGGAAAGAAACACAAACATGAAACAACATACCCTAATGGAAACATCAATAGCGGAAAGCCAAAAGGACAGTTACTTTCCCACAAAATGGCCAATTGGCTTTCCCAAACAAAATAATATAAGCGATACAAACACTCAAAGACAAACCATAACAAAAAAAAAACCGCGACAGAATAACCGCATTGGAACGGTCAGTGAAACGAATTCCACTGGGTGGGGGTGGGGGGGGGGTGCGGCTTGAATCGACGTTTCTTTCTCTTTTTAGTGTCACTGATGGGAGCTGTGGGTTAATTGTATCGATTCCTGATAATTGCCTTCACTGCTGTTTGAAGTTCAGGCTGGTTCAGTAATATACACTCAACCCTTACTGTTTGCAATGGAATATGAAAAACAAAACAAGGTTTCAAATTAGGGTCTACATTTAAGGGCGCCTTGGTCTAAATGTTTCAGTTTCACATATTTGTAGTTTGTTTGTTTGTTTGGTTTGACATTTAACGTCCCCGTCAATACTATATAGTTGATTTTGGAGACGTTGCTTCCAACTTTGTTGGACTTTTACCCGACATTGAGGTGAAATGACATCGCAAGCCCTGTCGCCAAATGGAACCAATACATATAAGCATGGACGGTCCGACTCACACCGCTAGACTGATGAGTTAGGAGACCTTCATGTGGACTGAACAAAGTATTTGTCTTACTCACGACGGAAGTAAAGGTGAGGATTATGACCACGTAAATTCGATTTAAGCCTCCCTGTGAAATTCGATTCTGCAGACCGTTCCAAGGCGGTTCTTCTGTCGCGGTTTCTATTTGTTATGGCAATGATCAGGAATCGATACAATTAACCCACAGCTCCCATCAGAGACACCAAAGAGAAGAAACACAAACATGAAACAGCAGACCCTTATGGAAACATCAATAGCGGAAAGCCAAAAGGACAGTTTCTCACATCTTGGCCAACAGGCTATCCAAAAAATAATATAAGCGACACAAACACCCAAAGACAAACCACTATAACAATAAACAGCGACAGAACAGAAGAACCGCCTTGGAACGGTCAGCGAAAACGAATTCCACTGGGGGGGGGGGAAGAAAACCCTTTTTGGTCGTCGTTATCCAGAAGTGCAGTAGGTAATGCAGTTTACCAATGTCTTCATGGTGTACCTAAAAGGCATACTTCCCTGGCTTACAATGTCGTGTAAAGGCTTACTGAGAAGTTGAGAGTATCTAATTTTATGCAGTGTTGGTTGGTGCCTCATGCGCTGTCTCTGGTCGAGTCCATCGGTATCTAACTGTTGGTCTTCTTTTGCTCTAGCATTTCATTGGTTTCTTGCTGTCGAGTCCACACCGCTGTTCCATCGCTGTGGTTGTTGATTTTTGTGTTCACGGAGATGATGCATTGTTGAATTAGGAGGCCTTCATGGGGGTGGGGGGGTGGGGGGGGGGTTGAACAAATTTTTGTCTAAATCGCGACGGAAATAAAGGCGAGGACTGTGACCACGTAAACTCGATTTAAGCCCCCCCCCCTCACCTCCCCGGTTATTATGTCTCCCCCGAATATTTTTTTTCGGAGAGACATATTGTTTTTCCCCCGGGCGTCTGTCTGTCTGTCCATCTGTCCGTCTGTCACAAAATAGTGTCCGCTCTGTAACTTGAAAACCGTTCAAGCTATTTTCACGAATCTTCAAATAAATATTAATCAATATTAGACGGTGTGCAGTGCGCAAGAACTATAACTCTTGCATTTATACTTTTTGAGTTATCCCCCTTGGAAGTTTGTCGGTATGTATGTATGGGCAAATTGTGTCCGGCCAATAACTTTCTTATTTTCAGATGTATTTTGAAATTACTTGGCAGAAATATTAACAACCATGAGACGATATGTGGCGTGCATGAGGCAAGTCGGTACCTCAAAGGTCAAGGTCATACTTAGAGGTCAAAAGTAAAGAAGGTGGATTTTTTCGTGTTTGGTCAATAACTTTCTTATTTTTTTTATGGATTTTGAAATTGCTCGGCAGAAATGTAAACCACCATGAGACAATGTGTTGCGTGCATGACCCCTGTTGGTTCCTCAAAAGTAAAGGTCAAACTTAGAGGTCAAAGGTAAAAAAGGGGCCTTTATTCGTGTTTTGTCAATAACTTTCTTATTTTTAGATAGAATTTGAAATTACTTGGCAGAAATGTTAACTATTATGAGGTGATGGGTTGCACGCATGATTCAGTTTGGTAAATGTACCTCAAAGGTCATACATAGAGGTCAAAGGTAAATAATGAGGCTTTTTTCGTATTTGTTCAATAACTTGGCTTGGCAGAAATGTTAACCCACATGAGACGATGTGTTGCGCGCATGACCCAGTTTGGTACCTCAAAGGTCAAGGTCAAACATAGAGGTTAAAGGCAAAAAAGGCCTTTTTTGTGTTCGGTCAATAACTTTCTTATTTTTGGATGGATTTCGAAATTACTTGGCAGAAATGTTAACCACCATGAGACGATGTGTTGCGTGCATGACGCAGGTTGATACCTCAAAGGTCAGGTCATACTTAAAGGTCAAAGGTGAAAAAGTGGCCTTTTTTCGTGTTTGGTCAATAACTTTCTTATTTATAGAGGGACTTTTAAAATTACTTGGCATAAACGTTAACCACCATGAGACGATTGTTGCGTTCATGACCCCTGTTGGTACCGCAAAGGTCAAGGTCATACTAAGAGTCAAAGGTTAAAGAATGGTCCTTTTTAGTGTTAAGTCAATAACTTTCTTATTCCTGGATAAATTGTGAAAGTAGAACTATTGGCAGAAATATTAACCATCATGAGACGATGTGTTGCACGCTAAACCCAGGTCGGTACCTCCAAGGTCAAGGTCATACTAAAAGGTCAGAGGTCAAAAAATCTTTTTTTGTGTACAGTCAATATATTTTTTTTATTTGTGGATGGACTTTTTAAAGTAACCATGCAGAAATGTTAACCTTCATTAGACGATGAGTCGAGTGCAAGAGCAAGGTCCATACCTCCAATGTCAAGGTCATACCTAGAGGTCAAAGGTCAAAAAAGGGACAGTCAATAACTTTCTTATTCTTTGATGGATTATGAAATTACTTGGCAGAAATGTTAACCATATTGAGACGATGTGTTGTACCTCAAAGGTCAAGGCCATACTTAGAGGTCAAAGGTAAAAAGGGCTTTTTTGTGTACGGTCAATAACTTTCGTATTTCTCTATTAACTTTTCAAGTTACTTTGCAGAAATGTTCATCTTCATTAGATGATGTGTTGCAAACAAGACGCAGGTCAATACCTCCAATGTCAAGGTCATACTTAGAGGTCATAAAGGGGGAGACATCTGTGTTTTTTGTAGAAAAACAAATTCTAGTATTATTTTGTTTTGGATAGGCAATCGGCCATTTTGTGTGAAAGTAACTGTTCTTTTGGCTTTCCACTACTGATGTTTCCATAAATGTCTAGTCGTTCCATGTTTGTGTTTCTTTCGTTTGATGTCTGTGATGGGAGCTGTGGGTTAATTGTATCGATGCCTGATCATTGCCTTCATTTCCATTTTACAGAACGGATTTTGAGATTTTAAAAGTGTGTTTCCGTCAAGGGAGAATATACTTCAAAGGATTCAAGTAAACGAAATGTGAATGAGATCAATAACGCGCCCTGTATAACCCAAATGACAATAATAAATGAACGCCGCTTAAAAATAATCGAAGATATTCCTATACAAATATGAATTCAATATGGTTTTCATCTTTTCGTCGTTTTTGTTCTGTTATTTATATTTCCTTATAATGTGTCAATGTACATCAAGAATATAAGACCCCGCCCATCAGGGCTTGAAGAAATGGATTGGGCTGCATGATGCTTCCTTGCAGAGGTTAAACCGATCACACATGAGTACTGGAAAAATGCTAAGCAAAGTGGTGAGAGTTCAACCGTCCCTACATATTAACTCTTTTGGTTTGTTTGGGCGGCAGGGATTGAGACGTCATTTCATCACAATGTCGGGTAAATGTCCCACAAAATAGAAGTGGATGCAATGATCAGGAATCGATACAAGTAACCCAAAGCTCAAATCGGGACTCCAAAGGGAAAGAAACACAAGCATGAAACAACAGACCCTAATGGAAACAAACCTGGAAGCACCGTCTCCAAAATGAAATAAATAGTGTAAAAACCTCAATTCTAACGAACAAACAAACACACAATAAAAACATTAAACTCGCCTCTTTTTATAATTTTCCGGTAGGATCATTGTTTTAGCTGGAACCACTGACATGCGTAAGCCCAAGCCATCGCCATTGTACCAAATTTTACAGAAAACACCACCAGCAGCGAACAAAGAAGTTAATGCATTGTCACTTAATTTGGAGCCAATAATACGGATCATGTTGTCGTCGGCATAAGCTGAATAAACAAACATATTCCCGGTCTGAGATATGTTAATCCAGTTAGTACTAAAATAAAACTGACCGTCCACCGATTCGACGGGATATCCTGCGCGTTTCTCTCTGAAATCAGGTTTATATTTGGGCAAATAACAATTCTTAGACAGCGATTTTATAATCCGTATAGTGTGAAGCTCTTCGCTATGTTGTAGCACTAAGACAACGAAGTAGAAGCAATAACAAATGAATAAAAGTACTGATATCCAAAACGCTTTGTTAAAATTAATCATTTTCATGTCGCAGATATCTTCTAATATTCACAAAGAGGCTGATAGTTTTAAATTCTGCTAAATATACTACAGTCTGAACAAAGTTACTTAAATTACTTAAATTATACAGATGATATGAGCGAGCGAATGACAAAACCTACAGTAAGACATGTGCGCCCAACTTAGACTCAGATCAGCCTGCGCATCTGCGCAGTCTGATCAGAGTCTTCGTTGTGGGCTCTAAGGATAACTATAGGCCCAATGCTCCTTCATGCAGCAAGAGAAGTCTCTGGTTAGACTATATGGATGCGCAGGCTGATCTGAGTCTCTGCTGGGCGCATATGGCTTATTGTAGGATTTGTCGTGCGCTGGCTCAAATATATTTGCCAATGATAATATATGCAGAAGCTTGACTATCCGCGGCTTACTTTTCGGGGCAAAAATAAGCAGACAAACACTCAAAATCAAATTACACCTGCAATGGAAAAGGTATTTATTAAAGAAACTAATAATATTGATGCAAAGTGTAAAGCATAGGCGACTTTGCTCGAGAGAGGGGTGCTGATTTCAGAACGTTTAGGTTCAAGGATAAGCAGCCTGGAAAAGATCTGGGGATAAGGCCATGGCTGGTACTAAGCTTTACGTAGTAGAAATCTAAAAGATTCCTGCATTTTAACCCTAATAATGCTGTTCACGACAACCCTTACTTTTGCAAACAATGTAGATCCAGATCAGATGGATTCTGTCTGATCAGGATCTACACTGTTTGTCGCGCAGTTTGTGAACTGAACAAATATATTATGTCAAGTACTTTGATTGGTTGAATGTCAGCAATGGGTGTGGCTTAATGGATTTATGCAACGGAATAAGGGTTAATTAAACAAAAGTGTAGACCCGATCATTGTCAATATAGCTTTCAAGTGGTGGAGCAATCGAGGCAAATCCGTGATTTTTGTTTTCAGATAACCTCTTTTTATCATATGACGTCGCGTCTGAGAATGTAACGATGTCATGTCGTAAAATCAGTAATCCACTAGCGGATTAAAAATGCAAATTATTTACGTGTACGACGTCCTTATACTAATGGCGGAATATTGAGATTTTTGTACAAAAATCGCGAATAAAAAGCGTTTCAAATGTCATATGAAAAATAAAATCTTGCATTCTTACTTATATATTATTGATTTTTTTAAACTCGTTGAGGAAAAGGAATAAAATGCTGGGCAGAGCCTCGCATCTTATCCCTTTTCCTCAACTCGTTTAAAATATTCAATAATACATGAACACTCATGTAAGATCCTCTATTTATTTAACTCGTTCCGACGTAAACGAAGTCGCGTTAACTAATGGTGGAATATTGAGATTTTTCTACAAAAATCGTGAATAAAATGCGTTTCAAATGCCATATGATAAATAGAATCTTGCATTCGTATTCAAGTATTATTGAATTTCTTAAACTCGTTGAGGAAAAGGAATAAAATGCTCGATAAAGCCTCGCATTGTATCCCTTTTCCACAACTCGTTAAATAAATTCAATGATACATGAACACTCATGTAAGATATTATTTATATTGCACTCTGACATCACAGCGACAAAAGTAGCGCGGCTTAAAATAATCGTAACTTGTGTTTTGTATCCACGTGAACAGTAGCAGGCGAGAAGCTCTTGGATAGTTTGTTATGATTGGGTCGATTGAAAATCTATCTACCCTAAACTCTGCGGCTACATCGGCTCCGTACATGTAAAGACACAAAACTGCCATTCTCGGTGCTCGATACCACTATCTCTTTGATGCGCTACTGACTGTAATTCACATTTCAATGTTTCCAAGTAAAAATAAGAAATCGGACTGGTAAAATGTAATTTTCAATGGGTTTTCATTAAATGCACTAGACCTGGTGTAAAGGGAATGTGTGGCGGCCGTAAAAAATCACCTGCCCTTCATCATTTTCTTGTCCTTTGGAACCATTGTTCCACCGTGGAAGTTTGTAAAAATATATTATGTCCCTGGTAAGGCCTAATTGGCCGAAACCAACTAGTCTGACCCAGAAATCTTGTACATTTTATACTTTCCAGTTCTGCGGTGTATTCCTTGCATCCAAAAAAATACCTGTTAAAACAATATATGTATCTTATTTTTCTTCTTTTTTTTTTTGCATCCGTAATTTATGTGGTTTCGTACGTGGATTAAGAACCTTGAGTGGAACACAAATATTAATAAGTTACATGAATTTTTAAAGCAGCGTGGTTAGCTGTCGATTTAACCCGATGTGTGACGTTTTGGTTTCCTTTTAACCACACGGGGTATTCGACTACTTGGAACGCAGACGGATACCAAAAACGCCGACTGTTTACCTTGGATTTGAAAGAGGGTGAGTCGATAAAATCATGTTTTTTGCGACCCTATTAAAAAAATCAGTTTTGATTTTTTGCTGTATTCTTCTGGAATTGTCACAGCTGTTTCGTAATGGTGCTCTTAGCTTCGATAGATAACATGAAAGCGTCTTTACAGACAACTAAAATGCAAAACATGCACAATTTCTAAAAGAATTAGTGTAAGTACCAGAAATGAAACCGATTTATCAAAAGATGTCATTGTAGCTTGAAAGGGAAATAGTCCTTGTCCAAAAATAAAATCCTATATACTTGTGCCATACGTTGCTCGGGCAGCAATAAGCATGGACTTGAGTGCACCATGCTGAAAGAAGATAATATTTACGACAGACGGATTTCTTTGATGTTACCATGAAACGCAGACGATGGATACCAATGACGGATTTACAATTAATGGCCAAATCAATGCCTACTTCCATAGCTCCTTAATTTTGAGGTCCAAAAAGCACGGTTATGAACAGTGTTGAATATTTCCCATGCCGTATATAAACAACGATGGTGAAAATAGCGTAAGACGAGTAAATGGTTACTCTCTCTCTATCTCCTACTCTCTCTCTCTCTCTCTCTCTCGTTCTCTCTCTCTCTCTCTCTCTCTCTCTCTCTCTCTCTCTCTCTCTCTCTCTCTCTCTGTCTGTCTGTCTCTCTCTCTCTCTCTATCTCCTACTCTCTCTCTCTCTCTCTCTCTCTCTCTCTCTCTCTCTGCATGTGTCTGGTATAGGGATTATGTATTTCAACGACTTCCATTCCAGGAAATGTTTGGATAGTTCATTTTTCCTATACTTACATAAGTATCTTCAGAAGATAACTGATGAAGAGGAACAGTCAGAGAGCCTTTCCTTGGTTCTTATATTTTTTTACTATAATAGTTCCACATTTTATTGAATAAAATAATAAAAAATAGCCATCGAAGAGATGGCAAATCCCCCCCCCCCCAACCAAAAGCCAATATGGCCTTCAGAAGATTGTTCACCAATAGAAAGTGCACCAGAATTAAACCAGCAATATATCACAAAAGTTACTGCAGTTATGGCATTCACAAGATTATACTGTCAGGTGAGATAACTAAAACACCAGGGCACTCAGAATTGTGGTTCTTGCGCATAACATGCCTGCTTAAGCTCATGTATTTCTGTACAAAGTACCATCAATATATCTCAAAGGGTATTTGAGATATGATGATCAGAAGCTGGTCATACTGTTATATTGGAAAGGTAGGTAACTCAAATACCACAGCACCAACAGTTGTGTTTCTTGCACATGACACCCCTTCTGTACCTTGTATACAATTGCGCCAAGTTCCTTGAATATATCTCAAAGGGAGCTATGGTCATCACAAGGTTATATTGGCAGGGGAGAATACTCAACAGCCAGAGCACCCAGAGTTGTAATTCTCGGACATGACACACTTGCTTAACCTCATGTACATCTGCATCAAGTACCACCAATATATGTCAAATGGTATTGGAGGTACGGTGATCACAAAGTAATCAGACTGTTATATTGGAAGGGGAGATAACTCAAATATCATAGCACCCAGAGTTGTGGTTCTTAGGCATGAAGCGCCGTATCAACCTTGCATACAAGTGGCCATCACAAGGTTATATTGTCAGGGGAGATACTTAAAAAACCAGGGCACCCAGAGTTGTGGTTCTGGCACGTGACACACCTGCTTAAACTCATTTATAACTGTACCAAGTACCATCAATATGTGGCCATCACAAGGTAGTGATTCTATATTATTGGAAGGGGAGATAACTAAAAAACCATGGCACCCAGAGTTGTGGTTCTTATGCATGACACACCGTCTCGGCCTTGTGAACAACTGTGTCAGGTATCATTAATATATCTTAAAGGGTATTGGGGTTATGGCCATCACAAGGTATTCACTCTATTTTATTGGAAGGGGAGATAACTCAAAAACCATGGCAACCAGAGTTGTGGTTCTTGTGCATGACACGCTGTCTCAGCCTTGAGAACAGCTGTGCCAGGTGTCATCAATATATCTCAAAGGATATTGGAGTTATGGCCACCACAAAGTAATCATTCTATTTTATTAAAAAGGTAGATAACTCAAAAACTATGGCATCCAGAGTTCTGGTTCTTGCGCATGACACGCAGTCTCAGCCTTGTGAACAATTGTGCCAAGAACCATCAATGAATCGCAAAGGGTATAGGAGTTATGGCCATCACAAGGTTGCGTCTACGGATGGACGGACGGACAGACGGACGGACGCCAGGCTGATCGCTATATCCCCCGAACCTATTTGGTCGGGAGATAAAAAGAGAAATTACAACTCACAGAGGATTTTCCAGATAAATCATTCAAAGAGGATTTTCCAGATAGACCACAAATCTTATAAATGTTCGAGGTTTCATGCAAGTATTCTAATGTTTGACGTTTAATTCCGTTATTCTATTTAGAAGTCTATCTTTAGACCCAAGCAAGTTTTTTCTTCGGATGTTTGAAGGGCAGGAAACTGAAGAGGCAGGAAACTAAAAAAGTCTGATCGACAGTGGTGGTTCTTGTGCAGGCTATTGCACAAAATGCGTGACACTTCTTAATTTCTGTCATTCTTAGCAAACTCTAGACATTCATGACACTGTTTGTTCGAAACAACTAGCCATTCATGGCACTGTTTGTTCGAAACACTGTGTATGCGCATTTAAACTTCTAAAGGTCCGCATTTGTTGGCGGTTTCGTTCAGATAGTCTATCTTAACCATATCGTCTCTCACTGCTGTGGGTTCTAACAAGTTCTGCAACGGATTGTCAGTAGTAGTAGTAGTAGTAGTAGTAGTAAGAAGAAGAAGAAGAACCGCTACACAAATAAAAGTGGCGGATTCTATCCGAGACGATCGTGTATAGGAAATGTGAATGCAATCCGTCAAAACTGTTCGTGAGAAAGCAGGTTTCAACTGCTGACGGATAGATGTTGCTCCAACCTGTTCATGTTTAAAACTGTTGTGCATCTGCAGGCTATTGCACAAAATGCGTGATACTTCTTAATTTCTGTCATTCTTAGCAAACTCTAGACATTCATGACACTGTTTGTTCGAAATATTTAGACATGTTGCGCATTCATTCCATCACATGTCATATTAAATCATTTCTGCACCGAGATGCATCTGAAAGCAATCAGATTGTACAGCTACACATGTTGATATGGTTCTTACCTGGTCGCAGGCGCCTTTCATGATGCATGTACCCATATATGACAACCAGAATCTTCCACGTAACAATACTTGACAGGCGGGTTTCTCCTTTGTTTTATTTGTTGTAAGTTTTTTCAAATAGACTGGCCGTTTAAGCAAACGGTGTACGTAGACAAATCACCGATTTTGCGGCGTCTCAACCTGATCTGCATTGTCATATTTGACAAATATTGAAGTCATACTACACAGCTTAATCGCTCAGACAGCTGACCAAATATTTACACTTACGCCCTGAGTTTCTGCCACTTTCATCTTTGAATTTTGCGAAAAAAATGCATAGTTGCTATTATGTTAGATGTACGGAACCCTGGAAGGGACATGATTTTTTTTATTATTTTATAAGTTGTGCGCACAAGATAATATTTTGTTCGCACAACTTCCCAAGCTCTATGTTGTGCAAACAAGATAATATGTTGTGCAAACAAGATATTATCTTGTTGCGCACAAGATAATATGTTGTCCGCACAAGATAAATTATGTTGTCCACACAAGATAAATTATGTTGTCTACACAAGATAATATCTTGTGCGCACAACATATTATCTTGTTCGCACCAGATAATATCTTGTTCGCACAACTTAATATCTTGTTCGCACAACATATTAAAACAAAGCATATCCCTTCCCTGGTTCCGTAAAGATGCTTCAATTAAAATCATCAAAATGCGAGATATAGACAGCTCCCAATGAGAGGTCTCATCTCGGCATACTGTGCATAGGCATCTGTAAAAACACCATGTTTTACATGCAGGTACTTTACAAGTATTCATTCCGTTTCGGTATTATTTCCCATATATGTCAATAAGAAGCCTCCGTGGTGCAGAGGATAATCTACTCGCCTCGCAAACCAGTGGTCGTGGGATCGATTCCGGGCTTCACCAGACTTTCGGGCGAGTCTTTAAACAGAGGTTCCGTCTCCATATAATCTTGTTGTTGGTGGGGACGTAAAACTCAAACGCAATCGCCTATCGGGGTTTGAAGAGATAGATGGGCTGCATGATGCATCCACGGAGAGCTGAAACCGACCGGACACGAACACTGGTAAACCGCTTAGAGGATCTAAGCATGCCCAGGCAAAGTGATGCGAGTCGGACCGTCCATGCTTATAAACCCAATTGGTTTCATTGGGCGACAGGGCTTGAGTTGCCATTTCATCTCAATGTCGGGTAAAAGTTCCAAAACGTTGGAAGCAGCATCTCCAAAATGACCTAAATAGTGTTGACGGGAACGTTAAACCTCAATTCAAACAAACAAATATCCTGGCAATATTTAATTTTGGACAACTGTTTGGGCGTTCATTCTTTTCTGCTAAAGGGGGTGGGGTGATGGAAACAAACTATTCTTCGTATGTTTTAATCCATATGTGACATGGATTCTTCCAGCTAGTAAGTTAGGAGTTGTTACTTCCTATCTCTCACCGCCGTAGGTTCGAGCCTCGCTCGGGCCACGTGTGAGACGCCAAGTTCTGCAACGGAAGGTCAGGTGGTTTTTCTCCGGGTACTCCGGTTTTCGCCCACCTCTGATTAACGATCGGCTCGATATGAGTGAAATAATCTTGAAAGGGCCGTAAAACCCAAACCAAAAAAAAAAAAAAAAAAAAAAAAAAAAAACTTCCTATTATTAGGGTGTCAGGTTTGTTTTTATATGTGGCAAATTTTACAAAAATGAATTTTCTTTTAGCAAACAATGTAGACCCAGATCGAACGCCGTGTCTGATCTGGATCGGCACTGTTTGCTAATATCCCAGAAGAGGGCATATATGGGTTAATTATATTGCCATTCGTTCAGGTGCGTCATTCTTTCCCGAAATTTTTCTATAAATTTCACATTGTTTATCTAATAAGACCGATTCGTAATTTCGTAGGACCCGATCCTACCAACACATACCACACATTGGGACAACGCCATATCAACGTCGTTGCAATAATGTTTGTTTGATTTGAGGTTTCAGGTCCACGTCAACACTGTAAAGGTCATTTTGGAGACGTTGCTTCTAATTTTGTGGGACTTCTACCCGACATTGAGATGAAATGACATCTCAAGCCCTGTCGCCCAATGAAACCGATAGGGTTTATAAGCATGGACGGTCCGACTAGCACCGCTTTGCCTGGGCAGGCTTAGATCCACTAAGCAGTTTACCAGTACTCGTGTGCGGACCGGATTCAGCTCTGCGTGAACGCATCATGCAGCCCATATATTTCTTCAAGCCCCTATGGGCATTGCAATAATGTATAATCATATTTATCTGTCAAAATAATGAAACAAACTCGTACAGTTCTAATACGATCTGTTTTGAGTTCTAGCCTGGCTCGGGTCACATGTGAGACGCCAAGTTCTGCAACGGAAGGCCAGGTCGTTTTTCTCCGGTTTTCGCCCACCTCTGATTAACGATCGGCTCGACATGAGTGAAATAATCTTGAAATGGCCGTAAAACCAAAACCAAAAAAAAAAAAAAAAAAAAAAAAAACGATCTGTTTTGAAATTTAATATACAGTGAAACTTCGATGACTCAAACACTGATGGCCCATTTACTACGGCCGAGTCGAACTCTTTCTTGAGTCCCTAGAAAGAAAATGCCATAACTGCAGATATAAATATAGTTTGTATAATTGTCTAATTTGATCTTGAAAATGTATGTTTTGTGTACTCCCAAGAATCGCTTCGATGAGGCGATTCTAATGAGTACACACAACATGCATTTATTTTGAAGAAAACTGAAAATATGTCCGTATTCGGCCTCCTCCCCTAGCTCCAAGATCAACCCCCTGTGGCTCGAACCACAGTGGTCTCGAACAAATTTTCTTGGTCCCAAAAGTGTTCGAGCCATTGAAGTTCGACTGCATATTCATATTTATCTGTCAAAATAATGAATTTAAAAGTAGTCTGCGTGGACTAAAGGTAGCGAGAAGGACTGAATTCATGTTCGTGGTTGTTTTGTGGTACTACGCTATTAATATACCTAAGGAAATTTACAAATCGTGCCTAATTGATCGTAAAAGTATCTAACATTATGAAATCACAGATTTATGACACCTAATAAGAATTGACGGGTCGTGTGTGTGTGTGTGTGTGTGTGTGTGTGAATTCGGGTTTAACGTCGCTTTCAACAATTTTTCAGTCATATCACGACGGTGTCTGGTTGCGACAGGGAGCTCAATGCTCACGTTTATAGTGCTGCCTCACTGAAGTATCATGTCCCAGACACATTACATGATACCACACCCAGTCACATTATCCTGACACTGGATCGACCAGTCCTAGCTCTACCCCGTAAATCTGAGTGCCAAACGAGGAGCAGCTAGTACCATTTTTAACGACTTTGGTATGTCGCGGCCCGGGATCGAACCCGAGACCTCCCGTTCCCCGGAGCGGACACTCTACCAACTGAGCTATCGGGGCCGGTGACGGGTCGTGTGCGCTACATAAAGTCATATGCGCGAATATGGCCCACGTGTGGTATTAAGACAAACCGTCACGTTGGTGTCTTTTGGCGAAAAGCGAAAGGCAATCGTATCGATTCCTGGTCATTGCCTTCCCTTCTACATCGAGAATACCCTCTTTGGTCAAGGTACACTGTGGTAAGACTCAGTGTCTAGATTAACTTTCCAATTAAACGAAAACATAATGTATTTTACTCCTTTTTTTTATTTTTCCACGCTTGTGGTTTCCACGTCAATGGTAACCATAACTTTGTGCCGTCTGCATTGCGTGGTATCTGTGCGGGTCGTCATTGGTATCCTTATTCGAACACCCTCATCAAGAAATTCACATTTATAATTCTAAAATCCTGCTTTTTGCTAATTCTAATAACGCATGGCAGGTACTCAATACATTAGTATTTTGTGCTATTCAGGAAACATTGGAAATTATATACGAATTATTGCTGTTAAACTAAAAAAACTGTCGACTTGCATCAAGCATCTATATTTTGCCGAATAAAATAGGTCATAATTCGTCACTGACAGAAGGATTTGCATCCACAGTTCGTGGAAAGTATTCCGAGACACTGCGAAACAGATTGCTATCAACATCTGTGGGCATCTTTTTGATATATGCCCGTAAAATGCGATTTGTTCAACTCACCACGAATGTTTGTTGTTGTTTTTCCGTCGGCGTTTTTGGTATCCGTCTGCGTTCCAGGTAGTCGAATACCCCGTGTGTTAACGCAACGGTAAATAAACACGAAAGTAAGGGGCCCCCGCCCATCGGGCCTTGAAGAAATAGATGGGTTGCATGATGCTTCCACGAAGAGCTGAAATCCGACCGCACACGAGTGGTGAACAGCTCAGAGGATCTAAGCCTGCTCAGGCTAAGCGGTGCGAGTCGGACCTTCCATGCTTATAAACCTAATTGGTTTCATTGGGCGACAGGGCTTGAGATGCCATTTCATCTCAATGTCGGGTAAAAGTCCCACAAAATTGGAAGCAACGTCTCCAAAATAGTAAGTCCATGTACAACACGTTATTGTACACCCCATATATACGCCCCACCCATCGGGCCTTAGAGAAAAATATTGGCGTGCATGCTGCTTCCGCGCAGAGCTAACACCGTCTTAACCGCGACAAGCCTTGAGAAAAGAGTGACATTTTTATTGCTGCAGCTACATCTACATGTGTGACCACGTACACTCAATTAAAGCCCTCTTCACGACCCCCACCCCATCCCCCGACACACAACAGTCATAAACATTTTACTGAGCCTTCCGAGGCGGTTCTTCTGTTGCGGTTTATTATTATTATTATTTGCCTTTGTATGTATTTATTGCTTATATCGTTTTCATTTGGATAGCCGTTTAGCCATTTTGTGGGAAAGTAAGTGTCCTTGTGACGTTTTCATTGTGGTGATGTCAATGCATGTTCGTTTTTCCCCTTTAATTTCTTGTATTGGAGGCGCGAGATATATGTATCGACTCCTAATCATTGCCTTCAGTTCTTCTTTTTTATTGCAGACAGACCTGGGTCAGACGCGTACATTTAAAAAGACCGATATGCAGATGGAGGGACGATCACACAACAGTGTAACTGTCAAACGTATTTTGTGTCGATTGATAGGAATTCTATGTGACTTGCACACGGCAAAAAAGACAAGCACTTCATAGAGTAAAACGTTTATGAATCAGCCGTTAATAAAACAATATTAAATAAAGTTTCCTTTTAAAAGGAAGGCTTCCTCAGTTTGTAAAGTTGAAAATCCGCCATTTTTGCTCGCCCTCACAGGTAAGGTGGAGCTATTGTCATACTCGCGGCGTCCGTCGTCGGCGTAAGCATCGGCGTCCGCATTTGGTTGAAGTTTACCTGCAAGCAATCATTTGTGCTGTTGTACAAATTTATTTTCAAGAAAAGTTATCAACTGGTAAAAAAAAAAATATTTTTCACATTCTTTTTCACTCCAAGGTTTTGGGGCTTATAAAGTTAGTCGTTTCCTTTGTATTACCTCCCTTATAAGCATACATTTTGTCAAATGCATGTGGGCAGCCAACTAAACTGAAAATTTGTCAGAAAAGGCAGAACCATGTTAAGCTTTTAAATTACTCGTTTGACACGCAATTTGATTTCAGAGATGAACAATGACATGTTTTGTAAAATTGACCATGTTTATAGGATATGAGGTCTCTTTCTGCCTGAGTTCGAGGCACGATCGAGACAAGTTCTGCAATGGTTTAAAAGAGTTTTTCTCTTCACCCACCGCTTATAAAGGAACGGTTAATAATGTTCCCTAATAAACGAAGAAAAAATGACATATCACTTCTATAGAGACCACCCTACAGCAAGGACACTTGATTGATTTACTTCGTGAAATACAATTAGGAAAAGTTGTTTTAAACTAGTTAGACTATCTGCCTGCAAAACAATTTTTACTGATTTCAACTGTAAAACTCTCTTCGTAAACTTGTCCTGGAAATTCTGGGTGACCATGAAAAGTTTGAGACTCCGAGAGAAATGTGACAAGTGACAGAATTAACTTTTGTAATCTATAGGCATTAGTGTTTTTTTTTTTTTTTTTTTTTTTACAAATCCTTAAGAAAAGAAAAGCATTACATTAACAAGTCCGTGTACTGAACAACGATGATCTTGTCTGTAAGGTTACCGGGCACTAGAAGCACCCTGAAGCTACCCCATATGTACTGAACAACCCTATAAACCCAACTTTATATAGAGAAAGTTGGGTGTACAGGGGTACATTATTTTCCTTTTTAGGGGGTTCAGAACACCGAGCACCGACAATCTATATTTAGACTAGAAAAAAATATTTTTTATACATCACGAAAACACGCCTGCGTAATTTTTACCCCTAGATTGTGGGTAGTCGTAAGAAACGCGTCATCGAGGCGGTTCTAACCAGTACCCACAATCTATGTTTAGAGCAGAAATATGAAAAAAGTCAGATTTTTTTTATCGGACAATTTTCATTTGGGATATATTTGAATAGGCGTGTTTTCGTAATGAACTGAAAAATGCTAGTTCATGAGAATTTTAGCATATAGATGCAGAAGACCATAGGGTTAGTTTCGAGTCACAACAAACGCTCATTACGTCGAATAGGGCAGTTAAGATAATTTCACCATCCTACCGGGAAATCAAGTATTCCTGCTTGTTACATTGACCTTCAATTATTGGAATTAATCCATATATGTCTAGCGGCCCTTTTTGAGACATTGGCAAATAGTGCAGACCCAGATCAGACGCCGCATCTGATCACGATCTAAACTGTTTGCTCAACGTACATGCATTTTTGTAAAACTTAAAAAAAAAAATGACAGCCCTATGCTTAGAAATTGACCTATCCAGACTTTAAAGGTGGATTTTGTTTTGCAACTTTGGGTTAATTGAAGGACTAAAGTGAAAGTAGGTAGCATTTCTTTTTGGTTTGACTTCTTGGAAACGCTTTTTAAATAAATATCTGGAAACGCTTTACAAATAGACATCGACAGGTGCTGCCTATTCCTGTTTATTCCGAACGAGTTTTCACTGCGTAAATATGTGGAGAGCAGTCTTACCTGTAGGGCTTTCCTAGTTACGTAATAAGACGGTTAGAAATAAACTCGGGTATCACCAATCCAATCTAAATGGCTTCCAATCGAAATTGGAAGTCAAAAAAGGATTAAGATTAGTATTAATACGTTTCAGAAGAGTACCGTCAACGATCATTTATGCTGTAACCTAATATGAATCGTTTCGTTCGTGCATTAGCAATGTTCCAATGGAGCAATATACAATGACGTTTTCTAAAAGGCATTTATTCTTGATTATTGAGGACCATCATTGCATTACATGATATTATATAGCCCTCAATGCTGACTGAAGAGAAGTACTCTGTCTTCAACAGGTAAGGGGCCTCCTTCGGGAAAAATCAATAGCTTACTAATTAAGGTGTAACTATACCGAATTTAGTGACACAGAGGCCTTTCTGATATTTAATCTTCAACCCAGTGTCTCAACCCCAAAGTTCTGAAACCGAAACGGATGATGGACAAGACCCGGCAAACACAGCACATCCAATTCCGAGCACACGCCGACCGACGTAGCTCACGAGACAGGTCAGCTGGAGTCATCAAGCAAGAGACGCCTTCCCTAGGACTTATAGGCGTCCCCCACCGAGCCAACATCAACAAACATGGCCCACACTCTACGGAAGTCCCGGGCATCAGGAAGGAGATATCCAAAGTAGCTAGACTTGCAAAATTTAAAATATAACAAAAAGTGGCAACCAAATCCGCTAAGATACATGTCTCACCTGACAAGTCAGTCTTAGTTTTAGAAACTTTAGAATTTTATACTGCAAAAATTAAAGATATAATGTAGTTATTTAAATCAGTATTTGAGTACTGACGTCAACACCGCAGTATCAACCTCAGCACTAAGGAACTGATACTGAAGCGATGATACACTCGGGAACCAACGAATCATCCACCAGCAGAGATGCCGACCCAGTGGTTGCAATTAAGGTGTAACTATACCGAATTTAGTTACACAGAGGCCTTTCTGATATTTAATCTCCATCGGTGTGTCTCAACCCCAAAGTTCTGAAACCGTAACGGATGATGGACAAGACCCGGCAAACACAGCACATCCCCTTCCGAGCACACACCGACCGACGTAGCTCATGAGACAGGTCAACTGGAGGCATCAGGCAAGAGACGCCTACCTTAGAACTTGTAGGCGTCCCCCACCGAGCCAACATCAGAAAACATGACCCACAAGTCAGTTTTAGTTTTAGAAAGATTAGAGTTTTATTCCGCAAAAACTAAAGATAAAAAACAGTTATTTAAATCAGTACTTGAGTACTTACGTCAACACCGCAGTATCAACCTCAGCACTAAGGAACTGATACTGAGCTGATGATACCCTCGGGAACAAACGAATCCTCCACCAGCAGAGATACCGACCCAGTAGTTGCAATTAAGGTGTAACTATATCGAATTTAGTGGCACAGAGGCCTTGCTAATTTTTAATCTTCATCAGTGTGTCTCAGCCCCAAAGTTCTGAAACCGAAACGGATGATGGACACAGCTCATCCCCTTCCGAGCACAAACCGACCGACGTAGCTCATGAGACAGGTCACTGGAGGCATCAGGCAAGAGGCACCTATCCTAGCCCTTATAGGCGTCCCCCATCGAGCCAACATCAGCAAACATGATCCACACTACACGGAAGTCCCGGGCATCAGGAAGGAGATGTTCAAAGTAGCGAGACTTGCAAAATTTAAAGTATAACAAAAAGTGGCAACCAAATCCGCTAAGATTCATGTCTCACCTGACAAGTCATTCTTAGTTTTGGAAAAAAAAAAAGAATTTTATACTGCAAAAATTAAAAATATAATATAGTTATTTAGCTCAGTATTTGAGTACTGACGTCAACACCGCAGTATCAACCTCAGCACTTAGAAACTGATACTGAGCTTATGATACACTCGGGGACGAACGAATCATCCACCAGCAGATATACCGACCCAGTGGTTAAAGTGTAACTATACCGATTTATTGACACAGAGGTCTTTCTGATATTTAATCGTCACCAGTGTGTCTCAATCCCAAAGTTCTGAAACCGAAACGGATGATCGACAAGACCCTGCAAACACAGCACATCCCCTTCCGAGCACACACCGACCGACTTAGCTCATGAGACAGGTCAACTGGAGGCATCAGGCAAAAGACGCCTACCCTAGGACTTATAGGCGTCCCCCACCGAGCCAACATCAGCAAACATGACCGACAATACACGGAAGTCCCGGCATCAGGAAGGAGATGTCCCAAGTAGCGAGACTTGCAAAATTTAAAATGTAACAAAAAGTGGCAACCAAAACCGCTTAGATACATGTCTCACTTGACAAGTCAGTCTTAGTTTTAGAAAAATTAGAGTTTTATACTGCAAATATTAAAGATATAATATAGTTATTTAAATCAGTACTTGAGTACTGACGTCAACACCGCATTATCAACCTCAGCACTAAGTAATTGATACTGAGCTGATGATACCCTCGGGGACGAAGAATCATCCACCAGCAGAGATACCGACCCAGTGGTTGCAATTAAGGCGTAACTATACCAAATTTAGTGACACAGAGGCCTTTCTGATATTTAATCTTCATCAGTGTGTCTCAACCCCAAAGTTCAGAAACCGAAACAGATGATGGACAAGACCCGGCAAACACAGCACATCCCTTCCGTGCACACACCGACCGACGTAGCTCGAGAGACAGGTCAACTGGAGGCATCCGGCAAGAGTTTCCTACCCGCGGACTTATAGGCGTCCCCACCGGGCCAACATCAGAAAACATGACCCACACTTCACGGAAGTCCAGGGCATCAGGGAGGAGATGTCCAAAGTAGCGAGACACAATAAACACGTAGTGGGGACAGTGAAAGTTGCATTTTTAAAGGTGCATTATTGAGCTGTCGGAAATATTTTATCGGGTATTTTTTGTTTAAACAATACAAATGAATGTGTTTTATGAAATACTGCGAACAATATTGATCACAGGTTAATTCTTATCCTGCTGTTCACGACAACAATCTGATTGGTTCAAAGTCAGAAATGGGTGTGGCTAAACTGAATATTCAGCAAGATAAGGGTTAAGATTTGTAAGACGTTTTCACTAGCCATTACGAAAACACGCCTATACAAATACATTGTTTATTATACCGCAGAAAATCGATCTTTTTAAGATGAAAAACTGTGATATTTTTCTTATTACTGCTCCAAATATAGATAGTGGGTACTCGTTAGAACCGCCTCATCGAGGCGGTTCCAACGTTATCCACAATCTATATTATAGAGCAGAAATAGTAAAAATAAGCTTTACCCCTGTAAACCCCAGTTTTACTATATAAAAGTGGGGCTCAAGGGGGTCAAAATTATATAGGCGTGTTTTCGTGATGTTTGTCTGGTCCCTTGAAGATATTCAGACAGCTTCTTCGGAACCCTTCAAATGTTATTCATGAAAAACTATAGAATGATCTGTTTTAATTGTTCAAAAGGGGTTTGAATATATTTAAACCAATATATCGGAAGATGACTTATGTATGTTTCCTCTGGCTTTCTTTGCCGGATTATTACAGGGTCACTGATGAGGCTTTATTAGCCGAAACTACGTAGTATGACCCATCTTCTTGACCCATCTTCTTTCTTATGAATGTTTTCATTGCTCTTAAAGGAACTCATTTTTGATTTTTATTATGAGGACTACCTTGTCGAAACTAGCTAATATGGTCTGGAAATTTTGAACACTCCGCGATGTTTTAATTCTTTTGGTGAATAGCATAAACCTTTGTAGAAGACATTTACTGCACCTGCTATAAAGGGACTGTTTGTTCACCGATTTCACAGTTCCTGTTTCTTATGATTATTTTCAGTTTTGAAAAACAGATTTATACGTCTTAATTGTTACTAGCAAGTATTCAAGCTGAATAAATTTATATCGGAGTCTAACTGTTGGTTTTCTTTTGTTCCAGCATTTCAGTGGTTTCTTGCTGTCGAGTCCTCACCGTTGTCTCACCTCTGTGGTTCTTTGATTTTTTGTGTTCCCGGAGATGTTGCACTAATGAGTTAGGAGGCCTTCATGCGGACTGAACAAATTATTTGTCTAAATCGCTACGGAAGTAAGGGCGAGGATTGTGGCCACGTAAAATCGATTTAAGCCCCCCAATGGAAATCTTTCCACTGACCGTTCCAAGGCGGTTCTTCTGTGGCGATGTATTTATGTTGTTGTTTTATACTACTCACTGTGTGAATCACTTGTGTCTTTTTATTTTTGATGGCCATATGGCCATTTTGTGAGAAAGTAACTGTCCTTATGGCCTTCCTTTGTTTAGGTTTCCATTATGGTCTGGTCGCTTTATGTTTGTGTTTCTTTCCCTTTGGTGTCTTTGATGGGTGGAGTAAGTTAATTGTATCGATTCCTGATCTTTGTTTTACTTCTACTTTACCAACCAAGTCAACCTATTTTAGGTCATTTTTGAGCTGGTCAGTTTACCTAACCACAATTTTTCTGGACGGGATTCTATGACGGTTCCAGCTCAAAGGCTTACTGGGAATTAGAGAGATCTAATTCAATGTAATGTTGGTTGGTCTCTGGTCGGGCCCATCGGAGTCTTACTGTTGGTTTTCTTTTGCTCCAGCATTTCAGTGGTTTCTTACTGTTGAGTCCTCACCGTGTTTTCATCTCTGTGGTTGTTTGATTTTTTGTGTCCACGGAGATGTTGCACTGATGAGTTAGGAGGCCTCCATGCGGACTGAACAAATTATTTGTCTAAATCGCGACGGAAGTAAGGGTGAGGATTGTGGCCAGGAAAAATCAATTTAAGCACCCCACAGTGGAATTCGTTTCACTGACCGTTCCAAGGCGGTTCTTCTGTCGCGGTTTATTTTTGTTATGGTTTGTCTTTGGGTGTTTGTGTCGCTTATATTATTTTGTTTTGGATAGCCAATTGGCCATTTTGTGGAAAAGTACCTGTCCTTTCCGATATAATTGATGTTTCCATGAGGGTCTGTTTGTGTTTCTTTCCCTTTGGTGTCTGTGATGGGAGCTGTGGGTTAATTGTATCGATTCCTGAACATTGCCTCCACTTCTATATTATACGTAAGTGGTAAACCAGTACCAGAAACTTCCAACTGCCCTTCCTGAATCCACGAACGGAAATAATCACCGAGGAAACAATTTCATGATCAGTCACTTGGAAAGAATGTTGCCGACTCCGGCAGGTATCGACTTCCTGATCATTAGTCAGTCGCGCATACGACTGAGCTACCAAGGCCGTTCACATGCCTAGGGTGCTAACTCTTAACAGGTAGGGCTCTAAAACAAAATACCCCATAAACCGTTATTTGCCTTCGGCCCGTCCATGCTTATAAACACTATTGGTTTCATTGGGCGGCAGGACTTGAGACGTCATTTCATCTCAATGTCGCGTAGAAGTCCCACAAAATTGGAAGAAACGTCTCCAAGATGACTTTTACAGTGTTGACGGG
Source organism: Lucinisca nassula (assembly GCA_963580285.1). Classification (NCBI taxonomy): domain Eukaryota; kingdom Metazoa; phylum Mollusca; class Bivalvia; order Lucinida; family Lucinidae; genus Lucinisca; species Lucinisca nassula. The sequence continues at coordinate 89,209,200 of OY757025.1, read as the reverse complement.
GACGTTAAACCTCAAATCAAACAAATAAAACAAACAAATCCCATATATGCCTAGCAGCTTTTTGTGGGGACATTGGCAAACATTTCAAACCCAGCTCAGATGCCGCAACACGTAGAGTCTCATCTGTGTCTAAACTGTTTTCTGAAAAGACATACTATGTTTGCAAATTTTACTGCTAATAATACAAACCTGGCTCCCCTACAGCTTGACATGGACCACTCCAAACTTATAAACCGGGAGATTCCAAATGTCTTATATGGGTTAATGATACAATGAATAACATATTCGAACCACACTGCGTATTTTAACCCATTTTGTACTGAATAGAATCATCAACCTTCTATCAGTATGGAACAAGTCCGTTTAAAAATTTGAGATGCCTGTTTGTGGCTGCTTCAAAATTTATCTGGAAAATGTCTGAACCTTTCGCAAACGTGCAGTGTATGCCCTAATGAGACTTCGCGTTCTGTGGTATCTGATCTTAGCCTGCACTGTTTGTCAGTTGCCAGTGTTGGGATTTCCTGTAAAAAATGAAAGTGTACTGATCTATAAAAAGACGCTGATTGGCGTATTAATCTACATTGTTTTCATTACCTTTTTACACGGAGAATACCTCAGAGAATCCATGTAACGGTAAAATTATTGGATAAATGTATAAAACATTCAAGTTTTAATATTTATTTCTATCGGTTATTTCGTTTTATGAGGAGCTTTAGAAACTGTTTCGAATAAAGGGCTATATTTTCTCACGGTGTCTATTGGTGGTGATTAGGTCGTATCCGATTATGCCAAAAGTAAAGCCAAAATCACTCTTTTGAATACTGTGGGCTATCGTACCACAAATGTGTATTTATAGGAGAGAATAGCTCCGATTCAGAGGACATCTTGTCTGCTTTTAGGGTGTATCGCCAATCTATCCGTCTTACAGAAAAGTATATTTTTCGCCGTTTTAGAGTATATCGCCCATCAGGCCCTCTTAGTGGAGAACTATAATTTTCGCCGTTTTAGAGTATATGCCCATCACGCCCTCTTAGCAAAGAAGTATATTTTTCGTAGATTTAGAGTATAATGCCCATCAGACCCTCTTAGCAAAGAAGTATATTTTTCGCCGTTTTAGAGAATATCGCCCATCTGGCCCTCTTAGCAGAAAAGTATATTTTTCGTAGATTTAGAAGATATCGCCTACCAGGCGCTCTTAGCAGAAAAATATATTTTTCGCCGTTTTGGACTTAAATCTCTTCTGCAACAAGGTCTATCGGAACCTAAATTTTATGGTGACTTCTGGTATATAAATTCAGAAAAATATATCTAACCGCAATGACTTCAGCACCCAAATTCGTAAAATCATTCTTCGATATAAAAAGATTGGGTACAACATAAATGTTACTTTTATTTACGACAGACTGCATACGTGGTAGTTAACCAAATCTCAGTTGAAAATATGTTCTATTAAACGGTTATCCTTTGGAAGCCAGGAATACACCGCAGAACTGGAAAATATGAAGTGTGCATGTTTTCTGGGCTGGACTAGCTAGTTTCGGCATTTTAGGCCTCATCAGTGACCCTCAAGTATTTTCAAAATTCTTTGAAAAAAAAAAACTTTGCTTCCCTCTTTAATTGCGCGCCGGTGGGTCAGGCCTCAGATTCTATGACGGTTCCAGCTAAAGGCTTATGTTGGTTGGTACCTGATGCTCTGTCTCTGTTCGAGCCCATCGAAGTCTAATTGCTGGTTTTCTTTTGCTCCAGCATTTCAGTGGTTTCTTGCTGTCGAGTCCTCACCGTTTTTTCATCTCTGTGGTTGGTTGATTTTTGTGTTCACGGAGATGTTGGACTGATGAGTTAGGAGGCCTTCATGTGAACTAAACAAATTGTTCGTCTTAATTGCAGCGGATTGTGGCCACGTAAACTCGATTTAAGCCCCCCAGTGGAATTCGTTTCCGCTGACCGTTCCAAGGCGGTTCTTCTATCACTGTTTGTTTTTGTTATGGTTTGTGATTGGGTGTTTGTGTCGCTTATATTATTTTATTTTGGATAGCCTGTTTGTCATTTTGTGGGAAAGAAATTGTCCTTTTGGCTTTCCGATATTGATGTTTCCATTAGGGTCTGTTGTTTCATTGTTGTGTTTCTTTCCCTTTGGTGTCTCTGATGGGAGCTATGGGTTAATTATACCGATTCCTGATCACTGCATTCACTTCTATATTCATCTGTTGTGTGTATTGTTAATTGTATCGATTCCTGATCATTGCCTCCACTTCTATTTTAGAGTATACCGCATAGAGCAGAGAAGTATATTTTTCGTAGATTTCAGATTCTATGACGGTTCCAGCGTAAAGGCTTAATGAGAATTAGAGAGATCTATTACAATGTAATGTTGGTTGGTGCCTGATGGCTCTGGTTAGGCCCATCGAAGTCTAACTGTTGGTTTTCTTTTGCTCCGGCATTTCAGTGGTTTCTTGCTGTCGAGTCCTCACCGTTGTTTCATCTCTGTGGTTGTTCGATTTTTTGTGTTCACGGAGATGTTGTACCGATGAGTTAGGAGGCCTTCATGCGGAATAAACAAATTATTTATCTAATCGTGAGGGAAGTAAGGGCGAGGAGTGTGGCCACGTAAAATCGATTTAAGACCCCCAGTGGAACTCGTTTCACTGACCGTTCCAAGGCGTTTTTTCTGTCGCGGCTTATTTTTGTTATGGTTTGTCTTTGGGTGTTTGTATCGCTTATATCAATTTGTTTGGATAGCCAAATGGCCATTTTGTGTGAAAGTAACTTTCCTTTTGGCTTTCCGCTATTGATGTTTCCATTAGAGTTTGTTGTTTCATGTTTGTGTTTCTTTCCCTTTGGTGTCTCTGATGGGAGCTGTGGGTTAATTGTAACGATTCCTGGTCATTGCCTTCACTTCTATATTCCTTTGTTATGTGTAATAATAATAATGGTACATGTAATAATAATAAATATTCAAATTTTCGCTTAAGTTTCTAAAAACTGTATTTGTTTCCACCAACAAACCCTATTAACCTATAGTTTTCACGTCAAGTCTGCCTTACTTGTCATCCTCTTCATTTGCTGAATAGAAGTGAAGGCAATGTTCAGTAGTCGATAACGTTACCTCACACCTCTCTTCCAAGAAATCAAAGCGACAGAAATACAAATCTAAAACAATTTAACCATCTTATCAGTGTCACAAGTGGAAAGCCTATATGTCAGTTACTTTCCCACACAATGGGCAAATGGCTATCAAAAATTAAAAAGTATTAGCAATGCATATATTCAAAGAAAAACAACAGGTCAAACCTTGGTTTGAAGATTTTTGTTTGTTTGGAGTTTAACGGCCCAGTCAACACTATTTGAGGTCATTTTTGAGACTGTCAGTGTACCTGTATACACTTTTCCTGGGTAAGCTTATACGTAAGCGGTTAACCGGTACAGTGCACATTCTCCCGCCAGAAACTGACAACTGCCCTTCTTTAATCAGCGGAAGAGAGATATTAACCGTAAAAAAGATCACATGATCAATTTCCATGACGAATGTTACTGACCCTGGCAAGGTTGGGCGGTCAAAACCAGGGGCGGTTTTAACCAGTGGTTTTAACCGGTTAAAACCGTCCTGGTCAATACTCCCAAAGTGGTCAATACTGGTCGATCGAAATATTGAGTGGTCAATTGAATAATTTTAGTGTTAAAAAGCAGATCTACTAAAACTATTTTGAAGTTTTGCTCTCTTTGCTGGAGGCTGATCATTTGATAAGAGTTTCAGGTTCAGATGTTATTTCTTCAAGTGACCTCTTAGCAATACTTTCTGGCTTTTTTAGCCCTAGGCATTTTTGTCTAATACTCATCAGTCTTAAGACCTTAGCACTAACTTCAACACCTTGCACTGTTTTTTTTTTTGTTGTTGTTATCTTCCAAAATAGTGAAGAAGTTCCAAATTGGGTCTTCAGGTTTCATTCATTTTTGACACCTTCAGTAATAGCTTGATGATAAGATACTGTCCATGTTGCAAATTTCACACATTTTGAATAAAGCCTGGTGTCAGTTTATAATACCCCTATTAGGGACATGTAATTGGTCAATTTAGAAATCAGATCTTTGCCACACCCACTGCAGTGGCATGGGTTAGTCTGTTTTGACAGCAATTTACAGGTGTTACAGATACTTTTAAATATTCAAAGACATCAGTGAATCTTCAAATATTGAATGGTTAATAAATAAAGGACCTTTCATAAATCCTTCAAAATCCATGATACATTCAGCTTATTCATATTCCTGTAAATCAAAATATGAACAATCAATCTAACCTATAAAGGAAAAAAGAATAATTATAAAGAGTGATTGATTGAAAAGAAGAGCCCTGTCTACATTTCATTGAGTCAATTGACCAGCAATAATGTCTTTTGACTTTTGATGAAACAAAAGATACCTCAAATAATTACTGTTATTAATAAAAACTATTTTGTCTTGTTCAGTGATGAAAATATAGTCTTAACATCATGTACATGATGTAGGCGGAAAGCTTTTAAGACCAGTTTAGCAACAAGACAGAGGTATATACTCCAGTGATTTAATTGACCACAATCGACCAGTATTGACCAGTAATGACCGGTTAAAACCGGTTTTAACCACCGGCCCGGTCAATACTCATATTGACCGGCTTTTTGCCAACCTTGGACCCTGGCAGGTATCGAACCCGCGTCCTCCTGGTCACCAGTCAGACGCGCATCCGACTGAGCTACCGAGGCCGGCTAGGTTTGAAGAACTTAAACCGTTAAGAACTACAAATTCTGGTTTGAAAACATTAGCCACGATTAAAAATGAAAAAAAAAAGTAAGAGAAAAACGGTTGTGATATTGTTATTATTATTATTATTAATTGCATCTTAATTTTCGTTTCGAACTTCAAACCGGGGTTAACAGAGTTAGTGTTCCTTTGGCATTGTCACGAGAGTTTGACGCTTTAAGATTGGGGTTTGTAGTTACAGAATTCTGAAACTTTTGAATCCCACTTTTTAAAACGTCCAGTATAAAACAGAAATTGAACTACTGTGTAATTTTGTTTTGAAACCGTGGTTTGAAGATTGTAACATTGTAGTGTGAACCTATAACCATAATATAAACACCACTGTATTCATCACGTGAACAAGTCCGTGAAATAATCACTCCCCTAACCCCCACTTTATATAGATAAAACTGGGGTTTACAAGTTAATATTATTTTTCGTATTTCTGCTCCAAGACATAGGTTGTGTGTACTCGTTAGAACCGCCTCAATGAGGCGGTTCTTACGAGCACCCACAACCTATATTTGCAGTATAAATAAGAATAATATCACGTTCGTTGTCAGGAATTTAACCAGTTTGGAGATGTGAAAAACAAATACACTATGTCGCACGGATGTGTTATCGTAATGTAATTGTAAGTTTAAAAGGGTATGCAGTAATTTGCCTTTTTTTTCTCAGAAACATACATTGCAGTTTTGCGATTACAATCCATGTCTGGCTGAACTCGGTAAATTATTAAAAAAAAAAAATCTGCAAATGAGGTATAAAAAATACGCCTTCGTAGAATATTAGTTTTTTTTGTTATGGGTGTTCAGTTCATAGGCTTATTGTCATATTGAAGTCAGTGGATGAGGTCTTATGTTAATATTTGTTTTCGTAAATTTACTATTCACGCAAACATGTGGTAAATTTGTTAATATTTTCGCCACAAGCAAAGTCAACATACTCCGTTTGAACAGCGAATTGCATTTTGCCAGCCCCATGGAATTCAGAAATATGCTCTTCACAATATAGACCATTGTTCTGTTCGACATTGATATTGAACAGAACAATATTTTATTCATTTTACACCCCAGGCCACGAATTTGGCAAATAAGACAATATGAATAGACAAAGTGTCTACGTTGCATCCTACATAACAATCGTTCAACCTAATGCACTTGCAAGTGTAACAAGACGTCTGATTGGACAACGTCAAATATTTGCGACATTATATTCTGCGATATACTGTCGGAAACTCGATGTCATCAGGAAACGTCTATTTTCATTGGCTGGAATTTGGTTTCACGCACTCACAGCGCTTGCCGTTTTGGGGCAAAATAGTTCAGTTTTTAAGAAAATAAACGAATACTTGCATTAGAATGGGGGTATATGCAGTTTGAAATTGTCATTTTGGTTGGGAGGTTTAACGGTGGGAAATTTCGTTTTACGGCGAGGCTCCATAAATGTTGTGATATTCATACACTGTGTATGAGTCGTGTCATTAGAAAACCTGCTTTGCTACTTGCAAACAACACAGGTACAGATAATTTTTATATCCACGCAGTCTGACCCGAACCCAGTTATTCGCTGTCCATCTGATATTTTGATATTTCTCTAGTTGCTTATATAAGTGATATGAGTGTGTTAGAGAGAGAGAGAGAGAGAGAGAGAGAGAGAGAGAGAGATAGAGCCTTGTAAATAAGTAGTTATTGTTTTCTTAGAAAATGAATGTACATGTTTTAAAACTGCGACATATATTGAAAATAAATATTGTTATACTAAATTATATAAAGAAAACTGCGATTTGATAATTCAGTTTAAAAACAATTCCCACCAATACTTCATTTGAGAAATGAGAGTAATACATCATGTTGTTTTTTTAAACAATATTTTTTGGAATAATTTCACATGAATACGTCGCATAATAGTATATGGGCCCCGCCAAGCGATTTTGGTACTTATCGCCTATGCGAGCAGCGAAGGTTCAGGCGAGCCTGCGCGTCCGCGCAGTCTCGCCAGAACCTTCGCTGCTCGCTCATACAAACAGTGAATCAAGAAGAACCTTCAGACAGAAAGCCATATCCCTGGCCCCTCTGAATGGCTGGGCATGCGCAGTTAAAATTTGTCATGTCGGAATGCTCGAAGACCCAAATTCGCTTGGAGGGGCTCATATGGTACAGGATTTGATAAAAAGCTAGAAGCTAATATAAATCATCTCCTGAAATCATGTTCATTAAAGTATAAACAAAGTGATGTCACATAGCCCCTGCCCATAGGGGCTTGAAGAAATAGATGGGCTGCATGATGCTTCCACGCAGAGCTGAAACCGACCCACACACGAGTACTGGTAAACCGCTTAGAGGATCTAAAGTAGAAGTAAAACAAAGATCAGGAATCGATACAATTAACTTACTCCACCCATCAAAGACACCAAAGGGAAAGAAATACAAACATTAAGCGACCAGACCATAATGGAAACCTAAACAAAAGAAGGCCATAAGGACAGTTACTTTCCCACAAAATGGCCATATGGCCATCCAAAATTAAAAGACACAAGTGATACACACAGTAAGTAACAAACAACAACATAAATAAATCGCCTTGGAACGGTCAGTGGAAAGATTTCCACTGGGGGGCTTAAATCGATTTTACGTGGCCACAATCCTCGCCCTTACTTCCGTTGCGATTTAGACAAATATTTTTTTCAGTCCGCATGAAGGCCTCCTAACTCATCAGTGCAACATCTCCGTGAACACAAAAAATCAAAGAACCACAGAGGTGAGACAACGATGAGGACTCGACAGCAAGAAACCACTGAAATGCTGGAGCAAAAGAAAACCAACAGTTAGACTCCGATAGGCCCGACCAGAGACAGAGCATCAGGCACCAACCAACATTACCAAGAATTAGATCTCTCTAATTCTCAATAAGCCTTTACGTTGGAGCCGTCAAAAAATCTGAGGCCTGACCCACCGGCGTGCAATTAAAGAGGGAAGCAAAGTTGCCAACCGTGATTGGGTTAACTACCATGCATGCAGTCTGTCGTATAACATTCATGTTGTACCCAATCTTTTTATATCGAAGAATGATTTTACGAAATTTGGTGCTGAAGTCATTGCGGATATGTATTTTTCTGAATTTATATACTAAGTCACCATAAAATTCGGGTTCCGATAGACCTTGTTGCAGAAGGGATTTAAGTCCAATATTGAATTTTGAAATTAAATCAGAATGGCGTCTATAAAATTTTGAAAATGCTTTGCGTAGTTTATGGTACCGATAACCCTGATTAAGGAGTTTAGCCGTTAATAATTTATTACGAGTGTTGAAGTCAGTTACATGACTACACACTCTAGCAAATCGAATTAATTGCGAAATATAAACGCCATAGGATGGCGCACGAGGAACATCACCATCCAAAAAAGGAAAATTTACAATCTCAAAATCAAAGTCATCGCGTTTATCATAAATTTTGCACGAAACAAACCCATCTACAACAGATAAATGTAAATCCAAAAACGGGGCCTCGGTATCAGAAGAATTTGCTTTATTTAATTGATGTTCTGGGGGCAAATCTGACTGTTCAAACCATCGAAATAGGTATTATCAATATTTAATAAATCATCTAAATATCTAGAAGTAGAGCTAAAAGCTTCAATAATTTCAGATTGGTTATCAATGGAAAACGACAACATGAAGCCTCTTTCATAACAATACAAGAATAGATCAGCCACAAGAGGTGCGCAATTCGTGCCCATCGGAATACCCACAATTTGTCTAAATAACTTAGTACCGAATCTAATATAAATATTGTCAAGTAGAAAGGTGAGAGCATCACACACTTTCTGACATGACCAAAGTGTATAATTCTTATGCTCTTTAGAAGTGAAAAATGCATTTCTGACATTACATGCAAGATGAGAGAATCTTCTCTGTGAAAAGCCCATTCAATTAAATCATTAAGCTTTTCTTTTATAAGATTATGAGGAAGTGTAGTGTAAAGAGTAGAAAAATCGTAAGTAGACAGACTTGAAGCACGAAAATGTCTGGATTTCAATTTATTTAAAACCTCATTCGAATTTTTTATAGACCAAAACAGATTTCTTCCTGATCTTTCAAAGACTTTATCACAATATTTAATCACATGCGTTTTAATAGCAGTAAGACAGGAAGTTAATAATTTAGAAAGTTCAGTGGTAGTGCAAGAGCTAGAATTTGCAATAAACCGTGCTTTGTAAGGTATTTTATGAAGTTTTGGTTAAGCCTGCCAAGGAACCGCGTTGCGAGTCGGCCCGTCCATGCTGATAGACCCTATTGGTTTCATTGGGCGGCAGTGCTTGAGAAGTCATTTCATCTCAATGTCGGGTAAAAGTCCCACAAAATTGGAAGCAACGTCTCCAAAATGACCTTTACAGTGTTGACGGGGACGTCAAACCTCAAGTCAAACAAACAAAATCTAACAAAGTGATACGATCAATAGTAAACTTTAGTAACGACCCGCTGTCTTTCACACCTCAATGAAGTTTAAACAAATAAACTTGAATATTTTTATATAATTTTGCTTTTCTTACTTCTGCTCTAAAATATAAATTGAGGTTACTCGTTAAAATCTATATTTTAGCAGAAATTAGAACAATTTCACAATTTTCCATCTTAAAATTTTAGTAAAATTTACAATGTATTTGTATAGGAGCGTTTTGGTAATACCCTTTGGTGTCTTGGAAGGAAGGTATTTGGTTATTTTATCGATTCCTGATCATTGCCTTCACTTCTGTTTTGAAATGGAGAGGAAAAATAATTGCATACATTTTTTTTTCATTAACAGTGGCAAACCAAACGGGCGTTAGCGTCACCACTGTCCAATCATATTGGAGAGGGATATTTTGTATACTGTCATAAGTATGAGGGCCATAAAGGGTGATTAATTATTGTTCTTATTGTGCTACCCTCTACAAATAAAAACATTATTATTATTATTATTATTATTATCATTATTATTATTATCACACAGTATCTTTTTAATTTATGCAAGATAGAAAAGAATCTCCTTTATAAATCCCAATTCTGAGTTAGCGCTGTTATTTGAACTACCCCTGTTCGAGCTCGTTAGAATATATGTTCGAGAATGACGTCACGCATGTAAACAACAACAAGTTTTTAAAATGAATTCTAAATAAAATAAATTAAGTAAACAGAAGAAATGATTAATGTCAAAATTCTACCGATAGATGTAATTTAATAAAATGAACTTGTGAGAACATTTTATGAGGAAATATCGCCGTAAAAGAGGAGAAATCTTGAAAGAACTGCTGACGAGAGGTTTACCGTCGACAGCCGATAAACAACATCAACATACTAGTGTGCAAAATATAGTTTTCTCAAAGAAACAGTACCGTGTACTGACCAACAGCATTCAGAAGATACAGCTTAGTTAAACTTTTCTAACTATTATTGTCAAATGGCACTCAAAGTAAATAAACACTTCTATAGTGTTGCGGGGGAAGAACAAACGCAATTTTCACATACTGGAGCGACTGTGAAATACGCATACACCTATTTAAGGCAACCAGCTCACTCTAACTAACGATTGCATAATAACTATATACAAATCAGTGGCCCGTGGCAGGTCTATTCTTTTTTTGTCCTAGGGCTATAGTTTGAACAATCTTGATAGAGGGCAAATAGATGAAGCTTCATACCAAATATCAAAGAGCTTGACCTTCCGTTTTCTAAAGGTTATTTGTCTAAATTGCGACGGAAGTAAGGGCGAGGATTGTGGCCACGTAAAATCGATTTAAGCCCCCCAGTGGAAATCATTCCACTGACCGTTCCAAGGCGGTTCTTCTGTGGCGGTTTATTTATGGTGTTGTTTGTTACTTACTGTGTGTATCACTTGTGCCTTTTTTTTTTTTTTTTTTTTTTGGATGGCCATATGGCCATTTTGTGGGAAAGTAACTGTCCTTATGGCCGTCCTTTGTTTAGGTTTCCATTATGTTCTGGTCGCTTAATATTTGTGTTTCTTTCCCTTTGGTGTCTTTGATGGGTGGAGTAAGTTAATTGTATCGATTCCTGATCTTTGTTTTACTTCTACTTTCTCAATATAAGTCTATGCAAAACCAGTAGGCCTCAGGGTAGGACCATATTTGGCCTACGGGCTATAATTTGAACAATCTTGATGGAAATCGCCTACAAGAAGCTCCATGTCAAATAAAGAAGGCTTTTAAAGCTTTTCCATATAAAACTCTACGTAAAACTGGTGGGACCCTGGGCGGAGCCACCTTTGGCCCCGAGGCTACAATTTGAACAATTATGGTAGAGGTCCACCAGATGAAGCTTCATAGCAAATATCAAAGTCCTGGTCCTTCTGGTTTCAGATGAGAAGACGTTTAAAGATTTTCACAATATAAGTCTCTGTAAACCAAGTAGGCCTCGGGCGGGGCCATATTTTGCCCCAGTGCTATAATTTGCAAGCCCCGGGGCGGCGGCATTTTTGGCCTCAGTTCTATAATTTGAGGTCCACAAGATAAAGTTTCAAATCAAACACCTCGGCCTTCTGGTTTCAGACATGAAGATATTTAAAGATTTTCCCTATATACGTCTGTGTAAAAAAAAACAGTGGTTCTTGGTAGAGGTCTCCTAGATAAAGCTTCATTACAAACATCAAAGACCTGGACCTTCTGATTTCAGACGGGAAGATTTTTAAAGGGTTTCCCTAAATCGGTGGGCCCTTGGGCGGGGCCATTTACGGCCTCAGTTCTATAATTTGAACAATCTTTGCAGAGGCTTACTAGATGAAGCTTCATACAAAATATCAAGGACCTGGACTTCTGGTTTCAAACAAGAAGATTTTTAAAGATGATTCCTGACCATTTCTTTCACTTCTATTTCCCTTTATAACAATTAGAACTGAAAGCAATGACCAGGAATCGATACAATTATAACCCACACCCCAATCAGAGACCCCAAAGGGAGAGAAACACAAACATAAAATGACTAGATCCTAATGGAAACCAGCCCACTCTAACTAACAATGCCATAACTCTATATAAATCAGTGGCCCTATGGCGGAGCCATGTTAAGCCCCAGGGCTATAATTTGAAGAATCGTGGTAGAGGTTCCCTAGATGAAGCTTCATACCAAATATCAAAGACCTGAGCCTTCGGGTTTCATAGAAGAAGTTTTTTAAAGGGTTTCGCTATATAACAATATAACTGACGGCAATGATCAGGAACCGATAAATTAACCCACATCTCCCATCAGAGACATCAAAGGGAGAGAAACACAGACATGAAAAACTTGAGCCTAATAAACATCAATAGGGACAGATACTGTTCCACAAAATGGGCAATTGGCTATCCAAAACAATAAGATACGAGCGTATACGCGATACACACATTCAAAGACGAACTATCAAAAACATAAATGTAAATCGATTTTACGCGACCGCAATCCTCGCCCTTACTCCCGTCACGATTTAGACATAATGTGTCCATATAACCATATAAAGCTTCCTAAATATGTTCTAGAATAGGTTATCCTTTGGAAGCAAGGAATACACCACATAACTGGAAAATATAAAGTGTACTTGTTTTCTGGGCCAGACTAGCTAGTTTCGGCCAATTAGGCCTCATCAGTGACCCTCAGATATTTTCAAAATTCCACAATGGAATCAATGATCCCAAAGCACAAGAAAATATAAACTACACTATGATGTAGGGCAGGTAGACATTTTACGGCCGCCACACATACCCAGACACCTGCTGTAACTCATCAGTGTAACCACCCCGAGAACACAAAAATCAAACACCCGCAGAGATAAAACAAAAGTGAGGACTTGATAGAAATGCTGAAGCAAATGTAAACCAACAGTTGGACTTCGATGGGCCCAACCAGAGACCTGTGTGAGAAAATGTTTTTACAAAACTCAGGAAATGGCAGTTTTTCTGATAAAAAAAATGTGACATTTACTTTTTTTCTGCTACTTGCACGAAATTGTTGCAGGCGCTCGTTAGAACCGCCTCATTGCATTATATTTTTATTGTTTCTGCTTCATGTACAAGTAAACATCGTTGGTGCTCGCTAGAAGTTTGCGATAACACATCCGTGTGATATGGTGCATTTTTAAACCTAAAATAAAAGTTTTATTTCTTCAGAAAATTTGTGATATTTGCCTTATTTCTGCTCCAAACATAGGTTTTGGGTGCTCGTTAGAACCGCCTCATTGAGGCGGTTCTAACGAGTACCCACAACCTATGTCTTGGAGCAGAAATAAGGAACATAATGTTTACCCCCGTAAACCCCAGTTTTCTCTATATAAAGTGGGGTTTATGGGGGTCTTTATTTCACGGACTTGTTCACATGATGAGTTTCATTTTGGTGCTGTTTTTTGATTCAACAAAACTAAGAAAATTTAATTTTATACTCTGCAGTGAAAGCAATGTATATCTGAAACAAATAAAAATGATATTTTCACAGTGTGAAAATATATGATATTTTCACACTGGGGAAAAATAACGTGACCGTGTTATTTTTCACAGTAGCAGCCGGGACTACTTTTTCTCGCCAAAATTCATATGTTATCGATAAAATACTTCCGTAAAATACCTTGAAAGGACTCTTTGGAACTGTAAAAATACTGTATTCAAAATGGCGATTTGTTTATATTTAGAAACTGACAGTTGTGACGTCATAGTCAGGTCAAAATTGTGAGGAACGATACGATTGATCAATTACCGTAAATATCCGTAAGAAATTATAAAATGAATATCAAATACTTTTTTCGGCGGATACCAAATATATTTCATCGAGTGTTTTGAAAACATCCACTTTTTCACTCGTGCTTCGATGTTTTCAACAAACTCGATGAAATATTTCTTATATCCAACTCAAAAAAGTAAATATCCTCTATATATAAACTACACTTTTCTGAATATTAACCAGGGCGTACAAGGAAAAATTTTAAACTCGAGCCAGTTATTGTCATGAATCTCTGTAGATCGCATACGACACCTCGAAAACACGCCTATATAATTCTGACACCATATAACCACACCTTTATATAGTAAAGCTGTGGTTTACGGGGGTAAACCTTATTGTTCTTATTTCTGCTCTAAATATAGATTGTGGGTACTCGTTAGAACCGCCTCGATTAAGCGGTTCTAACGAGTATCCATTAACTGTTTTTGAGCAGAAATTACGAAAAACAAATTGAAATTTTCGGTGTTAAGAATTTACAATGTATTTGTAGATGCGTGTTGTCATAATGTCGCACACGCAAAGTGCATTTTCGTGCGTTTAGACTCAATAACATTTACCCCGTTGTTGCCGATATTACAAGTGGCTTTTCTCAAATATACCCAAAGAATACTTTTCGTTTATAAATCAAAAATATGCATTTGAGTTTCTTAAGAAAATCAAAGTTTTTGTTTGTGACAACTAGTTTAAGTGCATTTATTTTAATATTTCTCACTTATTTTTTGTTCAACGTTTCGCATACAAAAGAAACTTTGGTTACAGTTTCATATCGTAGATTTTCGAAATTTCCTCCGGATATTTGCAGAGAAAACAAATACAACTGGAACTATTCTGGCTCCTTTAATGAGGAATATAAACAATTTGCCCCAGGGCTAAATGCTACGGAATACAGTTGGTATATTGAATTAATATCTGAATTTAAAAGAAGATGCGAGGCATCTAACATAACCTTCTTGTTGGAAGGGGGAGCTGTTCTGGGAGCTTATAGATACCATGGGTTTGTACCATGGGACGACGATTTTGATGTAAAGGTGAATTATTCACAGAGAACTATTTTAGCAGAAGCTTTAGGTTCCGTGCCAATGCACACACTTGTGACACCCAAACAAGCCAGTTGGAAGTTCTACAATAACAAACACTCTATCCATACACGATTCAAATGGAACTGGCCTTTTATTGACATATTCTTCTTCAATGAAAGCAAAACGCACCTGTTTGACGGCACATTCAAGAAGCCTGTGAGATTTGACCCTAAAGGTGATATTTTTCCACTAGATGTCGCCGTTTTCGAAAACATGATAATGCCGGTACCACGAAATATGGAAGTGTACCTTAGCAGAAAATATAACATGCGGAAACCATGCGAAAGTAACAGATGGGATCACAAGAGAGAGAAACCCTCCAGAGCTAGGAACATCCCTTGTGAGACCCTTTTCAACGTTTACCCATTGGTTCACAGGCTTCAGGAAAAGGACGGATTTTCGTATGAAGAGCTACGACTTGGAAATAAAATTCTGTATACAATTGAAAGAGTGGTCAAAGGGTCACTTTTATGACACCATTTTACAATGTTTTGAAAACTTAAGATAAAAGTTTACAAATGATTTTATATAGAGTACCAAATTTCATCAGAGGTGTACCTTTCGATAACACGCCCTTTTGTCATAGTAGTACAGTTCTTTCAACGGTTATTTTGCTGATGAAAATGCGTGATATTTATCTTATTTGTACTTTAAACATAGGTTTTGGGTACCCGTTAGAACTGCCTCATTAAGGCGGTTCTAAAGAGTAATCACAACTTTTGTCTTAGAGAAGGAGTAATTGAAACAATGTACAGTCGAAATTCAATGGCTCGAACACTTTTGGGGCCAGGAAAACCTGTTCGAGACAGGGAAAGTTCGAGCCACTGAAGGCTACTTCAAGGAGGAATAACGTGGATAGTTTTTGGACTTCTTTTCGATGTTCTGTAACATAAATGTATGTAGTGTGCTCATAAGGATCGCCTCGTTGAGGCGATTCTAATGAGTACACAAAACATACAGTTGCAAGATAAAAGACAAAAATTTCCTAAATTTTCAGTCACTATTTCTTATGTAGAGAAATGTTCTAGGGACTCAAGACCGGGTTCGACTCAACCATTGTAAACGGGTCTTCGATGTTCGAGCAGCAATCTCAGTTTTGTCCCTGACAGGCTGTAAACCAAAGATTTCGCTATAAAAATGGTAACCAGTGGTTTTAATTACAGTGATGTGCTTACGTGACGGATTTTCATAATAATTTCAATTTGCTGATACCGCCTTTGATATACATCATGAAAACACGCCACTTAAACCCCACATTTATGATCACACCAATGCAACATACATGTAGTGCATTTTTTTCACATCTCCAAAATGTCTACTTTTCTGATTAAAATCAGTGATATTTTTGTTATTTTTGCTTGAAACATAGGTTGCGGGTGCTCGTTAGAACCGCCTCATTGAGGTGGTTCTAACGAGTACCAACATCCTGTATCGGAGCAGATATAAGAATAATAATGAATACCCCCGTAAACCCCAGTTTTCTTTATAAAGGGGTGTTCAGTTCACGAACTTATTCACGTGATGTATACCGGTTTATATATTTTTTCTTATTTCTGCTCAAAAACACCGATTTTGGGTACTACCTCACCAATCTATATTTTGAGCAGAAGCATGAAAAATATATATATATATAGATATTAGATCGGAGTAGATATAAGAAAAATAATGAATACCCCCGTAAACCCCAGTTTTCTTCATAAGGGGGTGTCCAGTTCACGGACTAATTCACGTGATGTATACCGGTTTTCTTGAACATTTTCATTTTCGGTGTTACTTTCAATAAATGTGAATATGCGTGTTTTCGTAATGTAATCCAGCTCTCAAAAGGTACTTTTCGCATAGAAGAGCGTAAAAATAAGCGCAGTCTGGTTATATTTGTTCATGATCAAGGTCATATAGAAAAAAAGTCCGTGAAATAAAGACCCCCCTAAACCCCACTTTATACAGAGAAAACTGGGCTTGCCTCCACTTCTATTTTACGGGCCCCGGGGTAAACATTATTTTCCTTATTTCTGCTCCAAGACATAGGTTGTGGGTACTTGTTAGAACCGCCTCTAGGAGGTGGTTCTAACGAGCATCCAAAACCTATGCTTGGAGTATTAATAAGAAAAATATCACAAATTTTCACCAGAAAAAATTACCTTTTTCGAGGTTTGAAAAATGGACTATATCACACGGGTGTGTTATCGTAATGTTATTCTTAATTTACATAGACAGATTTACATGAACAGTCAATTATATATATGTATATAATTATTTCATAAGAGATTATAGATTCTTGACTGGGAATATGGGATCACAATCCTAGACTGATATTTACCCGAGGCTTACTTCTTGACGGGGAGCATGGGACCACAATCACCGCCTGACAGCGATATTTGACCCGAACCCATAGAAGAATGGCATCCCATGTTCCCCGTCAAGAATCTAAATAACGAATTTGTTTTTCTGGAAAACTTTTTGACGACATTTTAAACACGGTTGCAATGTTTTCCAAATAATTCTTTCGCAGCGGACAACGTGAGAACTACATTTTTACATGTGAAGTACATGTAATCCGAAACGCACCCTTATCACGTGAACAAGTCCGTGAAACGAAGACCCCCTAAATCCCACGTCATATAGAGAAAACTGGGGTTTACGGGGGATACATTATTTTTCTTATTTCTGTTCCAAGACATAGGTTGTGGGTACGCGAAACGTCAAACTTTTCTGCTTTGTTTATACTAATTTATTTTAGTTCGATTGCGATGAAAGCTTCAAGCTTATTGAATCGCTCTCGAACACTCATTCCGGGTATTTTCACGCGCGCGCGAGAGAGAGGCAGTTGCCTTTACACCACTGCTACCCATTTACACCTGGGTGGAGTGGGGCAGTGTCATTACGTGTCTTGCCCAAGGACACACCTCGATACCGGTGGCCGGATTCGAACGCACAACCTCTCGATCATGAGTCGAACGCGCTAACCACTGCGCTATCGAAACTTTTCTGTTTATTTACGTTAAAACTTTGAAAACAATAATGACTTAATGGAAGAAGAATCTATACAATAAACGTATTCATCACTGTAGTAACTTAATCTGTCGCAAAGTATCACGTCGAGTGGATGTTTCCAGGTCAACAAATCACACCCAGAAAATGTCTTGTCTACTTAGTATAGAAGTAACCGGACAATAATAATAATAATAATAATAATCATAATAATCGACCTTATTTATATAGGGTAACACATTTAGTACGAGTACTAATCTTCCATGTGGCCCTCTTTTCCTGTGTAGGAACCAGTTCTGAGTAATGTGGATAAAGTTTCTTACTCAAGGAAACAACACCTGGCGCTTGCGATGATCGAACCGCCTACCTCTCGATCTCAAATCCGATGCTTTACCACTGCACCACAGCGCCCCACAACAGTTTCCATACTGCACGTTGTCAAGTGCATATTGCCCATAGATATAGAGGATATTTACTTTTTTGAGACGAATATCAAAATATTACATCACGTGAACAAGTCCGTGAAATGAAGACCCCCTATACCCCACTTTATATAGAGAAATCTGGGGTTTACGGGGGTATACATTATTTTTCTTATTTTTGCTCCAAGACAAATGTTCTGGGTACTCGTTAGAACCGCCTCAATGAGGCGGTTCTAACGAGCACCCACAACCTATGTTTGCAGTATTTATAAGAAAAATATCACAAATTTTCATCATAAAATTACCTTTCTTGAGGTATGATAAAATATAATATACCACACGGATGTGTTACCGTAATGACGAGTGCGATTTTTTTTATATCTATCTCAAAAAAGTAAATCTTCTTTTTATTTTATTATTTTATACGGATATTTACGGTAATTGATCAATAGTATCGTACGTCACAAGTTTGACCTGACTATGACGTCACAACTGTCAGTCTCAACAAATAAACAGATCGCCATTTTGAAAATAGCATTTTTAAGTTCATAGAGTGATTTTATAAGATTTAACAGAACATTAAGAAAACCTACCTATTCAACTATTTTGGTAAAAAAATTTCCGATAAAAATCCTGAGGCGGTTCTAACGAATACCCACAATCTATGTTTTTGAGCAGAAATAAGAAAAATAATCTATACCCCTGTAAACCCCAGTATTACTTTACAAAAGGTTGGTTTAAGGGGGTCAAAATTATATAGGCATGTTTGCGTTATGATTATTTTATCAACAACACATGAATTTTGGCGAGAAAAAGTAGTCCGGGCTGCTACTGTGAAAATAACAAGTTCATATTTTGATTCACAGTGTAAATATATCATTTTTATTTGTTTCAGTTATGCATTGATTTTACTGTAGAGTATAAAATAAAAGTGCATATGCCATGTTGATGAGCAGTCTCCTTCATAGTAGAACTACAGTAACTATATTGAATTTGTCCATTTGCAGAAAAAAAATCGGCAGCCATTTTGTCGTGCGTACCGACTGAAAGATCGTAAAGGGCTCTACCACAGCACGCCTATATAGGCAAAGGAAGGGAACTGTGATTTACCATTACGATAACACACCCGGGCGTCATAATGCATTTTTCACACCTCCAAAATGGCTTCTTTTCTGATGAAAATCAGTGGTATTTTTCTTATTTATACTGCAATACATAGGTTGTGGGTGCTCGTTAGAACCGCCTCATTGAGGCGGTTCTAACGAGTACCCACAACCTATGTATTGGAGCAGAAATAAGAAAAATAATGTATACCCCCTTAAACCCCAGTTTTCTCTATATAAAGTGGGTATAGCGGGGTCTTCATCTCACGGACTTGCTCACGTGATGCTCTGCAATAAATCACAGGGAGCATGACGCAAATAGCCGCCGTTTTATGCCGTCACTACTAAATGTCTTGCCGTCAGACGATGAAACGTCATTTCCTTGCATCGTTTGATGTGAATGTCCTGATGATGCAAATAAAAGGGTACATATAAAGTGGGGCCCCCCGCCCATCGGGGATTAAAGAAATAGATTGGCTGCATGATGCTTCCACGCAGAGCTGAAACCGAACCGCACACGAGTACTGGTAAACCGATAGAGGATCTAAGCCTTTCCAGGCAAAGCGGTGCGAGTCGAACCGTCCCTGCTTATAAACCCTGTTGGTTTCATATGGCGGGAGGGCTTGAGATGCCATTTCATCTCAATGTTGGGTAAATGTCCCACAAAATTGGAAGCAACTTCTCCAAAATGACCTTTACAGTGTTGACGGGGACGTTAAACCTTAAATAAAACAAACAAACATATACAGTAAATCCGCTATTAACATTACCTCTAATTAAGACTAATTTTGTGCACAAAATGTCTTATAGAAAGAAACCCCCTTGGGGCTAGACTTTCGAATGAGTCTTTAAACCGTGGTCCCGTCTCCGAATGACCATAGCTGTTGGTGAGACGTAAAACTCAAACCCTCACCTTTTGGACTGAATCCAAAAGTGGTCTTTTCATTATGGTGAAAACACGCCTATAAAAATGTATTGTAAAATATATCACCGAAAAAAAGAAGAACAATTTAAAATGAAAAATGTTGTTTTCGATGAGGCGGTTCTAACGAGTACCCACAATCTATATTTTGAGCAGAAACAAGAAAAATAAGGTTTACCCCTGCAAACCCTAGTTTTACTGCATAAATGTGGGGTTCAAGGGGTGTCAAAATTATATAGGCGTGTTTTCATGATTGCAAGAAATTTACTGTAATTTCTCTTATGTTTGCTTTCAAGCCAACACGTTAACATACCAGATACCAGATACAAAAACACGCCTTTACAATTTTGACCCCCTCGAACCTTAGTTTTATACATTAAAACTTGAGTTTGCAGGGATATACCTTATTTTTCTTATTTCTGCTCTAAAATATAGATTGTGGGTAATCGTTAGAACCGCCTCGATGAGGCGGTTCTAACGAATACTCACAATCTATATTTTGAGCAGAAATAAGACAAATATGCTCTAAAATATAGATTGTGGGTACTCGTTAGAACCCCCTCATCGAGACGGTTCTCACGAGTACTCACAATCTATACTTTGAGCAGAAATAAGAAAAATATCACAATTTTACAACTTTAAATTTTCTTCTATTTTCGGCATTAACGGTTATAATGTATTTGTATAGGCGTGTTTTCGTAGTGAAAAACGCCCAATTTGTTTTCTTTGTTGATTCCTGTAGCTTAGAAATTGTCTTTGAAGAATCTGGATGATGCCACATTGGCACTTTTGAGCATGTTGCGTTATTCCATACGGGGGCAAATATGGCTACAGCCTGATGCCGACGCACTACATCTGGGTAGAAATTCATCCATTTTCACCAAAATATTTAATTCTGTATACATGTAGCTTATGATATGTTTTGGGTTCAGGAAATCCCACTGTCAATATACTTGTATCATTTTTGAATTTTATAACTTAAATAAAAAATTCTAACACAGCGCACCTATATAGACAATGGAAAATAACTGTGTTTTATTCTACAACAAATCACGGCATGGAAGAGCGTGACGAGTGACGTCATTAATAACTGCCCATTAATGACGTCACTGGTCCATTTCCTTGACGTTAGACGGTGTAACGTCATATTCTCGCATCGAAAACGTCAAAAAAGAATCTAAATGCATGTGTTTCAGTCGTAATTTTAGCGGGGTTTCTTCTAATAATGCCGAAAAGTGTGAGATTTCGAAGGAAACAACAGCATTATTGCCGATTTTCAGCCTGTTAGAATCGAAATAGATCAGCTCTAGTTTGTGATTTGTTGAGTAATACATTACAGTTTGTCGGTCAGTTGTAAAGTAGATCAAATCACGAGCGCGTAGTTTGTAGAGTAATAAGTCAGTTGTAAGTAGACAAATCACGCGCGCGCGCGTGATTTGATATACTTTACAACTGACCGACAAACTGTGATTTATTACTCAACAAAATAAGGACCGTACAGAGGATACGAAACTGTAACATCTTCACCAGCAGTTAGGCCAAAACGTATTATCGAACAATTCTTGACTGACTGTTTGGCTGTACAAAAATAATTGTTAGATAAAACTGGCATTTTGTTATCAACTATAAATTGTATGTTACCTATTACATGTATATACAACAAACGTTGGAACTTCAAGAGAACGTATTCTAATTACAATATTTGCTGTTCTTCTAAAATAGCATGATTAAAAGAAGTGAAACATTTTCATTTACTTTAGCTGAAACAGTCAATAGTACGTTTGCAGTGAAAAAAAGAGAAACTTAAACATCAAAAAACAAGTTATATTTAAGAACTTGAACAATTATGATGATCAATGGTTTTCTAATGATCAATAGAAACACGTTTTACATAATGCTTAAAAATACAGTAAAAATCCGCTATTAATGGGCATGGGAAAACCTGGCAGACTTTTCCGCCATTTTTCAAAGGGAGACAACTTTCGGAACTTCCTGTCCACTTCTCTATAAGGACTGTCCCGCTGGAAAAGGGGTCTACTCTAAAAGGAAAGAATTTGCTCCTCAGGAGCAATTTCTTTCCTTTACGAGTTGATCCCTATTGATATGGGAGACAAAAATATTTTTGGAGGAGTTGCCTCCCCTGAAGGTGTTCCCATTCCCCTTAAGACCACCAAAATTTTAGACTAATTCTACTTTAAAAATATCATTTAGAAAGTTTCAATTATTCTTTCTTTGTGTTTTCTGTGCACACAGTGTCACCTGGCTAGAGACCACCTTTGCGACTCTTCAAAAGTGGTCTTAAAGACCACCCTCGAACAGTCCCAAAGGTGGTCTTAAAGACCCCTTTTGAACAGTACCAAAGGTGGTCTTAATATAGGAATTTTACTGTACCATATACCACCGAAAAACAGCTATTCTTACAGAACGAGTTTTTATTTTAGGTTGGGTTCGACCGTTAACTAGCCTTACAATAATTGCTGTTACTTTTTTCTGACTTTACGCCCTTGTAAACATCACTTGAACAAGTCCGTGAAATGAAGACCCCTTAAACCCAATTTTATATAGAGAAAACTGGGGTTTACGGGGATATTCATTATTTTTCTTATTTCTGCTTCAAGACATAGGTTGTGAGCACACGCAACCTATGTTTTGAGCATTTATAGGAAATGTATGAAGGATTTTCGTCAGAAAAGTAGCCATTTTGGAGATGTGCAAAATGCACTATGTCGTCAATGGTCGTACGGTTGTGTTACCGTAATGAACAAACAACTAATCGATGCAGACTTATCAGAATTTCTGGTTCTAGTGTTCTGCTGTCCTTCAGAGAAAACTGGGAGCTAGTCAACCTTAGTCCGACCATCCTATCATTTAAAACTTGTTTTCTGTTTTATCCAAAGGATAGCAGGACACGGAAAATAGCAATTGATTGGTTCTCCCTTTTACAAGGGAGTAAGGTCTTTGATTGATTTGATTTAGCGTCCCTGTCAACATTGTATAGGTCATTTTGGAAACGTTGCTTCCAATTTTGTGGGACTCTTACCAGATCTTCCGATGAAATGACATCTCAAGCCCTGTTGCCTAATGAAACAAACAGGGTTTATGAGCATGGGCGGTTCGACGCGCACCGCTTTGCTTAGGTAGCCTTAGCTCCTTTAAGCGGTTTACCAGTAATCGATGCGGTCGGTTTCAACTCTGCGTGGAAACATCATGCATCCCATCTATTTCTTCCATTCCCGATGGTCGGGGACCGGGGTGTAAGGTCTAATAAAAGTACCAGAAATTATAATCAGACTTATTGACACTCGAACACAGCCTCATCTGACGCTCAAACACAACCTCATTCTGCTGAAAACATGCAGATTACTGAAAATCATCACTTAAACACGCCTATATAATTTTGACCCCATTGAAAAGTAGAAGTAAAACAAAGATCAGGAATCGATACAATTAACTTACTCCATCCTTCAAAGACACCAAAGGGAAAGAAACACAAACGTTAAGCGACCAGACCATAATGGAAACCTAAACAAAGGAAGGCCATAAGGACAGTTACTTTCCCACAAAATGGCCATATGGCCATCCAAAATAAAAAGACACAAGTGATACACACAGTAAGTAACAAACAACACCATAAATGAACCGCCACAGAAGAACCGCCTTGGAACGGTCAGTGGAATGATTTCCACTGGGGGGCTTTAATCGATTTTACGTGGCCACAATCCTCGCCCTTACTTCCGTCGCAATTTAGACAAATAATTTGTTCAGTCCGCATGAAGGCCTCCTAACTCATCAGTGCAACATCTCCGTGAACACAAACAATCAAAGAACCACATAGGTGAGACAACGGTGAGGACTCGACAGCAAGAAACCACTGAAATGCTGGAGCAAAAGAAAACCAACAGTTAGACTCCGATGGGCCCGACCAGAGACAGAGCATCAGGCACCAACCAACATTACCTTGAATTAGATCTCTCTAATTCTCAATAAGCCTTTACGTTGGAGCCGTCATAGAATCTGAGGCCTGACCCACCGGCGTGCAATTAAAGAGGGAAGCAAAGTTGCCAACCTTGATTGGGTTAACTACCATGCATGCAGTCTGTCGTATAACATCTATGTTGTACCCAATCTTTTCATATCGAAGAATGATTTTACGAAATTGGGTGCTGAAGTCATTGCGGTTATATATTTTTCTGAATTTATATACTAAGTCACCATAAAATTCGGGTTCCGATAGACCTTGCTGCAGAAGAGATTTAAGTCCAATATTGAATTCCGAAATTAAATCAGAATGGCGTCTATAAAACTCCGAAAAGGCCCCGCGTAGTTTATGGTACCGACAACCCCGACTAAGGAGTTTAGCCGTTAATAATTTATTACGAGTGTTGAAGACAGTTACACGACCACACACCCTAGCAAACCGAACCAACTGCGAAATACAAACGCCACAGGATGGCGCACGAGGAACATCACCATCCAAAAAAGGAAAATTTACAATCTCATAATCAAAGTCATCGCGTTTATCATAAATTTTGCACGAAACAAATCCATCTACAATAGATAGATGTAAATCCAAAAACGGGGCCCCGGTACCAGAAGAATTTGCTTTATTTAACTGAAGTTCCGGGGGGCAAATCTGAATGACCAAACCACCGAAATAGGTATTATCAATTTTTAATAAATCATCTAAATATCTAGAAGTGGAGCAAAAAACTTCAATAATTTCAGATTGGTTATCAATGGAAAGCGACAACATGAAGTCTCTTTCATAACAATACAAGAACATATCAGCCACAAGAGGTGCGCAATTCGTACCCATCGGAATACCCACAATCTGTCTTAATAACTTAGTACCGAATCTAATATAAATATTGTCAAGTAGAAAGGTGAGGGCATCACACACTTTCTGACAAGACCAAAGTGTATAATTCTTATGCTCTTTAGAAGTGAAAAATGCATTTCTGATATTACATGCAAGATAGAGAGAATCTTCTCTGTGAAAAGCCCATTCAATTAAATCATTAAGCTTTTCTTTAATAAGATTATGAGGAAGTGTAGTGTAAAGAGTGGAAAAATCGTAAGTAGACAGACTTGAAGCACGAAAATGTCTGGATTTCAATTTATTTAAAACCTCATTCGAAATTCTAATAGACCAAAACACACTTCTTTCTGATCTTTCAAAGACTTTATCACAATATTTAATCACATGCGTTTTAATAGCAGTAAGACAGGAAGTTAATAATTTAGAAAGTTCAGTGGTAGTGCAAGAGCTAGAATTTGCAATAAACCGTGCTTTGTAAGGTCTTTTATGAAGTTTTGGTAACCAGTATAGCGTAGGCAGCTTGTCTTGGCCTTCGTTAACACACACAGCAAACTTGGTTGCTGAATGACAAACATGTTTACCTACTATAGCTCTCTCTTCGGCTAAAGGCTGAAGTTCATAGGCCTTAGTACCACCAAGCTCCTGCTTAAGCGTGTTAACATAGTGGAGCCGTCACACAACGACGACGTTTTTAGCAGCCTTGTCTGCAGGGGGCAAAACAAACTTCTTATGAAATTCTTGAATACCTAGTTTAAGATGACGTAAAGACGTCTTGGGCTTAGGAGGGAATAAGTTAGTATTTTGAGAATAGAAAGAAATGCGTTTATTCACTAGTTTTAAAATGCTAAGTTTCCAGTCCTTAAGGGCTTTATGCTCAACATACTCTCGCTTACACCATCGATTACCGAATTCATTCAAGGAAGCAGCGATTTCATCTCTACATTTACTGAAATCAATTTTAGAAGGAAACCGATATTTCGGTCCTTTAGAAATTATATTCCTTATCCTAGAATCAGGAATAATTTTCAAATTGCCAGTAATTACATGACCAGCAGCAGGATAGCAATACTTTGAGTTTTTACAATCACATGAATCAGGAGTATTAGTATCAATATCAAGATCTGAAACAAGTTTATTGAAATTAAAAATGATAGATCTAACAGGTTTGTTATATTTATAGCAAATTATAGGTGTTTCAGTATTTTGAAAATAAGCAGGAATGGAAGAAAGCACCGATCTCTCATGGAAGATACTGGGCAAATCTATAAAATCCATACCCTTATTAATGAAGGATATTTTGAAGAAATGGCGTTTATGATTAATTTCAGAATCAATGTAAGGACGGAGAGTATGCTGAGTATAGCCTCTAGTTAAGAGAGCCGCATCATATAACTGATGAGAACTATCGTAGAATTTATTCGCCTCGGTGTCCAGAAGACGTAAAACAGAAACGGGTAATGAACTTAAAAATGAAAGCATAGAGTGGCGTCCATGATTTAATAATATAATTGACAGTCACTTCAGTCTAGTATTGTTTCGTTTAAACGCACGTGATTTACGTTTAAAGTTACCATTTTTCCTGGTGCCGTGAGATCTAGTTCTGCGTTTTCGGCATTCCAGGAGTGAGAAAATATCAAAGTCCGGCATTCTGGAAATATTACCCTCATGATAAATGTTGTCATTAAATCCCAGTGGAAAAGGGGTCTGTAAAAATTTAATCCATTTCAGTTCAGCTTCATGTCTTTTGATTATTTTGAATCTAGATGTAGAATTTGCATCGTAATAAAGTTTTTCCACTGGTTGTATAATAATGTTATTTACAAAATGACCTGTACGTCGAAAGTGACGGTACAAGAAAGTGTCAGTTTTCTTAGGCTTACTCATTCTACGATAATGCTCGTTCAATCTAGTTTTAAGCATGCGGTTATTACAGTTTGCAGCCCGTCAAGTAATTAGATAAATTAAATCTGTAGACTGTCATGTCAAATCAGACATGTTAACTACAGAGAAGCGTCTACCGTTTACAGATGAAGTAACGGTAGACGCAGTGCTTAAATGCGAACAACATCTGCACCTCTTGGCATTGCATTTAGAAATACTAGGACACATTCCACTTCTTTTCCACGGATTAGTATATTTTCGAAGGATGGGTGATTTGAGAGGAGATAGTCTTATACGAAGACTACTCCCAAAAACATTGGTATTGCCTACTCCTTTGAGATTAACTGAAGTTACAGAAGACAAATGTAAGGGTCTAACCAATACCGAAGGCAACATAGTATTAAAGTTCTTAATAGAATGGGGAATCCGTACAGAAGAAGCAGAGTGTAACCTAAGGGGTGATATTGATATTTTAAATGTATTTGTAATACTCATTTTGGTTAGTAAGGTTGTGATACCGTCAAAACTAAAGCGATGTTCATACCGGTTATTAAATAAATAAAATTACTGAAGAAGATTCCTTCGAATAGAAGGTCGGTACAACAAAAGCCCACAAAACATCCTAGTCTACTTAAAGTACAGGGATGTCAAACAAGCAGTTGTTATACAACGAGGAACGAACATCGGTATAATAATGACCTTCAACAGGTATCTAAAGGTTGTCAATTGATGGAACAGTGAAAAGCAATTGCATAAGCAATCCCTGAGGATTGGAAAAATAAGAGCATTAAATGCATGTACGGGGAGACCTTTTACAGCCGCCACACGGCACAAACAAAACAGCCCTGATATGCAAAGTAGAAGTAAAACAAAGATCAGGAATTGATACAATTAACTTACTCCATCCATAAAAGACACCAAAGGGAAAGAAATACAAACATTAAGCGACCAGACCATAATGGAAACCTAAACAAAGGAAGGCCATATGGACAGTTACTTTCCCACAAAATGGCCATATGGCCATCCAAAATAAAAGACACAAGTGATACACACAGTAAGTAACAAACAACAACATAAATAAATCGCCACAGAAGAGCCGCATTGGATCGGTCAGTGGAAGATTTCCACTGGGGGGGGGCTTAAATCGATTTTACGTGGCCACAATCCTCGCCCTTACTTCCGTCGCGATTTAGACAAATAATTTGTTCAGTCCGCATGAAGGCCTCCTAAAGTAGAAGTAAAACAAAGATCAGCAATTGATACAATTAACTTACTCCATCCATAAAAGACACCAAAGGGAAAGAAATACAAACATTAAGCGACCAGACCATAATGGAAACCTAAACAAAGGAAGGCCATATGGACAGTTACTTTCCCACAAAATGGCCATATGGCCATCCAAAATTAAAAGACACAAGTGATACACACAGTAAGTAACAAACAACAATATAAATAAATCGCCACAGAAGAGCCGCCTTGGAACGGTCAGTGGAAGATTTCCACTGGGGGGCTTAAATCGATTTTACGTGGCCACAATCCTCGCCCTTACTTCCGTCGCGATTTAGACAAATAATTTGTTCAGTCCGCATGAAGGCCTCCTAACTCATCAGTGCAACATCTCCGTGAACACAGAAATCAAAGAACCACAGAGGTGAGACAACGGTGAGGACTCGACAGCAAGAAACCACTGAAATGCTGGAGCAAAAGAAAACCAACAGTTAGACTCCGATGAGCCCGACCAGAGACAGAGCATCAGGCACCAACCAACATTATCTCTTTAATTTTCAATAAGCCTTTACGTTGGAGCCGTCATAGAATCTGAGGCCTGACCCACCGGCGTGCAATTAAAGAGGGAAGCAAAGTTGCCAACCGTGATTGGGTTAACTACCATGCATGCAGTCTGTCGTATAATATCCATGTTGTACCCAATCTTTTTATATCGAAGAATGATTTTACGAAATTGGGTGCTGAAGTCATTGCGGTTATATATTTTTCTGAATTTATATACTAAGTCACCATAAAATTCGGGTTCCGATAGACCTTGTTGCAGAAGAGATTTAAGTCCAATATTGAATTTTGAAATTAAATCAGAATGGCGTCTATAAAATTTTGAAAAGGCTTTGCGTAGTTTATGGTACCGATAACCCTGATTAAGGAGTTTAGCCGTTAATAATTTATTACGAGTGTTGAAGTCAGTTGCATGACTACACACTCTAGCAAATCGAATTAATTGCGAAATATAAACGCCATAGGATGGCGCACGAGGAACATCACCATCCAAAAAAGGAAAATTTACAATCTCAAAATCAAAGTCATCGCGTTTATCATAAATTTTGCACGAAACAAATCCATCTACAATAGATAGATGTAAATCCAAAAACGGGGCCTCGGTATCAGAAGAATTTGCTTTATTTAACTGAAGTTCTAGGGGGTAAATCTGACTGATCAAACCATCAAAATAGGTATTATCAATATTTAATAAATCATCTAAATATCTAGAAGTAGAGCTAAAAGCTTCAATAATTTCAGATTGGTTATCAATGGAAAGCGACAAAATGAAGTCTCTTTCATAACAATACAAGAACAGATCAGCCACAAGAGGTGCGCAATTAGTACCCATCGGAATACCCACAATTTGCCTAAATAACTTAGTACCGAATCTAATATAAATATTGTCAAGTAGAAAGGTGAGGGCATCACACACTTTCTGACATGACCAAAGTGTATAATTCTTATGCTCTTTAGAAGTGAAAAATGCATTTCTGACATTACATGCAAGATAGAGAGAATCTTCTCTGTGAAAAGCCCATTCAATTAAATCATTAAGCTTTTCTTTTATAAGATTATGAGGAAGTGTAGTGTAAAGAGTGGAAAAATCGTAGGTAGACAGACTAGAAGCACGAAACTGTCTAGATTTCAATTTATTTAAAACCTCATTCGAATTTTTTATAGACCAAAACAGATTTCTTCCTGATCTTTCAAAAACTTTATCACAATATTTAATTACATGCGTTTAATAGCAGTAAGACAGGAAGTTAATAATTTAGAAAGTTCAGTGGTAGTGCAAGAACTAGAATTTGCAATAAACCGTGCTTTGTAAGGTTTTTTTATGAAGTTTTGGTAACCAGTATAGCGTAGGAAGCTTGTCTTGGCCTTCGTTAACACACACAGCAAACTTGGTGGCTGAAAGACAAACATGTTTATCTACTATAGCTCTCTCTTCAGCCAAAGGCTGAAGTTCATAGGCCTTAGTACCACCAAGCTCCTGCTTAAGCGTGTTAACATAGTGGAGCCGTCACACAACGACGACGTTGTTAGCGGCCTTGTCTGCAGGGACCAAAACAAACTTCTTATGAAATTCTTGAATACCTAGTTTAAGATGACGTAAAGACGTCTTGGGCTTAGGAGGTAATAAGTTAGTATTTTGAGAATAGAAAGAAATGCGTTTATTCACTAGTCTTAAAATGCTAAGTTTCCAGTCCTTTAGGGCTTTACACTCAACATACTCTCGCTTACACCATCGATTACCGAATTCATTCAAGGAAGCAGCGATTTCATCTCTACATTTACTGAAATCAATTTTAGAAGGAAACCGATATTTCGGTCCTTTAGAAATTATATTCCTTATCCTAGAATCAGGAATAATTTTCAAATTGCCAGTAATTACATGACCAGCAGCAGGATAGCAATACTTTGAGTTTTTACAATCACATGAATCAGGAGTATTAGTATCAATATCAAGATCTGAAACAAGTTTATTGAAATTAAAAATGATAGATCTAACAGGTTTGTTATATTTATAGCAAATTATAGGTGTTTCAGTATTTTGAAAATAAGCAGGAATGGAAGAAAGCACCGATCTCTCACGGAAGATACTGGGCAAATCTATAAAATCCATACCCTTATTAATGAAGGATATTTTGAATAAATGACGTTTATGATTAATTTCAGAATCAATGTAAGGACGGAGAGTATGCTGAGTATAGCCTCTAGTTAAGAGAGCCGCATCATATAACTGATGAGAACTATCGTAGAATTTATTCGCCTCGGTGTCCAGAAGACGTAAAACAGAAACGGGTAATGAACTTAAAAATGAAAGCATAGAGTGGCGTCCATGATTTAATAATATAATTGACAGTCACTTCAGTCTAGTATTGTTTCGTTTAAACGCACGTGATTTACGTTTAAAGTTACCATTTTTCCTGGTGCCGTGAGATCTAGTTCTGCGTTTTCGACATTCCAGGAGTGAGAAAATATCAAAGTCCGGCATTCTGGAAATATTACCCTCATGATAAATGTTGTCATTAAATCCCAGTGGAAAAGGGGTCTGTAAAAATTTAATCCATTTCAGTTCAGCTTCATGTCTTTTGATTATTTTGAATCTAGATTTAGAATTTGCATCGTAATAAAGTTTTTCCACTGGTTGTATAATAATGTTATTTACAGAATGACCTGTACGTCGAAAGTGACGGTACAAGAAAGTGTCAGTTTTCTTAGGCTTACTCATTCTACGATAATGCTCGTTCAATCTAGTTTTAAGCATGCGGTTATTACAGTTTGCAGCCCGTCAAGTAATTAGATAAATTAAATCTGTAGACTGTCATGTCAAATCAGACATGTTAACTACAGAGAAGCGTCTACCGTTTACAGATGAAGTAACGGTAGACGCAGTGCTTAAATGCGAACAACATCTGCACCTCTTGGCATTGCATTTAGAAATACTAGGATACATTCCACTTCTTTTCCACGGATTAGTATATTTTCGAAGGATGGGTGATTTGAGAGGAGATAGTCTTATACGAAGACTACTCCCAAAAACATTGGTATTGCCTACTCCTTTGAGATTAACTGAAGTTACAGAAGACAAATTTAAGGGTCTAACCAATACCGAAGGCAACATAGTATTAAAGTTCTTAATAGAATGGGGAATCCGTACAGAAGAAGCAGAGTGTAACCTAAGGGGTGATATTGATATTTTAAATGTATTTGTAATACTCATTTTGGTTAGTAAGGTTGTGATACCGTCAAAACTAAAGCGATGTTCATACCGGTTATTAAATAAATAAAATTACTGAAGAAGATTCCTTCGAATAGAAGGTCGGTACAACAAAAGCCCACAAAACATCCTAGTCTACTTAAAGTACAGGGATGTCAAACAAGCAGTTGTTATACAACGAGGAACGAACATCGGTATAATAATGACCTTCAACAGGTATCTAAAGGTTGTCAATTGATGGAACAGTGAAAAGCAATTGCATAAGCAATCCCTGAGGATTGGAAAAATAAGAGCATTAAATGCATGTACGGGGAGACCTTTTACAGCCGCCACACGGCACAAACAAAACAGCCCTGATATGCAAAGTAGAAGTAAAACAAAGATCAGGAATTGATACAATTAACTTACTCCATCCATAAAAGACACCAAAGGGAAAGAAATACAAACATTAAGCGACCAGACCATAATGGAAACCTAAACAAAGGAAGGCCATATGGACAGTTACTTTCCCACAAAATGGCCATATGGCCATCCAAAATAAAAGACACAAGTGATACACACAGTAAGTAACAAACAACAACATAAATAAATCGCCACAGAAGAGCCGCATTGGAACGGTCAGTGGAAGATTTCCACTGGGGGGGCTTAAATCGATTTTACGTGGCCACAATCCTCGCCCTTACTTCCGTCGCGATTTAGACAAATAATTTGTTCAGTCCGCATGAAGGCCTCCTAAAGTAGAAGTAAAACAAAGATCAGCAATTGATACAATTAACTTACTCCATCCATAAAAGACACCAAAGGGAAAGAAATACAAACATTAAGCGACCAGACCATAATGGAAACCTAAACAAAGGAAGGCCATATGGACAGTTACTTTCCCACAAAATGGCCATATGGCCATCCAAAATTAAAAGACACAAGTGATACACACAGTAAGTAACAAACAACAATATAAATAAATCGCCACAGAAGAGCCGCCTTGGAACGGTCAGTGGAAGATTTCCACTGGGGGGCTTAAATCGATTTTACGTGGCCACAATCCTCGCCCTTACTTCCGTCGCGATTTAGACAAATAATTTGTTCAGTCCGCATGAAGGCCTCCTAACTCATCAGTGCAACATCTCCGTGAACACAGAAATCAAAGAACCACAGAGGTGAGACAACGGTGAGGACTGGACAGCAAGAAACCACTGAAATGCTGGAGCAAAATAAAACCAACAGTTAGACTCCGATGAGCCCGACCGGAGACAGAGCATCAGGCACCAACCAACATTATCTCTTTAATTTTCAATAAGCCTTTACGTTGGAGCCGTCATAGAATCTGAGGCCTGACCCACCGGCGTGCAATTAAAGAGGGAAGCAAAGTTGCCAACCGTGATTGGGTTAACTACCATGCATGCAGTCTGTCGTATAATATCCATGTTGTACCCAATCTTTTTATATCGAAGAATGATTTTACGAAATTGGGTGCTGAAGTCATTGCGGTTATATATTTTTCTGAATTTATATTCTAAGTCACCATAAAATTCGGGTTCCGATAGACCTTGTTGCAGAAGAGATTTAAGTCCAATATTGAATTTTGAAATTAAATCAGAAACAGACATGTTAATTACAGAGAAGCGTCTACCGTTTACAGATGAAGTAACGGTAGACGCAGTGCTTAAATGCGAACAACATCTGCACCTCTTGGCATTGCATTTAGAAATACTAGGATACATTCCACTTCTTTTCCACGGATTAGTATATTTTCGAAGGATGGGTGATTTGAGAGGAGATAGTCTTATACGAAGACTACTCCCAAAAACATTGGTATTGCCTACTCCTTTGAGATTAACTGAAGTTACAGAAGACAAATTTAAGGGTCTAACCAATACCGAAGGCAACATAGTATTAAAGTTCTTAATAGAATGGGGAATCCGTACAGAAGAAGCAGAGTGTAACCTAAGGGGTGATATTGATATTTTAAATGTATTTGTAATACTCATTTTGGTTAGTAAGGTTGTGATACCGTCAAAACTAAAGCGATGTTCATACCGGTTATTAAATAAATAAAATTACTGAAGAAGATTCCTTCGAATAGAAGGTCGGTACAACAAAAGCCCACAAAACATCCTAGTCTACTTAAAGTACAGGGATGTCAAACAAGCAGTTGTTATACAACGAGGAACGAACATCGGTATAATAATGACCTTCAACAGGTATCTAAAGGTTGTCAATTGATGGAACAGTGAAAAGCAATTGCATAAGCAATCCCTGAGGATTGGAAAAATAAGAGCATTAAATGCATGTACGGGGAGACCTTTTACAGCCGCCACACGGCACAAACAAAACAGCCCTGATATGCAAAGTAGAAGTAAAACAAAGATCAGGAATTGATACAATTAACTTACTCCATCCATAAAAGACACCAAAGGGAAAGAAATACAAACATTAAGCGACCAGACCATAATGGAAACCTAAACAAAGAAAGGCCATATGGACAGTTACTTTCCCACAAAATGGCCATATGGCCATCCAAAATAAAAGACACAAGTGATACACACAGTAAGTAACAAACAACAACATAAATAAATCGCCACAGAAGAGCCGCCTTGGAACGGTCAGTGGAAGATTTCCACTGGGGGGGCTTAAATCGATTTTACGTGGCCACAATCCTCGCCCTTACTTCCGTCGCGATTTAGACAAATAATTTGTTCAGTCCGCATGAAGGCCTCCTAAAGTAGAAGTAAAACAAAGATCAGGAATTGATACAATTAACTTACTCCATCCATAAAAGACACCAAAGGGAAAGAAATACAAACATTAAGCGACCAGACCATAATGGAAACCTAAACAAAGGAAGGCCATATGGACAGTTACTTTCCCACAAAATGGCCATATGGCCATCCAAAATTAAAAGACACAAGTGATACACACAGTAAGTAACAAACAACAATATAAATAAATCGCCACAGAAGAGCCGCCTTGGAACGGTCAGTGGAAGATTTCCACTGGGGGGCTTAAATCGATTTTACGTGGCCACAATCCTCGCCCTTACTTCCGTCGCGATTTAGACAAATAATTTGTTCAGTCCGCATGAAGGCCTCCTAACTCATCAGTGCAACATCTCCGTGAACACAGAAATCAAAGAACCACAGAGGTGAGACAACGGTGAGGACTGGACAGCAAGAAACCACTGAAATGCTGGAGCAAAAGAAAACCAACAGTTATACTCCGATGAGCCCGACCAGAGACAGAGCATCAGGCACCAACCAACATTATCTCTTTAATTTTCAATAAGCCTTTACGTTGGAGCCGTCATAGAATCTGAGGCCTGACCCACCGGCGTGCAATTAAAGAGGGAAGCAAAGTTGCCAACCGTGATTGGGTTAACTACCATGCATGCAGTCTGTCGTATAATATCCATGTTGTACCCAATCTTTTTATATCGAAGAATGATTTTACGAAATTGGGTGCTGAAGTCATTGCGGTTATATATTTTTCTGAATTTATATACTAAGTCACCATAAAATTCGGGTTCCGATAGACCTTGTTGCAGAAGAGATTTAAGTCCAATATTGAATTTTGAAATTAAATCAGAAACAGACATGTTAATTACAGAGAAGCGTCTACCGTTTACAGATGAAGTAACGGTAGACGCAGTGCTTAAATGCGAACAACATCTGCACCTCTTGGCATTGCACTTAGAAATACTAGGATACATTCCACTTCTTTTCCACGGATTAGTATATTTTCGAAGGATGGGCGATTTGAGAGGAGATAGTCTTATACGAAGACTACTCCCAAAAACATTGGTATTGCCTGCTCCGTTGAGATTAACTGAAGTTACAGGAGACAAATTTAATGGTCTAACCAATACCGAAGGCAACATAGTATTTAAGTTCTTAATAGAATGGGGAATCCGTACAGAAGAAGCAGAGTGTAACCTAAGGGATGATATTGATATTTTAAATGTATTTGTGATACTCATGTGGGTTTAGAAGGTTTTGATACCGTCAAAACTAAAGCGATCTTCATACCGGTCATTATGTAAAACAGCATATAAAATTAATGAAGAAATTTCCTTCGAATAGAAGGAAGGTACAACAAAAGCCCACAAAACATCTAAGTCTACTTAAAGTCCACTTTTATATAGTAAAACTAGGGTTTACAGGGGTATACCTCATTATGCCCCCAACTTTGAAAAAGTTGGAGGGGCATATTGGTTCTGGTTCGTTCGTCTGTTCGTCCGTTCGTCTGTTCGTCCGTTCGTCCGTCCGTTACGCTTTTGATGCATAGCATAACTAAAGAACCGTGTATGCTATAGTTTTGAAATTTCATATATGGATTCCTCATGGAAAATTAGCTTACGCTTATTTTTTTTTCTTGTCCGGATTGTGCCCCCTTCAAGAGTTATTGCCCTTTGAATTTTTTTTAATAAAATCTTTTCAGCAAGATATCTCAAACACTATTGGCGCTAGAGCCTTGAAAGTTTGAAAATATATATGTGGTGTTGAGTAGATGAACTTATTAACTTTTGACAAAATTCCGAAAAATACTTTGTGAGTTATGGCCCTTTGTCATTTTGGTAATTTGTGCCCATTGTAATGTATGCTAAAAGTGATGCATAGCATAACTTTAGAACCGTGTATGCTAGGGTTTTGAAATTTCATTAATGGGTTCCTCATAGAAAATTAGCTGATGCGTATTTTTTTCTCGTCCGGATTATGCCCCTTTCAAGTGTTATTACCCTTTGAATTTTTTTTAATAAAATCTTGTCAGCAAGATATCTCAAAAAGTATTGGAGCTAGAGCCTTGAAAGTTGGTGAATAGATTGGTGGTGATGAGTAGATGAACTGATTAACTTATGACAAAATTCCGAAAAATACTTTGTGAGTTATGGCCCTTTGTCATTTTGGTAATTTGTGCCCATTGTAATGTATGCTAAAAGTGATTCATAGCATAACTTTAGAACGGTGTATGCTATAGTTTTGAAATTTCTTCAATGCATTTCTGATGGAGAATAAGCTGACGCGTATTTTTTCCCGTCAGGATTATGCCCCTTTCAAGAGTTATTGCCCTTTGAAAATTTTTTAAATAAAATCTTGTCAGCAAAATATCTCAAACACTATTGGAGCTAGAGCCTTGAAAGTTGTTGAGTATATTGGTGGTGATGAGTATATGAACTGATTAACTTTTGACAAATTCCGAAAAATACTTTGTGAGTTATGGCCCTTTGTCATTTTGGAAATTTGTTCCCATTGCAATGAATGCTAAAAATGATGCATAGCATAACTTTAGAACTGTGTATGCTATGGTTTCGAAATTTCATATATGCATTCCTAATGGAAAATAAGCTGACGAGTATTTTTTTTCTTATCCGGATTATGCCCCTTTCAAGAGTTATTGCCGTTTGAATTTGTTTAATAAAATCTTGTCAGCAAGCTATCTAAAAAACTATTGGTGCTAGAGCCTTGAAAGTTGTTGAGTATATTGGTGGTGATGAGTAGATGGACTGATTAACTTTTGACAAAATTCCGAAAAATACTTTGTGAGTTATGGCCCTTTGTCATTTTGGTAATTTGTGCCCATTGTAATATATGCTAAAAGTGATGCATAGCATAACTTTAGAACCGGTATGCTATGGTTTTGAAATTTCATATATGCATTTCTGATGGAATATTAGCTGACACACATTTTTTTTTCTCATCGAGATTATGCCCCTTCAAGATTTATTGCCCTTTGAAGTTTTTTGAATAAATCTTGTCAGCAAAATATCTCAAAAACTATTATAGCTAGAGCCTTGAATGTTGGTGAATACACGTAGATTGGTGTTGATGAGTAGATGACCTGCTTAACTTTTTACAAAATTCCAAAAAATACTTTGCGAGTTATGGCCCTTTGTCATTTTGGTAATTTGTGCCCATTGTAATGTATGCCGAAAGTGATACATAGCATAACTTTAGAACCGTATATGCTATTGTTTTGAAATTTCATATATGCATTCCTGATGGAAAATAAGTTCACACGAATTTTTTTCCCATCCGGATTATGCCTCTTTCAAGAGTTATTGCCCTTTGAAGTTTTTTAATAAAATCTTGTCAGCAAGATATCTCAAAAACTATTATAGCTAGAGTCTTGAAAGTTGATGAAAAGATTGGTGGTGAAGAGTAGATGACCTGATTAACTTTGACAAAATTTGAGTTATGGCCCTTTGTCATTTTGGTAATTTGTGTCTATTGTAATGTATGCTAACAGTGATGCATTCCATAACTTTAGAACCGTGTATGCTATGGTTTTGAAATTTCATATATGCGTTCCTGATGGAAAATAACCTGACACGTATTTTCTTTTCATCCGGATTAACTTAAGAACCGTGTAAGCTAGGGTTTTGAAATTTCATATATGGATTCGCTATTGAAAATTAGCTGACCCATATTTTTTCTCATCCGCATTATGCCCCTTTCACAAGTTATTGTCCTTTGATTTATTTGTTAGCATAACCTTGGGGCCAAGGCCACACACTTTGAATTATTATTGTAACCATAGTAATTTTGGGGTTTTATCGGACAGGTTTTTCAAAAACTCCGCCCTTTAAAATAGCGATGTCCGGGTTGGTGGTTGGGTGGGTGGATGGGCATTTTTTTTTTTTATATTATTATTATTTTGTGTTTTTTTTTACATAAACACATATAAACAGATTATACCCCTACACAAAAGTTGAGATGGGGTGGGGATATGCCATTTGTCCTGTACATACATAAATACATGCATGCATACATCGCTACCCTACCCTACCCCACGCGGCCCCACTCAAACACAGACACCCCATCCCACCACACTACACCCCACCCCATCCAACCCCACCATGCCCAACCCTACAACACTCCACCACACCCTGCCCCACCCCACACACACATGCATGCAGTCATGCACAAATCCTTTGTTGACTAGGAGTATTTTTTTTGTCTTTTTCTTCATAAACACATAATACAGAAATTATATACCCCTACACAAAAGTTGATAGTGGGTGGTGATATGCCATTTGTCCTGAGGCTGTACATATATAAATACATGCATGCATATATTCCTACCCTACCCTACCCCACCCCTCCCCATCCCACCCCATCCCACCACATGACACCCTACCCAACAACACCCCATCCCACGACAACACACCTCAACCCGGCCCACTCCAATTACACAAGCATGCATGCACACACACACATGCATTTACACTCAAACATGCATGCTCATACACAATCACTCATTTATGCTTGCACACCCACATACAAACACACATGCATGCATGCACACACACACACACACACACACACACACACACACACACACACACACACACACACACACACACACACACACACACACACACACACACACACACACACACACACACACTGATGCTTGCATGCATACATGCAGGTACTCACACATGCATGCATGCATGTACACAAATATGCATGCATGCACACTTATGGACTCACACAATGTCACGCGTACACACACATACATGCACATGCAGGCATGCACACTTATGCACTCACACATGCACACACACACACACACACACATGCATAAATACATGCATGCATATATCCCTACCCTACCCCACCCCACCCCACCCCACCGACCCCACCACATTACACCCTACCCCACAACAGCCCACCCCACGACAACCCACCACAACCCGGCCCACACCACTTACACATGCATGCATGCACACACACATGCATTTACACTCAAACATGTATGATCATACATAATCACTCATTTATGCTTGCACACCAACATACAAACGCACATGCATGCATGCACACACACACACACACTGATGCTTGCATACATACATGCAGGTACTCACACATGCATGCACACTTATGGACTCACACAGGCACACACACACACATGCATGTATATGCAGGCATGCAACCTTATGCACTTACACATGCACACACACACATACACACACACACACACACACATGCATGCATGCACATGCATGCACATGTAGGCATGCACTCACGCATTAATGCATGCCATAAGAAAACATGCATGCACACATGCACTCAGGCATGCACACATGGAATGCACTCACACATGCATGCGCTCATGCATGTACACATGCATACTCTCACACACACGCACATACACATGTATGCTTTCATGCATGCATGTACGCCCACATGCATGCACTCACGCATGCATGCACTCACACATGCATGCACTCATGCATGAATATACACATGCATGCATGCATGCACACACTTACATATTTTCATGCATACTCGTTAGAATCGCCTCGACCCACATGCATGCATGCATACACACATGCATGGTTTTATGTATGCATGCAAACATGCAAGCACACATGTACTTATACATGCATACTAAAATACATGTATTCACAGTTGCATGCATGTACATGCATGCATGCACTCATGCATGAACACACACATGCATGCATCCATCCATGCACACACATGCATGCATCCATGCACACACATGCATGCATGCACATGCATGCCTGCATCCATGCATGCATGCACTCCCACATGCATGCATCTGCACATGCATGCATATATATACACACATACATGCAATCCCAACACACACACACACACACACACACACACACACACACACACACACACACACACACACACACATACACACGTACATGTATATTTCCATCAATCATTTAGGAATTGAAACTTCAATGCAAGTATCCATTTCTGACCTTGACCTACATTTTATGGTTCACTGACTTTGTAAAATAGTGTGACAACCCTAACTTTCACCCTGATGTAAGAGTCTGTTTTTACGAGTTTCATTGATGATACTTGGTACATGCTTGCAACTTGGAGTGAAATTTTTATGCAGGCATCCTTGTTTG
The DNA here is from genome assembly GCA_963580285.1 of Lucinisca nassula. NCBI lineage: Eukaryota > Metazoa > Mollusca > Bivalvia > Lucinida > Lucinidae > Lucinisca > Lucinisca nassula. The sequence continues at coordinate 89,168,579 of OY757025.1, read as the reverse complement.
ACCTTGACCTAGATTTCATGGTTTGGTGACTTTGTGCCCCCACAGGCGCGACATAGCCTTCGGCGGAGTTCTTGTTGTATGTTTTTGAGTCTTTAACACTATTTGTTGAATATTTTGCCATCTAGGGACAAGCAAAGGTTGGGGCATTGTGTTTTACAAACACCATTTCTAGTTTTTCTTATTTCTGCTCTAAAATATAGATTGAGGGTACGCAATAGAACCGCCTCGATGAGGCGATTTTGACGAGTACCCAGAATCTATATTTATAATAAGAAAACTATCACAACATTTCTTCTTAAAATTTCCATTTTTTGGGCGATGAAGGTTACAATGTATTTGTATAGGCGTGTTTTCGTAATGGAAAGTGGGGTTTAGGGGTCGTTTATTTTACGGCGTTGTTCACGTGATGTTACAGCTTAAAAAGCTCGCCTCGCCGGGATACCTATCATACCTTTTCGAGGGGATGGGTATCGGGGCAGGTGTGGGGGGTAGGTTAAATAAATAGCACGAAAAATAGAAGTGAAGGCAATGATCAGGAAACGATACAATTGACCATAAGTCATTAACAATTTAGTCATTCGGTATCTCGGCTGCTCGTTAGTTTCAGAAATTTTTAATTAGATATTTTAAGAGTTTATATTTTCCAAGTCGTATGATGAATTAAGTTTATATTTGGTATGATGATCGATACTGGTCCAATACCCCCACCCATGCACATGCCCATAAGGTCAAGGTCACAGACAAAGATTTTTGTTATTTAAAGTTTATTAAGAGCTCATGCTCATCAAACCATATGGATTTGCTTCATATTTGGTATGATGGTAGTTACAGGTCCAAGTTATATATACCCCCACCCTTGACCTTAAGATCAAGGTCACAGATTTAGTCTTATAATGTTTTTAAAGTTTTAGGGCTCATATTTTCGAAACCATACAGATTGGCTTCATATTTGGATTGATGATAGATACAGGTCCCAAGTTTCATTCAGTCATACCACCATTCCTGCCCATGAGCTCAAGGTCAAGGTCACAACTTAGAAAAATTTGAATGTTAAAGTTTGTTAGAGCTCATGTTTTCCAAACTAATTATTATAATTAATTCATTGGGTTCAAATTGGGTATGATGCTAGTTTGTTTTTTTTTTGTCCAAAAGTTTAATCAACAATATCCCAATCTATGGGTAGGACACTTTTGAAGTAGAGCTATGCTGTCCAATGACAGCTGTTGTTGCAACAGGGATTTTCGGGGTGAGGCGGGCCCATGGGCGGGGGCATCTGTGTCGTCTGAACACATTTCTAGTTTTACTTTATAAAACTTGGGTTCAACGGGGTCAGAAGTATAAAGGTGCGTTTAAGTGATGATTTGTCCAGCAATATACATCACGAAAACACACCTATATAATTTTGCCCAGTTGAACCCCACTTTTATATAGTAAAACTGGGATTTACAGGGGTATACCTTCTTTTTCTTATTTCTGCTCCAAAATATAGATTGTGGGTACTCTTTACAACCGCCCCGATGAGGTGGTCCTAACGAGTACCAACAAGTATATTTTGAGCAGAAATAAGAAAAAATATCACATTTTTTTTTCATCTTTATTTTTTTTTCCGGCGGTAAAGTTATAGGCTTGTTCACGGGGGTAATACCATTTTCTATACCTGTGTTGTCGACCGAGCCGGTACTGTGTAAAGCTGCTGTCGACCGAGAAATACGGTTGTCGACCGAGCAGTACGGATGTCGACAGAGGAGGGTAGTCGATAAATTCGCTGTAAATGTGTTATTTTTGTGTATGTCTGTCCATTTTTGTGGTGTCAAATCGTTTGTGAAATAATTTGCTGTTGTTTCAAGTGTTTTGGAAGTCTGACTGATAGCCTGTTTTGACGCTTAGCGGAATTAAACGGGAAAATATATAAAATAAGTACTTCCGGGGAAATGCGTGGCTCTTATTCAGTGTCATGGAATATCGAGGACGAAATGATGCAGATACATCATTAACATACGCGATAACCTTTTATTTGTGTGTCAACATGTCTTTATATGCATCTGTGGAACTGTTTATAGTTTCATCGATACGGCTGTCGATGACGTGAAAGTTTGCGGGGTACAGTTGTCGACGTTACCGTGTACGGATGTCGATGATTCAACGAGAGTGTAAGGGACAGATTTACTGGAAATTAACCCCAGTTAAACAATGAAATACTTTTGCATTCTTCGTCAGGCTTTGTTTGTTTGTTTGAAATGGCTGATTGATAATAAACTATCGTTGCTTTGTTTTGTTTGTTTGATTTGAGGTTTAACGTCCCCGTCAAGACTGTAAAGTTCATTTTGGAGACGTTTCTTCCAACTTTGTGGGCGAAAACCTGAGTACCCGGAGAAAAACCACCTGACCTTCCGTTGCAGAATTTGGCGTCTCACTTGTGACCCGAGCGAGGCTCGAACCACAGCGGTGAGAGACCTAATGATCAAGAGTCAACGCTCTTAACGAGTCAACGCTCTTAACCACTAGGCCACGGAGGCCCGTCAACAATGAGATTGGTCATTAGGTTTTTAGCTCACCTAGCCGCAAGCTCAGCAAGTGAGTATACTCAGGCCCCGGCATCCGTCGTCGTCCGTTCACATTCTGCAAACATCTCATCCATCACGAAAACACGCCTATGTAATATTGACCCCCGTAAACCCCACTTTTATATAGTTACACTGGGGTTTACAGGCGTATATATTATTTTTCTAATTTCAGCAAAAACAGATTGTGGGTATTCGTTAGAACCGCCTCGTCGAGGCTATTCTAACGAGTGGCCTCAATCTATGCTTAGAGCAGAAATAAGCAAAATTCAGTGCGAAAAGTTTCATATCGGGAGGCGTGTTTATGGGGCGCCGTTTTACTATTTATTCCGTATTTATGGATATCCATGAATACCTAAATCGAATAATGGATATCCATTATTCGATTTATTGATATCCATAAATCGAATTATGGATATCCATAAATCGAATTATGGATATCCATTATTCGGCTGATTTATGGATATCCATAAATCGAATTATGGATATCCATAATTCTCCTCTGCATATAAACCTAATGAATAATGACTGCTCCCTTTGAAAAAAAAAAAAAAAAAAAAAAAAAAAACTCGACTATTCGCGTCAGATTTCCGATTTAGGTGTGTACTAAAAGCCGGGATGGAGGGGGAGGTAATGTCGGGTAGGCTTAGTGGTGGCCAATGGTGTGGGAGAGATATGTTTTGTTTGATTTGAGGTTAAACGTCCCCTTCAATGTTATTTAGGGCATTTTGGAGACGTTGCTTCAAGTTATGTTGGTCATTAAGCCTTCATTGAGATTAAATGACATCTCAATCCCGCCGGCTTCGGTAGCTCAGTCGGATGCGCGTCTGACTGGTGATCAGGAGGAAGCGGGTTCGATACCTGCCGGGGTCGGCAACATTCTTTCGTGGAGATTAATCATGAAATATTTTCTATAGTCATTCTCTCCCTTCCGCTGATTCAAGCAGGGCAGTTGTCAGTTTCTGGCGAAAGGATGTGCACTGTACTGGTTAACTGCTTACGTATAAGCCTGCCCCGGAAAAGTGTAGATAGGTAAACTGACCGGCTCAAAAATGACCTAAATTAGTGTTGACGGTGCTGCTAAATTCAAATACAAACAAACAAACAAACATCTCAATCCCTGTCGCCCATTGGGCAGTCTTAGACCTTCTAAACGATTTACCAGTACTCTCAGCTCATGCAGCCAAATCTATTTCTCCAAGCCCCAATGGGCGGGGGCCAGGAGATATATCTGAATCTTTTCCTTTGCTATCCATACATCTCAAGAAGAGGATTTGTTTGTTTGATTTGAGGTTTTACGTCCCCGTAAACTCTGTAAATGTCATTTTGGAGACGTTGCTTCCAATTTTGTGGGACTTTTACCCGACCTTGAGATGAAATGACTTCTGAAGCCCTGTCGCCCAAATGAACCAATAGGGTTTATTAACATGGACGGACCGACTCGTACCGCTTTGCCTGGGCAGGCTTAGATCCTCTAAGCGGTTTACCAGTACTCGTGTGCGGGTCGGTTTCAGCTCTGCGTGGAAACATCATGCAGCCCATCTATTTCTTCAAGCCCCGATTGGCAGGGGCCGTCAAAAAGAGTGTTATATGGATATATGTTAATACTATATATAACGACCGTGTGCATTTTTCTCCAGAAAGCATGCGCGGATTACCTGTTTGGATCATAATAATCTTTCGTCCGATTAGGTGCGCAGTCCTCATAGAGGTGATTCCAGAGGGACCGGATGCGTTGACCGGAATTTCCAGATCTTACGGCTGGTTCCGATATTTAATTGCACACGTGGCGGGCGTTCAGCGTATGCCGTCCGTTGCCTTGGAAGCCTTACGGGCTGAAAAGGCTGCACGGCAGATAGGTCCCTTTGACCGGCCATCATCTTCCAGCGATGATGAAGGCCTTGAAGATTTTGAAGATTTTTACAATAAACAATCACGTGTTTTAGGGAGAAATCATTACACCAAAAGCTTTGGCGGTGATTTGTGGATATCCATAATTCGAATTATGGATATCCATAAAACGATCTGAATTATGGATATCCATAAATCGAATTATGGATATCCATTATTCCGCTGATTTATGGATATCCATAAATCGAATTATGGATATCCATAATTCGATTTATGGATATCTATAAATACGGATTAAATAGTAAAACGGTGCCCCATACGTGTTTTCGTAATGTCTGAAAACCGATTGGCCAATCAAAGCCAACATGTTTTGAACCTCGTTGGGTAGGGGGAACGCTAGGTTGTTCGCGACATCTGGGTCACATGACCAAGATGGCTATCACACCAATATATGGTTAAACCATTGAAACGCTTCTCTAGGACCAGTCAAGAAACTTTGTATGCAACAGATAGGACTCCAGAACATCATAATTTGTTAAAATGATGATCTTAGGATTACCCCGAACTTATCTCCAGACACGGTCAAATTTTACAACCTGTCCTTTTCTATAGGAAAAATTAAAATAATTACAGCCAGTGAAAGTTGGTAGGCAACTAATTGAGATTCTTCACATGTGTGTGGATTTGGTGAGTGAGTGTTTGAGTTTTTCGTCCCACCAACAACTAAGGTCATAATGGAGACGGCACCTCGGTTTAAAGACTCATCTGAATGTCCGGAGAAGCCAGGGATCGATCCTGCGACCCCTAGTTTACAAGGCGAGTAGCGTAACCACTACACCACGGAGGCGTCTGTGTGGATTTGGTACCGATTCCTCACATGTGTGAAGTATTGGTATCAAATACACTCTTGTGTGAGAAATTGGTACCAATTCTTCTCATGTGTGAGGAATCGGTACCAGTTCGATACATGTAAGACAGGTGTAATAGTAATTGGTACAAATTCTCCACACCCCATAAACACAGGTCACAGGTGTGACGATTACTTACCATTTCTTTACACGTCAGACATTGTCAACGAAATCTTCACGTGTGAGGAATTGATACCAATTCTTCACACCCTATAAAAAGTCGCACTAGTTTTTCACAGGTGTGACGAATACTTACCAATTCTTTATAAGTCAGAAAATTCAGACATCAAAATTTTTCGAAATTGACCATATGTAAATTTGGGTGGAAATGTAGGAAATGAGAAATTTACGGTTCAACAAAGCCATTCCTAGACATATTGGAAGTGTTGTTGGTGACAGTGACGCAGGTGTGTGGCAAGGTATAGATGAGTTTAGTACGCCACCGGTCGCTAAGGAAATACTATCCCACGGTTCCGTATTTTTGCGCATGCGCAGTTTTGTGTGGCAAAAAATATAACCATTGATTAGACTGCTTCGATAGCAGTCATTAATTTCTTTGAATATGACAATTTTAAATATAGCGTAAGGTAAAGGTGACGTTTGTCTTGCGTCACTGGGGCGTCCACCTGATATTGGCTGACAGTTGGGTAAGACCTGCTATCCTTGCAGCAGGTAAGAGTAGAGGGGAGTGCTCTTATTCCTTCTGTTTGTACACTCCATTCATTTTCCTCTTTATCCTCTGTTATTACTTTAACCTACGATCTCTTCTAAATTTTTTCTTCCTTTCTCTGGGAGATGAGACAAAATTACCCACAGGGGTTGACGTGTCGTTAAACCCAAAACAATTAATAATCGAATAATTGACTGACAATGGTCGCGTCATATTGCGCTAATCGCAAGGAAGGATTACCACCCAGACGTGTTCAACATGTGGATGAAAAAGATCAATCGTTTACGACCAGTAACCGGGTTGTTTGAATATGGAAATTCACCGGCCCCGCGACCCCCGCCCATCGAGGCTTGAAGAAATAGATGGGCTACATGATGCTTCCACGCATAGCTGAAACCAATGCACACGAGTACTGGTAAACCTGGTAAACCAGTTAGAGGATCTAAGCCAGCAACGTCTCCAACATGACCTATATAGTGACGGGGACTTTAAATCTCAACTAAAACAAAGAAACAACAAACGAATTACCGTCCCCGCCAACACCATTTGCGTCATTTTTAGACGTTGCTTCCTATACCCATATTGAGATTAAATAACATCTCAAGCCCTGTCACCAAATAAAAAAAATGTAGTTTATCATGTTTATAGCGGTTTTGTTTGAACTGAGGTTTAACGTCCCCGTCAACACTATTTAGGTCATTTTGGAGACGCTGCTTCCAATTTTGTTGGACTTTTACCCGACATTGAGATGAAATGACATCTCAAGCCCTGCCCCCAATGAAACCAAAAGTCTTATATGCAGTAGGCGGTCTGACTCACACCACTTTACCTTGGCAGGCTTAGTCCTTCTTAGCGGTTTACCAGTATTCATGTGTGGTCAGTTTCAGCTCTGCGTGGACGCACCATGTAGCCCAATCTATTTCTCCAAGTCCCTATGGGCGGGGGCGAGAATTTATAGCGGTTTAACCAGTACTCATGTGCGGTCAGTTTTAGCTCTGCGAACCCAGGACCTCTCGTATACAGTAGACACACTCTACCGACTGAGATACCGGGCCACATCTTCGATCTTTTACATCCCCCACCCCTGCCTAATGAGATTCGTCCCGAAAACCTAAGTCCTATCCAGTCTGGCTATGGGACTTTCATGTTCAGATTTTTCAAAGTATCGCTTCGAAAACTCTGCCTTAACTGCTCATTTTTTTTTCTGGCCAATCAGGTCAAAGATTTATTCAGGGCCCCGTTACTCAGAGTATGAGCATTAAACAAGCATCCATTTAAAACATACAGCAAAAGGCAGCGACGGTGAACAACAAATAGCATGTATACATGTATAATGGAATATTAACAAGAGAATTCGGAAATTCGGACATATCTGCCAAGTACTGTTGTGATTCAAAAGATCGTTAAGTTTGTTTTTAGGTTAAACGACCCCGTCAACACTGTAAAGGTCATTTTGGAGACGTTGCTTCCAATTTCGTGGGACTTTTAACCGACAATGAGATTAAATGACATCTCAAGCCCTGCCGCCCAATGAAACCAATATGGTTTATAAGCATGGACAGGCCGACTCGCACCGCGTTGCCTAAACGGTTTACCAGTAGTCGTGTGCGGGTCGGTTTCAGCTCTGCGCGGAAGCATCATGCAGCCCATGTATTTCTTCAAGCCCTGATGGGCGGGGGGGGGGGGGGGGGGGGACTGAACTGCAGTATAAAAGTCTATGAATGTTGTGGATGAAATGACAAACACTATGCTTAAAAAATCTTGTTTTTCCTTAGTTTACTGTACACACGCACGCTTGACTGATTACTTTTTGCCACACAAGACTGCGCATGCGCAGCGTTACCAAGGAAGTTAATCAGCCTAAACTCATCTATACTGTCTTCTTCTTCTTCTTCTTGTTCTTCTTCTTCTTCTTCTTCTTCTTCTTCTTCTCTATTAAATCATATTATGCCGATTACTAAATTTCGTTTAAATATACACGTGTAGCTTTTTAAAAAATCTTAGAAAGCCTTCCGTAGACAAGTTATAGGATACTGCAGTCTTGAACAGTTCTGCGTTGTGTTATCCAGGGTCCGACACTGGCTGCAAAACTGCATATGGTGAGGAAATCACGACGACCATACTGACATTGACCACCCGTCAGCATTTGTATACCCACAATTCCAAACAACTTATTAGAAACCATATTACCACTGATAGGTGACTTTAGTTTCCAATACAGCTAAGCACGGGACATGTCAAGACACTGCCCAGTGAATCCCCGTTAGGAATGACAAAAAGTCTGTTCTAATATCAACATAGACAACTGATAAACTATCTTAACATGTCCGTACAGTTATGTGGTTATGTTTGTTTGTTTGAGGGAGGTTTAACGTTCCCGTCAACACTATTTGGGTCATTTTGGAGAGGCTGCTTTCAATATTGTAGGACTTTTACCCGACATTGAGATAAAATGTCATTATATGCACGGACGGTCCAACACGCACCACTTTGCCAGGGCAGGCTAAGACCCACTAAGCGGTTTACCACTACTCATGTACGGTCGATTTCTGCTCAGCGTTAACCATTTATACCTCCTTTACTTAAATATGCGCTTGCACATAACAAACGCAAAATCAAAGCACTAAGAGTACTGGTGGGTCTATTGTCGCTGACTATAGGTCGGAAAAAAGTCCTGGACTGTGATTTAAACTGCTTAATTTACCCTTGAAATCCGATTTTTAAGTATATAGTGTAAATCTTGATCAGACGCCGCATTCTGTGGCGTCTGGTCTGGGTCTTCACTGTTTGCCAAGCCCAACCTATGATTCCAAGATAACCCTCTTACACAACACTCTGACCTCAGTCACTGCGGCTGTTTTCTATAAAAAAAAGTAATTCGGACAAGTCTGTGATAGTCACGTGGACTGAAGAGCTTTTCTGCTTAGGAATTTTGGGTAGTCGGAAAAGGGGCTCTTCACGAAAACACGCCTATATAATTTTGACCCCTTTGAACCCCACTTTTATATAGTGAAACCGGGGTTTACAGGGGTAAACCTTATTTTTCATATTTCTGCCCATATACACAGATTCTGGGTATACTTGTTAGAACCGCGCGTTCACACAATCTATTTTTTAGCAGAAATATAAAAAGTATCAGATTTTTTTTTTTTTCTGAAATTTTTCATTTTTTGGTCGATTGTTTATCAATCGACCTAAAGATATAAAGGACAAAACCTCTATTAGTGCTGGAGTCCACGTGACTATCACTGATTTGTAGGAATCCACGCAGATTATTTACAGAATTTTATCGCAGTGAGATCAGCGTGTTTACTTGAAAAGGTTAACTGTAAAATCTGGGCTGGAATCATGGGTTGGGCTAGGCAAACAGTGTAGACCCAAATCAGACGCCACAGAACGCGGCGTCTGATCAGGGTCTTCGCTGTTTGCTTAGAGTATAGGAATTTAAGGGTCAGGCGCAGAAAAACGCAGCGTCTGATCATGGTCTAAACGGTTTGCTTTCAGTAAAGGAGTTTAAGGGTTAAACGAAACAGTCCACGCTCAGGCCCATTTTTCCTAACTACACCCAGAGACAATCGACCCACCAGTACTCTCAGTGCTTTGATTGTTTTTAGGGTAAAATTTTCAATTTATTTTAATAGGCACGTTTTCGTAAAGTCTGCTGATCAACCCTACTGTTTGTCATGGCATTTGTTGAGAAATATTCGTCTCTGCACATGCGCTTGAAGTTCTGAGCTCAAAACCTAAACAACGGGCCTCTGTGGCCTAGTGGTTAAGAGCGCTGACTCTTGATCATTAGGTCTCTCACCGCTGTGGTTCGAGCCTCGCTCGGGTCACATGTGAGACGCCAAGTTCTGCAACGGAAGGTCAGGTGATTATTCTCCGGGTACTCCGGTTTTCGCCCACCTCTGATTAACGATCGGCTCGATATGAGTGAAATAATCTTGAAAGGGCCGTACCCCCCCCCCCCAAAAAAAAAAAAAAAAAAAAAAAAAAACTTAAACATGAATGTTAATATTGACGTAGTCAATATTCAATTTAGTTATGGCCTTTCAAACAAATTTGAAATGTTTAAGCATTTAAACTTCAAGCGCCTGTGATCTTTCCGACATTATTCTTCAAGAGCATTTGCACAGGTTTACACCATTTTTTTGCAGTTTAATTTCAATCTGATTTGGCATTTACATGTTCAAGTGTTTACATCAGTGACCAGCCTTGTAGCCTGTTGTGTAAACTAAATATGGGAGAGTTAAGGATGGAGTTATTCTTCGTGATTGTTGCGACTTTAAGACACCAGTTCGCACAAAACATACATTTTTCTTCATGGCTCCCAGTGAAATCTGCCTTATAGTGCAGATTTTACTAATAATCATAGAATAAATCAAGTATTTTAACAGCAGTACATGAAATGTAGTTTGTATATTTCGTCGACATTCGTATCAATCAGACTAGGATACCATCGACGGTCGTATTTCTAATAATCGACATCCGTATCTCGACATTTTTCAAAGGTCTATAAAAACTCCCAGAGTGCATGAATTTTGTCAAACTCACGTTGTTGTCAAAGCGTAAATGGTAGATAAAATATATATGGTGTTTATTGCTTTCCTACTTTTCATAAAGCATTAGATTAATGAAATTCTGTGAAAACGGATTTTTTTTCGAAAGAACCGGTATTTTATAGTGTTTTTCAGTCTCACGACTCTCTATAAGTGAACAGACAATTAACAGCTTGTCTCTTTAAAACACCGACATCGTTTGTAAATGTTTAAACTAACGTTTTCGCCTCTCCAAGTGCATCAAAATCGAAGACCCCCCTCTGTCGACATCCGTACTGCTCGGTCGAAAGCCGTATTTCTCGGTCGACAGCAGCTTTACACAGTACCGGCTCGGTCGACAACACAGGTATAGAAAATGGTATTACCCCCGTGTTATTTACGAAATGAATAGGCAGCTTTCTTTGCTCTAATCTGGTGTTGTTGTTTTATCTGCTCCGACGCCACGTTATTGTTGTTGTTGAGACCGAAATCGTGATGTTTTATTGTCCTACATTGTACATTGTATTCCTTGAAATCTCGGTTTCCACGGATTTTCTCTCCCTTCAACTTATTCAAGAAAGGCAGTTGCCAGTTTCTAGCAAAGGAATGCGCACTGTACTAGTAAATCGTTTGTGTATAATATGCTTTACAGACAGGTAATCATTTGCAAGCAAGAACTACAACGTAAACACAGCACTACACTATGTGCTGCACAAGATTTGCCTAGGCCAGAGTAGCTAGTTTCGGTCAGTTAGGCCTCATCAGTGACCCTCAAACATTCTCAAAATCTCGCAATGGAATCAATGATCCCAAAAGACTAGGAAATATAATTTATATTGTGGTGAAGGGCAGGGTTGGGTAAACTGGTCGGTTCGGTATGATCCAAACAGAGTTAACTGGGCCGTTAAACTCCAAGCCAAACCAAATTGTTACCATGCGAATCAATTTACTATAGCTAGTATGCCTAAATCTGCACAGAAACTGAGAACGAGGGTTCATAAAAACAGGAACTGAACTCCCAGAGTAAAAGGTTTGTAAACGAAGGAATTATAAACATCCCAGTTAACCCCACTTGATATGGAGACATGAGGTTTTCGGGCAAAAATTCATAATCTTTACTTCGGGCTCAAAACATAACTCACAAGAACCGCCCCAATGAGGATTGTTTCCATCACTAAAACATGTCTATATAAGTTTGACCCCCTAAAACCCTCTTTTATGTAGTAAAACCGGGCTTTGCATGGGTATACATTATGTTTCTTATTTCTGCTCGAAGCATAGATGGTAGGTACTCGTTAGAACTGCCACGTCGAGGCGATTCTAACGAGTATTCACAATTTATGTTTTGTGTAGAAATAAGAAAAGGATCACAATTTTTCATTTGAAAAATTTCATTTTTCCGTGGTAAAAGGACCATCTATAAGGCCCATTTTATGGCCACTTTTGATTTTCTTTAAACTTTGCAGACTCAACATAGGATGTATTTGCTGTAATATGGTGAAATTTTAGATCCTTAAATGTAAAGTTATTGGCTCTATGAGCTTCCAAAGTTGGTGGGGTAATTCTATCCCATTAAGGGACTTGAGGTTCTTACGCTATTATCTCTAGCGCAAAGCATCCTGGCAAGTGGGTCTTTTTAGTAGTATTGCTTAGAGCTTTATAGATGTTAAACATAATATATATGTTTTTGTGGAAAAGTTCTTCACTTTACCATTATGCTCACTTATAAGTCGTACCTAAATTTCAGCTAAATTTACTGACCGTCTTTACGCAAAACCACAACATAAGTTTATTTCCAAATCTATTGCAAAAGTACTTGACAGGGATAATTGAGATATAATAGGCATTGCCAAATTATGAGCATTTCTTTCTTCTGTAATTACTTATAGAGTTATCTTCCCATGAATCCATTTTGTCATATTTTTTGTCATGTTTAAAATCTATAAATATATGCCAAAAGGATTCTTCAAAACAGTCAAAAACTCAGCAAAAAATGGTTTTCTGTCGATCCAAAAGAAGCTATTAGGTGATTGTAAATATCTTCTTTAATAATGACTTAAACAATATGGGTGGGTTAAATACACCCCTTTGTTATTTCTACTTCTAAAATTCCTTGCCTGTTTGTCAACTAATCTTCACAAATCATACTAGTGAAGAGTAAACACTAGTGCATACTATAATTGATGGTAGAAACAATAATTGTTCACATTCGATACACCTTAAATGTCTAGCAATAACGAAATTGATCTTTTATTGGATGACCACTTATTATGCCCCCCCCCCCCACCCGGAATTGAGGTTCGGGGGGGGCAAATAGTTTTTGGCCTGTTTGTCTACAAAACTCTTAACATTGGGCATAACTTTCGAATGGTAATAGATAGAGCTTTCATATTTCACATGTGTATACCTTATAACAAGACCTTTCCAGTGGTTTCATAATTTTTGATCTTGTGACCTTGACCTTGACCTTTGACCTACTTTTTTCAAACTTTTTAAAAACTTTAACATTGGCCATAACTTTCGATTGGGAAGTGATAGGGCTTTCATATTTCACATGTGCATTCTTTTTCACAAGACCTTTCCAGTGGTACCATAATTTGTGATCTCGTGGCCTTTAACTTAACGTTTGACCTACTTTTTAAAAACTTTAACATTGGCCATAACTTTCTATTGGTAAGTGGCAGGGCTTTCATATTTCACATGTGCATTCCTTATCACTAGACCTTTCTAGTGGTATCATAATATTCGACCTTGTGACCTTGACCCTGACCTACTTTTTAAAAACTTAAACATAGTCCATAACTTTCGATTGGTTAGTGATAGGGCTTTCATATTTCACATGTGCATTCTTTTCCACAAAACCTTTCCAGTGGTACCATAATTTTCGACCTCCTGACCTTTACCTTAGCGTTTGACCTACTTTTTAAAAACTTTAACATTGGCCATAACTTTCGATTTGTAAGTGATAGGACTTTCATATTTCATATGTGCATTCCATGTCACAAGACCTTTCCAATGATCTCATAATATTTTACCTTGCGACCTTGACCTACTTCTTTAAGACTTGAACATTAGCCATACCTTTCGATTGCTTAGTGATACTGCTTTCATATTTAGCATGCGCTGTCCAAGGGCATCAATGTTTCACAAACAGATCTTGTTTTTACATGAGTTTTTATATTTATCCTATTGCTCTTCATCAAATTATATTAAAAGTAAATAGCCTCGATAGCTCAGTGGCTAGTGCGTTCGAGTTACAATCGAAAGGTTGTTGGTTCAAATCCGGCCACCAAAAGAATGATGGCATTGGCGAAAAGTTCTAACAAGATGCAAGGCAAAGTACTAAAATATGGTTGGGATAAAAAAAAACGTGTTATATGGGAAAAGGTCTGGGATGCAGATTTAGAAAAGTTTCATCAACAAGCTGAAAATGAGCTTAGGGATTTGACTATGGCCATACATCAGCTAAAACAAGCTCAGTCTTACACAGATGAGCATTTCGATGAGAATGGGCAGTATGAAATCTTGATGCATAAAGAGGAGGAAGGTATATTTATAGCCCAGATTATTTCCCGGCATACTTCCAGCAAAACTTAATAGTTTATGGGTCGAGTACAGGCAAGGACTTAATCTCATTAGTGGGTGGTACTGTTGGTGCCGAAGTGGGGCATGCACAGTTGGCTGCTGTGCACATATAGCATCTGTACTCTGGTACTTAAGTTTCGTTAGACACAATACAGAAAAAAATGACGCTAAACTTAACAGAGCTCACATAGACCACGTCGTAGATGTGAAGATAAATAGAAAGGATATATGGTTACCGGGTATATACATAGCACTAAATTCATTTGTAACAGTAACATTCGTCTTGGTCTGATAGAGAACAAGATAGAAGACAAACGCACCAAAGTCAAACATAAGACTTGTGAACCCATTAACAAAAGTAAAAAAAGGAAAGGTTCAGGGAAAGCCACAATCACAAGATGTGGCCAAAACAAGGACAGACAAAACACATAACATGCAAAATATCGACAATTTCTTCCTCACAAGGGGTGATTTAAATGTGAAACATAAGACACACAACAAATGTAACACACAAAGGAGACATCAACAGGCCAAAGTATTACATGAACCACATCAGAACCACTGCCTTAGAATGGTCGGTAGCACAGACTACCAATGGGGTAGAGGACCCTCTACGCCCACCCAAGATTCACCATGGGTTCAGATGTAAAATATTGAATGCTTGTTTCGTTTACTGGATTTCTACCATAACTGTCGGTGTCTAAATCAGGGTCTGTGTAGTGACTCTGCTTCGTGTTAAATCCCTAAGCAATTGTTGGTCAGCAAAAACTGATAATCTATTGAAGATTGGCTGTCAAAACCACTTGATAGGTAAATTCGTAAAAAATACACCTAACAGTTGGTCGACCATTATGTGGTGTCAGGAGTTAAATGAAAGGCTCAAAGAGTACCAGAATCAAAGGCCAGAGACTATTGAATGCTCCAAAATGATATACAGGTGAAGGGACAGAGTAAGTAAGTGCTTGAAGGGCTCTGCAAGCGATCATTTCTTGGTTTACCTGAAAGCATATATGAAGCCTAAAACTGCTGTGGAATCAGGACAGGATGAACCACAATTTTCTACGAACCATTTTGGCTGCAGTTCCAAATACATGTAAAATCAACTGAAAACCTTCAAAATTAGTGCTGTGATGCAATGCAAGATTTATTAAGTCCAGTAATATTTCAATGTTATAGGTAGGTTTGACCTAAAAAGGAGACTTATCCTAAAGATTATGAAAACGTTTCGATTGTTCAAACTTCATCTAAATTGTCAGTAAGATAGATTTATGAAGATGAGTTGAAATTAAGCCAAGGAATTTTTTGCAGTAGAAATAACAAAGGGGTGAATTTAACCCACCCATATTGTTTAAGTCATTATCAAAGAAGATATTTACAAATCACCTAATAGCTTCATTAGATCGACAGAAAATCATTGTGTGCTGAGTTTTTGACTGTTTTAAAGAATCCTTGTGGCATATATCAATAGATTTGAAATATGACAGAAAATATGACAAAAAATGGACTCAGGGGCAGATAACTCTATAAGTAATTATAGAAGAAAGAAATGCTCATAATTTGACAATGCCTAATATATCTCAATTATCATTGTCAAGTACTTTTGCAATACCTTTGGAAATAAACTTATGTTGTGGTTTTGTGTAAAGACGGTCAGTAAATTTAGCTGAAATTTAGGTACGACTTATAAGTGAGTATAGTGGTTAAGTGAAGAATTTTTCCACAAAAACATATACATTATGTTTAACATCTATAAAGGTCTAAACAATAATAAAAAGACCCACATGCAAGGATGCTTTGTGCTAGAGATAATAGCGTAAGAACCACAGACCTCTCAATGGGGTAGAATTACCTCGTCCACTTTGGTTGCACATAGAGCCAATAACATTACATCTGCGGATCTAAAATTTCACCACATTACAGCAAATACATCCTATGTTGAGTCTGCAAAGATTAAAGAAAATCAAAAGTGGCCATAAAATGGGCATTATAGGCACTGATCATTTACAATGTATTTGTATAGGTGTGCTTTTGCAATGGCACATTTTCATCTGAAAAATGACATAGAATTTTAGTACACGGGTGTGTTATCGTAATTGTTTTTTATGATTTTCTTATTTCTGCTCAAAACATAGTTGGTAGGTACTCGTTCGAACCGCCTCGTCGAGGCGGTTCTAACGAGTATCCACAATCTATGTTTTGTGTAGAAATAAGAAAAATATCACAATTTTTCATCTGAAAATTTTCATTTTTCCGTGGTAAAATTTACAATGTATTTGTATAGGCGTGTTTTTGCAATGACACATTTTCATCTGAAAAATGTCATAGATTTGTTTGTTTGATTTGAGGTTTAACGTCCCCGTCAACACTGTAAAGGTCATTTTGGAGACGTTGCTTCCAATTTTGTGGGACTTTTACCCGACATTGAGATGAAATGACATCTCAAGCCCTGTCGCCCAATGAAACCAATAGGGTTTATTAGAATGGACGGTCCGCCTCGCACCGCGGTTCCTGGACAGGCTTAGATCCTCTAAGCGGTTTACCAGTACTAGTGTGCGGGCCGGATTAAGCCCTGCGTGGAAGCATCACGCAGTCCATATATTTCTTGAAGCCCCTATCGGCGGGGGCCGTAAAAAATGTCATAAAATTTTAGTACACGGGTGTGTTATCGTAATTGTTTTCCTGTTGATGCCCAATGTGAACCCTTACACAAAATGTGTATACTTATGGGCAAAGTCATTCCTATAAAAGTAGATCCCCTCCAACACACTATACTAATACATTGTACATTTTTCCGCCAAAAAAAAAATGTTAAGCTGAAAAAAATGTATCTTTTCTTATTTCTGTTCGAAATATAGAATGTTGGTACAAGTTAGAACCGCCTCATCGAGGCGGTTCTAACGAGTACCTACAATCTATAATTGAGAGCAGAAATACAAAAATAAGGTTTACACCTATAAACCCCAGTTTTACTAATAAAAGTGGGGTTCAAGGGGGTCAAAATTATATATTTACGAGGACGGGTCAATAAAAAGCAACCAACTTATTTCTGGTGTGACATTGGTCTCTTCTTTTTCGATGTAATTGCCATCTTGAATGATACACTTGTACCAATGCTTTTCCAGTGCCATCAACCAAAAACTGAATAAAACCAGGGTCCTTGTCTCCGACCCTGTCCTCAACTGCCGCCGCGACTTCTTCGTGGGAACGGAAATGACGATCACGTAAATACTTTTTCAAATTTCGGAATAGGAAATAAGTCCGGGTAATTGGCGAGATGCGGTATAAGCTCGTACCCATTCCGCTCAACAGCATCCATTTCAATTTTGCAAGTGTGGACTCTCGCATTGTCATGTTGGATCAGATTCCCTCAGGAGAGTTTACCTGGGCGTTTTTCATGGATCGCAGTTCTCAGTTGGTCGAGAGAATTTGCATAATACGCACCTGTTATTGTACTTTTCTTTGCTAAAAAGTCCAACATAATAACGCCTTGTGCGTCACAAAATACAGTTGTCATCACCTTGCCAACAGAGGGTTGCGTTTTGAACTTCTTGGGCCTCGGATAACCAAGCCCTACCCACTGGCGACTCTGAATTTTACTCTCTGGATCATAATAATGGGCCCAAGTCTCATTAACAGTCACCAGACGCCAAAGAAAATCATCTTCCTTTGTGACCTCAACCGCTTCAACAATGAGCTGTATACTGATGCTCTGGTTGACTTTTGCTCGTCGCTAAGGGATTTAGGGACCCAACGGACTGTTAGCTTGCGCATACCCGAGCGATCAAGACATTGTAAAATTGTTGAAATGCTACCATATGAAATGTGTAATGCATTCGCAATTTCGTCCACCTTATTCGCCTTTCAGAGTACACAAGATTGCGTACTTTGTTATACATTTCTCCATCCGTGGCAACTGATGGGCGTCCAGACCTGGTTTCGTCTTCTAAAGACGTTCTACTGCGTTTGAATTCCCCAACCTAGAATTCAACTTGTGCATACGATGGTGCAGAAGATCCATATACATTGGTCTCGCAATGTATTTCCTGACCAGTTTTCTCTTTTAAATACAAGTACCGAATTATAACTTGCTTTTCATCGCTAGCCATGTTTGACGTTCGAATGACACGATAAGGGTGCAATTTTGCCATCATGCCCCCAAAACATGTATTGAAACAAGGCATGACAATCTTGGTTGTCTCGGTTAATTGGCAATGGGATAGGCTGGTTACTTGTTGACTTGCCCTCGTAGTATACATGGTCAGTGTCTTTAACAATAAACTGTAATCGGTGAGCCTTAGACAGTTGTACAGGGGCAATCTTTGGAGGTTTATATCGGAGGCCTAACTGGTCGAAACTAGCTAGTTTGGACCTGAAAAACTTGTGCGCTCTATCATTTTCAATTCTGTAGTATATTACTTGCTTCCAAGAAATTTCCTTTTCACAACATATTACATAGAGAATCTTACATGAGTGTTCATGTATTATTGAATTTATTAAACGAGTTGAGAAAAATTGATAAAAATGCGAGGCTTCGTCGATATGTAATGACCACGAGTGTAAGATTCTGTCTATCATATGAGGACGTTAAAATGCATTTTATCGCCTATAAAATTGACATTTTTTTCCAAAGTCGTCATGACGTTACTTAATCCCGCCAAAGTGTTATTACTCGTGTAGTCATACGATTTTATTACACGACGTCATCCACTGCTTATCAACGACGTCATATGATAATATAGGGATCAACCATGGTTTTTCATGCATTAACATTCGCCGGGTCCCGAGGAAGCTGTTTGAACATGAGGCCGCTAGGCCGAATGTTCAAATATCTTCCGAGGAATCCGGCAAATGTTAATGCAATGAAATAACCATGGATGATCGTTGTTCTTGCATAACTTACGAATCCGACAGCAAATTTGGACGAAAACGCCCAAAAGTTCCATATAAATTCCATATAAACTCTTCAAATGCGATAGGCAAATCAAAATGGCGGCCAGTTCAGAATGTTGTTTACAATGACGTTGTCATGCAGTGACGTCATCAAAGAACTCTAAAACGCTACGTTCATTGCGATAACGTTACGTCGCTCAAAGTAACGTAAACAAAGCAAGGCCCGTCTTGTGATATCAAAAGCTCAAAATCTATGTTCAAACAGCACGCGAATTTCATGATTTGAACATGGTTTTTGCTGTTTGAGCACGACTTTCGGTCAATTTGACAATGGCTTCAAACAGCCATGCGCATAGGTATTTATGCAAGAATCTAATTTATTACATGTCGTTATTACATTCTCAGACGCGACGTCATATGATAAACTACAATTTCAAACTGGATGTTGGGTCAGTAATCATTAACAACATAGCCATTAGTGTAGATATTGATGAAATGGCTGATTTTAATCCATCTGATCTGGAACACCAGTGTTTGCATAAATATCTGTACCGGACTACGGGTTAGAAGGGTTAAAGTCTGAATACATCTGAATGAAAATTAAGGCGTTGATAGTAGTTTTGTTTGTTTGATTTGAGGTTTAACGTCCCCGTCAACACTGTATAGGTCAATTTCGAAACGTTGCTTCCAATTTTATAGGAATTTTACCCGACATTGAGATGAAATGACATCTCAAGCCCTGTCGCCCAATGAAACCAATAGGGTTTATTAGCATGGACGGTCCGCCTCGCACCACAGTTCCTGGACAGGCTTAGATCCTCTAAGTGGTTTACCAGTACTAGTGTTCGGGCCGGATTCAGCTCTGCGTGGAAGCATCATGCAGCCCATATATTTCTTCAAGCCACTATTGGCGGGGGCGGTGAGAGAAGTGGTGGGTCGATTGTCTCTGACAGAAGGCCGGAAAATAGTTCTTACCCTGACATTTAACCCTTAAATTCCTGATTTTGATGCAAACAGTGTAGACCCTGATCAGACGCCGCAAAATGCGGCGTCTGATCTGGGCTACACTGTTTGCCAATGCCAACCCTTGTTTTCAGTCCTGATTCTATGGAATCACTCGCATGGCTAGTTTCTGTGAAAAACCGTTATTCCAACTAGTAAGTGATACATGTAGTTGGACTGAAGCCTGGAAGTGCTTTTAAGCTTAGCAACTTCGGGTCAATTGGCTGACAAACTGTAAAAAGCTGAATGCAAGAAAAAGAATTTTTATTTGTACGCATCCAATTTGTCCGTTTCTAGCCCTCGGGATGTCGAACAGCTCGAAACCACGGCTTACTTTCGGCCCAGTTTGGACACACCTATCATGAAAGATTTGTATATCCTATATCCTTTGCAAAGGTCTGATTTTCTTATTTTGTTTGCATAAAAATGCAAGGTAAAATCGATTTAAGCCCCCCCCCCCCCCCCCCCCCCCCCCAGTGGAAATCTTTCCACTGACCGTTCCAAGGCGGTGCTTCTATGGCGGTTTATTTATGTTGTTGTTTGTTACTTGCTGTGTGTATCACTTGTGTCTTTTTTATTTTGGATGACCATATTGCCATTTTGTGGGAAAGCAACTGTCCTTATGGCCTTCCTTTGTGATGGCCGTATGGCCGTTTTGAAGGAAAGTAACTGTCCTTGTGGCCTTCCTTTGTTTAGGTTTCCATTATGGTCTGGTCGCTTCATGTTTGTGTTTCTTTCCCTTTGGTGTCTTTGGTGGGTGGAGTAAGTTAATTTGTATCGATTCCAGATTTTTGTTTTACTTCTTCTTTCAATTATGGTCTGGTCGCTTCATGTTTGTGTTTCTTTCCCTTTGGTGTCTTTGATGGGTGGAGTAATTTAATTGTATCGATTCCTGATCTTTGTTTTACTTCTCCTTTCTTTCATTGCTAGACCGGCTTCTTTTGCTCCGTGATGCGGCGCGTCTGACTGGCGATCAGGAGGTCAATGGGTTTGATACCTGCTGGGTCGGCAGCCTTATGTCTAAGAGGTTGATCTTAAGCACATCATTTCTAATGTCATTCTCCCGCGGATTCAAGAAGGACAGGCAGTTTTGAGTTCTTGCGAAAAATGTGAAAGTACTGGTTAATGGTTATTGCATAAACCTGACTAGAAAAGTATGGTAAAGTAAACTGGTCGATTCGATATGACTTACAAAGTGTTGAGTGAGCCGTTAAACTCCAAGCAACGAGACAAACAGACAGACGCTCTTCATTGCTTACTTATTTACCTGTACATATATATGTATATGAATTAGACTGTGTGTGCTTACAAAGTGTGGAGTGAGCCGTTAAACTCCAAGCAAGAAGACAAACAAACAGACACTTTTCATTGCTTACTTATTTATCTTCTTTATAAATCCTGTACATATATGTACAGTAGAACTTCGGTGGCTCGAACAACGATGGCTCGTTTACCATGGCTGAGTCGAACCCGTTTTTGAGTCCCTAGGGAATTCCTTTACATAGTAAATAGTCAGGGAAAATTTAGGAGTTTATAGTCTTTTATCTTGCAAATGTATGCTGTGTGTACTCATTAGAATCGCCTCAATGAGGCGATTCTAATGAGTACACACAGCATACATTTATGTTACAGAACACCGAAAAGACATCCAAAAGTATCTCGTTATGCCTACTGGCTGTAACCATCAGTGGCTCGAACTACCCCAGTCTCGAACAGATTCTCGAGGTCCGTAAGGTGTTCGAACCATTGAAGTTTGGCTGTATATGATATAGACTGTGTGTGCAAGTTAGCACTGCTTTATTGATGGTTTTTTTTGTCTGTTTGTTTCACGTTCCTTTCAAGTTTACTTCACTTGTGATAACTTCGCTTGAGCCGATAGTTAATCAGAGATGGACGAAATAACCCTTGCATTTCAGAAGAATAGAAGAATAAAACAAGAGCTGTAACTTTAAGTGCGCAATGCCCCCGTGGGAGCCAATTTGAGGAAAGGGCCGTAACTCCTTCGAAAATGATAGGACCAACGTGAAAATTGTGTTAGGCATCCCTTCACCTCACAAGTAAATGCATGTGCAAAGTTTCAGCTCAATCGTTGAAGAAATGTGGAAGTAGTTCGCATCACAAACAAGTGCGCACTTACAAACGCACAAACCCACAAACGGACAGTGCAAAACCTATATGCCCTCCTATGGGGGCATAAAACGTTAATGCGTTTATTATTTTTATTTAAAGTTCTGCAAACCTAAAATTGTTAGTATTCGATAGAACCACTTCAATGAATCGGTTCTATAGAGGGTTCCAA
Organism: Lucinisca nassula; assembly: GCA_963580285.1. Lineage (NCBI taxonomy): Eukaryota > Metazoa > Mollusca > Bivalvia > Lucinida > Lucinidae > Lucinisca > Lucinisca nassula. The sequence goes on along the minus strand of OY757025.1, from coordinate 89,146,275 downwards.
TGTTTTGACACGTAACCTTGTTTACATTTCATTGCGCCTGTGCCAATTACCTCCCCTGTAGAGTAACATTTTTATCTGGTTGGAAAAATAAGCATGTTTACGTATAGTGTCAATGAGATTTTTGAATATTCATCGTATAATTATACTCATTTCTTCTTCATAAAATTAACTGATCGTCTTTTCTGACATTTTATCGCACTTTTAATTGCATAAAAAGCGTTATAAATCTACCTACCATTATGACGAAGCGTAGTTGAAGCGCCTTATTTGATGAACGGAAATACGAAAATATATTTTCCGTCCAAATTTATACGAAAATAGAATCAATTGAATGTCCAAAATAATTCATGACAAACTGGCAGTTTTGACAAGACGATGATTAAATAATAGTTATTACATCAACGGAAGAGTACGGAACCGGAAGCTATTTTGCCAACCACAGAAAACGAGATAAATGACTTTTTACCTTGTGTGACGTAGTCTTTGGATTTGTTTTTTATTGATCACCCCACAATCTACATCCCTGAGAAAAATTAGAGACAATAAATAATGTACGTGTATACCATTTTAAACAACACTTTTGCTGTACAAAAACCGGCCTTATAAATTTCAATGCCTTGTTATACATAGCAAATAAAAGCAAATGGTCAACACGAGTAAAGGGACTTAAGCATTCTCTGATATATATATATTTTTTTTTTCAAATGCGCAGGCGCAACCAACTAATAGAGCTAGAGGCATGATATTTTGTCTGAAGCTTTTTCAAGGCTTCCCTCTTCCCACCAGCAAACAGCATACACTCGGACGAGCCTGTGCGTACGCGCAGACTCGTCTGAGTCTATGCTGATCGTCAGTATGATAGTGCCCTTTTTTCATGCTTTAGCTCCAATACATGTACTATCTTTTTTAACGTTGTGCGCATAAGCCCTATTGGTCTCTTTGGACGGTAGGGCTTGAGGTGTCAGTTCATCTCAATGTCAAATAAAAGGCCCACAAAATAGGCCTCGATAGCTCAGTAGTTACATGTAGCGGGTTCGACTTATTATCGAAAGGTTCTGAGTTCGAATCCGGCCACCGGAGGCGGGGTGTGTCTTTAGGCAAGACACGTTAAGCCACTGCCCTGCACCACAGGGGTAAATGGGTAGTAAAAACGTCACCGGCTCTCTCTCTCTCTCTTGCGCATGATAACATCCGGAATGAGTGTTCAAGAGCGATTCAAATTAGATCGAAGCTTTCATCACAATCGAACTAAAATAAAGTATAAACTTATTAGGAGCAAGGTCCCAAAATGACCTAAATAGTGTTGACGGTGACTTAAATCCCCAGTTAAAACAAACAAAACAAAAACTCTCTTTATTTATTTATTTATTTTTGTATTGCTTCATCACTCTTCAGGTAGGTGGTACGTAATCGCTGCCATTACTCCAATAACTTGGATATTGCAACTCTTTCTTGGGACAAAGGGGGTCTTTCATTTGTGCCCATGCATGTTTTTTCTTTAAACTTTGTATATTAATAACTCGGCATATACAACCTATAAAAATGTATTTAATAAATTATATAAATCAAAGTAGGACTCAGGGGGGCACTCTAACTGACTCCCTCCATGAGCAGGCGTCTGTCTCTAAATAAGTGCGTCTTAAATCTTATGTTTTATTTAGTTTCAAGATCTGTGAATTGGATTGAATGCAGAACTCCATAGGCATTCCTTTGATACTAAAAAACCTTTTGAATTAATTAAAGTTTACATTTTCTGATAAAATAATTATCAAAAATCTCATTTTTTAATTAAAATTTTAAAAGATTATCAAAATTCAATCCCTAAGATAAATATGTTCTAGTCTTTGTCAAGATTTCATTTTGCTAGGAAAACTTGCCATATGTATCTGCTTTAGCTATGCCAAATTTCATGAAAATCCGAAACCGGTAACACTGTAGTTTTACACCTTTAATGGGTGTAAGTCGTTTCTGCAAAATTTACTATTTTATTGAAATCATCCAAGAACCTTACAAAAAGGCAATTCGTAACACTTACGTAATAAAAATGAGATTATACAAATTAAAATGAATACATATTGAGCTGATCTAGCTTAGAAACTATTAAAATATCATGAATTTCTGATATTTTCCTTTCATTTATACACTATGATCTATCTAAAATAGTAGATAGTAAAACACTGAATCAAAAGGTATTCTAATAAACAAATTAGGCTTAACTACATATATTGCTTTTTTATTAGCAGCAAAATTATTGTGAACATGTGCAACTTTAGTTAATGACTTTGCATAAGTCATACTACTCAAATAGGTGTAAGGCAAGGAGATCCATTATTTTCATTTCCATACCAAGCTGGTATGCAAGGGCGCAATGGTCAGTGGTTTGTTGTTACTAGTAAAAATAGTTCTGTTGATAAATCCATGGCCAGATTAAGCCTTAGATATACTCTGTCTTTATGAACGCTGGATTATTATCCTAACAAAAAAGTTACAGTAATTATTTGTTAGTATTTCCAAAAATCGAAATGTCACTGATATTGAGTTTCTGTTGCAAGAGATATCATTGATGGATGAGGCGAAGAATATTTGGTGTAAACAGAGCTGTACCATGACCTAGAGAAATTTTGGTATGAGACAGGGAGAGAAACAGTTTCCTTCCTTATAGTACACATGCATAAATATGTCTCTTTTCTGCATTGGTATTGTAATTGTTGACGTTTTTTTAGTGTCTTATTTACTTTGTCAATATAGTGGTTAATTTATCGGAAGCGAGCGTTTAGTATTTTTTTCCGGTTGTAAAACTTTCAACAACTTCTCGAATGTTTCTGCTGAATGCAAGTTCACTGGTGTCTTTAAGAATTGTTCCATGCTTGCTTTATGTTCATTAGTAACTACCAGTACATTTCTGTGCAATGTATCTCTCAGCTTAGAAAGAGCATTGCAGTGTTTGGACTGAAAAAAGACCCACAATGTATTTACTGAAAATAATTTAAAATCCTATGAGTAATGCGATAACTACTCACAGATTTAATAATTATTATCAACAGTTTAAATGCTTCTTGATATCTTTCATAATGTGCTTTGTAATTACTGCAACAACTGCTGAGATAGGTAAATGAAGTGAAAGACCTATACAAATATATAGACAACACAATCATGATCACATAAGTTTTAGAACACTGACAAATGTACGACCATGTGAATTCTAAAAGCAAACTCAAATGGCTTTGGAATACAGCTTCAGGAAGCCATTTGATTTTGTTCATAGGGGCAATTTAAAAAAGATAGACTGGCTAGTGCATATGCAGATACAAATTCTGAAAACTTAATGTCCAGGAAAAGTAATCTCAAGTGTTATTGATTTTCCCTAGAGTAAACCTTTCTTTTTAAATGGACAGTTAGGTTAAATACACAAACAACAGTTTGACTTGAGAGTCATTTATCTCGAGTCGGATAACCAATCTCACAAAATCTGAAGCAACAGCTAAAGTGACTGGTATGTTGTTGATTTGAATGTTAAAACTAAACATCACCTTAGCACCATTACCAAATTAAACAAGAAAGACAGAAAGAAAACTGTGCACATGAATACATGGGTGCGTTTGATGACGTTTGTCATCAAAACCTTTGCGGAATAGTTCTGTAGACAAAATAGTTTGTTCCATAGGGGGCAAATTTACCGAAATGGATGTTTTGAAATAATACTTATAATTATGCTATGAACTACTTACACAAACCATACTATACTATAGCCATCCAAATTGAAAGTAATAGTAAAGTATTATTAAACAGCATGATCAAAACATGATAATCATATAATTTCACATTTTGCTGAATCAGGACTATCAGTATTCAGTCTGTTAAAACACAATGTTACCGGTCCTCCATTTCCATCAAAATTCATCAACATGTTCCTAAGATATGTGGGTAGTTTTTATGCAAAAATGGTGTCTTGACAAAAATTGGAACATGGTAAAAATGCATATAAAATTTTAATGAATACAAAAATAGGAGCTAAAATATGGGGACACCATCAAAGAAAACTGAATGCCCAGCCACTATTACTAGACATATGAGGTCATTCATAGTATCAACTAACTCACCAATTATGGCTTTAATTCATAAAACATAGCAGCATTAGATATATGAAACTCTGAATACTGAAGACAAGTTTATATGAGAGTTCTCTCTGTTGTGATAGAGACTTCATAATATATGTAATAAATTTACTACGGAAATAAAATTTAAAAGTGAATGCATCTTAAATATAATGGTTATATCCAAGGCAATTATTGTGCATAATTTCATCAAAATCCAAGTGTGGGCAGAAACCAATGCAAATTTCCTATACCTTGAAAGACCCCCTTTCTTTAGCGATAATTGTGAAGCCCTGAAATAGAAAACATACATGTATCATATATCCAAATTGTAAACTTTATTTGACTGCGTTGATACAATAGAGTGTATCAAAGACGTAACAAGCGTGTTCATTGGTGAAATCTAAGGTGCGTGCTAATCACAACACAAGCGGGCACTATCCTGATTAGAACGGGTGATACATCCCGCTAAATTTGTTTTCTACAGAGCGTTCATAATACCTTTGAAACTGATAAGCAAGACTAGAGTTGTTGACAATAGATATTTGAAGACGTTAACGTAACTAAAAGGCGCATGGGCCACTACGCTCACCAGAGGTCGTGTGGTATACACCATATACCGCCAGCCATATGGCGCCTATCTTGGTCATGTGACAGCAATCCCGTGAATAACATTTCATTGCCTCATCCCACAGAGACTTTTCATGTAATTTGGTTTCAATCAACACAGCCGTTTTAGAGGAGAAGATGATAAAACTGCTGAATCTGAGCCATCCAAGACAAAGGTCAGTAAAGACATTGACTTTTGAAATTGATAAACATCTATTCATCTGATTGCAATTAATATTTCTGATGCGACAGGCTACCATGCAATCAGTAAAATTCACCATCTGGCCTTTTTTCCATACAAATGTCTAAGTAAACAAAGTCAATCAAAGGTCATCATTTGAACGAATTTGGTAAGGCCCGAGCCCCGATGCTCAATACCACATTTCAAGGTCATCGGCTATAAGGTTCCTGAGAAGATTTTTTTTTTATATATTTTTACCATATATGTGCATATATGTGACCCAGTCCTTACAAAAAAGTTTCATTTCCCCTACCCATACAGGCTACACGTGTAGTTTGGTTTCAATCAACCCACCAGTTCAAGTGAAAAATGAATCTGAGGCGTCAAAGATAAAGGTAAGTAAATGACCTTGACTTTTGGAATTGACACACTTCCAATCAGCTGACTGCAAATATCATTTCTGATGCCAAAGGCTAACAGACAAACAGAAATATCCACTTTTTTACCTGTTTTCCATACATATGTCTAAGTGACCAAATTTGACCTTGCCATAATACAGGTCAAAGTCAACCAAAGGCTATCATTTTAATAAACTTAGTAGGACCCGAGTTCCCAATGCTGCATTTTTGAGAAGAGGATTTTTACCAAATATGGGCATGGTGGACATTGTGGTCATGTGACCAAGTCCTCAAGAACAAACTTTTGTTCCCCCCTTCCCATAGAGGCTGCACATATAATTTGGTTTCAATCAACCCAGCAGTTTAAGTAAAGAAAATGTAAGATTACTGAATCTGAGCCATCCAAGAAAAGGTCAGTAAATGACCTTGACTTTTTGAATTGATAAAAAACTTCTATCCAGCTGATTGCAAATATCATTTCTGATGCCACAAGCTACCATGCAATCAGAAAAATCCACTGTTTTGACTTTTTTTCATACAAATGTCTAAGTGGCCAAGTTTGACCTTCATGTAAAACAGGTCAAGGTCACCCAAAGGTCATCATTTGAACAAATTTTGTAGGGCCCGAGACCCCGATGCTGCTTACCAAATTTCAAGGTTATAGATTATTCGGTTCCTAAGAAGAAGATTTTTAAAAGTTGTTACTATATATGGGCATGGCGGCCATATTGGTCAAGTGACCCAGTCCTCACGAACAAACATTCGCTCCTCTTTTCGATAGAGGCTCCACATTTAATTTTGTTTTAATTGGCCAAGTTGTTTCAGAGGAGACGTCGTTTGAAAATAATGACGACGCAGACGACGACGATGACGACGGACGACGGACCACGGCCTGTACTGTAAGCTCTCTCGGATCCTTCGGCTCTCGTAAGCTAATTAAATACCATCATAAGGATAACTATATTAAAGCTATAAGAACGCCACTATAATATGCACCACAGTTACTTTAGGTGGCGGGCCCAATGCGCTTAATATAACAGTGACATATGTTTCAGGCCAAATCTATATTTTCGACAGCCCTCGGGCTTATGCCAGGAACCCTGGACATATATAATCAGAGCTGCAGGCGAGGGCTATATCAGCCAACCTGGTCCTGGCATTAGCTACCGGGCAGTCCATAATTATAGAGCAATCAGCCTTGGTTACTATAGCGTAACTCCATATCATCAACCACAATAGTATAGCATTTATAAAGCCATAACTGCGTGTACTATACATATGACAAAAAAGGGCAAAGACGGTAAAAGAGGGCCAATACGGGAAAAAGAGGGTCAATACGATAAAAGGGGACCAGTACGTTAAAACAGAGCCAATACGAGTCTTTATTGAATTTAATTAATAAAAGTATCATTAACCAAGCAATTTCGTATTGTTCCTATTACACGTCCTTTGTCTGCACCATATACCGCCAGCCATATGGCGCCTATCTTGGTCATGTGACAGCAATCCCGTGAATAACATTTCATTGCCTCATCCCACAGAGACTTTTCATGTAATTTGGTTTCAATCAACACAGCCGTTTTAGAGGAGAAGATGATAAAACTGCTGAATCTGAGCCATCCAAGACAAAGGTCAGTAAAGACATTGACTTTTGAAATTGATAAACATCTATTCATCTGATTGCAATTAATATTTCTGATGCGACAGGCTACCATGCAATCAGTAAAATTCACCATCTGGCCTTTTTTCCATACAAATGTCTAAGTAAACAAAGTCAATCAAAGGTCATCATTTGAACGAATTTGGTAAGGCCCGAGCCCCGATGCTCAATACCACATTTCAAGGTCATCGGCTATAAGGTTCCTGAGAAGATTTTTTGTTTATATATTTTTACCATATATGTGCATATATGTGACCCAGTCCTTACAAAAAAGTTTCATTTCCCCTACCCATACAGGCTACACGTGTAGTTTGGTTTCAATCAACCCACCAGTTCAAGTGAAAAATGAATCTGAGGCGTCAAAGATAAAGGTAAGTAAATGACCTTGACTTTTGGAATTGACACACTTCCAATCAGCTGACTGCAAATATCATTTCTGATGCCAAAGGCTAACAGACAAACAGAAATATCCACTTTTTTACCTGTTTTCCATACATATGTCTAAGTGACCAAATTTGACCTTGCCATAATACAGGTCAAAGTCAACCAAAGGCTATCATTTTAATAAACTTAGTAGGACCCGAGTTCCCAATGCTGCATTTTTGAGAAGAGGATTTTTACCAAATATGGGCATGGTGGACATTTTGGTCATGTGACCAAGTCCTCAAGAACAAACTTTTGTTCCCCCCTTCCCATAGAGGCTGCACATATAATTTGGTTTCAATCAACCCAGCAGTTTAAGTAAAGAAAATGTAAGATTACTGAATCTGAGCCATCCAAGAAAAGGTCAGTAAATGACCTTGACTTTTTGAATTGATAAAAAACTTCTATCCAGCTGATTGCAAATATCATTTCTGATGCCACAAGCTACCATGCAATCAGAAAAATCCACTGTTTTGACTTTTTTTCATACAAATGTCTAAGTGGCCAAGTTTGACCTTCATGTAAAACAGGTCAAGGTCACCCAAAGGTCATCATTTGAACAAATTTTGTAGGGCCCGAGACCCCGATGCTGCTTACCAAATTTCAAGGTTATAGATTATTCGGTTCCTAAGAAGAAGATTTTTAAAAGTTGTTACCATATATGGGCATGGCGGCCATATTGGTCAAGTGACCCAGTCCTCACGAACAAACATTCGCTCCTCTTTTCGAAAGAGGCTCCACATTTAATTTTGTTTTAATTGGCCAAGTAGTTTCAGAGGAGACGTCGTTTGAAAATAATGACGACGCAGACGACGACGATGACGACGGACGACGGACCACGGCCTGTACTGTAAGCTCTCTCGGATCCTTCGGCTCTCGTAAGCTAATTAAATACCATCATAAGGATAACTATATTAAAGCTATAAGAACGCCACTATAATATGCACCACAGTTACTTTAGGTGGCGGGCCCAATGCGCTTAATATAACAGTGACATATGTTTCAGGCCAAATCTATATTTTCGACAGCCCTCGGGCTTATGCCAGGAACCCTGGACATATATAATCAGAGCTGCAGGCGAGGGCTATATCAGCCAACCTGGTCCTGGCATTAGCTACCGGGCAGTCCATAATTATAGAGCAATCAGCCTTGGTTACTATAGCGTAACTCCATATCATCAACCACAATAGTATAGCATTTATAAAGCCATAACTGCGTGTACTATACATATGACAAAAAAGGGCAAAGACGGTAAAAGAGGGCCAATACGGGAAAAAGAGGGTCAATACGATAAAAGGGGACCAGTACGTTAAAACAGAGCCAATACGAGTCTTTATTGAATTTAATTAATAAAAGTATCATTAACCAAGCAATTTCGTATTGTTCCTATTACACGTCCTTTGTCTGCTGTATTGGACATCTGCCTTCGGCCTCGGTCCAATACAGCAGACCTCGGACCTGTAATAGGGCCAATACGAAATTACTTGGTTAATAACATTATACTATATTGCTGTTTACATCTGCCTATTGTGACTCGATGAGTACACAAAACAAAACTTTTATTTTGTGGCAAACGGCCTCCTGATTTGGCGCTATAATTAACACTGGGATTAACAAAGATGTATATTTTGCATATTTTTTGTTCCAACGCATACGTTGTCGGTACACAGTAGAACCGCCACACAGAAGCGGTACTCACAAGCACCTACAATCGATGTTTAGACAAAAACTAGAAGCACTTTTCATTCCTACTGCCGTGAAAGATTGTTTCTCTACACGGTATGTTTTCGTAGTGATTGAAAGTAAACTATTTAAGGAGAATGGGAACACGTGGCTCATTTTTCCGCCATTTTTCAAAGGGAGACAACTTTCGGGACTTTCTGTTCGCTTTTCTATAGGCTCAGTCTTGCTGAAAAGGCGGTCTTCCCTTAAATGAAAGAATTTGCTCATGAGGAGCAAATTCATTTTTTAAGAGTTGACCCCTATTGACATGGGAGACAAAATTACATTTGAAAGAGTTGCCTCCCCTGAAGGTATATCCATTCCTCTTTAATTTGTGTTTAGTTGAATTTCTTAGTAGTACAAGGACCAGTCTATTTTGCGTGTGTCCGATGTGTGACTGTTTTAATTAGAATAAGAGTATCATTCAGCATGAACACAAAACTCCATGAGAACCTCATGATTGTTTTGTTCTATTATATGTTTTGCTTGAATTGAGGTTTAAGGTCATTCCCCTTAACGGACGCCAAATTATTTTATTTAGGGTGGCAAATGGGCTGTAACAAGCGAAGATTGGTCTTCGAGGATATGCGCCCAGCTGAGACTCAGCTCAGCCTGCACAGACTGCTCTGATTCTTCGCTGGACGCTGTATGGAAGCCGACGGATACAAACCTTCTTCGTGTAGCCGGCCTCGGTAGCTCAGTCGGATACGCGTTTGACTGATAATCAGGAGGGTGCTGGTCCGATACCTGTCGGGGTCGGCAACATTCTGCCGTGGCGATTGATCATGAAATCTTTGCTACGGCCATTCTCTGCCTTGCGCTGATTCTAGAAGGGTAGTTGTCAGTTTCTGACGAAAGAATGTGCACTCTACTGGATAACCGCTTACGTATAAGCCTGCCCAAGAAAAGTGTGGATAGGTAAACTGACCGGCTCAAAATGACCTAAATAGTGTTGACTGGGCCGTTAAACTCCAATACAAACAAACAAAATGCTTCGTGCAATCCGGGAAAGTTGTATTCTGACGAAGTTTGACTAAAGATAGATTTGAGGATTCGCTGAGCCCCGACACTTGCAAACCTGTTTTGGGTTGTTGTGATTGGTACCTGATGCTGTGTCTCTGGTTTGGCTCACCGGAGTCTAACTGTTGGTTTTCCTTTTGCACTAGCATTACACTGGTTTCTTGCTGTCGAGTCCTCACCATTGTTGCATCTCTGTGGTAGTTTGATTTTTGTGTTCTCGGAGATGTTGCACTGATGAGTTAGGAGGCCTTCATTAGGACTGAACAAATTATTTGTCTAAATCGCGACGGAAGCGAGGGCGATGATTGCAGCAGCGTAAAATCGGTTTAAGCCCCCTTTCACTGACCATTCCAGTGTGGTTCTTCTGTCGCAGTTTATTATTGTTATGGTTTGTCTTTGATTGTGTGTATTGCTTGCGTTATTTGTATTGGATAGACAATTGACCATTTTGTGGGAAAGTAACTGTCCGCTTGGCTTTCCCCCGTTGGTGTTTCCATTAGGGTCTAGTTGTTTCATGTTTCTTTCCCTTTGGTATTACTGATTTGAGCTGTGAGTAAATTGCAACTATTCCTGATCATTTCCTTCACTTTATTTTTCAAACAGTACACCAGTGGTTACGCTACTCGCCTTGTAAACCAGGGGTCGCTGGATCTATCCCGGGCTTCTCCAGACTTTCAGATGAGTCTTTATACCGAGGTCCCGTCTCCGTATGACCTTAGCTGTTGGTGGAACGTAAACCTCAAACACTCACTCACTCAAACAGTACACCACAACTCCCTTATGATATTACTGAAGGGGTCAAAAGCAGAAACAATATCAGTTAAACAACCATGTCAAATTTGTCAATCCATAGATTATATAGCAAAATGACCATTTTGGTCATTTTTCTATATAATCTTTTTTTAATTCTTGGACCCATCTTGAAACCGTATTATATCCAAAACCGTGTTATAATGATATTGTGTAATACTTACATCAAATCACCCCAGCATGCAGACACTCAGCGTTTTTTCAACGTTGAGAAAAAATTGTTTCAACATAGTGTGGATGCTGGGACGGGGTTCCTACCCCCAGATGAAGCCAACGACACCAGCTTTGCGTTGGTTGTTAACATTGTCATGTGTCGTAACAAAAGATACCGAAAATTCCATATTGATTCTAACAATGCCAGTTTAGAAAAAGAGCTTTTTGTGAATACTCAGGTGCAAACTTACGTAAGTTCTGAGAGATAACTCGCCATTTGTAACAGCTATTGGAGGGTCTACCGCTGGATCACAAACATATGTCACAATTGTTGTCCTGAAACAAATTTATTACAAAACAGATATGACACAAAGTGCCATATCAAGTGACTCGATTGTGATTGCATTGTACTATGGCAAAAGTCTTATTATTAAACCTTATAAACTAGACTTATTTGACCGCATCGACATGAACACATGCAGTATCAAATTCAACAAATTCAATTTCAAATGTCTTGTCGGTTTGTTGAATGTCTTGTCAGTGTGATGAATTTAACATTGTAGCAGAGTTAAATTCGACAATGACTGATCAGTGGGCACAGACTTAGCATTACGTGAACAAGTCCGTGAGATGAAGAACCCCCTAAACCCCACTTTATATAGAGAAAACTGGGGTTTAAGGGGGTATGCATTATTGTTCTTATTTCTGCTCCAAGACATAGGTTGTGGGTACTCGTTAGAACCGCCTCAATGAGGCGGTTCTTACGAGCACCCACAACCCATGTTTGCAGTATAAATAAGAAAAAATATCACGGATTTTCATCAGAAAAGTATAGTCATTTTGGAGGTGTGAAAAATGCATTATGTAGCACGGGTGTGTTATCGTAATGGTGATACTACATACCAACAAACGCAACCAGAAAAGAGACTGGTCTTCTTTATACTCATTTTCAACACCAAGCACGAGTCAATTAAGCATTTTTATACATTTTTTATAATTATTATTATCAAACGTATCATCGTTTTCTATTATTATCATTATTATTGTATTATTATAATTATTATTAATGAATTTTCAGCAAGTATTTATTCATTTTATTTTCAACACGTAAATATTACTAATAATGATAATAATAATCCAAATCAAAATACTTGTTGTAGAAGTAGCAGTTGACGTAACAGTGGAAGTAGTAGTGAGAATAGTTATTATAATCATCGTATTGATTATTGAAATTATCATAATAATTATTTTTGTAGTAGTAGTAGTAGTAGTAGTTTTGTTTTTTGTTTTATTTGAGATTTAACGTCCCCGTCAACACTGTAAAGGTCATTTTGGAGACATTGCTTCCGATTTTGTGGGACTTTTACCCGACATTGAGATGAATTGACTCTCAAGCCCTGTCGCCCAATGAAACCAATAGGGTTTAATAACATGGACGGTCCGCCTCGCACCGCGGTTCCTGGACAGGCTTAGACCCTCTAAGCGGTTTACCAGTACTAGTGTGCGGGCCAGATTCAGCTCTGCGTGGAAGTATCATGCAGCCCATATATTTCTTCAAGCCCTTATGGACGGGAGCGACTAGTAGTAGTAGTAGTAGTAGTACATGTAGTACATGTAGTAGTAGAAGTAGTAGTAGATGTATTAGTAGCGGCAGTAGTAATACGTGTAGTATTGTTTGTTTGATTTGAAATTTAACGTCCCCGTCAACACTATTTAGGTCATTTTGGAGACGTTGCTTCCAATTGTGTGGGGCTTTTACCATACACTGAGATGTGATGACATCTCAAGTCCACCCGCCCAATGAAACCAATACATGAATAGGACCTATATGCATGGACGGTCCAACTCGCGCCACTTTGCCTGAGCCGGCTAGTAGTACATGTAAGAGTTGCAGTTAGAGTATAATTATTTTAATTGAGTTTATTATTAAAATTTATATCATTATTTTAAACAGTAGAATTATAAGTAGTGATTTGTTTGAATCCTTGTCAACACTATTTAGGTCATTTTGGAGACGTTGCTTCAAATTTTGCGGGGCTTTTACCACGCACTGAGATGTCTCAAGCACTGACGCCCAAACAAACCAAAATGTTTATATGTAGGGGCTATCCGACTGACACCATTTTATCTGGGCAGGCCTTCATGCGGACAGAACACATTATTTGTCTAAATCGCGACGGAAGTATGGGCGTGACTTGTGGCCGCGTGAGGTCTAATTAAGCCCCAAAGTGCAATTCGTTCCGCTGACCCTTCCAAGGCGGTTCTCCTGTCGTGGAATATTTTTGTTATGGCTTGTCTTTCAGTGTGTGTATCGCTTATATTATTTTGCTTTGGGTAGCCGGTTGGCCATATGGTGGGAAAGAAACTGTCCTTTTGGCTTTCCGCTAGTGATGTTTCCATTAGGGTCTAGTTGTTTCATGTTTGTGTTTCTTTCCCTTGGTGTCTTTGATGGGAGCTGTGGGCTTATTGTATCGGTTCCTGATCATTACCTTCTCTTCTATTTTAGACCCTCTAAGTGGTATACCAGTACTCATGTACGGTCGGTTTAAGCGCTGTGTGGACACATTACGCTGCTAGATTTATTTCTGCAAACCCCGATGTGCAGGGGACCATGTAGAAGCAGTGGCAGTTTAATTATTGTTTTTTATCTTTTTCATTATTAACATTATTATCGGTAGTAGTAGATGTTAAAGTAGTAGCAGTTGTTGTTGTGATATTATTATTATTATTATTATTATTATTATTATTATTATTATTATTATTATTATTATTATTATTATTATGTACAGTCCTACGAACACTATAGGCTTGTGTTTATCCAATTTAATTTTCATCACGTTATGCCCTTATAAATCCGATTTTATGTCATTTAACATAGTTTTGACAATATTTCAACCCGCAACCTACAATTGAATTATTAGAAAAATGCAGTTTTTACAGTCAAGAAACACAGCATTATTATGGATGAATTGTAATTACGTTTTCTGTTCTTATGAACTTCATATGAAACAAATGAGAAACATTACACAACGATATCTTGTGGACAGCTTAATATTTATTTTTGTGACTAAAGTGCTTATAGCAGTTATACGTCTTCTAAGTGAGCGAATTGATTGTGTATATCCAAAGTCAGGGAACAGCAAAATGTACAAGTTGGCAAGTTTGAAACACAACTTCCCATAAAAAGTGTCCACTTGGTTCCTTACGCAACCTTATAATATCCATTAACTGATCTTTTAATATGGTACCCGAGTATGTAAAATAATCAGAGTCAATCTTCTTTTTAAACTTTGAATGCTCTCAATCAAAATGTGATGTGCAACCTTTTCTTGCTGAACTGCTAGAGAAGAAAGATCATGTAAAACCTTCGTGTAAGAATTGCTGTGTAATTGGAGTGAATTATAATAGTAGTGACTTATGAATGTTTAGGTCAATCAACATTTTCGAGTCACAAAAATGACTACTTTTTTATATTATACGTATTTTGAAATAGAATCGGCGATTCAATGACTATAAGCCGTGAGAATAAATTGTCTATACTAGCCAAACATCTTGACTGGTCACTCTTTTTTCACTTTTCTTCAAAAACATAAGCCATATCACTATTCCTTTTGTATCCAGTGACAGGCGAATACGTCAGTAAACCATACCACTAAAAGGTTAAGTATAACACAGTATATTTCATTCAGGTGGCACTGATGTAACAGACACAGCTGTATTCAACATAAGTCTGTGGTGGGGCAAGTTTTAAAATTTTGACACATTTTAGCGACTACTATACAGTGACGCTAGAAGTGTGTTATTTTCTACACCTGTTTCTATAACCATACGCCAAAAAAAGAGATGGTTTGCTCCATGAAATCTAGATATTTCTGAAAGTATTTTGTCACACATTGTGTTAACATGAGGTTTTGTTAATTTAACATTTTGGTACTTGTGTTCATTGCGATTTTCTGGAAGTAATTAAAGTTTAATGTACAACGATATTATGCATCAAAGGTCGTATTTACCTTGAACACAAAATTACCTTCATTCATCAATGGACGTGATATCAGAATCAGAATTGTTACTGACACATGTCAAATGACATTCATACACAAGGACCTGTGATATGGAAGTTAGTTCCTAGTTCTCACCAAAGAGATAAACCTAATTACACTATCCTCTGTACCTTCAGCCGTGGATATGATCGCACCTGGAAGGGCATTCTAAAGGTTCGAGGGAAGTACGATTCTTTATAGATGTCAGTTCTTGCAAAAGGGGTCTGAAACGTCAGTGAATGATAATTTCTACAATGTCTAACTGGGGGAAGAAGGTCAGCTGTTTGGATGCTGGAAGAACCTTTTAGACCTTTGTATAAAAGTATGAGCCTATTTTTTCTTCTCCTTTTCTTGAGAGACTTCCATCTTAATTTTCCTAGTATTCCAATTTTAAAACATTGATTGCTTGTACCAAATCTAACAGCTCTATTCTGAACTTTTTCAATTTCTTAATTAGGGACCACTCAACTGGGGTCCCAGATGCAACTACCATATTCCAGGACTGGGCGAACAAGGTCCTTATATGTTGCCTATTTCACATCCTGAAGACACTGATAAAGATTTCGCCTTAGGAAACCAAGCGTTCTATTCGCCTTAGTACGCGTGTTGCTAATGTGTGTACACCATCTCAAATCGTAAGCGTGTGTGTGTGAATACGGGTTTAACGTCGCTTTCAACAATTTTTCAGTCATATCACGACGGTGTCTGGTTGCGACAGGGAGCTCAATGCTCACTTTTATAGTGCTGCCTCACTGAAGTATCATGTCCCAGACACATTACATGATACCACACCCAGTCACATTATCCTGACACTGGGTCGACCAGTCCTAGCTCTACCCCGTAAATCTGAGTGCCAAGCGAGGAGCAGCTAGTACTATTCTTAACAACTTTGGTATGTCGCGGCCCGGGATCGTACCCGTGACCTCCCGTTCCCCGGAGCGGACACTCTACTTACTGAGCTATCGGGGCCGGTCAAATCGTGTGCGATTGTCACACCAAGGTATTTAATGGCATTCACATTCTCGAGGACCGTTCCCTCTAAGGAGTAAGAAGCCACAATTTTATTGGTTCTCTTCATAGTTATCTACATAATATATCATTTAACGGGCTGAAATCTCAAGCCCCATTTTCGTACGGTACCCAACATCCAAATCTATCTGTATCATTCTAAAGTTTCACCGAGTATTCTGTATATCTAATTTCCCGATACCAAACACAGAGGTCTGCGAACAGTCTAATTTCTGTGTCAGTGTCAGTGTCAATGGAGATTGTGAGTGCCATAAACCCTAGCATATATCCGATCCCTTTTTGAACACTAAATAATCTTCATTCATTATTGGTAGAGTAATTGCGATAATAGTACAATTGATAATGCTGGAATCTGATTATTCACCATATTTGCATTATTTGCTGGCTCCCAGCTTGCACATAGTCAATAATGGAAAAACAGGTAACCAGACCCCCCCCTGACCTTGAAAGATCAGGGGGGTCTGGTTACCTGTTTTTTTTTCAACACTGATAACCTTCAGACTAGGAACCAGCAGATTAATGCAAATAAGGTGAATAGGACAAACTTTCTTCGACCCGAAATTACCCCTTTGTTCCATCACTAGATATGTGATAACCAATCATATTGCTGCCGTCATAGCCAAAATTCAATTCGAATCCCTTGGGAGGATTAAGGTATTTGAATTGATTCCTGATCATTGCCTTCACTTCTATTTAACTTGAATCCGTCATTGGAATTTTAAGCTAACATTCATTTTTAACACAAACTCATTGGGATAACAGAAAAGACCTGTGTGCTAAAATAATGTTAGATGGAAAATATATGTTTTTTTTTATTCATAGTTCAAATACAGAATGTGGTTTCTCATTAGAACCGTCTATGTTTTCAGCACAAATAAGGCAAATAAAAACATCACCGTAAACCTCACTTTTTTCATCATAAATGGGGATTCAGAGAGGTGTTCAAAGTAGAAGTAAAACAAAGATCAGGAATTGATACAATTAACTTACTCCACCCATCAAAGACACCAAAGGGAAAGAAATACAAACATTAAGCGACCAGACCATAATGGAAACCTAAACAAAGGAAGACCATATGGACAGTTACTTTCCCACAAAATGGCCATATGGCCATCCAAAATTAAAAGACACAAGTGATACACACAGTAAGTAACAAACAACAACATAAATAAATCGCCACAGAAGAGCCATACATGGACTTGTTAACTTGATTTATCATATGACCTCGCGTCTGAGAATGTAATAAACGCCATGAAATAAATTCGGTTAAATATGCAAATTGGTTAGATACGCCTCGTTACATTACACTACGACGAATATTGTTTTTGTTTTTTGTTTTTTTTTTTGGAGAAATACTCGTGAATAAATTGCGTTTCAAATGTCATAGACTCTTGCAATCGTGCTCATATATTATATTAAACTCGTTGAATAAGAATGGATAAAATGCTCGACGAAGCCTCCCATTTTATCCCTTTCCCTAAACTTATTTAATAAATTCAATAATACATCAACACTCATGAACGATCCTTTATGTACTTTGGTCTATCACTGGAAGTGTAACTGCCAATCATATTACTACCACCATTTTTTCTTGCACACAATATAAAGAAATCCCTGCTTTTAGCCTGGGTTAGCAATTCTGTTCTTACCCTGGTATATTTACCCAGACAAGCTTCATAAGCGATTATCTCTAATAAGCAAGCAGCCTGTCTTTAGCAATCATGTACTTGATTCCCGAAAAAGGAAAATGCATTAAAAAATCCATCTGTATTAAGCAATCACCTGTCTTAAGCAGGCAAATTTTGAATATCCCTTAGATGCATGCTATACAGGTTGGACTGAATAGTCTCGAAAAATAAAACGATAAATAAAGTAAAATGAAAATGTGGTGTTGTGCAAGAAAAAATAATCTAATATTGGTTATTTGTTGTAGATGGGCGTTTCCAACACTCGGGCTGGCCTCGGTTCCGCTTAGCACGGCCATCCCTCGGGTTGGAAACAGCCATCAACAACAGAACCCCATATCAGATTTTTATTCTCTTTGACCGCAGAAATACCTTGATCCATCGCCTGAGGTGTAATTACCGACGATATTGCTGCCATCATATGACAGAGCTACTTTAAACGCAGAACCAATGTCCGTGTATATTCCTGACGTATTTTCAAGCTGACACCCCTGCAATATATGATGACAAAACCTTTGTAGTACATGTATTATATTGTCACACTCGTTTGCTATTAATAGAAAATATGGTGTTTGCATGTACCTGCTTAAATTCAATTTGAAAACATCCTTTTTAATGATAAACTGAATCTCCATTTCATTAGAAGTTGATTAAGGATATGACATCGAGCCTGTTTAAATGTTCTTATATAAATATAGAAAATGTGCATCCACACCTGCTGTTTGCATGGGTAACAAAATATGCAGCAGAAGATCTTTAAGCGGGAAATATTGCATTTCTCCGATAAATTTTGTGATTTTTTAGCTGCATTACGCAAACACACCTATACAAATACATGGTCACCTTTATCGCCGAAAGAAATGAAAATTTTATGATGAAAAATTGTGATTTTTTTCTTATTTCTGCTCAAAATATTGATTGTGGGCACTCGTTAGAACCGCCTCATCGAGACGGTTCTAACGAGTACCCACATTCTATATTTTAGAGCAGAAATAAGAAAAATAAGGTATACCCCCCTACAACCCCAGTTTTACTATATAAAAGTGTGGTATGAGGGGGTAAAAATTGTATAGGTGTGTTTTCGTGATGAGTTAAGATGAATGTGCAACGTTACCAGGATGCACGAGGAACGTTTCATAAAGAAAATACAGTGTGGAGAACTAGAAAAGGGCAAACGTTCCCGTGGTTGTCAGGAGAAGAGATACAATTACACCCACAAAGCCTCCCTCAAGGACTTCAACATACTAACGGAGTCGTGGGAACAAACTGCACAGGACCGAGCAAAGAGACGAGAGATGATAGTAAATACGGGTCAAAAATAATCTTACCTTTGTTGTTCTATCTGCAACAAAAAGTTTAAAGCTAGAATTGGTCCAATCAGTCACAGTAGCATTTCCCGCATGTGATCAAGATTGGTCATTAAAGATGAATGGCATTTTTCGGCCAAAGATAAAGGGCTGTCGAGATTTCGTCGTCTTCCGTCGGCATTAGGTATTCACTGTTGGCTGGTAACGTTAGCCCCGGTGGTCCTCAGATTATCAGCCGAAATTGCCATCTTCGCCTCCCAAAAATATCAGGTAGGCTGCGGAACTTTGTGTCGAAAGCTAGGAATTCTTATGCACGTTTGTGGGTCCGCCATGAGTCGATTTAAGTGTATTACCTTTAACTGGTATTTAATTAAAGACCGTTAATGTTTTAATTGTCTTTGAAGAAGCCACTACATAGTATCACTACGGCGCAACAACTTGCCCCGACCATACCGCACTGTACGAATCGTCATGATTCATGACCAAGGCATGTAATTCGATACAAAGGAAATGCAAAAAAACAAAATATAAGAGTTGAAAGAAAGTTACTTTTGTTGTTCAAAATCTTTTTCTCCTCAATATTTTATACACTTTCTTCGATCGCCATCCTGTTCTCTTCGCGAGTTTTCATTGGAAGGCAGGGCTTGAGATGTCATTTCACCTCAATGCCGGGTAAAAGTCCCACATCATTGTGAGCGAAATCTCCTTAATGACCTAAATAGTGTTTTCGGGTACATTAAACTTCAAATCAAACAAAACTAAGGCATATGCTCAGCTACACAGCATAGCTAGACTTTGAAATTTTAGATGCAGCAACTCATCATGAAAACGCGCCTATATAATTTGAGCCCTTCAAACCACACATTACGAAAACACGCCTATAAAAATAAGTTGTAAATTTTAACGCCGAAAAACCAAAATGTTGAGAGGAAAAATTGTGATATTTTTCTTGTTTCTGCTCAAAGTATACATTATGGGCACTAACGAGTACCCACAATATATATTTTAGAGCAGAAATAAGAAAAAAATAACGTATACCCCCTGTAAACCCCAGTTTTACTATATAAAATTGGGGTTGGGGGGTCAAAACTATATAGGCGTGTTTTCGTGTTGACATAGTAAAATGAGGTTTACAAAGATACACATTTTCGCTTATTTCTGCTCTAAAATGTAGATTGTTGGTACTCGCTAGAACCGCCTCGACGAGGTGGTTCTTACGTGTACCCACAATCTAAGTTTGGAGCAGAAATGTTAAAAATATCGGAATTTTTCTTCTGACATTTTTTCGGTTTTTGGTTGCAAAATTTCAAAAATATTTGAATAGGCCTGATTTCGAAAATATAAAGGTATGGTTTGTTTGTTTGTTTGATTTGAGGTGTAACGTCCCCGTCAACACTGCATAGGTCATTTTGGAGACGTTGCTTCCAATTTTGTGGGACTTTTACCCGACACAGGGATGAAATGACATCTCAAGCCCTGCCGTCCAATGAAACCAATAGGGGTTATAAGAATGGGCGGTCCGACTCGCATCGCTTTTCCTGGGCAGGCTTTGAACCTCTAAGCGGTATACCAGTACTTGTGTGCGGTCGGATTCAGCTCTGCGTGGAAGCATCATGCAGCCCATATATTTCTTCAAGTCCCTATTGGCGGGTGCGTGATTTCTTAATGTAAAGGTATGGTAATATCCAAGCTAGGAACACAAAAGGTGCCGATCAGACTACAAGATAAACCTGGGTAATCTGCATCTTTGTTCATTACGAAAACACGCCTATACAAATACATTGTAATCTTTTTCGCCGAAAAAATGAAAATTTCTCGATGAAAAATTGTGATATTTTTCTTATTTCTGCTCAAAACATAGAATGTTGATACTCGTTAGAACCGCCTCGGCGAGGCGGCTCTCACGAGTACCCACAATCTATGTTTTTGAGCAGAAATAATAAAAATAATGTATACCCCTGCAAACCTCAGTTTTACTATATAAAAGTGGGGTTGTAGGGGGTCAAATTTATATAGGCATGTTTTCGTGATGGTTTGCGAATGGCAAAAATCTGCTTTCTTATGATGTGGCCTTTGTTTGTTTGTAACGTCCCCGTCAACACTTTAAAGGTCACTTTTGGAGACGTTGCTTCCATTTTTGGACTTTTACCCGACATTGAGATGAAATAACATCTCAAGCCCTGCCACCCAATAAAACCAAAAGGGTTCATATGCATGGACTGTCCGACTCGCACCGCTTTGCCAGGGAAGGCTTAGACCATCTAAGCGGTTTACCAGTACTCGTGTGCGGGTCGGTTTCAGCTCTGCGTGGAAGCATCATGCAACCCATCTATTTCTTCAAGCCCCGATGGGCGGGGACGGTTATGATGTGGCGCTGTGGTGTATATGCACCACATTAGGAAATCGTGCCTATGAAAATGCATTGTAAATTTTACCGCCGAAAAACAAAAGTAAGATGAAAATGTGTGATGATTTTCTTATTTCTGCTAAAATATAGATTGTGGGTACAAGTTAGAACTGCGCTAACAAATGCTCACCATCTATATTTTAGAGCAGAAATAAGAACAAAATACGTTTATCCAAGTGAACCCAGGTTTACTATATAAAATAGGGATTCAAGGGAGTCATACTGACAAAAGCGTGTTTTTGTGATGAATTTCATCCGGTATCTATGTGTTCTTGGAAATTCTGTAGAAGACTATATAAACACAAGACAAAACCAAAAAACGAAATTTAACTAGACGCGTGTTCGCTCAGATGCATTATCCTGCATCTTGCCTGCTCGATCATTGACTTTGAAAAAAATAAGACATTTCATCTTCTGCAAACCGCTGATGTCTACGAGCCCATATTTATAAACCTTATCTGATTCCATATTATAAAGGACAAGAAGGATAAATATATCTCACATATGTTCAATATGCAAAGCATCACGAAAAACACCTATAAACTGCGACCCCTTGAACCCTACTTTTATAAAGTAAAACTGGGGTTTATGGGGCATACATTATTTTTCTTATTTTTGCTTAAAAACAAAGATTGTGGGTACTTGTTAGAACCGCCTGTCCCAGGCGGTTCTAACGAGTGCCCACTTTTTATGTTTTTAACAGAAAATTTGAAAAATATCAGGATTTTTTATCTGCAATATTTCATTTTTGGTGGTCAATTTTACCAATATATTTGAATAGGCGTGTTTTCGTAATGGAGCCGCCTTGAACCAAGCGTATCCGATTATGGGCTTTATGGGTACTCTTGGAGAACTAAGACGACGCCTGTTTTTGTTAGCGTAATAAAATATTTAAAGGGAAATCGGTACACCAAACAGATGTGTCCGCCTTTTCTTTTTCAAATGGAGACAACTTTCAGGACTTCCTGTTTGTTTTTCTAAAGTTTAACTCAGACCCACTGAAAAGGGGGTCTACTGTTAAAGGAAAGAATTTGCCCCTTAGGATCAATTTTTTTCCTTCAGGAGTTGACCCCTTTTGACACTGGAGACAAAAATACTTTTGCAAGAGTTGCCTCCCCTGAAGGTGTATTCATTCCCCCTTAAACGCTGCATCTCTTAAAGGCGTATCCATTTTTCTTATGTTTAAATAAGCCATACCGCCACGCCCTTGCATGTCCCCTCATCAAATGGAAAGCATGGATTGAATGAATAATAATAGAGCTCCGACTTAGAATCCAAAATCCTGAAAATGAAATGATTTTTTATCACCTTAACAAGTCCGTGTGATGAACACCCACGTGCGATGAACACCCATGTGCAATGAACACCCACGTATAATCACGAACCTCGTAAACCCCACGTTGTATAGAAAAAAATGGTGTTACAAGGCTAAACAGAAGTATTTCTTATTTTTGCTCCAAGATAAAGGTTGTGAGTATTCGTTATAACTGCCTCTTTGACGCGCTTCTATCGATCAGCCACAGTCTATTTTTTTTAAGAAAAAAAACACAGATTTTCATTTGAAAAGTTCGAAACACGGGAAGGGATTTGCAATTTATTTTTAATATGTTGTGCGAACAAGATATTAAGTTGTGCGCACAAGATATTATCTTTTGCGGACAACATAATATATCTTGTGCGGATAGCATAATTTCGTCTGCGCTTGTGCGCACACAATATTATCTTGTTTGCACAACAGAGATCTTGTTCGGACAACATAATATCCCATGCGTCTGATTAAGATGATATGTTGTGCAATATATTAAGTTGTGCGAGAGGGTATTATCATGTGCGCACAATATCTTTTGCGCACAAGATACATGTATTATGTTGTCACCACACGATATTAAATTGTGCGCACAAGATATTTTCTTGTTTGCACAACATATTAAAATAAATTGCATGTCCCTTCCAGGGTTTAGTAGAAAAAGGACCATTTTGGAGATGTTATCGCACTGTTTCCCGTTATTGTCCGCCACATGCTCCTCTGCATCCCATGGTCGTTTCAAATGCCAATAAAACCCATCTGGAGAAGAACAAAATAAGCTTTCGTTCTAATCCAAATTGTTCCATGTAATTTTGTATTTTGTACATGTAAAATATGGAAATAAAATATGTTTAAACTAAAACCAATTGTTTTCTGCTTAATTGGTTCCCGGTTACTTTACGGGTCGGTAAATGGGTCGTCATTCGCGTGGTGTTGAAAATTCCCGAGAAGTTTACGAAATCCGACCTATTAGGTGATAACATTGACTAATTTCATCTTTGCATAGAGGTCAGTGAGTGAGTGAGTGTTTGGGTTTTATCTACCACCAACAACTAAGGTCATACGGAGACGGGACATCGGTTTAAAGACTCATCCGAAAGTCTAGAGAAGCCCGGGATCGATCCTACGACCCCTGGTTTACAAGACGAGTAGTGTAACCACTACACCACGGAGGCTTCTAGTATAGAGGTCAGTCTCATGTCAAATTGAACCAGCTTCAAACACAACACTCATTAATTTGTGTAGTCAGGAGAAGATTACCATAAGCTTATGTAAGCTTGTCATCTTATCCTTTAATGTATTGTTTGTACTTATATGATTGGACGCCCCCGCCCATAGGGGCTTGAAGAAATATATGGGCTGCATGATGCTTCCACGCAGAGCTGAATCCGGCCCGCACACTAGTTATGGTAAACCGCTTAGAGGATCTAAGCCTGCCCAGGAACCGCGGTGCGAGGCGGGCCGTCCATGCTTATAAACCCTATTGGTTTCATTGGGCGACAGGGCTTGAGATGTCATCCCACAAAAAGTGGAAGCAACGTCTCCAAAATGACCTTTACAGTGTTGACGGGGACGTTAAACCTCAAATCAAACAAACAAACTTACATGATTGTATATGATAACTATTGTTTAAACTAATTTGTGTAGTCATATGATTTGAAAGTGAAAAAATAAAACTGTTCATGAGTATGTTGTATTAGCGTTCCAGTAAACGTTTCAGTGATAAATGTGCATTTAGTTTTGTCCCTTCGTTCTAGTGGGCACATGTTCTTCACACAGTGATCGACAATTTTTAGAGCGATAGCCCCAGAGTATTGATGGGTGATTTTGGCACAACTTTTTGCATTAGTGCATACGACCTAATCACCACCAAGAGACACCGTGAGAAAATATAGCGCAATATTCGAAACAGTTTCAAAAGTTCCTCATTAAATGAAACAGCCGATGGAAATAAATATTATAACTTGGATGGTTTATATATATCAATAATGTTTACCGTGACAGGGATTCACTGAGGGATTATCCGTGTTAAAAACGTGAATGAAAACAATGTAGACTAATACGCCATTTAGCGTCTTTTTTATACATCAGTACAATTAGCTCTTTTGTACCGGAAATCCTAAAACTGTGTAACCTATTGTCAGATTCGAGCAAAATTCAAACTTGTCTAAGATATTATGCTTGTCCTTGTTTAGTTAAAGTTTCAAAAAGTTCAGATCAAAAACAGCTGACAAAAATCGGATACACTATTTTTCGCTCATTTCTTATGCTCATGGGCAGGTACATGTAACTCCAAAGCACTTGCTCCTGCGAGGCCAGATTTCGAACTCGACGTCGAGTGTATGCCTCTCCTGGTTATCTGCAAGTTTAATTTAGCTCAGGTCATAAATGGCTGTGAAAAATTTGAGACGTCGTTTTTCTATTGTAAGCCTATGGTTAAAAAAGTTTTAACGCTCAATGGAACGTAACTGCGAAACCGGTTGTCAGATTTGACCCAAATTCGACGAATTCGTCTGAGATATTATGCTTGTCCTTGTTTGCTAAAAAGTTTCAAAACGATCAGACGAACAATAGCTGAAAAATGTGAAGACACCATTTTTCGCTTATTTGTATGCTCAAGGGCAAGTAAGTTCAAAGCCGCTGGTCCTGTGAGGCCCAGATTCAAACTGGACGTAGACTGTATGCCTCTCCTGGTTACCTGTAAGTTTGATAAAGATCGGATCGAAAATGGCTGGGAAGAGTTGGAGACGTCGTTTTTCCATTATAAGCCTATGGTAAAACTTATCACGCTCAAGGTAACGTAACTGCGAAACCAGTTGTCAGATTCGAGCCAAATCCTAACTCGTCTGAGTTATTATCCTTGTCCTTGTTTATCTAAACGTAATACCAACAACAGCCGAGAAAAGGTGGATACACCATTTTATGCTCAAGGTCAGTTAACTCAAAAGCCGTTGGTCCTGTGAGGTCCATATTTGAACCGGACGTAGACGGTATACCTCCCCAGTTTATCTGCAAGTTTGATAAATATCGAATTAGATGTGGCTGAGAAAAGTTGGAGACATCGTTTTCCCAATTATAAGTCTATGGAACATGTTTGTTTCCATGGCAACCACAAGTCTGATCAAAACTGGTCCTAAAGCTAATGCAGTCAATACCCTCACCCAGTGATGCTGCACATAAAATTTGATCAAGATTGGCCACCCATTACGATAACACACCCGTGTGACATACTGCTTTTTTCACATCTCCAAAATGGTTACTTTTTAGATGAAAATCTGCAATATTTTGGTTATTTTTACTTCAAACATAGATTGTGGGTGCTCATTAGAACCGCCTCATTGAGGCGGTCCTAGTGAGTACCCACAACATATGTCTTTGAGCAGAAATAAGAAAAATAGTGTAAACCCCGTAAACCCCAGTTTTCTCTATATAAAGTGGGGTTTAGTGGGGTGTTCATTCACCACAACCACAAGTCTGATCAAAACTGGTCCTAAAGCTAATCCCAGTAAACACAAAACGTTATCGTAACGTTTATTATAGGTTTCAAAATGGTTACGCAGAACTTGACGTTTTGCAAACGTTTTTCTAACGTTTTTTTCTGTGTCGAACTGCGATGACTGTTTTTGGCAATCAGATAAAAAATACTTCCCTTCTACAAAACCTAGAGCGTATTCCTTAACATGTCTAATACTTTTTGAGGAAGTTATAAAAACGTTACAGAAAAACCAAATTTTTACTATTAACGTTGTGAAAACGTTCTATAAATGTTGCAGAATTTGTTTATATAAGTGTGAACCTTCTTTCCGCCAATATTCTTGGAACAAAGAACAAAGAAAATCGAACGCCTATCGGAATTAGTGTTTTTCCGGCTCATTTTGCTCCAGGTAACTTTGATTTGATGATTTAATTGCATGTGGGTCTTATTTTATTCGCACCGGATAATAATATAATGTATATGTAATGCGCGATTGTTTGAATTCGGTGGGTGTCATATGTTTTCGCGACCAATGAAGTAAACACACATCTGTTGCATGACAATATTCGTAAAAAGTGATATGTTTTCGGGTTACTGAAGGTGACGACAAGTTTTCTCACTGCATTTGAATAATTTTATGACCAAATATCTGTTATTTATTCAAAAGTAATTGATCAAAAAGTTTCGTTTGAACCAACCCAGCAGGCACATGACGTATTTGTGACGTCACATCGACGTCGGATCAACGTCATGACGATTATGCAACGTCATATCAACGTCGGTGCAACGTCGTGACGTTGCACCGACGTTGATTTGACGTTGCCCTAGCGACGTGTGCCTGCTGGGAAACGTTGTGAAAACGTTCTTGAAACGTTCAATCTACATCGATGCATTTGTTGAACATTTTCGTATACCAAAAACAGCATTTTCATGGTGAAAATTTGTAGAAGTTTTCTCAATACTGCTTTAAACAAAGGATGCGGGTGCTCGTTCTAACGAGTGCCCACAACCTGTCTTCTAACAAAAATAAGAAAAATAATGAATTTCCCAGTAAACCAAGTTTTCTTTATATAAAACAGGGTCTACAGGGACGTTCATTACATGGACTTGGTAAAGTGATTGACAGGGCTTCAGATAAAAAGTAATTTGGACATCATTTTATTTACACACTATTAAAGCATATATATGCTTTATGGTTTACAGTTGTCAATTTTACGGAACACCCACAGTATTTTTACATGAAATAACCCTTTCTTCTTGCCTGAAACACGCTTATATGAGTTTGACCCCCTTGAACCCCACTTTAACACAGTAAAACTGGCGTTTACAGGGGTATACATTATTTTTTTCTTATTTTTGCTCAAAAACATAGATTGTGGGTACTCGTTAGAATCGCCTCGCCGATGCGATTCTGACGAGTACCCAAAATCTATTTTATGAGCCGAAATATAAAAAATATCAGACTTTTTCAATTTTTGGTGGTAAATTGTTCAATATATTTGAATAGGCGTGTTTTAGTAATGTCAGTGATCTTGTTTCACACTGTTCATCGCGTGAACAAGTCCGTGAAATAAACACCCCTTACACCCCACTTTGTATAGAGAAAACTGGGGTTTACGGGGGTAAACATTATTTTTTCTTATTTTTACTCCAAGACATAGGTTGTGGGTACTCGTTAGAACCTCAATGATGCGGTTCTAATGAGCACTCACAACCTATGGATTTTCACCAGAAAAAGTACCCATTTTGGAGATGTTAAAATGCACTATGTCGCACGGTTGTGTTATCATAATGTTTAATCAGTTAATATGATTTGATATATAGTGAATAGTAAACTTCACTGTTTACAACACCATGTCAAATTCCAATGCAATCTACACTTTAGAAAAGTAAAGCACCGCCTAAGACCCGCCTACTACATCTGTACTTCAAGAATAACCGCTAGATGACTTCAAAGGGAAAAATACAACATAATTAAGTTATAAAAAACATATTAAGACAAAGGCTTTTAAAATAAATTTTCCTGGTTTATTTACCAGGTTGATTTAAACCTTCCATATGAACGTTATTCAAATGTTCCCCAAAACGTTCTAAGAACTTCTTTTATAAACGTTTTTAAAAGGTATATTTACTGCTTAGAATAACATATTTTAAACGTTTTTTGAACGTTTTATGAACGTTTTTCAAACGTTTATCAAAAACGTCCTTGCGACGTAAAAAAACCTTTCCATATAAACGTTATTTAAACGTTCACAAAACACGTTTTTTAACGTTTTAGGAAACGTTTTTGAAACGTTCTAAAAACGTTTCTTTGTTAGCTGGGATGCAGTCAATACCCTCACCCAGTGATGCTGCACATAAAATTTGATCAAGATTGGCCACCCATTACGATAACACACCCGTGTGACATACTGCTTTTTTCACATCTCCAAAATGGTTACTTTTTAGATGAAAATCTGCAATATTTTGGTTATTTTTACTTCAAACATAGATTGTGGGTGCTCATTAGAACCGCCTCATTGAGGCGGTCCTAGTGAGTACCCACAACATATGTCTTTGAGCAGAAATAAGAAAAATAGTGTAAACCCCGTAAACCCCAGTTTTCTCTATATAAAGTGGGGTTTAGTGGGGTGTTCATTCACAGACTTGTTCACGTGATGAGCTAGTAACTGAGATACTTAAGTTCAAAGGTGTGAACGACGGACAACGAGCCTGCCTATACTATAAGCTCACCTTAAGAGTAGTCGGCTCAGGTGAGCTAATAAAACCAATCAAAATGCAAAAAATGCCTGTTTCTTCTTGAACAGAAAACACAAACACAGGCACCACGTGATTTCTATGTTCAGCTGTTTAAGTAAGAGCTCTGACTGGTAAAAGGGGAATGCTGAATACAACCACACAGTCTAAGATTCATTTTTGAATGTCCGGTAATAACGAGCATAGCGGCGGCTGCCGAAGGCAGCCGTCGACGTCCGCCGAAGGCGGGCGTCGAGCGAGCTCGTATCTAGGTAACGCGTATCATCACAAGACACAATCTATGCAAGAAAGTTTGCTTGCGCCGAGGAACTGGCTTAAACCGGTTTTCAGGTTTCCATGTATTCCATTCAAACCATGTATGAAGACGGGAACCAGAGCCTCAAAAATCTTATGTAACCCGTATCTCTCACCGGTTGAATAGAGTGTCGCAAGGCTGATTGGTGATTCGGTTAGTTGCAATAGCAAAAAAATCAACATTGGCATTTCAGTCAATTAATACATTTTTCTTATTTATGTGTTGGCATAAATTTGTACATTTTTTATTTATTTTTGTTGTTATTATTTATGAATAAATTATAGTGAGTCACGTGGTCGAGTCATGACCTTGGGAATTTTCTACGCCGCCATATTTATTTCTGTCGATATGTGCTGGAAGCACTCAAAAAACAATGAATCTGATGATTAAATCGGGCAACCTACACGTAAGTGTTCTTCAGGCTCAGGGGTGTGATTTTTTCTATATATTGACCTAGCGAACTCGGCCCATGCAACAACTTGGGAAGTTCAAGCTCATTGTAGGACATATCTACCAGAAGAGGATCTGTAAGTATCTGTAAGTATATCTCGACCCCTTGACAAACAACAACAATAATTCTTGGTCTTTTCGCCACGCCCATCAGGGAGCGTGGTGCCCCCATCAGACGGAACTCGGAATCAGAATTGTTACTGGTGACACGTCAAATAACATTCATACACCAGAACTGAAACCGAGTGAACTTGCAATACTGCCATAACTGGAGACCACTCCCAGGAAAAATGATTGGTAGGGCTTGAGATGTCATTTCATCTTAAGTTCCACTGTCAGAGATTTAAATCAGAAAGGGATACTTTAGAGTATAATGTTGAAGAGATTCTGGGCAGAGAGGAGGTGAAAATGGTAACAGACATTAACCTGAAAGTGTTGACAGGCATGATTGAAGACATTAATAAGTAAGCAAGGAAGGAAGGAACTGACAGATGCACTGATGGAATTCATCAGGAGCACAAAAAGATTTTAAATTGCGTTGTAATATTAGTATCATGAGTTTTTCACATAGTGAAATGTACAAGTGACTTATTTAAGTACCAAGTGGCTATTCACCATATTTGCATTATTTGCTGGCTCCCAGCTTGCACATTGTCAATATAGGAAAAACAGGTTACCAGGCCCCCCTGACCTTTCAAGGTCAGGGGGGTCTGGTTACCTGTTTTTCCAACACCGATAACTTTCAGACTAGGAACCGGCAGATAATGCAAATAAGGTGAATAGGCAGCGATAAAATGCCTTATAGATATACAACAACAACAACAAGTTAATGTCTATCTATCTATTTATACTGCAGCAACCCCATTAAGAGGACTATTGTGCAAGTAAATTTTGTTTGTTTGATTTCAGGTTTAACGTCCCGTCAACACTGTAAAGGTCATTTTGGAGACGTTGCTTCCAATTTTGTGGGACTTTTACCCGACATTGAGATGAAATGACATTTCAAGCCCTGTAGCCCAATGAAACCAATAGGGTTTATTAGCATGGACGGTCTGCCTCGCACCTTGGTTCCTGGACAGGCTTAGATCCTCTAAGCGGTTTACCGGGCAGTACTAGTGTGCAGGCCGGATTCAGCCCTGCGTGGAAGCATCATGCAGCCCATATATTTCTGCAAGCCCCTTTTGTTTGCAATGGAGTTTAACGGCAAGTCAACACATTTTGTACCGAATGGAATCTTCCTCCTTATACATAGCACAACTCACAAGTCTATTTCAAAGTTTAGGAGTAGCAGGTGTTTTCTTCAAAATCTATTAGGAACTGTCTGAATGTTTTGCAAACAGTGTAGGCCCTGACGAGTTTGTTTGTTTGATTTGAGGTTAAAAGTCCCCATCAACACTGTAAAGATCATATTGGAGACATTGCTTCCAATTTTGTGGGACTTTTACCTGACATTGAGATGATTATGATATCTACAGCCCTGCAGCCCAATGAAACCAATAGGGTTTATAAGCATGGATTCTCACCACTTTGCCTGGGCAGACTTAGATCCTCTAAGCGGTTTACCAGTACTCAGGGATACAGACTAAGCATTTTGCTTTAGGCGCCCAGACTGCCATAAATCCAAATTTTAAAAATTAAATTAATAGGCACTTTTATTCAAAACTTAGGCGCCCAGTCAAAAATTTAGGTGCCTCGGGCGGCTGGGGGCCTGTTAGTCTTTACCCCTGAGTACTTGTGTTCGGGTCGGTTTCAGTTCTGCATGGAAGCATCATACAGCCCATCTACTTCTTCAAGCCCCGATGGATGGGGCCCCAATGAGACGCTGTGTTCTGCGACATCTGACCTGGGCCTGACAGGCTGTACTGTTTGCCAACTACCCGTTTTGGGGTTTCAGATACAATATGGGTTAAAAGACCAATTTTATGTTTTTAGGTTTTAACTATACTAACCTTCTGTTTCCACACTGTCCTTGTAAACCTATTTCATCAACTCCTACACCCTCCAACACTTGGTTTGCCGGAACCCCTCTTATGTCCCACTCGGAGGGGTTAAGACGTATTGGAAGAAAGAAAGAAAGCACTGACTGGCTCAAAAATGACCTAAATACAATACAACTGCTGCAATTTTTTTTAACCCATGCAACTCTGTGTTGAGGGGGGGGGGGGGGGGTTAAATTAAGAAATGCAATTTATTTTTTCTGCAGTTCATGGAAGTATGAACGCAGTGGGTCACCTGCAAAGGAAATGAACCCCAAAGGGGTTCATGTAAACTTTGCTAGCGACCCACTGTTGTTCATACTTTCATGAAAAGCAGAAAAATAAAGTTTATTTTTTATATTTACATTATTTGCCCCTCATCACTGGGCGAAAAAATGCTTGTAGGGCAAACTTTTAAAGCTAAAAAACATTTATACGCTGTTTTTCTACCAAGAGCGGAGCAGCGTTGACGTCATCAACACCTGTAGAGAACAATGGTTTAAAATGACGTCACTAAAATCATGTGATTCGATGTGTTCATGGAAGTATGAATGCAATTTTTGTCGCACCTGCTTTAGCAGGAAGACATAGGCGTGCAAGTTTCTGTCCGTCCGTCAGTTCGTGCGTCCGGTAATCCCTCGTCTTTCAGTCAACATTTTACACTGGGTGTCTTGTCATCGCAACTCCTCCTACAGTTTCATACGGATTATTTTCAAACTTTGCGTGTGTTTTTGCCATGGTATGAGGATGCGCATGTGGTTTGGACTTAATCTTCCGATCAATTTTTGTCACTTTTTCCACATTGTGAACTTAGTCATTTTTAACCTACAATTGATATATGATAAGTACCTCTTGTCATCGCAACTGCTCTTGCAGTTTTATACCGAACATTTTGAAACTTAGCATGTGCTTTCGGCATGGTATGAGGATGTGCATGTGGTTTTGACATAATTCTCAGAATATTTTTTTCACTTTTTGCGCATTTTGAGCTCAGTCATTTTTGTCGCACCTGCTTTAGCAGGAAGACATTGGCGTGCAAGTTGATATATGATAGGTACCTCGTCATCGCAACTCCTCTTACAGTTTTATACTTATCATTTTGAAACTTAGCTTGTGTTTTCTCCATGATATGGAGATGTTCATATGCTTTGGATATAACTCTTGGATCCTTTTAGTTCATTTTATGACATTGTGAAATTAGTCAATTTTTCCCTCACATATATAGGCTATGGATTCTTCTCAAAGCCCTATATTCATCTCTTCTGCCTTAAATAAACCTTTTTTTTTGTGTTGGGCAGGTGGGGAGCAGGTGCGACATCAACTTCACCGAAGTTGAATTTCTGGTTTTGTATAGGTCTACATTAGACTTAACAGTTGGAAATGTAAATATTCTTAAATGAACACACCAGATCATGGAGTACACCTTACGTAATTTATTTAACCCGCACAATCTCGCGTTGATGGGGCGATGATGAAAGAGATAAACATTTGTGACTACCGGCGTGGATACGCACCGAACGTGTGGATAGAAGGGTAATCACATAATTCCAAGGCATTATAAGGTATAAGATTGAATTCAGCATATTTTAAATAAGATGCACTCAGGGGACACGCAGTGTGTACGTTGTGCTGTTGCAATGGCTTACAGTTGGATATAGCACACGTCTTGCTTGGAAATGCGACTAGCCTAAACAACTAGACAGCAGGGTTGTGCAGGTAACCGGTAAAATTGCAATTGCAGCTGTATAATAATGTACACACCAAGGGGTATCCCCATGTTTCCTTGGAGTTCCAACAGGTGTAAATTCATTTGACCCCGTGGTCTCAAAGGTAAATTGCCATGAATCTGCAGTGTACTTACAACTTTGCATTGAAAGTTGAAACTCTGTTGGTTTCATTGGTTGATTGGGCGAGAGGAGTTGTCGTTTCATCTCAATGTCAGGTAAAAGTCCCACAAAATCCAAAATGACCTGCATGTATTCAGTGTTGAAGGGGATGTTAAACCTCAAATCAAAGAAACAATACTTTTTCGCTCTCTCGCTATACATTTACCAAATACATGTATTAACATTTTGGTTCATGGACTGTTGGGGACTATACAAGTTCTGGTTTGTTGGGTGCATGCACTGTTGCTAAAATTACCATATGACAAGCTCTGAGTTACCAATGTGGGATTGGGTAGCAGTGCTTACTTGCATAGTCATATAACAGGTCTGTCACTCATGCATTCATAATGCTTGAGTCAGAATGCACCTCTGATAACAGCACCACCTCTGCTATGCAGATTTAAACTTTCTATCAACATTTAATACTTTAGGTGGTTGTCAACATATCCTGTTTAATGAATCTTATCATTTGACACGTCACCAGTAACAATTCTGATTCTGATAGAACTGACCCAACCCCAGAATGCCACCAGAACCTGACAGGATACCCTGGGGATTGTATATCACTCTAGTTTTGTGGTATCTGCAGCTGTTCATTACATACACTCCAGATTTGTAGCAATGTGGATGATCGGCCCCCGCCCATAGGGGCTTGAAGAAATACATGGGCTGCATGATGCTTCTACGCAGAGCTGAATCCGGCCCGCACACTAGTACTGGTAAACCGCTTAGGGGATCTAAGCCTGTCCAGGAACCACGGTGCGAGGCGGACCGTCCATGCTAATAAACCCTATTGGTTTCATTGGGCGACAGGGCTTGAGATGTCATTTCATCTCAGTGTCTGGTAAAAGTCCCACAAAAATGGAAGCAACGTCTCCAAAATGACCTTTACAGTGTTGACAGGGACGTTAAACCTCAAATCAACCAACCAACCAACCAACCAATGTGGATGATGCCTACACAGTGATCATGTAATAGATTACTGTAGAGGTCTTTGATATGGGCCATGACCAGGGGGTTTCCAGTAAAAGTGGCATTCATTCCTCAACTGCTGCCTGTGAAACATGTTCGGATAAAGAAATTAATAGCCCTGCCAAGGATCAAACCCATCACCTATACACCATCAGTACCTACCATAGTAGTGTCTGTTTATGCACCTTCTGGCTTTTAATTACCCTCTTACATGTACACTGCTTATTGTAACATACTGTAGCTGTAGGGTGAGTGGTATCTGTATATATGCCCATATAAGCCATTAGCCAGACAACCTTATTACAGAAGGACCTGGGGGTTCAAACCGGCCCCGATAGCTCAGTTGGTAGAGTGTCCGCTCCGGGGAACGGGAGGTCACGGGTTCGATTGCGGGCCGGATGCATGGATGGTCTGACTAACGTGATGTTAGTGATGTGATGTTTGCCTGAGCAGGCTTATTGAACCCTCTAAGCGGTTTACAAGTACTCCTTTGCGGTCGGTTTCAGATGTATGTTGGGGTGGGGGGATGGGGGTCTAGTTATTCTTTATGAATGGAACTGAGCACTTCAGCAAATACAAACAAATTTTTTTTTCTAGTCGATAAACCCCAGACATTTTTTTGTGGTGCAGCTGCAATGATAATGTTTTGCTTTGATATTTACTCTGGCAAGTGATGTGCTTTTCCAAACATGTATCCTCCATATGTGGAATGAACACCAGGAATTGGCAGCAACTACCACCAACGGTGACAAGGTGAGCTTTTGGGATCACTTTTTGTCCATGCGTCCGTGCGTAAACTTTTGCTTCATACAACATCTCCTCCTAAACCACTGATTGGATTTTGACCAAACTTCACAGGAATGATTGTTAGGTAGTCCGGTTTCAAAGTTGTTCAAATGGTTCCAGCCACAGAGCTAAATATATCTTTTTTTTTACTGAAAACTTAAACTTAAACCCAGGTCTTTGATATTTGGTATGAAGCTTCATCTAGTGAACCTCTACCAAGATTGTTCAAATTATAGCCCTGGGACCAAAGATGCCCCTGCCCTGGGAGCCTTTGGTTTGACAAAGGCTTATATAGGGAAAATCTTTGTCTCTGAAACCACTAGGTGGTCTGCTTCATCTAGTGGACCTCTATCAAGATTGTTAAAATGATTGCCCTAGGGCCAAAAATGCGCCCACACTGGGGCCATTTGGTTCATCATAGGATTGTATAGGGAAAATACATGTATTTAAATTAAAAATCTTCTCTGAAACCACAAGGCCCAGGTATTTGATATTTGGTATGAAGCTTCATCTAGAGAACCTCTCCCAAGATTGTTCAAGTTATAGCCCTGAGGCCAAAATTGCCCTCACCCTGAGTCCCTTTGGTTTTATGCAACAGTCATTTGTAACCACTGCCCCCACCCCACCTACGGGAATAGCCGGGAACAATAACTTTTCACAGCCCTGCACGGTGGTGGGGGGATCTGTAGAAGGTCACAATAGTTCATTCCACTGGGGGTATATTTGCATAATATGAAAACCCCCGCATTAACCCGGCACTGCGGGGGGAACATGGGGGTAACTATCCCGCACATGAGCCCCGCTTCCCACCGCCTATCCCCGTAGGTGGTTTGGGGTGGGGGGGGGGTGGAGTAGTTAAAATGACTAGACTAGTGCATTATAAAGACTTATATAGGGAAACTCTCCTGTCTGGGGATCATAGGCAGCAATAAAATGCCTTTTTGATATACAACAACAACAAAATCTTTAAAAATCTTTTGTGAAACTGCAAGGCCCAGGTCTTTGATATTTGGTGTGAAGCTTCTTCTAAATGGACCCCCATCAAGATTGTTCAAATTATAGGCCTTGGGTGAAAAATGCCCCCACCTGCGGGCCCTTTGGTTTTACATTGGCTTAAACAGGGAAAATCTTTAAAAATCTTCTTCTCCGAAACCGCATGGCCCAGGTCTTTGATATTTGGTGTGTAGCTTCATCTTGTGGACCTCTACCAAGATTGTTCAAATTTTAGCCCTTGGGCCAAAAATGCCCCCGCCCCGGGGTCCTTTGATTTTGCATTGACTTATATAGGGAAATTTAAAAAATCTTCTGCTCCAAACTGCAATGCCCAGTTCTTTGATATTTGGTGTGAAGCTTCATCTGGTGAACCTCTATCAAAATTGTTCAAATTATAGCCCCAGGAAATAGAAGTCAAGGCAATGAAAACCTTTGAAAATCTTCTTGTCTGAAAGCAGAAGGTCAAGGTCTTTGATATTTCGTATGAAGCTTAGTCTTGTGGATTTCTACCAAGATTGTTCAAATTATAGCCCTGGGGTCAAAAATGGCCCGCCCCGACAACCGCATGGTTTATATAGACTTACTGTATAAGGAAAACCTTTAAATATCTCTTGTCTGAAACCAGAAGGCTCCAGTCTCCAGTCTCTGATATTTTGTATGACACGTACTTCACCTTTTAGACCACTACCAAGATTATTCAAATAATAGAGCGGGGCCAAAAATGGCTCTCCCACCGGGTTTCAGCTCTGCGTGGAAGCATCATGCAGCCCATATATTTCTTCTAGCCCCGATGGGGGGGGGGGGGGGGGGGCGTGTTGAGGTTCTATATTTGCCACGAAACACAGAGCTTTGCCGTCCTAACATCCCCATAGCCCCAGATAAGAGGGGTTATCCACAGATTTTTTTTCTAATTTCTGCACAAAACGTGTTTTGGGTACTCGTTAAAAGCACCTCGCTGAGGCGCTTCCAATGAGTACCCACATTTTTGGGGGGTGCAGAAGTAAGAAAAATATCAGTCCAATTCTGAAGATGTTTGAAATATATTTTCAGGTATCTGTAGATGAATGTGTTAAATCACTACAAGACATCAGGGATGGGGTGACCCTCTTGGGATGCCGACATTCCTCAGTCTGTTAGAGAAGGACTTGATCAACGGTGTGTTCAAATCTCATCATAAAGTCAGCCGACTAAAACATCCAAACCAGTTTGAGAATGCCAAGAAAGACTTTTATAGATGCTATAGTTCAGATGTGCAGAGGAGGTATTATTTTTGTAAATTGACTCAAGCATAGCACACCTCAGGCTCAGTAGCACAGTCACATTGGGAGCGTGATAGCTCAGTGGTTAGTGCACTTGCCTCTGATGCTAGAGATCCCGGATTCGATCCCCGGCAGCGGTGTTTTTTTGGATATTATTGACCACACTGACAGAATCTTTTCTACAGTCGTTCACCGTCTTCTGCTGATTCAAGATGGGCAGTTGTCAGTTCCTGGGGAAAATGTGCATTGACCTGGTTAACAACTTATGCATGCCAGCCCAGGAAAATTGTGATTAGGTAATCTGACCGGCTTGAAATTAAACCTAACAAGTGTTGACAAGGCGATTAAACACAAAATAAACAAGACTCAAGAACATGAAAAACAAGCTTTGGTTTGAGACAAAAAGAAGAAATAGAAACATTTGAGGAGAAACACATTATCTGTCGCCTGGCAACAGATAATGTGTTTTTCTGTTAGATATGTCTCGTTGAAGTCTATTGCATACAATGATTAAAGTTCTAGCAAGAGCTTGACATTTTAATGATAGCAGGCAACCATTTGTCTTCCACTCATAAAAAATAATTCAGTAGAGCTTGAAAAAGTTGAAGAATGAAACTTTTTGACCAATTTTGAGAGGCTTGTGAAGCCCCTCGAAATTGGTCAAATATTTTAATTCTTCCAGTTCAACTGACAAAGACTTTTAATTATGCCTGAAATGCTATTTGCTAGTTGCTTACAACTGTTATTTCTGCACAGTGACAAACAGAGTGGACCAACGTTAGACCACATGACTCTGATCTGGGTCCACACTGTTTACAGTAGGAGCTTTTGAAGTTTTGGAATACAGCAGCAGGGTATGCTTTGTAGCAGTCTAACAGTTTAACCCTTGACCTGCTGAATATTTATATATGCCACACCCATTACTGATTATCAACCAATCAGATGACTTGATGCAAATCATTGCAACAAATTCATAAACTGAATTGCAAACAATGAAGATCCTGATCAGATGGCCATCTGATCTTGATCTTCATTGTTTGGAAAATAAGGCATATATACGGGCTCAGCAGAACAAGGGTTAATATCAAAATAAGAATTTAAAGATACTCAAGTGATTTTTATTTTCTATTTTCAAGATTTTCCAGATAAAGAACTACTCACAGCTCTCTCCGTATTGGCTCTTCAACCGATTTCATTTTTGTCAAAGGCAGAGCTAGCAGAATGGGGAAATGACTCTATTGACCGACTGGGGAATTTCTATGGACAGCCGAGGAATCTCGAATACAAAAACCCAGCCACCAAAGAAGCTGAAACCTACAGATCTGAGCCTGTGATTAGTGCCACAGACTTAAAGGTTTGTAGTTTTTATATAATTGTTGTTTTGTCAGTTGAGGCAGGTCTATATTTTTAAGTAGGACTCACTAAGGAGTGAATATGTTCCAGTAAAGAAGTGCTGGACTTGTAATCAAGGGATCATCATGATTCCCTGCTGCTCCAGTCCTGCAGATTAGACTTTAAACTGTGGTCCATACCAGTCTGACCTTGTTGTTGGTAGGATGTTAAACAAACACTCATTCTGTCTAAAAGCCAGATGTTGAGAATTGCCTTTTTGTCAGAGGGCTAGCTGCTTGCACTCAGACTCAGCCCAGTTCAATCGTAGGTCAAAACATTTCCACAATCACAAGACATATCTACTCATTGCATCAAAACCAATAGAAACACACACAAAAGTCTACACTGTGTGCATCTATTCATTGTTTTGTTCTTTGTATTGATGGCGAACAACCTTATCAGCCCTCATTTTAATGACAGTTGATTAAAATTAAAAGAAAAAAATCTACATTTTTATTTTTCCTCCAGCAATTATATTTTGCTTAACCCAAGCTGAACATGACAATCTCAATCTTTTCAAACAGTGTAGATTGAGATCAGCTGGCCTCCGAGCTTGGATCTATACTGTTTGTCAGTCTGATTGTGAATTTCAGTGAATAAATTACATAAAAGTAATATGATTGGGAATGTCATAAGTCAGAGTGGGTGTGGCTAAATTAATTCATTCAGCAGGATAAGGGTTAAAATACTTTCTTCTAGGCTGAGTGGCTGAACCTAAAGCAAGTGGTCAAGATCTAACAGTACCCCAGAAAATCTATGGCATCTCTCTGGAGACTCATTGCTGAATATCACAAGGAAGACTACCCGAATTTGAGAATTTTGGCTTCCCTTGCCCTAACCCATCCAGTACATACGGCAGACTGTGAAAGAGCCTTCCGTTCACAAAATAAGGTCACAACTCCTGGAAGGAATAGGCTGTTGTCTGATAAGTGTGATCAGCTAATGCGGGTGATGATAGAAGGACCAGGAAGTGATGAAGAACCAGACAATCTCAACACATTCTTCATTCATGCACTGACAGAATGGAGATCAGTTAAGGACAGATTGATTTTCTGTGCTTCTAATAAGCAGAACAAAGGCCATTAAAATTTGGCAAACAGTGCAGACTGACAGCGTTACCGTTATGAACCTGGGTTCTCAGACAGTCACATAAGCATAGTGGGCCCAGACCAAACTGCTCCTAGAAGAGCAGTCTGATCAGGGTCCACTAAATTTGCCATTCCAGTTTTAGTTTATTGTAAACACTTTAGGATAATTAGAGCTGTCAGTGAAACTGACTAGGGCCCCGGCAGGGCTATCAGAAATTTGTAGACGGACGGACAGACAGACAGACGGACGGACAGAGTGATTACTATAGGGCACCCACACTTTCAGTGCAGGGCCCTAATTACACTGTTTTCAGCTGTCTGAAGAGATTGTGTGCTTCTGCTACACTTTTTCAGGCAAGATAGCAGCATAACTTCATGTTTATAACTTTGTTTTAGGCAGGCAGAAGCCTGACTTTTTCATGTTCACAGCTAGTCAGTAGTGAAAATCAGTTTTTTTTTTTTTCAACCAACCTTTTTTGAGGTGTTCTTAAGTACTAGTCAATTTTAACCCTTCTCCTGCTGAATATTCAAATATGCCACATCCATTACTTATTTATCAACCAATCAGATTACTTGATTCAAATTAATTATTAGTGCAACAAATTCGTAAATTGAATGACAATGAAGATCCTGATGATCAGGTGGCCATCTGATCAACATTGTTTGAAGGATAAGTCATATCTGGGCTCAGCAGGACAAGGGTTAAAGTATTTTATTATTTAATTCATTTTCTGGCATTGAATGGAATAAAATTTCTAAATGGAAAGTGGTTAATATATATCCTTTCTGCATCTTAAAGTTTTGGATGGTGTCCTGAGCAATAGTGCAGATCAAGACCAGCAATCAGATCAGACTGCTGTTCTTAGTCTGCACTGCTGCTCATCATCTTCACTGTTTGTTTTTAAAATTGTAAGATATGTAAATTTTTAGATGTAAAGATTGTTACGATAAGAAGGAATGTTCAGGAAAGGCCACAATCACAGATGTCAGTCACAATTTATTGACATTCTTCCTCAAAACTGCAGTCTCAGATAGCAGCAT
Organism: Lucinisca nassula; assembly: GCA_963580285.1. Classification (NCBI taxonomy): domain Eukaryota; kingdom Metazoa; phylum Mollusca; class Bivalvia; order Lucinida; family Lucinidae; genus Lucinisca; species Lucinisca nassula. Next base: position 89,105,061 of record OY757025.1, on the reverse strand, counting down.
CAGCTTCCAGGGAAGGTCATTTTTTGAGCTCAGAAATGCTTAATATATAGTGGATAAACTTTAAAAAAAGGCAGGTCATAAAACTCATATGAACACACCTGTAGTGACAAATGGTTACTGGCACGTAATATGACCCTGTCTATGATGGCCCTATGTTGCCATTTGAATTTTTTCTGCGATAAAATACAGTTTCAAGACATTAAATGATAAATAGAATCTTACACTCGTTGCCATTTCATATGAAATTAATGAAACTCCCTAAAGGCTTATTGTAAAAATTTCATATGAAATTAACCCCCATTGTAAGATCCTCTATTAATGCAATATTTGAGTCAAATTTTTGATTATTTGTTTGTTTGATTTGGGGTTTAACGTCCCCGTCAACACTGTAAAGGTCATTTTGGAGACGTTGCTTCAAGTTTTATGGGACGTTTACCCGACTTTGAGATGAAATGACATCTCAAGCCCTGTCGCCCAATGAAACCAATAGGGTTTATTAGCATGGACGGTGCGCCTCTCCTGGACAGGCTTAGATCCTCTAAGTTGTTTACCAGTACTAGTGTGCGGGCCGAATTCAGCTCTGCGTGGAAGCATCATGTAGCCAGTATATTTCTTCAAGCCCCTATGGGCGGGTGCGGGTTTGTTTCAGTGTTGACCAAGGGGCAAAGAGTGTACACACAATAGAATAGAAAGAGCTAAAAGGAAATCTTTTCACTGAGCATGATGAAAAAATCTTTAACTATATGCAATCACATTTGACATGAAAATAACATCATCACTTAATGAAAATACAGAGGACCCTCATTATAATGACACTATTTGTTCGCTAATATTTTGCTGTTATATGAAAGAATTTGCAGTTTTAATGAGTATGATTGGCAAAAAAGGGCCTGCTCTCCTTACTAACTTAACAAATGTTTAAGATATTTGTTAGAATATCTATATCATTTCTTGCTTGGTGTATCTAAAGTATGGGTTCACTATTGGCATTTCCAACCTGATTCATGCCTGTGCCGATTGGGAAAAATGCTAAGGATTCATTCCTTTGAAATTGTCCTTATAACGCATTTTGTCATTAAAATGAATTGCTGGTACATGTATAAAGAGGGCTGACTGTAACCTCATCACATAACATGATGATAACAATCACATTTCACTGACATACACATGGATATATTGCAACTTATCATGGCACTTAACACATTGTTGACTAAAAGTGATATTGCAATGTCATTTGTAAATATAGAAAATAAAAGTAAGAATTAAGGTGTTGTGCAGTGACAGTGATAAAGCAAATTTGAAAGCAGCCTGATAGATACAGCAGCTATACTGCTAAATTTTTAATGCTGCCTGTTTAGTGTAATTATTCTAACTTTTAAAAATTAGAGTTGCAACAGTTACAGAAGGATCCAAGCCCTTATAAAAGCAGAGGAAAATTTTCGAAGAAATATTGCTATTCTCCAGGTACATCACAAAAACTTCCATGGTGTAATTGGTAACATCTTCACTGATAAAGTGAAAGATCTGGGTTCGAATCCTGGTGGAAGTATCAGTTGTAAAGGAGTATAGCACTATGAGAACATCAGAATGCAAGATAAATTAAACTGAGATACATGTAATAAGAAGGTGTAAGAAAGATAAGAAAGATAATTAAGATTTTACTTATTTATTGTTCAGTATAAGCTTTTGTTGTGAGTGTTTGTTATTTGCCTCAATGAGGTGATTCTATCAAGTACATGTACTTATGCAACATACATTTTTTCATTAAAGACAAGAAACAATTATCCTCATTAAATGCATTCTTATTAAGAGCTTAAGGTTAAATTTAATGCAAATGGTAGGTTTTGGTGTAATTTATCTCAAAATCCGTTTTTCCCCTCATTCTTCAAAATTTCATTTGTGGTAAAGTTTTGTTTGTATTGGATCTTAACTGCCCAGTTAACACTTTTAGATCATTTTTGAGCCGGTCAGTTTAACTATATACACTTTCCTGGATAGGCTTATACGTAAGCGGTTAACAAGTACAGTGCGCATTCTTTTGCCAGAAACTGACAACTGCCGTTCTTGAATCAGCAGAAAGGAAGAGAATGACTTTAGGAATGATTTCATTATCAATCTCCACGAAGAAAGTTACTGACCCTGGCAGGCATCAAACCTGCATCCTCCTGATCACCAGTCAGACGTGCATCCCACTGAGCTACCGAGGCGGGTTGTGGTAACGCAACAGAGACTCATGGGCCGAAGTTTTAGCACAGTCGAATGCACATCCTACTCTGTTGATCAGGTGGTCACGGGTTCCATACCTGCTGGAGTCGGCAATATTATTTGTGGAGATTTCATCTTGAAATATTTTCTTTGGTTTCTCTCCCTTCCCCTAATTCAAGAAGTGCAGGTCAGTTTCTGGCAAAAGAATGTGCACTGTACCTGTTAACCGCCTATATATAATCCTGTCCAGGAAGTGTGGAAGTGTGATTAGGTAAATTGACTGAATCCATATGACCTAAATGGTACTGACTGGGTCGTAAAACTCCAAGCAAAAAAAATTATATGTACTTGTGTGTGTGTTTGAATTTTATGTACCATCAACAACTAAGGTCATATGGAGAAGGGACCTCGGTTTAAAAAAAGTCTGGAGTGGTGGGGAGCTGATCCACTGCACCAGGGAGGCTTCTATGCACTTGAGTGTGAATGATTGTTCATGTATGTGTCATAATATGGTTGCTCAAATTAGCTTCCTGCGTGCTACTGTGTGCACTTTCCAGACATTTTCCCCCAAATTCATTTGATGATTTGAATTATTGCAATTTGACCCAAACCCCTTAAATACTGTTTATAATATGTAAGTTAAAAGATACAATGTAATCAAATCCCATTCAAACTTGAGGACTTTCAAGAATTCTTGTCTGGCTGCGAGACAGTAACCTTCATTATCCTGAATGGCAAATTCTCTTCTCCTCTCCATGGAGGTTTCCTATGCATGAAAACATATTAGCTTCCAAAATGTGAACCATTTATGTTAAACAACTGTGCCATTAATGTTAATTCACTGTTATCTGTCTTGCTACTGTGTTTAATACTGTTTATTCATTAATTTTTTGTGTTCATAGATTGCTGATATTATAATTGTTTGTGATACAAATAAAATCAAAGCCAACTGACAGCACTGGTGGATCAATTGCCTCGGAGTGTAAACTGGAAAGGGACTGTGACCCTTTTGATTAACCCTTAAATATCTGTATTCTAAGCATCTGATCTGGGTCAATGCTGTTTGCCGAACCCAACACTCGATTCCAGCCAAGATTTTATAGATAGCCTTCTGACGTTTCACTCTGACCGCACAACAACAAGAATAGCGGGGCTATTTTCTTTAACTATCCTTAACCTTAATTTCCTACAAATTACTGATAGTTACCAGGATACCAACAACGAAAAGCTACTGCATTTAGTAGTAAAGATGTGTAGGAAAACCTCATCGGTTTGTGTCGTCTTCTGAAACTTCTTGCAAATCTTTCTTCGGACCCAGATCAGACGGTTCACTAAGATGCATTCAAATCTTGAACCAAACTGTTTGCAACACTTTTTTTAAAAGTAACAGGTCAACAGTTTTCGCGATTGGCATCCCAATATCTTGTACATGTAGGTCATGACACTTATGTCAATTTTAAGAAATTCTTCACTGCAGCCACTATGGCTACACATTTCACTTTAAATACTGCTTCTGCTGGATTAATGTAATTTGTTTGATTTGAGGTTTAATGTCCCGTCAACACTGTATATGTCATTTTGGAGACGTCGCTTCCAATTTTGTGGGATTTTTACCCAGCATTGAGATTAAATGACATCTCAAGCCTTGTCGTCCAATGAAACCGATCGGGTTTATAAGCATGGACGGTCTGACTCGCACCACTTTGCCTGCGCAGGCTTAGAACATATTTAACTGCAGCTGGTGTCTGGGAATGTATGGCGACCGTAAAAAGCCTCCCTGCCTTACATCATAATGTAGTTTATATTTTCTTGTCCTTACGGATCATCGATTCCATTGTGTAATTTTGAAAATATTTGAGGGCCGAATTGGCCGAAACAACTAGTCTGGCCCAGAAAATACGTACATTTCATATTTTCCAGTTCTGTGATGTATTCCATGCTTCCAAAGGATAGCCGTTTTATAGAACATTTTTAGATCCTCCAAGCGGTGTACCAGTACTCGTGTGCGGTCGAATTCAGCTCTGTGTGGACGCATCATGCATCCCATCTATTTCTCAAGTCCCGATGGGCGGGAGCCAGTGGATTAATGTAACTTTTTTCTTATACGAGAAGAAAAACCGTTCCCTATTTCTAGCCCTTTGCCGATATTTTGATAAAACTATTATACAAATGTCCCATGAGTAGTCGTCATGAGGCAGATAGTTTTTCTGTCAAGAGCCTGGTTTAGTGACTGTTATGGCAAACAAAATGCAATAAAAAGGAAACATTTTCAAAATCAACTCAGAAACCATATTGAACATGCAATTAGTAGTCATCTGCTATGCAAATGATTACTCTATCAAGCATTGGTTTCAGTTGGTTGCCATGGCATTTCACATATGTACATAATAAAGTAAACATTTCTACTGAACACTCAAGGTCACATTGGTTGAGTCATCATCAAACTTGGTCAGAATGATCTTCATGACAATATCTTGGTCAAGTTCGAACGCTGGACATGTCGGGTCAAATGGTCTATATGTCAAATCACAAAAAAACCTTGTGAACACCGGAGGCCACAGTTTTGATGCAATTGTCATCAAACTGATTCGGAATGATCATGTCGAGTTTAAAAGTAGGTCAGAAGGTCAAATATTTGGTAAAACTTGTGAACATTCTTGAGGCTACCATTTTGGTCAAGTCACCATCAATCTTGCCCAGAATGATCATCTTGACAATATCTTGGTCAAGCAGGTATATGGATCATGTCGGATTAAAAAGTAGGTAAAATTAAATAAAAACCTTGTGAACATTCTGGAGGCTTTTACGCAAGGTCAAATTTGGTCACAGACTTTTGTATAGGAATAAGTCAAAATTGTGTATTTTTTTTAAGAAACTATTGCAGCCTGTGGTCTGAAAACTGGTAGATGCAGTAAGCTAAATGAGTGGATTAAACTACAAGCATATTCAAGGTCAATCTTTGACCTTGGCCCAAGGTCATTCAGATATGAAAATTGAAATTTATTTTCCTCAGAAAGCACTTAGCCTTTTATAACAAATATTCATACAAATAACCTTAGGAACAAACCGGCCCCGGTAGCTCAGTTGGTAGAGTGTCCGCTACGGGGAACGGGAGATCCCGGGTTCGATCCCGGGCCACGACATACCAAAGTCGTTAAAAATGGTACTAGCTGCTCCTCGTTTGGCACTCAGATTTACGGGGTAGAGCTAGGACTGGTCGACCCAGTGTCAGGATAATGTGACTGGGTGTGGTATCATGTAATGTGTCTGGGGCATGATACTTCAGTGAGGCAGCACTATCAAAGTGAGCATTGAGCTCCCTGTCGCAACCAGACACCGTCGTGATATGACTGAAAAATTGTTGAAAGCGACGTTAAACCCGAATTCACACACACACACCTTAGGAACAAGGAAATGGAAATTGATTAAAATGAGTTTGGTCACATCACCAAGATGACTGCCATACCCATATACGGTAAAAACCTTCCAAAATCTTCTCCCAAACCAAAGGACTGATTGTCATGAAACTTAGTATGTAGCAATGGGGACTTGGACTCATCATAGTATGCTCACATGTGTTTGTTCAAATGATGATCCTCAGATGACCTTGACCTATTTTTCGTCAAGGTCACATTTGGTCACATAGAGTTTTGTATGGGAAAACGTAAAAACAATCTAGTTTTGGAAACTATTGATCTGGAAATTGGTAAACAGCAGTAATTAAGCTACATGAGTGCATTAAACTAAATGAGTATTCAAGATCATTCCTTGGCCTATAGCCTTTCAGAATCAGATATGAAGACTAAAACTTATTATTATCCACTGGCACTTCTAGGCCGTTTGTGACCAAATTTTATATAAAAGCTTATAGAAACAAGAAAATTCATCAATATGAAGTTGGTTACATTACCAGTAATACCAGCATGGCCATATAAGGTAAAAACCCGTCAGAAATCTTCTCTCCGGAACCGACAGACTGATTTTCAGGAAACTTGGTATGTGGCATTGAGGACTTGGGCCTATTATAGTCTCTTCAAACGATGACCCCTGGATGACCTTAAACAATTTTATGTCAAGGTAAAATTTGGTCGCATAGATATTTGTATGGGAAAAAGTAAAAACTGTATTTTTCGGAAACTATTGCAGCATGTGGTCTGAAAATTGGTAGATGCAGATAGCTAAATGAGTGGATGAAACTGCTTGAGTGTGGGTGTGAATTCGGGTTTAACGTCGCTTTCAACAATTTTTCAGTCATATCACGACGATGTCTGGTTGCGGAAACTACTTGAGTATCAAAGGTTAAGGTCAGTTTCTGACCTTTGCCTGAGGTTATTCAGACATGGAAATTGAAACTTATTTTTTACAGAAACCACTACTCTATTAAATGAGTCTATTTGCAGCGAAAGTCACATGAAAGTTTTGAGGAACAAACAAATTATTTTTTAGTATGAGTTTGGTCGCATGAACAATATGGCCACTGTGCCCATATACCTGTGGACACAGATCCGTTCAAACTTCGATGGGCTTCATTTCATCTTGACTTGAACATCATTCAATATATCCCAACATCCTGCCAGTCAACGGCCGGACAGAAATAATTTCAAAACACAAGATGATTTTTTAATATGAGTTGGGTCGCGTGAACAATATGGCCACCGTTCCCCTATACCTGGGGACACAAATCAGTTCAAACTTCGATGGGCTTCATTTCGTCTTGACTTGAAACATCATTCAATATATCCCAACATCCTGTCAGTCAACTGCCGGGCAGAAATAAGTTCAAAACACAAGGTGGTGTACATATGCACATGTCATTGCTGACTCCTGCACTGTCCAATCAAAATACATCTCGAATGTCAACCAGAAATTGTTTGTCAAAATGAGAACAATCAATTGCTTGATCTAATTTTAGAAATCTTTGTCAAACTAACTTGATGCAAAGAGATTCATTGGAAGGTACTTCATACGAACTTGAATAGTTTGTGTCCACAGGCGTATAAGGTAAAAAAAAACCTTCAGAAATCTTCTCTGGAACCAACCCAGCGGGCAATAATCGGTTGATTCAACGTTGAGTCAACGTTGAAGGCAAACGTTGAATAAACGTTGATTTTGGGTTGAATATGAAATTTGAATCAACGTTGCACAGTCAACGTTGACTCAAAGTTGACAATCCAACAGTGAATCAACGTTGATATTACAATGTTGATTCAACGTTAAGATATTAATGTTGAATAAACGTTGATATTCGGTTGAATATGAAAGTTGAATCAACGTTGAGCAGTCATCTTTGAACCATAGCTTAATTTTCAACCTTGCATCAACGTTGAAATATCAACCATTAAATCAAACTGATATAACTACAGAAACAGCGTTTAAGAAACCATGATTTATTAAAGAAACGAAACTAACATATAAATTTGCAAACTGTAAATATTTCATACGCATGCAAGGGCGCCCACTTTTTCACTTAAATTTTCTTTTAAAATATTACGAGCCACAAACACTGTTGTACTTAAAGTTTGTAGAACTGATCACTGTGTGTGTTTTTTTTTTGTTCGACATTAGCTACCGCCTGTTCTGTAAGCTGTCTATTTTAGTCGGACGCTAATTTCTTTTCTTTTCTTTTTTAATTCTGTCGGGGTCAAGGGTGGTCCTATTCATAACACTATCTGAAAAACAAGAAAGGCAATTCTTCAAATTACACCACAGATGTATTTTCTCCTATAGATGCATGTTTAGTTTCTGGAAGGAATTATTGCGTATTGTGTAGAAAATCCGTACACTTTAGAAATGTATTTTATCTTTCTGCTGTTTATGTAAATATGAACGCAGTGGGTCGCATGCAAATTAAATGAACCCGAAGGGGTTCGCGTAAACTTTGACCGCGATCCGCTGTCGTTCAAGTTTTCTGGAAAAGTATGTTTGTGTAAGTGCTGTATGCTCTGAAGTATCAATACCACCTCGCATTAGGATCATCTTCTAAAAAGCCACCTCTCCTCGACAGACTGGTGTGAGGATCGATCGAAAATTGAAAAAAAAAAACCATGAGCATAGAGAAGTTTAAATTCTAAGTTAGTATTTCCTTACTTCATATGCTAATTACGTAAATAATGAAACCATGCTTGTAAACCGAAAGTATGTATGTGTAAGTGCTGTATGCTTTGAAGTATCGATACCACCTCACCGTGAATGCAGGGCATGAGGATCGTTTTCTAAAAAGCCACCTCTCCTCAACAGACTGGTACGAGGATCGATCGAAAATTGAAAAAAAAACCATGACTAAGAGAAGTTTACATTCTGAATTAGGGTTTCCTTACTTCATGTGCTAATTACGTAAATAATGAAATCATGCATGTGAACCGAAAATATGTATGTGTAAGTGTTGTATGCTTTGAAATATCAATACCACCTCACCATGAATGCAAGGCATGAGGATCGTTTTCTAAAAAGCCACCTCTCCTCAACAGACTGGTATGAGGATCAATCGAAAATTGAAAAAAAAAAATAATAATAAAACATGCGCATAGAGAAGTTTAAATTCTGAATTAGCATTGCCTTACCTCATGTGCTAATCACGTAAATAATGAAATCATGCTTGTAAACCGAAGGAATGTATGTGTAAGTGTTGTATTCTTTGAAGTATCGATACCACCTCACCATGAATGCAAGGCATGAGGATCGTTTTCTAAAAAAGCCACCTCTCCTTAACAGACCGGTATGAGGATCGATCGAAGATTGAAAAAAAAAACACATGAGCATCGAGAAGTTTAAATTCTGAATTAGATATTTATTGTGTTTAATTCCTTACTTTATGTGCTACTTAAATAGTGAAATCATGAGTGGTGTATACTTTGCAGTATCGATACCACCTCACCATAACTGCTAGGTATGAGGATCGTTTTCTATGTTGTAAGCCACCTCTCCACAACAGACTGGTTTGAGGATCGACCGATAATATAAATATATATGCAGCAAGAGTTTTAATTATGAATTAGTAAATAAATTTAAATCGCACATCATGATAAGTTCTTATTTATGAACAATTTACACTGGATCCTCAATTTTACACGAAAACATGCGGAAAATAACGTTTAATCTTGAAAATGCCTTAACCAAACATAGTACTGAACTAAAAATCTGAGTTAATTAACCTTACAATGACCAAACATTTTTTTCGGTTTTACTTATCGTGGTAGACTGGAATCAGTCCAAATGTTCACTCTAATTCACTCTAGACCTATAAATGTCTCTCTGATTACCTACCATATCCCTCTCTGAAACCTGTTCCTTCATCTTCAAAATTTCATTCATTAAAGAAGTCATTATTTATTAGAGGAGAGAAAGATAAATATGCTTAGGAACAAACTTGCTAAATAAATGTGGCTGCATGCAGGTAGTGTTTGTTAATGCCATACGCTTTGCTGCGTCTATACCACCTGACCATGAATGCTGAATATACTGTTATTGCCATTATGTATGACACTGCATCGGAATTGGGGGCGATGGTGACAATTTCGTAAACTCCGGATTTGAAACCCAATCAGTAGTTTAACTACTGGCGGTCACATCATGTTAACAAGTCCATGCAATGATTACCCTTTTAAACACTACTTTATATAGAGAAAGGTGGGGTTTACATTATTTTACTTATTTCTACTCCAAAACATAAATGCGCTGGGGTGCAGTGGTAAAGCATCGGGTTTTAGATCGAGAGGTCGATTATTATTATTATTAATAATTGTGGATACACGTTAGAACCTGCTCTAACGAGCATCTACAATCTATGTTTGGAGCAGAAATAAGAACAAATCACCAATTATCATCTCTGGATCCATAAAATATTGTCCTGCATTACATAGGCATGTTGTCGTAATGATTCCGTTGCAGTTTCTGGTTTTGTACTGTTGGTGCACGCACATTTCGATTGTGTATGTGACGTGTCGTCTCATCATTTCTAACTGTTATTGTGGTGGCTTGTGGTGGCTGTGGTCTTTGATTGTGGCTTTTCCTGAGTAACGTTTTCTTACTAAATAAAATTAACGTCTATCATGTTCCATGCATACGTACCCGTAGCTTGTTGTTGCTTGTTGGAACCGCCTTCTAACGGGTACCCACGACCTATGTTTTGAGAAGAAATAAGAAAAGTAAAATAATAATAATAATAATAATAATAATAATAATAATAATGCAGGGGTAAGCCTATATGCTTCTGTTTATTTCACTATTAAATTTTTTTCTAGATAAAGTGTTATGATTTTAGTTTTGTTTTATTTGAGGTTTAACGTCCCCGTCAACACTGTATAGGTCATTTTGGAGTCGTTGCTCCCAATTTTGTGGGACTTTTTCCCGACATGGAGATGAAATGACATCTCAAGCCCTGTCGCCCAATGAAACCAATAGGGTTTATAAGCACGGACAGTCCAACTCGCACCGCTTTACCTGGGCAGGCTTAGATTCTCTGAGCGGTTTACCAGTACTCATGTGCGGTCGGTTTCAGCTCTGCGTTGAAGCATCATGCAGCACATTTATTTCTGTCAGCCCCAATGGGCGGGGGCCGCACATGTCTTGTAACAAACGTTTAAATATGCATTTTTATTCTAAACCCTGTTGGATTACATTTGCACATTATAATGTCTATATAGGGTACAATGGATGAGATTTGGGTAAATAGTGTAGACCCACGTACTACGTACACCCAGGGCATCTTACACTATTTGCAAAAAAATACATGTATAATAACAGTAACATATAACAGGGAACGGAATCATCCAAACAAACCATGTACAGGCATAAAACATATGTGCCTCCTTGGCCTAGTGGATAAGAGCGCTGACTCTTAATCATTAGATCCCTCACCGCTGTAGTTCGAGCCTGGCTTGGGTCACACGTGAGACGCCAAGTTCTGCAAGGGAAGGTTAGGTATTTTTTTCTCCAGTTACTCCGGTTTTCGCCCACCTCTGATTAACGATCGGCTCGATATCAGTGAAATAATCTTGAAAGGGCCGTATAATCCATCACGTGAACTCGTCCGTGAAATTAACACCTCCTAAACCCCACTTCATATAGAGAAAACTGGGGTTTACGGGGTATATGTCATTTTTCTTATTTCTACATTTCTGCTTCAAAACATAGGTTATTGGTACTTGTTAGAACCGCCTCAATGAGGCAGTTCTAACGGGCACCCACAACATATATTTGAAGTAAAAGTAACAAAAATATCACAAATTTCATCAAAATGCACTATGTCGCACGGGCGTGTTATCGTATAAAAAAAGCATAAAACTTGTGGCATAAGCTGGGGATCATAAACACCAGACGCTCTAATATTACACGCCTATAATGTGGAAAAAACTGATAAGCACAGTTATGTATACACAAAGGAGTAAAGCCAGAGCATAACAAAATTTTAAGTAGTTGGCTGAAAATCACATATTTTCTAAAAAGGTTCCCAGTGACTTAAAATAAGCATTACATGGCCCAGAAACTTGATTTTACTGTTAAGTAATAGAAATAGAATCGTGCATTTTACCGGGCATTTTAATTTATATATTTTTCCTTTGACGGGCCAATTATATTATTCATCATTGCACTTCGTTTCGTTCGATTTAAAAGTTAACTGGAAAAATGAAAAGTTTCTCTTCATTTAAAAGTTAATTTTAAAATTTATAAAGAACAAAGCTATTACAACATCACCTTTAAATGATATTTTGTATTAACTGCAAGTTGAGAAGCCCGTTTCAGTTTCTGGCGGTGTATTTTCATAACTGCGCGTCTGCGTGCATGCGCTTGTAATGCGCGCTTGAAAGAGTACAACATTTATGAATCAAAAGTTTTTTCGTTTCCATTGTATTGTGTGTAATAACACATGCTATTATGAAAATGTATGCAGTAATAATGATAATAATAAATCTTACCTCGCACAATGAATACTTTTTTTCTGTTGTTTTTTCCCTCTTTGTTTCAAGTTCACGAAAATACTTACACGCTCTGTGAGCATATGATTTTCCCGGCGCGTCACGTCACGACCAAAGGATCAAAAGATATGAAAATAAGATCTAACAAAGCCTGCAATTTTTTATAAGAACCATCTCATCAACTAGTATTCGTTTAGACGCAGGATAAGCCGAACACTGGCTATGCCTGCGACTTACGTTAGGATAAAACTCTAAATACCTTTTTCTGTTCGGCGCCGCCATTTTTTGTTTCTGTGAGCTTCGTGGGAAAGTCCATTCAAAACTTACAAACTGATCAGATCCATATATAATTGGTATTTGACAAGCAAACAGCGTAGACCCTGATCGTTTGCCGCACCTGCGCGCCTTCTGGATTTTTATCCCAGTGGGCACATGACGTTTAGGTAACGTCGCATCAACGTCGATGCGACGACGTTGATACGACGTTGACCCGACGTGATGTGCTCTTTCATATTTGCGAGTGTTGTTTTAAAGGAGCAGCAGCAGCAGCAACAACAATAATAATAATAATATCGTTGCTGTTGTTGTTGTTTATTATGTAGTAATAACCAAATGTTGGTTGTCAGCCAAATTTCAACGTTGATTAAATAATAAGGACATCAACGTTTAATCAGCAGAGTTTTACCAACTTAAGTTCAACTTTGCGGAATCAGTTGTTTATATACAACAACATATCAACTTTGATTCAACGTTATACTGCCAACGTTTAATCAGTGTTGATAAATCACCGTTGAACAGAGGTTGATATAAGGTTGATCAACCAATCAACCTAATTTCAACACAAACTCAACGTTGATTCAACGTTGAGTGCCTGCTGGGAATAGGCCCAATATCAGGTCAAATGTCCAAGAGTCTGCCATGGTAAAAAGCCCTTTAAAATCTTCTTCTCAGAAATAACATGGCTGCATAAACTCTCAGCACTCAGGCGAGCGGCTCAGAACCACTGGTCCCCTGTTTTTTTTTTTTTGTATACCTGACACGTCTCAACAGTTTCCATTAGAGTCTAAAGGTAAGCGATCAAGTATACTCCAGATACGCTCGTACTGGTAGTTGTAGACATAGAAAGTTACAGCTAGATTCCAAAATATTGCAGCACATTTTAGTCAAGTAGTGCACGCGTACAAGAAACCAAAAAGGGGGAAAAGAACTATATGTCAACTCACTGTCTGAAATATATTTCAGTGTCTCCTCGGTCATGGAAAAAAAAATAATTGTAAGTTATGGTCATGGGAAAACAGTTGTTATTGCACTGACTTCAGCTGTTAAATATTTCATGCCCTCCATCTCGACGAAAATTTCCCGTGCGGTTCTTTTTGCCCCCGCTCTTTAGCGTCTCCAACGTATGCTGCAAATGGTAAATACCGTTTGCAGCCAGTGGTACCCGTGATAAGCGAACAGACCCAGTGATGCACTCTGAGCAACTTTGCTAGTCCAATGGTGCTATTGGCACTCAAGATAAATCATTTGCTTATGAGACAGATACTACTTTAAGTTGCATCACTTGTAAAAGACAAGGCAATGTGCAAGTAATTTTCAAGTCAGAACTAAGTATTCGGCAGTTGACTGGGGGTTTCCAACTTTTGCATATCAATAATATACAGATATTTTGGTTTAGATATCCATCGGCTTCTTTGTGTAGTTTGCTATGCTCGTTTATAGGTAACACCTATTTTTTCATATTATCCATATACATTATAATCCGGAAACCCTTCTGTTTGAAACCCCTGTGAGTAGTAGACGGGAAACATTCTTTCGGACAGTTGACATATTTCTGATTCGTATATAACATGATAAGTTTTAATATTAAACGAATACAACTTTGATAATAGTTTATTTCTCAAGCTTCCGAGTTTCAACTGAATAAATAAATAAATAAATAAATAAATAAATAAATGCATTCTTTGTTTTGAATGTATATGCTAAATTATTAAAAAAGGCTTCTTAATTTTGAACGAGTATGTATGAGAATTTCATTTAAAAAGAGCAACAACATCTCTTATATTGCATGTTTGTATAAAGTCGAACATAATGAATAACGCATGGACTTATTTTGGAGGCGCTGCATCCTAGCAAAGTAAATCCATTCCATCACGAAAACACACCTATATAATTTTGAACAACTTGAACCCCACTTTTTTATAGTAAAACTGGGGTTACAGGGGTAAACCTTATTTTTCGCATTTCTGCTCTAAAATGTAGAATGTGGGTACACGCTAGAACCGCCTCGAGTACGCACAACCTATATTTATATTTTTAGCAGAAATAAGAAAAAAATATCACAATTTTTCATCTTAAAATTTTCAATTTTTGGCGGTAAAATTTACAATGTTTTTGTATAGGCATGTTTTCGTATTGAATTTGCAAGTACTTACAGTGGTGATCCATGTTTACCGATAGTTGAGAGATCGACCAATCCACGCCCGTCGTTAAAGCGACAAGAACACTGATCAAGCTGCGTACAGTTCTGATTATGCACAGGCCCTGGTGTCGGACAAGCATATTTCGATGTAATTTCAAAACCCTGAAACACGTGTGCAAAATTTGAACACATACAATGGGACTTTATAGGGAATGGAAACACCTTTAGGGAGGCAACTCCTGCAAAAGTATTTTGTCTCCCATGTCATTAAAGGAGCAAAGTCTTTCCTTTTAAGAGTAGCCCTTTTTCAGTGGGACAGGGCTTATAGAAAAACTAACAGGAAGTCCACGGGTCAGTTGTTCAAAGCCTGGTTAGCTTAACGAGCTCGTTAGTGGTTATATTGTTAACTCTTCTAGCAAGTTCAATAGCTAAAAGTTTGGTATTTTTGCTGAAAAAAATGTGTGCAGCTTTTGCATTTGCAAAAGCTGCTCACATTTTTTCAGCAAAAATATCAGCATACTTGCCATATGAAATGATCGAAGTTTTAACGATACGTTAACTAACGACGTCATTAGTTTTGAGCAACTGGCTCCTGAAAATTGTATCCGTTGAAAAATTGCGGTACAATCTACCAGATGTTCCCATTCCCCTTAATAACTAAAACACGGCTAACTCATTCTCCATGGCTAATTCGAACACACTCTTGAGTTCATGTAATATTTTCCCCATAGCTCTCACGGGCCTCCGTAGTGGATACTGAGAGCGCTGACTCTTAATCATTAGGGCTCTCACCGCTGTGTGTTTTGGCCCCCACCCATAGGGGCTTGAAGAAATATATGGGCTGCATGATGCTTCCACGCAGAGCTGAATCCGGCCCGCACACTAGTACTGGTAAACCGCTTAGAGGATCTAAGCCTGTCCAGGAACCGCGGTGCGAGGCGGACCGTCCATGCTTATAAACCCTATTGGTTTCATTGGGCGACAGGGCTTGAGATGTTATTTCATCCCAATGTCGGGTAAAAGTCCCACAAAATTGGAAGCAACGTCTCCAAAATGACCTTTACAGTGCTGACGGGGACATTAAACCTCAAATCAACCAACAAACCGCTGTGTGTTCAAGCCTGGCGCGGATCAAATGTGAGACGTCAAATTCTGCAACGGAAGGTCATGTCGTTTTAACCTGGTACTCCGGTTTTCGCACACCTCTGATTAACGATCGGTTCGATCTAGAAAGGATCGTAAAACCCATTCCGAAACTCCCCATATCAGGGAAGCTTTCTTTTTATGTCTTCAAAAATCTATGATGTGTGTACTCATTAGGATCCCCTCAGAAAGGTATATTGTGTGTACTCATTAGAATCGCATCATAGCCTTAAAACGGTATGCGGTGCATTACGCAAACACGCCTATACAAATACATTGCCACCTTTATCGCCGAAAAAAAGAAAATTTTATGAAGAAAAATTGTCATATTTTCCTTATTTCTGCTCAAAATATAGATTGTGGGCACTCGTTAGAACCGCCTCATCGAGGCGGTTCTAACGAGTACCAACAATCTCTATTTTAGAGCAGAAAAAAGAAAAATAAGGTATACCCCCGGAAACCCCAGTTTTACAATATAAAAGTGGGGTTCAATGGGGTCAAAATTATATAGGCCTGTTTTCGTGATGTGTACGAATCGAATCTAATCGAGTACACACAACATTCATTTATCGAAAAGGAATGCTTAAGTCATCCTCGTAAAGACTAATGGCCTGACGCTATGATTAAATTTCTGTAGTGAAAACAACACCTTTCTCGAACAAATTCACATGGTCCCAAAAGTATTCGAATCATTGAAGTTTGACTGTAGAAGGGAAAGTAAAACACATAGGGGAAATATTATACTACAAAATCCTCATACAAAAACAGAAACAGCTGTCAGAAGATCTGACTATAGTCCCGCTGCAGCACTATTAGAGGAGAAAGACCCATAGTGCTGAACTATTTGAATTCATGCTTATAGTGTAGTCCGACAAGGGATTCCTGGCAGTTATGTCATAATTAGTTGACTCGAATATTCATATGATATGGCCTTTACTTGAAACCTAGGACTAAGATTAGTTACACACCGCTAAAGCTTTTGTGGATTTCGTGGCCGAAAGGGCAGAGGGGTTATCCTACCCACCAAGAAGTGGCTGGTTCGAAATCCACGTGTCGAACGATTTTTTATTAATATTTTTTGACCTCGAAATACACACACACAGACGACATGTGAAATCTGCTTTGCCCGTGTGGCATGTTAAAACTGGATAATTACGACGTGTACAGAACATATTTCTTGTTAATTTTCAAGCACATAAGATTGACTAGGCGGAGCTATTCAGGTGCTGTCAACATATTTCAAATTCGCTGAATCCACCAGAAGATTCGGTAGAGTGCTTTTCGCATGCTTTCTGCAAGCGGACAAAATGGCCATATATAAGCCACAGCTTTGTTTGCTTGACAGTTGAATACACAATCGGATGACTTGGTTTACCTTTTTGTTAATAGAACATTCCAAAGGCAGGTACAAGCGGAAGCTCCGCGTAGTGAATAATACCTGCCATTACTTTTTATACCAGATAACATCACTGTAGGACATAGAAATGGATAACGTTGCAACATAAAATTTTCAAGGGATTTAACTCAACGGGTTCTGGGCCATAAGCCCTGATTACGGTACAAACGATTCATTAATCCACTGTCCACGTGTGTACCAGTTTTCAACTTCGTAAAAATGCACTATGCCGCACGGATGTGTAAGCGTAACGAGAAAAAGAGAATACCAGGCTCGTGTCACTTGATACCATGTTTATCAGACAAGGCTTTGAGAACGCTTGTAGATTCGTGAGGCTTGCTGATGACACGAATCTGGTATTCTATTTATCAGTTAATCCACAGTTTTGCCATTTGTGTTCAGTGGTCAAGTTCATAGAAGTGCAATGTCACGTTGACCTGATAAAGCCCACTTGTCCTGAGATAGCATATCTGTATCAGGTCAGTATATTACAATGGAATTAATATAGCGGATAACTGTTTAAAACATTTGAAACACTATCAAACCGACGTTTGGACCTCGCTGGAGCGAAAGAGGAGTGTCCTAGCAGTAGATTTAGAGAAATCTGATTGTGAACCCTATGAATTCGTGGATAGCATGAAAAATGAAAGAGAACTCCGACTTGAAAATATCCCGGCACTCGTAGTTGGAATGCGTTGGGGAGGAGACCCGAGTAGAACAGTTACCTAGCACGATTCTTCCTGAGTAGCAAGAAAAAGAATGGCAAGGAATACGAATCTGACTCACTGAAAGCCTTCCTGACAATCCTACATAGATATCCGGCTCATCAACAGTAATCAGTATAATGGAAACATCTTAAAGTACGACCCTTCAAGCACAGCAGGAAGGTACATGTAGCGGTTCCAAGGAAAAAGAAAAATGGTCCTCATGTCATAAGGAAAATCTCTGAAGTAACGAGGTTATGCGTGCAGATCCCTTCACTAATGAAGAGTTGGAAATCCCGAAGAAGAAGTCTCTGTTGGGAAAGGCTGCTTTTTTCAACGAAATTTTCCCAGTTTTTCTGGATGAGTAGGCTATTTCAGAAAACAAAGCCACTTGTGTGTTATTTTCTAATGAATTGTGCCTTTTTAGGTTGTATTGCAAAAAAAAAATCGTTAATCTTGGTTCTAGATGTTTTGCATGCATTGTAAGGAAAGAAGCTCGAAAAGGCGTTCAAATAGCTTCAATAATAACGAAAACGTTGCTGGCGTTGTCAGTATAGAGCGTTGCTAATGTAAACAAATCTAAACATACGTAGCGTCTAAGAGAGACAATTCCATGTGCGTGTACAAGTCATGGTTTGGCAAACAGCTTTTTTCTTTTTAGCTCACCTGACCGAAGGTCATGGTGAGCTTTTGTGACAGTAAGATGTCCGGCGTCGTCGTGCGTCGTCCGTCGTCCGTCGTCCGTCGTGCGTAAACTTTTTCTTGTGAACACACTAGAGGCCACAGTTTTGGTCCAATTATCATCAAACTTGCTCAGAATGATAATCATGACAATATCTCGGTCAAGTTCGAATTTGGGTCATGTCGGGTAAAAAAGTAGGTCAGTAGGTCAAATCATAGAAAAACCTTGTGAACACTCGAGAGGCCACAATTTTGGTCCAATCATCATCAAACTTGCTCAGAATGATCATTGTGACAATATTTTAGTGAAGTTTGAATATGGATCATGTCGGCTTAAAAAGTAGGTCAGCGGGTCAAATCATAGAAAAACCTTGTGAACACCCTAGAGGCCACAATTTTGGTCCAATCATAATCAAACTTGCTCAGAATGATCATCATGACAATATCTTGGTCAAGTTCGAATATGGGTCATGTCCGGTCAAAAAGTAGGTCAGTAGGTCAAATCATAGAAAAACCTTGTGAACACTCTGAAGGCCACTGTTTTGGTCCAATTATCATGAAACTTGCTCAGAATGACCATTGTGACAATATTTCAGTCCAGTTCGAATATGGGTCATATCGGGTTAAAAAGTAGGTCAGCGGGTCAAATCATATAAAAACCTTGTGAACACCCTAGGGGCCACAATTTTGGTCCAATCTTAATCAAACTTGCTCAGAATGATCATCATGACAATATCTCGGTCAAGTTTGAATATGGGTCAAATGGTTCCGGTCCGTTGCACATCTAGGTCACAGGAGCCAAAAACAGATTTTTTTCACCAAAAACTTAAAAAATCTTCTTCTCTGAAACCACAAGGCCCAGGTCTTTGTTATTTGGTATGAAGCTTCATCTAGTGGACCCCTACCAAGATTGTTCAAATTATAGTGCTGGGGCCAAAAATGCCCCCGCACGGGGGCCCTTTGGTTTTACATAGGCTTATATAGGGAAAATCTTTAAAAATCTTCTTCTCTGAAACCACAAGGCCCAGGACTTTGATATTTGGTATGAAGCTTCATCTAGTGGACCCCTACCAAGATTGTTCAAATTTGAGTGCTGGGACGAAAAATGCCCCCGCCACGGGGCCCTTTGGTTTTACATTGGCTTATATAGGGAAAATCTTTAAAAATCTTCTTCTCTGAAACCACAAGGCCCAGGTCTTTGATATTTGGTATGAAGCTTCATCTAGTGGACCCCTACCAAGATTGTTCAAATTATAGTGCTGGGGCCAAAAATGCCCCCGCCCCAGGGCCCTTTGGTTTTACATAGGCTTATATAGGGAAAATCTTCAAAAATCTTCTACTCTGAAACCACAAGGCCCAGGACTTTGATATTTGGTATGAAGCTTCATCTAGTGGACCCCTACCAAGATTGTTCAAATTATAGTGCTGGGACAAAAAATGCCCCCGCCACAGGGCCCTTTGGTTTTACATTGGCTTATATAGGGAAAATCTTTAAAAATCTTCTTCTCTGAAACCACAAGGCCCAGGTCTTTGATATTTGGTATGAAGCTTCATCTAGTTGACCCCTACCAAGATTGTTCAAATTACAGTGCTGGGGCCAAAAATGCCCCCGCCCCGGGGCCCTTTGGTTTTACATAGGCTTATATAGGGAAAATCTTAAAAAATCTTCTTCTCTGAAACCACAAGGCCCAGGTCTTTGATATTTGGTATGAAGCTTCATCTAGTGGACCCCTACCAAGATTGTTCAAATTTTAGTGCTGGGACAAAAAATGCCCCCGCCACGGGGCCCTTTGGTTTTACATGGGCTTATGTAGGGAAAATCTTTAAAAATTTTCTTTTCTGAAACCACAAGGCCCAGGACTTTGATATTTGGTATGAAGCTTCATCTAGTGGACCCCTACCAAGATTGTTCAAATTTTAGTGCTGGGACAAAAATGCCCCCGCCACGGGGCCCTTTGCTTTTACATTGGCTTATATAGGGAAAATTTTTAAAAATCTTCTTCTCTGAAACCACAAGGCCCAGGTCTTATATATTTGGTATGAAGCTTCATCTAGTGGACCCCTACCAAGATTGTTCAAATTATAGTGCTGGGGCCAAAAATGCCCCCGCCACGGGGCCCTTTGGTTTTACATAGGCTTATATAGGGAAAATCTTTAAAAATTTTCTTCTCTAAAACCACAAGGCCCAGGACTTTGATATTTGGTATGAAGCTTCATCTAGTGGACCCCTACCAAGATTGTTCCAATTTTAGTGCTGGGGCCAAAAATGCCCCTGCCCCGGGGCCCTTTGGTTTTACATAGGCTTATATAGGGAAAATCTTTAAAAATCTTCTTCTCTGAAACCACAAGGCCCAGGACTTTGATATTTGGTATGAAGCTTCGTCTAGTGGACCCCTACCAAGATTGTTCAAATTATAGTGCTGGGACAAAAAATCCCCCCCTGCCACGGGGCCCTTTGGTTTTACATAGGCTTATATAGGGAAAATCTTTAAAAATCTTCTTCTCTGAAACCACAAGGCCCAGAACTTTGATATTTGGTATGAAGCTTCATCTAGTGGACCCCTACCAAGATTGTTCAAACTATAGTGCTGGGGCAAAAAATGCCCCTGTCCCGGGGCCCTTTGATTTTACATAGGCTTATATAGGGAAAATCTTTAAAAATCTTCTTCTCTGAAACCACAAGGCCCAGGACTTTGATATTTGGTATGAAGCTTCGTCTAGTGGACCCCTACCAAGATTGTTCAAATTATAGTGCTGGGACAAAAAATCCCCCCCTGCCACGGGGCCCTTTGGTTTTACATAGGCTTATATAGGGAAAATCTTTAAAAATCTTCTTCTCTGAAACCACAAGGCCCAGAACTTTGATATTTGGTATGAAGCTTCATCTAGTGGACCCCTACCAAGATTGTTCAAACTATAGTGCTGGGGCAAAAAATGCCCCTGTCCCGGGGCCCTTTGATTTTACATAGGCTTATATAGGGAAAATCTTTAAAAATCTTCTTCTCTGAAACCGCTAGGCCCAGGTCTTTGATATTTGATGTGTAGCTTCATCTAGTGGACCTTTGACAAGATTGTTCAAATTTTAGCCTTTGTTGATGTTTGGTATGAAGCTTCACCTTTAAGACCTCCCTCAACATTATGTACATTAAAGCCCTGGGGCCAATAATGGCCCTCTCTGGGGCCCACTTGTTACACTATTGATCAGGTGAGCGATCCAGGGCCATCATGGCCCTCTTGTTTTCGTTTTTATTCTATTTTTGACATACATTCTGTTAGCAAATAGTGCAGGCCCTGATCAGATGCCGCGTTCTTTGGCATCTGATCTGGGCCTGCGCTGTTTGCCAAGGTACCCCTTTAGGGTTTTCCCATATACAATGGGTTAAAAGTCGTTGTTGCAAACAGAGCAGTCTGCTCTGGTCCTCACAGTTTGCCTGTATGCAAAAATAAGCTTGAAAAGTTTGCTGTAGCAGACATATAAAGCATACGACATTTTCAGGTGCAGCTTCTATTGGTGTTTAAGGGTTAAGTCATGTGGCACTTGTCACAGAATGACAAATATTATAGATCCAGGTGCAAATATTATAGGTGCAGGTCAGACTACTCTGCAGTCTGATATGGACCTCTATAGTTTTTAGCTCACCTGTCACGTAGTGACAAGGTGAGCTTTTGGGATCACTTTTTGTCCGGCGTCCGTCGTGCATGTGTGCGTGCGTAAACTTTTTCTACAAATGACATCTCCTCCTAAACCACTGATCGGATTTTGACCAAATTTCACAGGAATGATCCTTAGGTGGTCCCCTTTCAAAGTTGTTCAAATGGTTCCGTTCCATTGCACATCTAGGTCACAGGAGCTAAAAATAGATTTTTAAAATGAAAACTTTAAAAATCTTCTTCTCTGAAACCCAAAGGCCCAGGTCTTCGATATTTGGGATGAAGCTTCATCTAGTGGACCTCTACCAAGATTGTTCAAATTATGGCCCTTGGGCCAGAAATGCCCCCGCCCCGGGGGCATTTGGGTTTACATAGGCTTATATAGGGAAAATCTTTAAAAATCTTCTTCTCTGAAACCACAAGGCCCAGGTCTTTGATATTTGGTGTGAAGCTTCACCTAGTGGACTTTTACCAAGATTGTTCAAATTATAGCCCTAGGGCCAAAACTGCCCCCGCCCCGGGGGCCTTTGGTTTTACATAGGCTTTACAGGGAAAATCTTTAAAAATCTTCTTCTCTGAAACTGCAAGGCTCAGATCTTTGATATTTAGTGTGAAGCTTCATCTAGTGGACCTCTACTTAGATTGTTCAAATTATAGCCCTGGGGCTAAAAATGCCCCTGCCCCAGGGGCCTTTGGTTTTACATAGGCTTATATAGAGAAAATCTTTAAAATATTCTTCTCTGAAACCGAAAGGCCCAGGTCTTCAATATTTGGTATGAAGCTTCATCTGGTTGACCTCTACCAAGATTGTTCAAATTATGGCCCTTGGGCCAGAAATGCCCCCACCCCGGGGGCCTTTGGGTTTACATAGGCTTGTATAGGGAAAATCTTTAAAAATCTTCTTCTCTGAAACCGCAAGGCCCAGGTCTTTGATATTTGGTGTGAAGCTTCACCTAGTGGACCTCTACCAAGATTGATCAAATTATAGCCCCGGAGCCAAAAATGCCCCCACCTTGGGGGCCTTTGGTTTTACACAGGCTTATACAGGGAAAGTCTTTAAAAATCTTCTTCTCTGAAACCGCAAGGCCCAGATCTTTGATTTTTGGTGTGAAGCTTCATCTAGTGGACCTCTACCAAGATTGTTCAAATTATAGCCCTTGGGCCAAAAATGCCCCATCCCTGGGGCCCTTTGGTTTTTCATAGGCTTATATAGGGAAAATATTTAAAAATCTTCTTCTCTGAAACCACAAGACTCAGGTCTTTGATATTTGGTATGAAGCCTCACCTAGTATAGCCCTTGAGCCAAAAATGTACTGGAGACACTGATTCTCAGGTGAGCGATTCAGGGCCCTCTGGGCCCTCTTGTTTCTTTTTTTTAGCTCACCTGAGCACGAAGTGCTCATGGTGAGCTATTGTGATCGGTCAATGTCCGTCGTGCGTCGTGCGTCGTGTGTCGTGCGGCGTCAACAATTTGCTCTAATGCGAACTCCTCCTTAACCCTTGAGCCAATTTCAATAAAACTTTATAGGAATATTGCTTAGGTGACCCTCTACAAAAGTAGCTAAAATCGTTCTGCTCGTCTGAACAAGATGGCCACCAGGGTCAAAAATAGAAAAATCTTAAAACGACAACTCCTCCTGAACCTTTAAGCCAATTTCATTCAAATTTTATAGGAATGTTGCTTAGGTGACCCTCTCCAAAAATAGCTTAAACGGTTTCGCTTCGATGAACAAAATGGCCGCCAGAGCTAAAAATAGAAAATTCTTTAAACGACAACTCCTCCTGTACCCTTGGGCCAAATTAATTCAATCTTCATTGGAATGTTGCTTAGGTGACCCTCTACTAAAATAGCTAAAACAGTATTGCTTTGATGAGCAACATGGCCGCCATAGCTAAAAATAGAAAAACATCATAAATTTGCTTCAAACGCAAAGTCCTCCACAACTTTTGGACCAACTCGATTCAAACTTCACAGGAACGTTGCCCAAGTGTCTCCCTACCAAAATAACTAAAATCGTTCTGTTCTGACAAACAAGTTGGCCGCCAGAGCTAAAAATAGAAAAAAAAAACATCTTTAAACGACAACTCCTCCTGTACCCTTGGGCCAATTTCATTCAAACTTCACTGGAATTTTGCTTAGGCGACCTTCTATCAAAATAGCTAAAACAGTTCTGCTCTGATGAGCAAAATGGCGGTCATAGCTAAAAATAAAAAAAAAAACATCGTAAATTTGCTTCAAATACAAACTCCTCCTTAACCCTTTGGCCAATTTGATTCAAACTTCACAGGAATGTTATGAAGGTGACTCTCTATAAAAATAGCTAAAATCATTCCGCTCTGATAAAACAAGATGTCCACCATAGCGACAAATAGACAAAAATCTTTAAACGACAACTCCTCCTCAACCCTTGGGCGAATTTCATTCAAACTTCATAGAAGTGTTGCTTAAGTGACCCTCTACCAAAATAGCTAAAATGGTTCCACTCCGGTGAATACAATGGCCGCCAGAGCTAAAAATAGAAAATTCTATAAACGACAACTCCTCCTGTACCCCGGGACAAATTAATTCAGACTTCATAGGAATGTTGCTTAGGTGACCCTCTACTAAAAAAGTTAAAACGGTATTGCCCTGATGAGCAAAATGGCCGCCATAGCTAAAAGTAGAAAAACATAAATTTGCTTCAAACGCGAACTCGTCCTCAACCCTTGGGCCAATTTGATTCAAACTTCACAGGAATGTTGCCCAAGTGACTCCCTACCAAAATAGCTAAAATCGTTCCGCTCTGACTAACAAGATGGCCACAAGAGCTAAAAATATAAAAATTCTTCAAACGACAACTCCTGTACCCTAGGGCCAATTTCATTCAAACTTCATAGGAATGTTGCTTAGATGACCCTCTACCAAACTAACTTTTATACGATTTCGCTCTGATGAGCAAAATGGCCGCCATAGCTAAAAATAGAAAAACATTGTAAATTTGCGTTCAACATGAACTTATCCGAAACACTTTTGCCAGTTTGATTCAAACTTCACGGGAATGTTACTTAGGTGACTTCATACCAAAATAGCTAAAATCTTTCCACTCTGACAAAGAATATGGCCGCCAGAGCTAAAAATAGAAAAAATCTTCGAACAACATCTCCTCCTGTACCCTTGGGCCTATTTCATTCAAGCTTCATAGGAATGTTGCTTAGATGACCCTCTACCAAATTAGCCAAAATGATTCCGCTCTGGTGAACAAATGGCCACCAGAGCTAAAAATAGAATTTGCTTCAAACGCAAACTTCTCCTTAGCTGTTAGGCCAATTTGACTGAAACTTCACAGGAAGGTTGCCCAGGTGACTCCCTACCAAAATAGTTAAAAGCATTCCGCTCTGATAAACAAGATGGCCAGCGGGGCTTATAAAATATTCAAACGATAACTCCTCCTGTACCCTGGGCCAATTATATTCAAATTTCATAGGAATGTTGCTTAGATGAATATCTACCAAAATAGCTAAAATGGTCTCGCTCCAAAGAACAATATGGCCGTCAGAGCTAAAAATAGAAAAAAAAAACATTGTAAATTTGCTTCAAATGCTAACTCTTCCTACACCATTGGGTCAATTTGATTCAAACATCAAAGGAATGTTGCCAAGGTGACACCCTACCAAAAAAGCTAAGATCGTTCCACTCTGATGAACAAGCTGGCCACCAGAGCTAAATTAGAATGCACTTGAAACAATGGCATTCAGGTGAGCGAATCAGGACCCTCTTGGCCCGTTTGTTTTTTCATTATCTTATATTATTGCTCACTAAAATAGATGTTATCATTAATTTCATTGATTCTAATGTGATTTTCCTATGCAGTCTACTCAGAGTATAGAAAGGTTATACTATGGTCACGGTGTGCCTAAAGTCCTCGGGCCAATATGACAAACCGGTGCCAATATGACTTAGAGGCTACCTTGACCATATAATGACCTCTAGTTATTACACGTGCGATCATATGATTTTTATGACTATAATGCTATTAATCAAGTAATGTCGTATTGGCCCATGTACAGGTCCGAGTGACCGAGGACCTGTAACTGGGTCAATGCGAAATTACTTGATCAATGACAATTTTATTAATTGACACAATTAAATAATCATGATTATTGATTTTTTGACCTCACTTGACCTCAGTTAATATTGGGTGACCTGGTGTTAATACGGATGACCTCCGATCAATACAGGATAGTCAATTAATAAATAACGTTATCCACTGACTAACAACGACGTTAATTGACAATATAATGTTATTAATGAAATAATTTCGCATTGGCCAAGTTACAGATCCTGTCAGCTGTATTGGCCATCACGAAAACACACCTATATAATTTTGACCCCATGAACCCCACTTTTGTATAGTAAAACTAGGGTTTACAGGGGTAAACCTTATTTTTCTTCTTTCTGCTCAAAACCATAGATTGTGGGTACTCGATAGAAACGCCTCGTCGAGGCGGTTTTATCGAGTCCCCGCAATCTATATTTTGAGCAGAAATAAGAAAAATATCACAATTTTTCATCTGAAAATTTTCATTTTTTCGGCGATAATTGTGTCAACGTATTTGTATAGGCGTGTTTTGTAATGGAATACGAAATTACGGCGCCGAAATTACTTGATTAATGACAATTTTATTAATTTATTCAATTCAAAAACATGATTTATGATTTTTGATCGCCTGTTAATATTGGTTGAGGATAGCTAATTAATAAAATGGAAAACAGTCGAGTCCGGTAACATTTCGCGGCCGTTTATTTTGCGCACCATGCATGCTAAATTTCAGTAACTGTATCTCTAATCAACAATTTCACTATTAAGAGCGGGTTGGCACTAACTTTATCTTTTGCCTGCAAAAGCTGAGCTTGCACGCGCAGATGTGCCATTTTTTCGTCATTGTTCAATTTTCTCATAAAAAGAAAAATCCGAGGACTGTCAAAGTCAAGATTTGGTTTAAAACTAACCAAATGCACAATGGTTTTGTATGCAAACTTACTGCTTCCGGCAACGTTGCAAAAAGTCCAATGGAAAACTTATTTGCGTCCATCCTCAAAATACTTGACGTGCGCAATGCTGGGCGACAAAATTGGCAGTTCCATTTCAAGGCGGTATCCCTGTTCAAAGTATTCTTACTCTGCCTGTTGAAAATTTCAGAGAGAAATTTTCATTGCATAAACTTGCTAGGGAAGTGTTGAATGTTTTTGAATGTGGATTTTGTGTGGTGAATAGGAAAAACTTATACGCAGCGATCAAATCTTTATGTGCGCAATGTTACCGGACTGCACCGACCAGCACAAAGACCGTTTTACTTACGTAATGGAAACAAAAGAAAATTATGGCATACTTACGTATAGGACTGTAGAAACTTCACCCGAAACAGCAACTTGTGGGGGATCTACAGCGGGGTCACAAATGTATTTAACAAGTGAGGTTCTGGAAAACGTAGATTGAATTTAGTTTCAATATGACAATTATATTTTGAGTCGATTGTTTTGCAAATCAGAAGATACATGTAAATCATGAAGTCAGATGTTAAGTGTCACAAGTAAGAAGTCAGAAGTAAAAGTTAGAAGTCATGAAGTAAGGAGTTTAATGTCGGAAGAAAGAAGTCTTGGAAGTAGGAAGTACAAAGTTGGAAGTCGTGAGGTCCGAAGTAAGAATCCATGAATTAAGAAGTCCCTCCAGGGCTTCCATATATGCCCAATATGTTTCAAACATCGAGCATGTGTGACACAGGGCGGCAAAATCGTGTGTCATAAGGGGTAACGTGATGCAACCACTTTACGGACAAAATACAAAAGAAAATGGACCACATTACGATAATATATCCGGGCGGCATGGTGCATTCTTCAATATCTCAAAAGTGGTCACTTTTCTGACGACAAATTGTGATATTATGTTTATCAATACTCAAAACATAGGTTGGTGGCCGCCTCATTGAGGCTGTTCTAACGAGTACCAACGACCTATGTCTTGGAGTAGAAATAAGAAAAATAATGCATACCCCATTAATCCCAGTTTTCTCTTTAAAAACATTTTTATTGGGGAGTGTGGGTATTTCACGGACTTGTTAACGTGATGATTTTCTAACATCCACACCCTTGGCCATTACATTTTAAAATTTAGAACACTCGCCGAAGGCTCCATATATAAATTTCAAAGGACATATCAGCTCGCGTTATCTCCTCCCTTTCACATGGGTAATTTTATTAATGATTCCTGTACCTACCGCTTGTCATCATCAGATGTATATGTTCCTTTGACGTCAATTCCGTCGTAAGAAAACGTCACCTTGGAGGCGTCACCGATATTGTAGTAAATTACATCAACTGAGTTCTTCTGACACCCCTAAATAGCACAAAAGGAAAAAAAATCAAAACACCGAAATCACTAGTTGGTCGATTTTGTTTGTTTGTTTGTTTAATTGAGGTTTAACGTCCCCATCAACACTGTAAAAGTCATTTTGGGGACGTTGCTTCCAATTTTGTGGGACTTTACCCGACATTGAGATGAAATGAAATCTCAAACCCTGCCGCCCAATGAAACCAATAGGGTTTTTAATATAAGCATGTACGGGCCGACTCGCATAGCTTTGCCTGGGCAGGCTTAGATCCTGAACAAATTATTTGTCTAAATCGCGACGGAAGTAAGGGCGAGGATTGTGGCCACGTAAAATCGATTTAAGCCCCCCCCCCCCCCCCCCCCCCCCCCAGTGGAAATCTTTCCACTGAC
Organism: Lucinisca nassula; assembly: GCA_963580285.1. NCBI lineage: Eukaryota > Metazoa > Mollusca > Bivalvia > Lucinida > Lucinidae > Lucinisca > Lucinisca nassula. The sequence goes on along the minus strand of OY757025.1, from coordinate 89,076,190 downwards.
CGTTCCAAGGCGGTTCTTCTGTGGCGGTTTATTTATGTTGCTGTTTGTTACTTACTGTGTGTATCACTTGTGTCTTTTTATTTTGGATGGCCATATGGCCATTTTGTGGGAAAGTAACTGTCCTTATGGCCTTCCTTTGTGTAGGTTTCCATTATGGCCTGGTCGCTTAATGTTTGTGTTTCTTTCCCTTTGGTGTCTTTGATTGGTGGAGTAAGTTAATTGTATCGATTCCTGATCTTTGTTTTACTTCTACTTTACCAGTACTCGTGTGCGGGTCGGTTTCAGCTCTGCATGGGAGCATCATGCATCCCATCTATTTTTTTTAAGCCCCGATGGGCGAGGGCTGTCTAGTGGGGCGACTGTCTTATATTAAATATATATTAAAACCAACTTATTTGAGCTGAAGGCTAGCTGTAGGGCCTACAGTAAAATTCTACCCAAAAAATGAGACTAATTCTGCTTTAAAAAGCTTATTTAGAAAGGTTCAATATTGTGTTTTCTGCATACAGTGTCCGCTGGTCAGGGACCACCTTTTGGACTGTTCAAAAGTGGTCCTTAAGACCACTTTTGAACAGTCCCAAAGATGGAGTTAATATAGGAATTTTACTCTATATTTTAAGACAATAAGCAAAATATGACCGTTTTGAAACAAAACTTGATAAATAAGGGGCAATGTTTGTCTGAGTATCTACATGTAAGTGATTACAACACTCATCACAGTACAGAAATGTTGGTGGGCTGCTCAATAAATAAAAAGAGAAATTTGTGGGATACTAACATCCTTCTTAGGTAATGAAGAAAATTGCTTGTAAAGAGTAGCTTGAAGGTAGGGTATTTGTCAGTGCCATACTACACTTATTTTACATACATAACAAGGATCAAAAGATACAACAAATCCAAGACAGCAGTTGTTTTTCATTATCTTACCTATTCTGATACCCATTAAATTAAATTGAAAGAAGTCAAGAACCGCATTGGAACGAGCAACGAAAAGTTATTTACTCTGTGTCTGTGTGTGTGGGGGGGAGGGGGGGTGGGGATGGGGGTCATGTGGTCACATGACCCTCCCACACACACACACACACACACACACACACACACAGACCACATGACCCCCCCCCCCCCACACACACACACACACACGCACAATCCTCGCGCTTTGTTATGTCGTGGTTCCAACCATTCCAGTCATGAAGGGTTTCTTTCTCATCGGTGCAATCTCCAAGAACATAAACATCAAACGAATACAGGGATGCAACAACCACGAGGACTCGACATCATGAAATAACTGAAACGCTTTGACAAAAAAATAACCAACAGTTAGACTCCGGTGGGCCCGACCAAAGACAGAGCAACAGACACCAACCGACATTAAATGAAACTTTTTAAAAGTCTACATGATATTAACCCTTTATAACAGCTGTGAGACCTCCAGTTACCTACCATACTCTACCCTATCCGTCCCATTATTCGCAATTGTACACTCAAGATTTGCAGGATGAAAGCCTGCACAATAATCGTAATTCTCCATGCACAGGGAGCCTCCAGTTTATGATCCGAAAACTGTACGGATAATAATAGTCCGGGGAGAAAAAAACATTAAATATGGTGGAAAGATGAATAGGAAAAATATGTGATAGCTTGAAAGAAAAATCCGTGAAAAAGGCTGTAAAAAGCCGAAACGTCTGGAGATTGTGAAGAATTATTGTGATAATATATGATCCGAAAGACGGTGCACTTTGTGGCATTCATCTCCCATGGAGCATGTTCGGACACCAAAAATTTATTACCGCTGCTAGGGATCGAACTTGGGACCTCTAGCTGCACTAACCACTGGGCTACCATGTTTATGTCCTCATTCGAAATTGGCCTATGGTGCCCTTTTAGCATTTAGTCCTGCAAATGCTGCTAACTGAGCATTTTCCACCGACACCGTAATTTTATCACCGCTGCCGGGGATCTAACCTGGACCCATATCATTAGAGGTAAGTGCACTAATCACCGAGCTTCAAAGGAGGAATTTGGCTACTCGTGTCCGTTTGCCGGTATTAATGGTACGCTGAGAAAAGATGGGAAATTTTGTTTACAGCGTCGGAGAGAGAGAGAGAGAGAGAGAGAGAGAGAGAGAGAGAGAGAGAGAGAGAGAGAGAGAGAGAGAGAGAGAATTGAATTTATAAAGTATATCATGATATATCAACATAGTGGTGCGTTGCCAATAATGTCACTCTTTCGATCTGCTGTAACGTGACAACTGTCAGTTTTAAAACATAAAAAGATCGCCATTTTGAGAATACTACGGAACCCGGGAAGGGACATATTTTTTGTTGTTGTGCGAACAAGTTATTAAGTTGTGCGAACAAGATAATATGTTGTGCAGACAAGATATTATCTTGTGCGGACAACATAATTTATGTTGTGCGGACAACATATTATCTTGTGCGGACAAGATTATATCTTGTTTGCACAACTTAATATCTTGTACGAACAAAGAGTCTTCAGAAAACATACTTCTGCTGGTAACGAACAATATTTGCATCCCATCGGTGAGCAATTTTTACTTAGAAACTTTGAAAAAGCTTCGATAGCTTCGCCACAAGATTTCATTCGGCGCTGTAAACAATGGTAGTTCCGAGATCGTTACAAAACAAGCTTGTGTCGAATTATTTAAAGAAAGAACCACATTTCTGAGACAGATTTCAGTACGTTTGATTCTTTTATGACCTAATGCACCGACTGCGCCTACCTGTTGTGACAAATGCCTTTTGTGTAGTAAACACCGGCAACCTACTAATGGTTACGACATCACTGCTCTGACGTAGGTGGTTCCCCCCTGGTGATATTTCAGATGGATCTTCGTTGAGACGATTTTATTGAGTGCATAACATATATTTTCAAGATCGAATACATAAAATCTATATAAGTTATGCTAAAACCAGTGCTTCAGCTGAAGTGCACGACCCGCCAGATGCTTTTAGCTTTATGAGTGTTACCATATATGGGTATGGCGTCCATTTTGGTCATGTGACCTGGACCTAAAACGGTTCCCCCAATAAATGCGCCTTATCGTAAATATATCTTATACTTTAGTACTGTATTCTGAATCGTTTGCAGGATAAAATGCATTCTCACTTTTCCAATACAAAAGCATATGTGTCAAAGTTTGACCTAGGCACAAAGAAGGTCAAGGTCAAGCCAGGGTCACCATTTTAGCAATTTATGATGGGCCTACGTCCCAGATGCTATTTATCAAGTTTCGTGGAAATCTGCCCAGTGGTTCTGGAGAAGACTATTTTTGTAGGGTTTTTACCATAGATGGCTTGGCGGCCATTCTGGTCATGTGACCTGGACCCCATGAGCACATTTTGGTTTCCCCCACCCCATAGAGGCTCCATATGAAATTTTACTTCAAACGGCCCAACGGTTTCCGAGGAGAAGCGGTTCGAAAATTTTCACATTTTCGTCTCGGCGAAGTTATACTAAATGGAATGTAATATTTCGCAAGTTCATTTGTAAGATCTCTTTGATATCTATCAGTATGCCAAAAATTGTTTAAATATTCCAAGCGGTTTAGTCCTTATCACCAATTTTCACAAACGGGTTACGGACGGACAGACAGACAGACCATATATGGCTTGGCGGCCATTTTGGTCATGTGACCTGGACCCCATGAGCAAATTTTGGTTTCCCCCGGCCCATAGAGGCTTCATATGAAATTTGATTTCAATCGACCCAACGGTTTCCAAGGGGAAGCAGTTCGAAAATTTTCACATTTTTCGCCTCGGCGAGGCTATACTAAATGGAATGTAATATTTGGCAAGTTCATTGGTTAGATCTCATTGATATCTATCAGTATGCCAAAATGTTTTAATATTCCAAGCGGTTAAGTCACTATCACCAATTTTCACAAACGGGTTACGGATGGACCCAAAGAAGGTCAAGGTCAACCCAGGGTCACCATTTTAGCAATTTATGATGGACCTACATCCCAGATGCTATTTATCAAGTTTCGTGGAAATCTGCCCAGTGGTTCTGGAGAAGACTATTTATGAAGGGGTTTTACCATATATGGCTTGGCGGCCATTTTGGTCATGTGACCAGGACCCCATGAGCAAATTTTGGTTTCCCTATCCCATAGAGGCTCCATATGAAATTTGACTTAAATCGGCCCAACGGTTTCCGAGGAGAAGCAGTTCAACAATTTTTACATTTTTTGCCTCGGCGAGGCTATACTAAATGGAATGTAATATTTCGCAAGCTCATTGGTTAGATCTCATTGATATATATCAGTATGCCAAAAAATGTTTAAATATTCAAAGCGGTTAAGCCACTATCACCAGTTTTCACAAACAGGTTACGGAAGGACAGACAGACAGACCATATATGGCTTGCCGGCCATTTTGGTAATGTGACCTGGACCCCATGAGCAAATTTTGGTTTCCCCTTATCCCATAGAGGCTCCATATGAAATTTGACTTAAATCGGCCCAACGGTTTCCGAGGAGAAGCAGTTCAACAATTTTCACATTTTTTGCCTCGGCGAGGCTATACTAAATGGAATGTAATATTTCGCAAGCTCATTGGTTAGATCTCATTGATATATATCAGTATGCCAAAAAATGTTTAAATATTCCAAGCGGTTAAGCCACTATCACCAGTTTTCACAAACAGGTTACGGACGGACAGACAGACAGACCATATATGGCTTGGTGGCCATTTTGGTAACGAGACCTGGACCCCATGAGCAAATTTTGGTTGTCCTCATCCCATAGAGGCTCCATATGAAATTTGACTTCAATCGGCCCAACGGTTTCCGAGGAGAAGCAGTTCAAAAATTTTCACATTTTTTGCCTCGGCGAAGCTATACTAAATGGAATGTAATATTTCGCAAGTTCATTGGTAAGATCTCATTGATATCTATCAGTATGCCAAAAATTGTTAAAATAATCCAAGCGGTTAAGTCACTATCACCATTTTTCACAAACGGGTTACGGACGGACAGACAGACAGACCATATATGGCTTGGCGGCCATTTTGGTCATGTGACCTGGACCCCATGAGAAAATTTTGGTTTCCCCCATCCCATAGAGGCTCCATATGAAATTTGACTTCAATCGGCCCAACGGTTTCCGAGGAGAAGCAGTTCAAAAAATTTCACATTTTTTGCCTCGGCGAGGCTATACTAAATGGAATGTAATATTTCGCAAGTTCATTGGTAAGATCTCATTGATATCTATCAGTATGCCAAAATTGTTTAAATATTCCAAGCGGTTAAGTCACTATCACCAATTTTCACAAACGGGTTATGGACGGACAGACAGACAGACAGACCATATATGGCTTGGCGGCCATTTTGGTCATGTGACCTGGACCCGATGAGCAAATTTTGGTTTCCCCCGTCCCATAGAGGCTTCATATGAAATTTGATTTCAATCGGCCAAACGGTTTCCAAGGAGAAGCAGTTCGATAAATTTTCACATTTTTCGCCTCGGCGAGGCTATACTAAATAGAATGTTATATTCCGCAAGTTCATTGGTTAGATCTCATTGATATCTATCAGTATGCCCAAAATTGTTTAAATATTCCAAGCGGTTAAGTCACTATCACAAATTTTCACAAACGGGTTACGGACGGACCCAAAGAAGGTCAAGGTCAAGCCAGGGTCACCATTTTAGCAATTTATGATGGGCCTACGTCCCAGATGCTATTTATCAAGTTTCGTGGAAATCTGCCCAGTGGTTCTGGAGAAGACTATTTTTGAAGGGTTTTTACCATATATGGCTTGGCGGCCATTTTGGTCATGTGACCTGGACCCCATTAACAAATTTTGGTTTCCCTATCCCATAGAGGCTCCATATGAAATTTGACTTAAATCGGCCCAACGGTTTCCGAGGAGAAGCAGTTCAAAAATTTTCACATTTTTTGCCTCGGCGAGGCTATACTAAATGGAATGTAATATTTCGCAAGCTCATTGGTTAGATCTCATTGATATCTATCAGTATGCCAAAAATTGTTTAAATATTCCAAGCGGTTAAGTCACTATCACCAGTTTTCACAAACGGGTTACGGACGGACAGACAGACAGACCATATATGGCTTGGCGGCCATTTTGGTCATGTGACCTGGACCCCATGAGCAAATTTTGGTTTCCCCCATCCCATAGAGGCTCCATATGAAATTTGACTTCAATCGGCCCAACAGTTTCCGAGGAGAAGCAGTTCAAAAATTTTCACATTTTTGCCTCGGCGAGGCTATACTAAATGGAATGTAATATTTTTGCAAGCTCATTGGTTAGATCTCATTGATATCTATCAGTATGCCAAAAATTGTTTAAATATTCCAAGCGGTTAAGTCACTATCACCAATTTTCACAAACGGGTTACGGACGGACGGACAGACTGACAGACTGACAGAATGACAGACTGACAGAATGACAGAATGACAGAATGACACGGTGATTTTAGGGCACTCTTAGAAATCAACCGACTTCAGTCAGTTTCTTTTTCTGCGGGTCGTGCAATCTTGATATCTGGAATCGTAGGAAACATTACGAAAGCACTCCTATACAAATACATTGTAAATTTTACCACAAAAAAAATGAAATTTTTCAGATGAAAAATTTCAATATTTTTCTTATTTCTGCTCAAAATATAGATTGTGGATGCTCGTTAGAACCGACTCGACGAGGCGGTTTTAACGAATACCCACAGTCTATGTTTTTGAGTAGAAATAAGAAAAAATAGTGTATACCCCTGAAAACCCCAGTGTTACTGTTTAACAATGGGGTTTAAGGGGGTCAGATAATAAAGGCATGTTTTCGTGATGATTCCGTGGGGACTCTAAAACGAGTTCGAATCAGCAGTGGTATACGAGTCACCTGCGCTAGAGAATATAAGACTCCTACGTGGGTGTGGGGGTGGATTGAAAAATCCGTCCCAAGGGTCACTGTCCGGCATCCCGAGGCTTGCCGAGTAATGCCGGACAGTGATCCCGAGGGACGGTTTTTTTCTATCCATCCCTCAAAACCATGTAGGATTATTTTTCCTGCATAGCTTCCATTTCTGAGAGTTGGTGTTTAATACTGCAGTCACTTCGGTGGCCGACGTCCGCCGTATGGTGATGACACTACAGGAATGTTTAGTGACGTCGCGTAACGTGCTTTGACGTCAACCTTAACGACGGCGCATATGAGGTCGTATTCAACCAGTGCATTTATAAAACACGCGAGAATATTCGATTTTGGGTAAAAACACTGGGTTAGAGCAGAATTTCTATCCCAAGCTAAAACTATGGATTTCTTTTATCTGGTGTGCAAGAAGCGTGTTTGTTTGTTTGATTTGAGGTTTATCGTCCCCGTCAACAATATAGGCCCTATAAGTCGCTTTGGAGACGTTGATTCCAATTTTGTGGCACTTTTACCCAACAGTGAGATGAAATGACATCTAAAGCCCTGTCGCCCATTAATACCAAAAGGGTGTTTAAGCATGGACGCTCCGACTAGCACCACTTTGCATGGAGAGGCTTGGATCCTCTAAGTGGTTTACCAGTACTCGTGTGCGGGCGGTTTCAGCTCTGCTTTGAAGCACCATGCAGTCCATCTATTTCTTCAAGCCCTGATGGGCGGGGGACTGGTGTGCAAGAAGTAACATGCTGCTACCTATACGGACCGGTTACAACGTACATAAATGTCGGTTTCGCTATAACATACCGCAGCATTTAAACATGTTCCCTCCGTAAAACCATAGCAAGGATTGAACGAATAGGCGTAGCCGTCAACAGCAAACTGGTCTTTTATTCTGAAACAAAGAGAAGAAACGGATACAATATTCCTCAATGTATAATTCGCAACACACACACACACACGCACGCACGCACGTACACACGCACGCACGCACGCGCGCACACACACGCACTCTATTTAAGTGAACACTACACTTTTAAGAATTACGAAAACACGCCTATATAAATACATTGTAAATTTTACCGCCGAAAAAAACGAGTATTTTAAGATGAAAAATTGTGATATTTTTCTCATTTCTGCTCAGAATATAAATTGTGGGTACACGTTAGAACCGCCTCATGGAGGCAGTTCTAACGAGTACCCACGATCTATATTTTAGAGCAGAAATAAGAAAAATAAGGTTTGCCCCAGTAACCCCCAGTTTGACTATATAGGCGTGTTTTCTTGATGAGCGCGCAAGCATTTCTGAAATGTATACTATTAAAAACAAACACGCCGATAAATAAAATAAATAAATAAATAAAGAAATAAATAAATAAACCCACTAGTTGTATTAAGCTATGGTAAAGTGAAGTTAGATGTATAGTTAACGGGATAGAGCTGTCATCAAATGCAGTGTCTATATGTATATATTGAAATTCATTTATTAGGACCACCTATTATCGAAACTAAATCTGCTTTAAAAAGCTTACTGAGAAAACTTCAGTTATTTTTTCCTTTTGTTTTCTTCACCTACACCCGGTGTCTCCTAGAAAGAGACCACCTTTGGGACTGCTCAAAAGTTGTCTTAAAGACAACTTTTGAACAGTCTCAAGGATGGTCTTAATATAGGAATTTTACTGTATATGCATATGAGCCGGCGCTTGACAAAATCTACAATAAGTCCTGTGCGACCAGCTAAGTCTCAGATCAGCCTGCGCATCCGCGCAGTCTGATCAGAGTCTTCGCTGGTCGCATGAGCCTTCTGTAGCCTCCGGGCTATTCATAGGGCAACAAGGGAATGATCTGACTAGGCTGACCGGACTGGCCGGCTGAACTGAGTCTACAACCATAGCACAGGTCTTATTGTAGGTTTGGTCATGCGCTGTCTCATATACAGTCCAACCTGTATTAAGCAACCACCTATGGAATATTCAAAATGTGATACTTAAGACAGGTGCTTGCTTAACACAGGTGAATTTTAATGCATTTTCCTGTTCTGGGAACTCGATGCCTCCTTGCTTAAGACAGGTTGTTTGTTTAATAGAGGTGACCACTAAGACAGGTTTTACTGTAATATTTTTTGAGAAGTGGATTCTGACAGTCTCACTGTGTGCCATCACGAAACATGCCTATATAATTTTGACCCCCTTGAACCCCACTTTTATACAGTAAAACCGGGGTTTACAGGGGTACATGTATACCCTATTTTTTCTTATTTTTGTTCTAAAATATAAAATGTGGGTACTCGTTAGAACCGCCACATTGAGTCCCCACACTCCATATTTTGAGCAGAAATAAGAAAAAATATTACAGTTTTTTAATCTGAAAATTTTCGTTTATTTTATTTTATTTAGTTATTTATTTATTTATTTATTTTTTTTTTTTTTTTTTTTGGGGGGGGGGGGGCGGTCTAGTTTACAATGTATTAGTATAGGCGTGTTTTCATAATGATTAGAGAAACCACTAGCAACCATTATGTAACGTAAAGGTAAGGGTTGTTTGCCATTGCTGAACATAAGGATGCAGGCTGACTAAAGGTTTTTTAAAGAAGAATTTATTTTGTTTTGTACACTGTCTGCAAATAAATACAACCCAGTAATTTACACCTTTATAAAACATATACATCTCAGATTTAGCATACAACAACATTAATATCTTTTGAAGGCTAAGGAATATGTCAAATAACGATTTACGAAAACACGCCTATACAAATATATTGCCAATTTTTGGCCAAAAAAATAGAAATTTTGGCATGATAAATTGCGATTTTTTTCTTATTTCTGCTCAAAAACATAGATTATGGGTACTCGATAGAACCGCCTTGAGGCGGCTGCTCAAAAACATAGATTATTGGTACTCGATAGAACCGCCTTGAGGCGGTTCTATCGAGTACCCACAATCTATGTTTTTGAGCAGAAATAAGAACAACAATGTATACCCCCTTAAACCCCAGTTTTACTATTATATAAAAGTGGGAATCAAGGGGGTAAAAATTATATAGGCATGTTTTCGTGATGATTTACATTTGTAACATGTTGCAGGTATCATTCTGTAAAGAATAGGCTGTAAATATGTCCTTGAAAGGGTTATTCTTTGGAAGCAAGGAACCACAGACCTGGAAACTTGTAATGTGCATTTTTTCTCGGCCAGACTAGCTAGTTTTAGTTTTAGGCCTCATCAGTGACCCTCAAATATTTTCAAATTTCACAATGGAAACAATGATTTCAAAGGACAAGAAAATATAAACTACACTTTGATGTAGGGCAGGGATTTTTTTACGGCCGCCACACATTCCCAGACAACAGCTGTAGTCACATTAAATATGTTCTAGAATTAGTTATCCTTTGGAAGTAAAGAATACACCATTGGACTGGAAAATATGGAAGGTACATGTTTTCTGGGCCAGAACGTTAGAACTGTCTCGATGAGGCGGTTCTAACGAGTACATTCAGTCTATATTTTGAGCAGAAATAAGAAAAATATTAAATTTTTTCATCTGAAAGTATTCATTTTTACGGGGTGAAATTTACAATGTATTTGTATAGGCGTGTTTTCGTAATTACAGAGAAGCAAGTTGAATATCACTGGTCTACATGGTGATGACTGCTGGTAAATATGTGACTGTAACTGCTGTCAATGTGTGCGACAGAGGTATCGTGTATGGTCTGCATACCACTCCTGAGCATAAGGATTAGTGAGGATTGTATTTCAAAAAAAAAGTGATCAGATTATGTTCACATTGTCTGAGTTAAAATGCAGCGAGTAATTGTTACACTTTGATTTTCTTTTGAAAAAGAAGAAATGACAGAAAAGTACAACTGAGAATTTAGCATCCTTTAATGTGTACACAAGAGATAGCTTCTGTCATCTTGGGGATGTAAAACAAGTTTTATTTCGATAAAAGTCAATATCCAATAGTTGTAATTAAAGTCATATGTATTGACTCGTAATAGGAAAGAAAATATATAGGAGAAGTGGATTCTGACAGCCTCAGTGACAAAGAACAATCATTATGTTTTGTTTGTTTGATTTGAACGTTTCGAAAACACGCTTATACAAATGCATAGCAAACCTTGCCACCGAAAAAAAACACACGAAAAGTTTAAAATGAAAAAGTGTAATATTTTTCTTATTTCTGCTCAAATATATTTTTGAGCCGAAATAAGAGAAATAAGGTTTACCCCAGTAAACCCCAGTTTTACTATATAAAAATGGGGTTCAAGGGGTCAAAAGAATATAGACGTGCTTTCGTGATATTTAACGTCCCCGTCAACACTGTAAAGATCATTTTGGAGACGTTGCTTCCAATATTGTGGGGCTTTTTACCCGACATTGAGATGAAATGACATCTCAAACCCTGCCACCCAATGCAACCAATAGGGTTTATAAGCATGGACGGACCGACTCGCACCGCTCTGCCTGCATGAATCATCATGCAGCCCATCAATTTCTTCAAACCCCGATTGGGTTGGAGCCGACAACATTATGTAAAGTATAGCCACTACTGAACATAAGGCTGAAAGCAGGCTGTTTGTACAACTATTTTTTTTATATTTTATTTTTTAAAGAAGGAGTTATTTTGAATCTCACATTGCCTGCATTTAGATACAGCTTTGCACATTACACCCTTACAAAGCATAAAACAGCATCCATATTTTCCATATTTTAATCTGAAGATATAGATTTTTTTTTACACACAGGTATTCCTTTGCAGCCTTCATTGTGTAAACTAATGGTATTGGCTGTAAGCCACTGCTGCACATAGTGATGAATGAAGGTTTTATGTATACATGAAGGTTAAACAAAGTTTTTGAACTGAGGTCACATTTATCTGGATGAGATGCTACCATGCATGTCTTACATTTTTTACACGAATTGCTCAGTGAGCTATCCTGATAGGGTCAGGATCCGGCGTCCGTCCGGCGTCCATCGTCCGTTGTCAACAATTGATATCTCCTCCTAAACCATTAGGCCAATTTGGATCAAACTTCACCAAAATTATCCTTGTGGGGGACTAACTGAAAGTTGTTCAAGATTTGGCATCCAAGCAGAACTCTGGTTGCCATAGCAACAAATAGGCAAAAAATGAGCCAAATAGCTCTAAATATCTTGTTGTCTGAAACCACTGGGTCCAGGTCTTTAATATTTGGTATGAAGCTTCATCTAGTAGACCTCTACCAAGATTGTTCAAATTATAGTCCTGGGTCCAAAAATTGGCCCCGCCCTGGACCCCACCGGTTTTACATGGGCTTGCCAGAAATCCAAAGAGCTCATTTCCAGTTGACTTTGACGTATTTCGACATGTATTCGGGAATAAGTCCACTGTGTTTTGTGATATTCAGGATTTTGAAAAACTTAACCTGTCAGACTACTGGTATTACATCATGAGAAAAGATGGTTCAGGGCGGAAAATTAAATTTCCAGTGAAACTCACAATACGTTTATGTTTTCGTAGTGTGTATGTCAAACTTGAAGGGCGGTTAGTAAAGAAAGAAGTCCCGATCGAACGCTGTAGTGTTTACTCTTGTACTGAAGCTTGTGCAGTTGAAGATCTTAATTAAAACTGTATTTAAACTCATTTATCCAGAAATGCTTGGAATAAGTGTTCATATATGTTTTCTTTATGTTATGATCTGGGCCAGTCTGTCTACCATGGCGTGTACTCCTGTTAAGCTCTCTGATGTGAATATTGGTGACCGGTCTCCCAATTTATGTGCACTTAAAAATTCAACTGATGATATAGCTTTAACTCTAGAACTGACTCAACGATTCTTAAGAAATGTTCAGGTTAGCAGTAAACACACGTTCATAAATGCCCTAAATGCAGAGCTACCGCACGTGAAGCTGAGTAATAGCAGACGGCTAGAAGACCGTTTGAGAACTCCTAAGTTCTAAAATCAATGCTTCGTACAGAAAATGTAAAGGTGGAAGGCAAAGAGCCGAATTCGATGCTATGGTAAAGAAAATCACGGTGTTAACCTCTGAGGTTGTGCACATTGCAAATTTGACTAAAAAAGAAGATACCATATCTATCAGTGAAAAAGATAAGTCAGATAATAAGGAAAACTGCGAAAACATGGAACATTTTCAAAATACAGGTCTCAGGATTGATAGTTCGTCAGAAAGACATAAACAACGAGTAGTGAAAAAGCTGGAACAAAATGTTGAGAGGGCGTTAGGTTTTGTCGAGACATTTGGTGTGATTGCCAAAGAAATGACTTATGAAACACTTGATGGTAAGAAAGGTCAAATCAGTCTAGACAGTAATATACGTAGCCCCAGTTCTACAGTTTATAAAAATATGACATCTGAAGAACAGTCCCAAGTTAGACAAATTCTTCATGTATGTGATAACTCTATGATCTCGGATAGAACTTATCACGAGTTAGCCATGAATGTTGATACTTTACCAAGAAAATGTGCTTTAGTTTCATGTCGAAATGAAATAAATCCGCAGTTTGATATACGCCGTACTCCAGGAATGCTTCCTGGATCGTATTTGAGTTTTAAGGATGAAATTTCAAAATTTATTCTTAGTGTCAAATCTAAGTCACAAACGCTCCCAGAAAAGTTAAAAATAAAGGTATCAGGAGACGGAGCAAAAGTAAGTCGGATATCCAATTTCATTGTTATGTCATTCTCTGTGATCCAGGCGAAAATGTGTGCGTCTCATTTAAACCAAAGAGTTCTCGCTGTTGTGAAGTGTGAAGAAAACTATGCAAATTTAGAAAAATCGTTAGGACCCCTTTTTGATGAAATTAATGAAATAAATTCTACTGGGAATGTTACCGTTGAAAATGAGCAGTACGATATCGAAATCTTCATAGGAGGAGATATGAAATTCATCCAACTGTTATTAGGATTGAATAGCAGTATAGGGACATATGCTTGTCCCTGGTGCAAAGTTGCCAAGGGCGATAGAGAAAATTTCACATTTCCATGGAATTTTTATCACAGAATCGACGTGTTTCGAACCATAGATGAAATAAATTCTAGCACATCTAAACAGTTTGGGGTAAAATCAAAATCATTACTCAACATAGAGCCACATCACTACATCCCTGATGAACTACATTTACTCATGAGAGTGACAGGTGTGCTACTTTGAAACTTGATATATGATGCAAACTCAAAAGATGAATACGCTAAAGTCATGGGACAGCCAACTGATAATCTGAGTATTCTCGTGAAAGCTATTCGGTCCTGTGGAGTGTCATTTAACACATGGGTATCGAAATCAAGTGAACTCGACTGGACTTCTTTGTCAGACAATGAGCTGAAAAAACTTTTAAAAGATCTGCCCGCAAAACTTCTGTTTTGCATCCACGAAGACACAGCTTCAGATACCGCCAAGTTATGGAATGACTTCCAAAGAATTTACGAAAGGATCACAGACGAAGGAGCTACACAATTCAACGGGGAGACAGTTTTCCGTGAAACGAAGAACTTCATGGTAGACTTTCTTGCTTTAGGAAGGAAAAAACGTGAAGGATATCAGCCAAATAATGTAACGCCATATATGCACACTTTAGTATACCATGTGTCGTTTTTTCTTGAAAACCATGGCAGTTTGGCCCATTTCAGTGGACAAGGTGTAGAAAAAACAAATGACATTATTAAGCAAATTCATCATCGTAAGTCAAATAAGATCGACCCCACTTCTGACGCCCTTTTAATTAGGAAACGACTTGAACTTGGTTTTCATGGAGATCTCGCAAGAACCAAACGCAAATATGAAAAGACCGACGACAATTATTGGGGTGTCAGAAAAGCTCAAATAAGGAACACTACAATTCAGAAAATTATGTTTGAACAAGAGGCAGCTGATTCTGCGTATAAAAAGGTGGACCCAGAACAGTCATTAGAAAACTTTGAACAATTAGAAATACCGGAACTTAAACAAAAATTGCTAGGACTTGGAATAAAAACAAGAAAACGAACTAAAGCTTCATTACTGGATGAACTGCGGAAGTATTCAAAACAGTAGACTGAAGTAACTGTTATGATTTTCTTTACCTTGCATCAAATGTGCTGTGCATTAGGCTAATGCCAACCTTGATTTTATATGTCTAAGCGAAACACAGCATTTTCACAGTCATGCCCATACCTCATGTTTTTTAGGCTGTACATATATGTACATAAGTTAAGTTATTTACGTATTACTTGACCCATTTACGTCCTACAACATTTTATTACATGTTACGAATTCTCAAGTAAACCACTCTTTAATTGGAGTGGAGAAAATTTCCTTCACCAAGATATACTTAATACAGCGGTCCTAACGAGTACCCACAATCTATGCTTTGGAGCAAGAATTAACACACCCGCGCGTCAACGTGAATTTTTTTCATATCTCCAAAATAGCTATTTTTTCTAATGAAAATCTGTGATAATTTGCTTATTTACACTGCAAACATAGGTTAGGGGCGTTCGTTAGAACCGCCTCAATGAGGAGAAAGGGTGTATACCCCCATAAACACCAGTTTTCTCCTTTACAAAGTGGGGTATTGGGGTGTTCATTTCACGGACATGTTAACCTGATGTATTTGACAAAAAGAGGATATTAACTTTTTTTATAGAAATACCAAAAATATTTCTTCCAGTGTATTGAAAACACAAAAATTTTCACTCGGACAAAATAGAAAGCATTACGCAAACACGCCTATACAAATACATTGCCAGCTTTATCGCCGAAAAAATTGAAAATTTAATGATGAAAAATTGTGATATTTTTCTTAATTCTGCTCAAAATATAGATTGTGGGCACTCGTAAGAACCGCCTCACCGAGGCGGTTCTAACGAGTACCCACAATCTATATTTTAGAGCAGAAATAAGAAAAATAAGGTATACCCGGAGAAACCCCAGTTTTACTATGTAAAAGTGGGGTTCAAGGGGGTCAAAATTATATAGGCTTGTTTTCGTGATGAAACGTTTCTAACGAGTGCGTTAAAAACGTCACGAGTGTGCAGAATTGGTGATTTTTTTATTATTTTCAAAACACGAGATGCAATATTTTCTGTTTTTTTTTTTTTCGACAAAAAATATGTTCATTTTATACGTGACTATGCCGGTATACTGTAGTTGAACAAATGTTTAGCATAAGCTTCGCAGAGTGAAAAGGAATGTCTCAGATGTGCAAATATTTCGCTGATTAATCCATTTCAGACTCGAAACCTCGGCCACCGTGGCAAACAGTGCAGGCCAAGATCAGACGCCATAGAACGCGGCGTCTGATCTGGGCCTACACTGTTTGCAAAAAGTTCAGCCATTTTCCAAATAGGTTTTGAAGAAAACACAACTTATTGCCCCTAAATTTTGAAATGGACTCCTGCTAAATATAAGGAGGAAGATTCCACTTGGTACAAGAAGGGTTAAGTGATGTTAGGCCAGTTCAACGGATTAAAACCCGATTAGTGGTCAAATAAAATGAAAAAGTTTGTTTACTGTGTTCACTTTTATTGCTTAACGAGGTCAACAGGTCCATGACATTACGACAACAAAACCGTGTGACATAATCAGGTCTGAGAGTTTAGCTATTTCTAAAGACTGTCCATAAAAATAAAGACAGTCTTTACATTTATGGACTCACGTGTCTGTAGAAAGCAATGCAAATCGTACAAAACTTCAAATATTCGACAATCGCAGTACATGTGTTATGCAACCTTCTTTATTACATGGTAATCTGCGTGTAGCTGAAAACTGAGAATAAGCCATTGTCTTGTAGATTAATCATTCAAGAAACTAAATAATTGATTCTGTGTAGTTCTGGTTTTCTCCCTTACACTATAAACAAGGTGGGGGATCACGTGGTTTAATACGTCATACAAAATGGCTTCCAGTACTGAAAACGTGTCGATTCAAATAAGATTTTCCACTTGTAGTCCTGTATTTCAATTTTTAATGTTTTGGAATATGACGCAGAGTACGATAAATAACGATCACTTCATGCTTAGGTCAAAATTTCTCGGGGCAGATTCTCATTGTTCCAGTTTAATCACTTCTAAGTTGGAAAAACACTAATAAATGACGGGATCTAGTGCACTGTTCTTGAATTTTAGACAACAAAAGTGGAATTTTATCATGTGCTACTAACATACTAATATTATTTCTGTTTGAAAATGAGCAGTTGTACAGAGATGGTTATTGCAAGACTAAAACTTTAAAATTAACATTTCATGCTTACGATTCAGGAGAAGTTTTTAGAAGTCGATCAAGTACACTACTTCGCAGCACGATGATCAGGTGCACTGCAGTTTTCAACAGTATGAGAGGTGGCTTTATGGTTCATTTTTCAAGTTGTCTGTCAGAGATTATTTGAAGGATTTTCCGCCTTGGCCCATGGGTGTGTGTGTGGGGGGGGGGGGGGTATGATGCGGCAAATTATAGACAAGTGTCGCTAACATGCACCTGATGCAAAGCCCTGGAGCTTTTATTAGTAAGCAGCATTAACAAGCACTATGCTTTTGAAAGCTTTCTTGCTGACTGTCAACATGGTTTCCGAAGTCAAAGGTCTTTCGAAACTCTAGTTCAAATCTTTTATGACGCTGTGAGCAATCTGGATGGGGCCATAAACTGTGGCCACAAACAGACGGACTTGATCATCATGGATTTCGCCAAGGCCTTTGACAAGGTATCTCACAGAAGGCTATTGTACAAATTGGACTACTATGGGATAAGAGGATCCACACATAGTTGTATTAGCTGGTGGCTCTCTGGGTGCTCTCAATAAGTTGTACTTGATGGCCAAGCGTCGGATCCAGTCCCTGTTTATCCGGTGTCCCACAAGGTTCGGTCTTTGGACCGGTCTTCTTTTTGTTATTCATCAATGATCTCCATGATAATATGTTTGTTTGCTGATGACTGTGTCCTGTATAGGGACATATATTCTTCTTCTGACTGTCGCATTTTACAAGCTGACCTTGATCGACTTGCAAAATGGGAAGCAGATTGGCGGATGAAATTCAATGTGGCCAAATGCCATTCAATGAGGGTGTCACTACACCTTCCGGACAAACAAATTAAGTATGATTATACACTTCACCAGCAAACTTTGGAGCAGGTTCATTCCGCCAAATATCTTGGTATCACCATCACTGACGATCTCGATTGGGGTCAACATATCTCGGAAATAGCATCTAAAGCAACTAGGACCTTACGGTTCCTTAGACGTAATTTGGCTTTTGCACCTCGGCAGACAAAGGGTGTTGCATATAAAACATTGGTTCGCCCTCAACTTGAATATGCATCACCCATTTAGCATCCCTATATTAAAATTCAGATTCAGCAGGTGGTGATGGTGCAGAGGACTGCTGCTCGATGGACCTGCGGACGAATGCGAAATAGAAGTAGCGTCGGTGACATGCTTGATGAGCTACAGTGGCCATCCCTGGAGACCCGTCGTGAGCAGTCCCCCTTAATCTTCTTCTACGAGATACATTCTGGCACAGTATCAGTTAACAAAGATAGGTACTTGACCCATGCAACAGTGTCAACCAGGACAAGGGCATCAAGGGCGAATAACTCATAGTATCGTAGGTACCAGTCCTATAAGAGTGCCCTGAAAAACTTTTTCTTCCCTCGAACTATTCCTCAGTGGAACAGAGTTCTGTGGTGAATGCCAAGACCGCAGTGGAGTTCAAAGCCCGCACAGTATAAGACTGGGACTCATATTAGGATACCTCTGTGTTTGAATTGTAAATAGTTTTAAGGGCTCATCCAGTGATGATTTTTATGCTAAATTCTAAATTTAGCCACCCACCTAACTGAGGTAATGGCCAGATATTACCGACTCAGTATGAGAAGATAGGTAATAGAAGAAATAGATTGGCTGCATGATGGGTTCACGCAGAGCTGAAACCAACCGCACATGAGTTCTGGTTAACCGGTAAGAGGTTCAAACATTGCCAGAAAAAGTGTTGCAAGTTGGACCATTTATGCATATAAACCTTATTGATTTAACTGGGCGGCAGGGATTGAGATGTCATGTCATCTTAATGCCGGGTAAAAGTCCGTCTCTAAACAAGAGGGTCATGATGGCATTGGATCGCTCACCTGATCTATAATGTAACAAGTGGGCCCCGGGGAGGGCCATTAATGGCCCCAGGGCTATAATTTGCATAATCTTGAGGGAGGTCTAACAGGTGAAGCTCAATCCCAAATATCAAAGACCGGAACCTTCTGGTTTCAAACAAGACGATTTTTAAAGGGTTTCCTTTTATACGTCTATATAAAACCTATGGGCCCCTGGGCCGGGCCAGATTTGGCCCCGGGGATTTAATTTGAGCAAACTTTGAAGAAATCCACAAGACCAAGCTTCATACCAAATATCAAAGACCTTGACCTTCTGGTTTCAGACCAGAAGCTTTTCAAACGTTTTCCCAATATAAGTCTATGTAAAACAAGTTGGTCCCGGGGTGACCTCATTTTTTTTGGCCCCAGGGCTATAATTTGAACACTTTTGGTAGAGGAACACTAGATGAAGCTTCATACCAAATATCAAAGAACTTGGCCTTCTAATTTCAGACAAGAACATTTTCAATGGTGTTCCCAATATAAGTCTATGAAAAACAAGTGGCCGCCGGGGTGGGCCATTTTTGGCCACAGGGCTATAATTTGAACAATCTTGGTCGAGGTCAACTACACAAAGCTTCATACCAAATATCAAGGAACTGAGCTTTCTGGATTCAGACAAGAAGATTTTAAAGATTTTGCCTATATAATTCAATGTAATACCAAAGGGCCCGGGGTCGGGGCATTTTTCGGCCGCGGGGCTATAATTTGGACACTCTTGATAGAGGTCCACAAGAAGAAGTTTCATACCACATATCAAACACCTGCGCCGTCTGGTCTCAGACGAAAAGATTTTTAAATGTTTTCCCTGTGTAAGTCTATGTAAAACCGGGCGGGGCCATTTTTGACCACAGGGCTATGATTTAAACGATCTTGGTAGATGTCCACTAGATGAAGCTACACATCAAATATCAATGACCTGGGCCTTGTGGTTTCAGAGGAGAAGATTTTTTAAGATTTTTCGTATATAAGTCAATATAAAACCAAAGGGCACCAGGGCGGGGATGGGGGTGGCCCCATGGCTATTATTTGAACAAACTTGATAGAGGTCCACTAGATGAAGCATTACACCAAATATTAAAGACCTGGGCCTTGCGGTTTCAGACCGGCCCCGATAGCTCAGTTGGTAGAGTGTCCACTCCGGGGAACGGGTGGTCACGGGTTCGATCCCGGGCCGCGACATACCAAAGTTGTTAAGAATGGTACTAGCTGCTCCTCACTTGGCACTCAGATTTATGGGGTAGAGCTAGGACTGGTCGACCCAGTGTCAGGATAATGTGACTGGGTGTGGTATCATGTAATGTGACTGGGACATGATACTTCAGTGAGGCAGCACTATAAAAGTGCACTGAGCTCCCTGTCGCAACCAGACACCGTAGTGATATGACTGAAAAAATGTTGAAAGCGACATTTAACCCGAATTCATACACGCACACACACGCATGCACGCATGCACGCACGCACACACACACTTGCGGTTTCAGAGAAGAAGATTTTTTAAAGATATTTCCTACATAAGTCAAAGTAAAACCCAAAGGGCCCCAGAGCGAGGAACTTTTATGGTCCCAGGGCTATAATTTGAACAATCTTGATAGAGGTCCACTAAATGAAGCTTCACACCAAAAATCTTGCGGTTTCAGAAACAAAATAGTTTAAAGATTTTTCCTGCATAAGTCAATGTAACACCAAAGGGCCCCAGAGCGAGGACATTTTTGGCCCAGGTCTATGGTTTGATAGACGTCCACTAGATGAAGCTACACATCAAATATCAAAGTCCTGGGACTTGTGGTTTCTGAGGAGAAGATTTTTTTTAAAGATTTTTCCTATGTAAGTCAATGTAAAACAAAAGGGGGCCCGAGGCGGGGGCATTTTGGTCTCATGGCTATAATTTAAACAATCTTGATAGAGGTCCACAAGATGAAGCTTCATACCATATATCTGGTTTCTGGTTTCAGATTAGACTTTTAAAAGGTTTCACCGTATAAGTCTATGTTAATCTAAAGGGCCCTGGGGCGGGGGCAGTTTTGGTCCAATGGCTACAATTCGAACAATCATGATAGAGGTCCACAAGGCGAAGCTTTATACCAAAACTCAAACTCTGGTTTCAGACGCGAAGATTTTTAAAGCTTTTCCCTATGTAAGACTATGTAAAACCAAACTACCCCGGGCGGCTGCATTTTTGGCCCCAAGGCGATAATTTGAAAATCTTGGTAGAGATGTACTAGATGTCGTTTGAAGAAATTGTTTACGGACGGACGCACCCACGCACGTACGCACGACTGACGAAAAGTGATCTCGTCACTTTGTGACAGATGAGCTAAAACAGGGGTTGGGGAAGGGGTACATTTGTTTTACATTTAACACGGGTCCTTTCCATATTGTCGAAGTGATGACACCTGAAAAGTGACAAGATCTTACTTAAAAGTGGAAAACAAATTTGGTCAGTGAAGTTTTCCCGCCTTCAACCATAAAAATTGCGAAAACAAATTCTAGCTCCATTAAATTTGAAAACTGCTAATAAATGATCACGTACACTGCATACCCCATAAATGATACCGTGCACTGCCAAACAAGATCGATGATCTCGTGTACTTATATTATTCTTAAAGATTATCGCATGGAGCATGGAGTTTTGGTTATCACCCGCGTTATCAAACCGAAGCTCCATTACCATTCCGAAACCTTAGACTTGCATTCCGGTAAAGATAAGTATAAAGGGCAATTTCCAACCCCCATGATATTATTGTTTGCCATATATTCCATTCTGTCTATTTAATGATTGTCGTGCAGAAATTTACTGTTACATGTGCGCAACATCATGTACATTACATTTACTCACACCATTAAAGGCGTGGAAACGTAACACCAGAATATGATAATACTTCCCGATCAAAAACGGGAAGGTAGTTTATCTTTACACCTGCAGAATTAGTGTTATCACGTAAATGTAGTTTAGGTCGTAGTACCAAAGCGTTAATCCAAAATCATAAGTGCATAGACAAAATGGCAAATATCAATGTTCAGATCAACAGACATTGATTCCAGAAGAGTGTAATCTGGCGTCCGCGGATAGTAAGCATTACTTGGTAAGCAAGCTTCGCCCATCATGCCCATCGACCCGAACGAAGAAAAGGTGTAAATGACGAGAAGGGTATGTCCGAGATTTTGGAAGTCTTCCTATGGCTTTCCATTGGCAAATATATCAGAAATAATTCTGGAAATGGCCACATTGTACGGATCAACAAGATCATGGTGCCTCCCATAGAACTTCTTTAGTGTTGATACCAGTTTGTTTTTGATACCCCTGGCGTAACAACTTGGTAGTGAGCACCTTCCCACGTTCCACAAAGTCCTGATACTTGGAACAGGATCCAGCATAACGGATTAATTGTGAAACGTAAACTCCATATGCTGGTGCAGACGGGATCTTACTGCTCAGGAAGGGAAAGTTAACAATGGGAAAATTGAAGTCATCTCGTTTATCGTACAGCCTAGTAGTAAGCTTCCCTTTCTCAATATAGAGATAACAATCCAAGTATGAGGAGGAGGTTGCAGTCTCTGTTGTTTCCTTAATTTCGAGTTCACGTGGATAGATGAATTCCAAGTACTCTGCGAATTTAGCATTTTTCATCTATATATTTTTAGGTGAAATTGAATTGTTGTGCAAGGCGTTTCTTGCCTGCTTTGAGGAAACCTTGTACAAACTCCGCCTCATACGAGTACAAGAACAAGCAACCGTGCACAATTACTACCCTTTGGTATGCCAATTTTTTGCTGAAATAATAGGCCACTGAACTCCACAAAAATATTGTCAATTAGATATTCCAGCATCCTTATGACATCTGCATCTGTGTACTTTTGTGGTGCATCAGAGTGATCTCGAACGAAGTATGTGTCTTTGTAGGCAAGAACAACATACTGGTAGCGACGGTTACCGTTCTTGTGGTAAAACATTGATTTATGATTTCCTTGAGTTTAGATTTCAATTTATAATGAGAAATAGTTGTGTAGAGTGTTGAGAAATCGAAAGATTTTATGCTGTCTACTGAGAGAAAAGACTGTGCCAGAAGATGTTCTACAAGCTCTTTGCAGTTTTTCAAGATCCACATCTGATTCACACCACTCCCTGCATATGCAGTGCCACAATATTTCTGAAGGCCATCTTTAACTGCAGTAAGGATTCGTGTTAGGATCTGTGAAAGAGGCTTGGTTGAGCACTTAGCTGAACCCGCGATATATCTCTGCTTGTATGGATTCTTGTGAAGCTTAGGAATCCAGTACAACTTTGTAAGTTCCATGTCTTCCTCTGGGAGGGAAATTCCAAACGAAAGCATCACCGATTGGTGGTTTCGCAGAATTTCATCTTTGGACAAAGAAGAAAAATTATATGTTGGGTTGCCTGTCATAGTGCTCAAACCAAGCTCTTCTTTTAAGCAGTTTATATAGTGTGTTTTGCAAACAAACACAATATTGTTAGATGCCTTGTCAGCTGGAACAACGTCATACCGCCCAGTGAGGTAAACAACCTGTCAGGCACTAATATGTAATAAGTAATTACGCTTAAAGTTATGCCACCGAGTGTACGCAATGCTTATTAAGATTTTACTCAAAGACAGACTGTGAAATAAGTTACTGTACGATTTTAGTCCCTACTATAGAAACTTCTATGTGCATTAAGTAAATGCAGAATACTCATGTAATAAGTTAATTTGCATTAGCTTTTCTAGTGTGTACACGATATTAATTAACATAGCGCTGCCTAACACGCTTTAACCTATTTGGGCGGTCGAAAAGTTTGTTATGCGTGTTCATTTCAAAACTGAAATTCTTACCAACATGTTTATCTCACCCCGCTCAGCAAAAGTCGGGACCCATTCATATAATTTTGCTTCGCTCAAAAACCAAGATTTTTGCACCATATTTAGCTTTTTGGTCCTTCGAGATCTTTATGCATATTCTGATAACTTACTAATGGTTTAGACTCAAGTAACTAAACTGCTGTTATTCGGGACGTTTTTGTTTATACCACAGTCTTTCGAACAACTGACCATTTGAAACTTTTAATGAAACAACTGTCCCTTTGAAACTTTTAAGGAAATTTCAGCACACTTTGTCATTGGTTTGCGTCTTCAATCAGGGTAACTGACAGGGTAACTGATAATACTTTAGTATCCGAAACTGGGCTGCATTACGAAAACATGTCTATACAAATACAATGCCAATTTGTGGCAAAAAAATGAAATTTTAAGATGAAAATTGTGATATTTTTTTCTATTTCTGCTCAAAACATAGTACCCACACTCTATGTTTTTGAGCAGAAATAAGAAACATAATGTACATCTCTTAAATCCCACTTTAACTATATAAATGTGGGATTGGAAGGGGTCAAAATTATATAGGCGTGTTTCGTGATGGTCTGACCCGCTTTGGGTTGTTAGAAAACATTTATTGTTCTTACGGAGTACTCATTTTATTCCTTCCTTTCTTGGTTTTAAGTGTTGAGAGTACAGATAATAGACAGTCAATTTCACAAAATTGTGATAGTCGTAGAATTATAGGTTAAACAGCTATAAAATCTTAGATGTCTGCTGCTGGAGACACTCCGGTATTTAAAACATTGCAACATACTAGTAAATCGCCATTCATTTAAGTTCTATAGCGAAATGTAATGCTGTGTGAATTATTCAAGTGTACTTAGAACTCAGTTTGGTAATGCAGTGTGCGAGATCAAACTACATTGAGCGCAGTGCACGCGATCATTTCTTCATCTTACCAAAAACGAATAAGTATCTCCTATTCCAAATCCAGAGATGGAAGGTCCGTCTCCAATCTAGCCAGATGTATTCGAAAACATATGACTGGAAATATTTCTTTTTTAAATCATTCTTTAAAAATGCAATCAAGATATGGCGATATTTCTTTTAACTCAAAATGTCTGTAAAACTGTGTAATTAATCTCATTAGCTGTGTAAATGATTATTTTAGTTCAAAAGTAGGGAGTAAAATGCTCAGCAATTTATCTGTTGGTTTAAATTGGGGGTAGAATGTTATGAAAAGGGGAAAGTACGTAGTAGATCCATACATAAACTAACTTTATATTTAAACAACTGTCTGGTTTCTTTACACCATTTTAGTCCATCTTAGGTACCTCCTCAAGATATTCACCGTTTTGCTCTTTATATCACTTTTCTTCTAGTTTGTTAACCGGTTTTCTTAGGATGCGGTACACAAAGGTTCTGTTAAAACAAAAATTATGTATGCCTAACAGACGAAGACGAAACCCTGTTAGGTTAAAACTGTAAGATAAAGTAGAGGTAAAACAAAGATCAGGAACCGATACAATTAACTTACTCCACCCATCAAAGACACCAAGGGGAAAGAAACACAAACATGAAGCGACCAAACCATAATGGAAAGTAGAAGTAAAACAAAGATCAGGAATTGATACAATTAACTTACTCCACCCATAAAAGACACCAAAGGGAAAGAAATACCAACATTAAGCGACCAGACCATAATGGAAACCTAAACAAAGGAAGGCCATAAGGACAGTTACTTTCCCACAAAATGGCCATATGGCCATCCAAAACCAAAAGACACAAGTGATACACACAGTAAGTAACAAACAACAACATAAATAAATCGCCACAGAAGAGCCGCCTTGGAACGGTCAGTGGAAGATTTCCACTGGGGGGCTTAAATCGATTTTACGTGGCCACAATCCTCGCCCTTACTTCCGTCGCGATTTAGACAAATAATTTGTTCAGTCCGCATGAAGGCCTCCTAACTCGTCAGTGCAACATCACCTAAACAAAGGAAGGCCACAAGGACAGCCACCCTCTCACAAAACGGCCACACGGCCATCCAAAACAAAAAGACACAAACGACACACACAGCAAGTAACAAACACCAATATAAATAAATACGTATATGACTTTTAAAGGTATTTGTACTGGCTGAATTAAAAAAAAAAGAATTGAAGCAACGATCCGGAATCTACACAATTAACTTACAGCTTCCATCAGAGACATCAAAAGGGAAATAAACACAAACATGAAGTAACTAGACTCAGACTCTTATGGAAACAACAATAGAGAAAACCCAAATGACTATCGAAAATAAAACATAAAAGCGATACATACATTCGATGAACAATAACAAAAAGTAAGCCATGAAACGGTCAGTTAAAAGAATTCCACTTGAGTGGTAGGGAGGTGTGTGTGTGTGTGTGGGGGGGGGGGGGGGCGGGGCTTAAATCGATTTTAAGTGGCCGCAATCTTCGCCCTGTTGAGACAATTTATTTGGTCAGTCCGCATGAAGGCTGGAAGTCCATCGCCTTACGGTTAATAAAATCTCCTTCTCTTATATTTTTAAGCTTCTATTCAAACATAATATATATACCATCTTTAGCAGTGGCTCATAAATACGTTTTGGAAACCATGCTCATTGCGGACGCTTAGTAGGAAAGCCAGGATAAAGATCACTATACTTCCTACGTCATCAGGCAGTCATTCTATTCCCCGACATCAACCGGTGTTTGGAGTAACAACAATGCTTGTCATAATGGCACATTTGGAATTAATACGTAACAAAAATCTTATGGCGGCCAGTTATAATTACTGCCGGGTTTACACCAGTTTTACGGGGCCCGACCTCCATCCGCATCTTCCGCCGCGGTAGAAATCGCTGTAATTGTATGGAATAATTCTCGATTTTGCAAGCATTGAATTTTATTTAATATTCTTCATATAACTAGGTCATCCGAGTCCGAATATGGTGATTTACTTATTGTGAAATAGAAGTGGAGGCAATGATCAGGAAGCGATACAATTAACCCACAGCATCCATCAGAGACACCAAAGGGAAAGAAAAACAAACATGAAACAATAGACCTAATCAAAACATCTAGCGGAACGCCAAAAAGACAGTTACTTTCGCACAAAATGGCCAATAGGTTAGCCAAAATAAAATAATATAAGCGACACAAACACCCAAAGACAAACCATAACAAAAATAAACCGCGACAGAAGAACCGCCTTGGAACGGTCAGCAGAAACGAATTCCACTGTGGGGCTTAAATCGATTTTACGTGGCCACAATCCTTGCCCCTACTTCCGTCGCGATTTAGACAAATAATTTGTTCAGTCCGTATGAAGGCCTCCTAATCAAACAACCACAGAAATAACACAACGGTGAGGACTCGACAGCAAGAAACCACTGAAATGCTGGAGCAAAAGAACACCAACAGTTAGACTCCGATGGGCCCGACCAGAGATAGAGCATCAGGCACCAACCAACATTACCTTGAATTAGATCTCTCTAATTCTCAATAAGCCTTTACGCTGGAACCGTCATAGAATCTGAGGCCTGACCCACCGGCGTGCAATTAAAGAGGGAAGCAAAGTTATCAACCGTGATTGGTTAACTACCATGCATGCAGTCTGTCGTATAACATTTATGTTGTACCCAATCGTTTTATATCGAAGAATGATTTTACGAAATTGGGCGCTGAAGTCATTGCGGTTATATATTTTTCTCAATTTATATACTAAGTCACCATAAAATTCGGGCTCCGATAGACCTTGTTGCAGAAGAGATTTAAGACCAATATTGAACCTTGGTATATGACTGAGATCGCTCCAATTTCTAACCCAACTTCTGAATATATCAACTGAATTTGAAAGGTAAAACGGACTGAATTTTTTTTTTCCCCCCCCTAAAAATGGTTTCTTTTGTTTAATGATGATAAAGAATAAATCATCAACTTAAACCTTTTTCATAATGAGTTCATCATTGCGTGACCTACGAATAACAAAGTAGATCACTGAGACATTACTTTCTAGTCGGGTTATCTAACATTGAAAGAGAACCAACGCAACAGAACCCAACTTTAGGGGATCTGGCCCTAGTTTAGGAAGCTAACTAAAGCCGAATATTTAACTACAGTGCACGAGATCTTATTAACTTCAAAGTGTCAGTGCACTTGATCATTGTCATTGAACAGATGTACGTGATCAAGCTGGACAAAAACGCTCAATTTCAGCGGGAATACAGATTTGACTGGTCATATTTTATAAATACACTAATTTTGTTGATGAAAAGAGTAGCCAGAAGGCGTGATTCCAGACTTTATTCTGGTAAATACGGCTAAATTTCCTGTTTCATTCGTGAAAGTTCAAGAACAGTGTACGGAATCCCCGTAATAATAAGTCTTTGTCAACTTGGAAACGATTAAACTCAAACAGAAAAGATCTTTTGATACTTTGAAGTACACTGTCTTGCCTTAATTACTTTTTGTCGTACTCTGCACAGTATATTATTCCAATATTTACATCTAAGGACTTATAAACGACAAAAATATATCTTATGTGAAAGGTTTCTAGACCTTGTCGGCCATATTTGATGACGTATAAAACCACGTGATCCCCCACCCTGATAAACAATGGAATATGTCACCTGATGCGTGGCACACATGTTGTAAAGTACATGAAGGGAGAAAACCTAAACAAGGATATCTTCCGTAGCCGTTTTATATAAATACTCGACAATTAGACAACAGATTCGAGAAAAACCTTTCTGTGTATGCATTTCATCATGTAACGAAGAGGTTTAAATAATATATATTCTGCGATTTTCGAATTTTTGAAAATTCTTACGATTTGCATTGCTTTCTAGATTCACGCGAATCCATAAATTTAAAGACTGTCTTTATTTTTATGGACAGTCTTTAGAAATAGATAAACTCTCAGACCTGATAATGCATTCTTTCATATCCCTTAAACAGTTATTTGCTGATAAAAGTTTGTCATATTACACCAAACATGGGTTTGAGGTGCTCGTTAGAACTGCCTAACTGAGACAGTTCTAACGCGTACCCACAACCTATGCCATAATATGTACCCTCGTAAATCCTAGTTTTGGCTATATAAAAGAGCGGTTCGGTCCATTCTATTTGCCATTTTCTCTTTTTCTGGAAAGCTTACTTTACAGAGCTTTTGTTTATATTGGAATTTAGCGGCCCAGTCAACACTATTTAGGTCATTTTAAGCCGGTCAGTTTACCTATCCACTCCTTTCCTGGACAAGCATATACGTAAGCGGTTAACCAGTACAGTGCAAATTCTTTCGCTCTCTGACGTGCGGCTATAAATAGTCGTTTCTCATCACGTAGAGCAAATACGTGAAAAACCCCTCTAAAACACGCTCTGTATCAACAGTGGCATACATTATTTTGCTCTTTCTGGCCCAAGACATAGATTATGGGTACTCGTTAGAGCAGTCTCAATTATGGGTTTCAAACAAACCAGTGACAGGCACGTGGAAATCAGCAGTGCAAAGCTACTGTACTTAGTAGCGTTTGTCAGTCCGTCTCAAAACTATAAAAATTTTAACATTGCGTTCTACTTTACACACATTGAACATCAAGGCCAAGTTGTTCAAAGCAACGTAAGTTAATGCGCTCGCTACTGGTCAAAACATTCACTATTCAATAGGTACCTAATACTCGTGTATTTCTGCTGGAAAATGTAAAGAGCTTTTTGCACAATTTATGCAAACTCTATTCGCAATTTTTTCAACAAAATATTAGAGTATTTGCTGTACAAAATGATCAAAGTTTTAACGATTCGTTAACTAACGATTTCGCTTGTTTTGAATAACTGCCCCAGGCTTACACGGTTAGCACGTCCATATCCGTCTCATGTCTATAGCTAACAGTGTCGGAGAAAAATCATCTAATTAGGATGCCGGTCCATCACTAAAACACGCTTATATAATTATGACCCCCTTGAACCCCACTTTTATATAGTAAAACTGGGGTCTGCAGGCGTACCTTATTTTTCTTATTCCTGCTCTAAAATATAGATTGTGGGTACTCGTTAGAACCGCCTCGATGAGGCAGTTCTAACGAGTATCCACAATCGATATTTGGAACAGAAATATAAAAAAAAAAAAATATCACAAAGTATTTAAAATCTTAAAATTTTCGTTTTTTCGGCGGTAAAGTTTACAATGTATTTGTATAGGCGTGTTTTCGATATAGCTAAAAATAAATAAATAGATAAATAAATATATATAAAAATAAAAGTGTCATTAGGTTATTTTATGTATGCCGCATCAAACAAACACTTTCCCTTAAAATAGTATAATATTTGAAAAGCAATTTAATCCGTATTATAAATGGACCAATAAATCATCATATTTAGTTAAAATAAATATGCCGCTGTAATACCTGAGGCAAGGATTAACGGTCACAACCGATAGTTTTCCGAAAACTGCCGGCTGTAACCGAACTGCTTCAAAACAGGTGTCAAGTAGCGTAATTCTGGAGGCTACCTGGAAAATCTGCCAGTACAGGTTTGTTCCCTTGATTTCACATGACCGGACTTTTCCCGTATGTATAGGGAAATCCTTTAAAAATCTTCTCCTGTGAAACCACAGGGCCCAGGTCTTTGATATTTGGTACGAAGCTTCATCTAGTGGACCTCTACCAAGATTATTCAAATGATAGCCCTAGGGCCAAAAATGGCTCCGCCTAGGGACCCACTGGTTTTACATAGACTTATATAGGGAAAATCCTTTAAAAGTCTTCTCCTCTGCAACCACAGGGCCAAGGCCTTGAATATTTGGTATGGAGCTTCATCTAGTGGACCTCTACCAAGATTGTTCAAATTGTAGACCTGGGGCCAAAAATAGCCCCGCCCCGGGGCCCACCCGTTTTATATGGGCTTGTATAGGGAACTCCTTTAAAAATCTTCTTCTCTGAAACCACTGGGCGCAGGTCATTTATATTTGGTATGAAGCTATAGCTAGTGGACCTCTACCAAGATTGTTCCAATTATAGCCCTGGGTCCAGAAATGGCCCCGCCCCGGGGCCAACGGGCTTTATATGGGCTTGTATAGGGAAATCCTTTAAAAATCTTCTTCTCTGAAACCGTAGGGCCCAGGTCTTTGATATTTGGTATGAAGCTTCATCTAGTGGACCGCTACCACGGTTGTTCAAATTATAGTCCTGGGTCCAGAAATGGCCCCGCCCTGGAGCCCATAGGTTTTACATGGGCTTGTATAGGGAAAACATTTAAAATCTTCCTCTCTGAAACCGAAGGGCCCAGGTCTTTGATATTTGGTACGAAGCTTCATCTAGTGAACCTCTACCAAGATTGTTCAAAATATAGCCCTGGGGCCAAAAATGGCTGCGCCCAGGGACCCACTGGTTTAACATAGGCTAAGATACATAGGGGAAATCCTTTAACAATCTTCAACTCTGAAACCACAGGGCCCAGGTCTTTAATATTTGGTATGGAGCGTCATCTAGTGGACCTTTACCAAGATTGTTCAAAATGTAGCCTTGGTACCAAAACTCGCCCCGCCCTGTGGCCAACCGGTTTTCATGGGAATGTATAGGAAAAATCCTTTACAAATCTTCTTCTCTTGAACCGCAGGGCACAGGTCTGTGATATTTGTTAAGAAGCTTCAACTAGTGGACCGCTACCAATATTGTTCAAATTATAGCCCTAGCACCAAACATGGCCGCACCCAGGGACCTACTGGTTTGAACATATGCTAAGGTACATACATGTAGGTAAAATCCTTTAAAAATCTTCTCCTCTGAAACCACTGGGCCCAGGTCTTTAATATTTGGTATGAAGCTTCATCTAGTGGACCTCTACCAAGATTGTTCAAATTATGGGGCCAAAAATGGCCCCGCCCCAGGGCCCACCGGTTTTACATGGGCTTTATAGGGAAATCCCTTAAACAATCTTCTCCTCTGAACGTATAAGGCCCAGGTCTTTGATATTTGGTACGAAGCTTCATCTAGTGGACCCCTACCAAGATTGTTCAAGTTAAAGGCCTGGGGCCACCGGTTTTACATAGACTTACATAGGGAAAATCCTTTAAAGATCTTCTTCTTTGAAACCGCTGGGCGCTAGTCATTGATATTTGGTATGAAGCTTCAGCTAGTTGACCTCTACCAAGTTAATTCAAATTATAGCCCTTGGTCCAGAAATGGACCCGCCCTTGTGTCCTCCGGTTTTATATGGGCTTGTTTAGAGAAAATCCTTTAAAAAATCTTCTCTGGAACCGCAGGGCCCAGGTCTGTGATATTTGGTATGATGCTTCAACTAGTGGACCGCTACCAAGATTGTTCAAATTAAAGCCCTGGGACCAAAAATGGCCGCGCCCAGGGACCCACTGGTTTTACATAGACTTATATAGGGAAAATTCTTTAAAAATATTCTCCTCTGAAACCACTGGGCCCAGGTCGTTATTATTTGGTATGAAGCTTCATCTAGGGGACCTCTACCAAGATTGTTCAAATTATAGCCCTGGCACCAAAACTTGCCCCGCCCCACGGCCCACCGGTTTTACATGGGCTATATAGGGAAATCCTTTAAAAATCTTCTCCTCTGAATCCGTAAGGCCCAGGTCTTTGATATTTGGTACGAAGCTTCATCTAGTGGACCCCTACCAAGATTGTTCAAGTTATAGCCCTGGGGCCCACCGGTTTAACATAGACTTACATTGGGAAAATCCTTTAAATATCTTCTTCTCTGAAACCGCTGGGCGCTAGTCAATGATATTTGGTATGAAGCTTCAGCTAGTGCACCTCTACCAAGATTAATCAAATTATAGCCCTGGGTCCAGTAATGGCCCCGCCCTGGGGCCCACCTGTTTTATATGGGCTTGTATAGGGAAAATCCTTTTAAAATCTTCTCTGGAACCACAGGGCCCAGGTCTGTGATATTTGGTATGATGCTTCAACTAGTGGACCTCTACCAATATTGTTCAAATTATAGCCCTAGCGCCAAAAATGGCTGCGCCCAGGGACCCACTCGTTTTACATAGACTTACATAGGGAAAATCCTTTAAAAATCTTCTGCAACCATTGGGCCCAGGTCTTTAAAGTTTGTTGTGAAGCTTCATAAAATGGCCCGCTACCAAGATTGTTAACATTAAAGCCTTGGGCCAAAAATGTCCCCGCCCTTGGGCCCACCAGTTTTACATGGGTTTGTATAGAGAAATCCTATAAAAATCCTCTTCTCTGAAACCGTAAGGCCCAGGTCGTTGATAGTTGGTATGAAGCTTCATCTAGTTGACCCCTACCAAGATAGTTCAATTTATAGCCCTGGGGCCAAAAATGGCCCCGCCTTGGGTCCATCGCTTAAACATAGACTTACATAGCGAAAATCCTTTGAAAATCTCCTTCTCTGAAACCGCTGGGCGCAAGTCTTTGATTTTTGGTATGCAGCTTCAGCTAGTGGACCTCTACCAAGATTATATAAATTATAGCCCTGGGTCCAGAAATGGTCCCGCCCTGGGTCCCACAGGTTTTATAAGGGCTTGTATATGAAAATCCTTTAAACATCTTTTTCTCTTAAACCGTATGGCCAAGGTCTTTGATATTTGGTATGAAGCTTCAGCTCATGGACCTCTACCAAAATTGTTCAAATTAAAGCCGTGGTGCCAAAACTGGCCCCACCCTCTGGCCCAACTGTTTTACATGGGCTTGTATAGGAAAATCCTTTAAAATCTTCCTCTCTGGAACCGTAGTGTCCAACTCTTTGATATTTGGTATGATGTTTTTACTAGTGTTTTTACTAGTGAACCTCTATCAAGATTGTTCAAATTATTGCCCTAGGGCCAAACATAGCCCCGCCCCAGGCCCACGGGTTTTACAAGGGCTATATAGAGAAATCCTTTAAAATCTTCTTTTCTGAAACCACTGGGCCCAGGTCTTTGATATTTGGTATGAAGCTTCACCTAGGGACCTCTGCCAAGATTTTTCAAATTATAGCCCTGGGACCAAAAATGGCCCCACCCTGAGGCCCATCAGTTTTACAAGAGCTTGTATAGGAAAATCCTTTGCTGGGCCCATGTCTTTGATATTAAGTATTAAGATTTATCTAGTGGACCTCTTCAAAGGATTTTTTTTTTTCAAATTATAGCCCTGGGGCCAAAAATGGCCTCACCCTAGGGCCCGCCAATTTTACATGGGCTTGTATAGGAAAATCTTTTTAAAATCTTCTTCTCTGAAACCGTAAGGCCCTGGTCTTTGATATTTGGTAAGAAACGTCATCTAGTGGTCCTCTACCACGATTGTTCAAATTATAGCCCAGTGTTTGTAAATGGCCCGCCCTGTTATAAGGGCTTCGCAAAGCGAAATCCTTTAAATATATTTTTCTCTAAAACCTTAGGGCCCAGGTCTTTGATATTTGGTATGAAGCTTCATTTAGTAGACTTCTACCAAGATTGTTCAAATTATAGCCCTGGTGCCAAAAATGGACCCTCCCAATGGCCCACCGGTTTCATATGGCCTTGAATAGGGAAATCCTTTAAAAATCTTCTTCTCTGAAACCATTGGGCCCAGGTCTTTGATATTTGGTATGAAGCTGCACCTAGTGGACCTCTACAGAAATTGTTCAAATTATAACCCTACGGAACAACTGGCCGTGCCCAACCACTCACCGGTTTTACATAGACTTACATAGGGAAAATCTTCTTCTCTGAAAGAGCTGGGCCAAGGTCTTTGATATTAGGTATGAAACTTCATCTAGTGGACCTCTGCCAATATTGTTCATATTACAGCCCTTTGACCTAAAAAGGCGATGCGCTTGGGCCTACCAGTTTAACATGGGCCTGTAAAGTAATATCCTGTAAAAATCTTCTTCTCTGAAACAGTAAGACCCATGTCTTTGATTTTTGGTATGAAGGTTAATCTAGTGGATCGCTGCCAACATTATTCAAATTATAGCCCTGGGGCCATCAATGGCCCCATCCTTTGGGTCCACTGGTTTTATATGGTCTTGTATATGGAAATCTTTTAAAAATCTTCTTATCTGAAACCCTAGTGCCCAGGTCTTTAAAATTTGTTATAAAGCTTCGTTTAGGGGACCTCTACCAAGATTGTTCAAATCATAGATCAGGGTCCAGAAATGGCCCCGCCCCGGGCACATCAGTTTACATGAGCTTATATAGGGAAAACCTTTAAAAATCTTCTTGTCTGAAACTGTAGGGCCAAGGTCTTTGATATTTGCTATGAAGCCTCATCTAGTGGACCTCTACTGTGATTGTTCAAATTATAACCCTGGGGCCAAAATGGCCGACACCTGAGACCCACCCGTTTTACCTAGACTTACGTAGGGAAAATCCTTTAAAAATCTTCTTCTGTGAAACCGCTGGGCCCAGGTCTTTGATATTTGGTATGAAGCTTCATCTAGTGGATCTCTACCCAGATTGTAGCCATAAGATGGCTCCGCCCCGTGGTCCACTGGTTTTACATAGACTTACATAAGGAAAACCTTTTTGAAAAGTCTTCTCTAAAACAGCTAAGCCCAGGTATTTGATATTAGGTGTAAAGCTTCATGTGGGGGATCTCTACCAAGATTGTTCAAATTATAGCCCTGGGGCAAAAATGGACACGCCCAGAGACCCACAGGATTTACATAGTGAAACCCTTTAGAAAGATTCTTGTCTGAAACCAGAAGGCCCAGGTCTTTATTTGGTATGAAGCACCATCTTGTGGATGTCTACCAAAATTGTTCAAATCATACTCCAGTGGCCAAAATGGCCCCTGTCCTGGGTCCCACCAGTTAACATGGGCTTGTATTGGGAAAAACTTTTAAAGTTTTCTACTTTGAAACCACAGGGCCCAGATCTTTGATATTTGGTGTGAAGCTTCATCTAGGAGATCTCTATCAGGAATGTTCAAAAGATAGCCTTTGGGCGAAAATTTGTCCCGCCCGAGGCCAACCGGTTTTACATAGACTTATATAGGGAAAAACCTTTAAAAATCATCTTCTCTGAAACCGCATGGCACAGGTCTTTAATATATTTAGTACGAAGCTTCGTTTATATGACCTTTGCCAAGATTATTCAAATTATAGTCCTAGGGCCAAAAAGCCAGGGCCCACTGGTTTTATATGGACATGTGTATGGAAATCCTTTAAAAATCTTCTTCTTTGAAACTGCTTGGCCCAGGTCTGAAGGTCTACAAGACATCTACCAAACTTGTTCAAATTATAGCCCAGCTGGGTCCAGTAATGGCCCTCCCAGGGGGGCCCAGCAGTTTTAAATAGTCTTATACAGGGAAACCGTTCAAAAATCTTCTTCTCTGAAACCGCAAAGCCCAGGATTTTGAAATTTGGTATGAATTAAGCTTCATCTAGGGGAACTCTACCAAGATTGTTCAGATCATAGCCCTGGGGCCAAAAATTGACTTTTTAGTAGGTAAAAAATTTAAAAGTCTTCTTGTCTGAAATTAGAAGGCCCAGGTCTTTGATATTTGGTATGTAGCTAATGGACACTTAACGAAAGTTGTTCAAATAATAGCACTGGGTCCAATTTAAATTGGCTCTGCCTTTAATTTAGAGATCACTTAATTGAACCTTCCTTAGGGATCACATGTTTTCATAGACCCTTATATGGAAATCCCTTAAAAAATCTTCATGTAGAGGTCCTTTACCAAGATTTTTCAAATTATAGCCCTGGTGCTAAAAATGGACTCATTTGGAAGCTCACTTAACCCTAATCATGCTGTTCACGACAACCCCTATCTTTGCAAACAGTGTAGATCCAGATAAGATGCCATCTGATCAGGATCTACACTGTTTGGCATTCAGTCTATGAATTTGCAGCAATAAATTACATCAGGTAATGTGATTGGTTGATAGACAAAATGGGTGTGGCTTAAATGAAGATTCAGCAAGATAAGGATTAATTTACATAGACTAATATAGAACAAACCTTAAAAAATATTTTTTCCTGAAACCTGAGGGCCCAAGCCTATTATATTTGGTACACAGCTTTGTATAGTTTCTCAAAACTTAGGGGCTCACATTTATTCTGTGGCCAATGGCATATAGGTGGGGAACCAGGCTGCTTGGGACAGCTCGAAGCACATCTGACTGAGAAGCTAGAGGTTGCAGGTTTGAGACCTAGCTAGAGGCTGCAGGTTTGAGACCCAATCCAGCCACATACTTCTAATCAAAATAATCCTGAACTATTTTCCACCATCATCCTCCGCTTCTACTGGTTAAAGTATGTGTACTAATAATAGTAACAGTTAGCCACTTAGATGGACTAATGCGGTATTCTGACCACATATGACATAATCCTAATGGTTTGAAAGGTCCCAAATGTGCCTAGCACCATCAACTTTCTCCCATGGTCTGAATGAAACAGTTCTTAAAACGATAGATTGTCATTTTAAATGTACATAGTCTTAGGAAGAGAAATCCTTTAGAAGAGAAGTCCTTTAGAATGTTCCAGATACAGTAAAACTCAGGTGAGCGAAATAGGACCTTCTGGGCCCTCTTGTTTTTCTTAAGGACTACAGCTCGGAATTTATCATACATACATCAATGGGTACAGAGGAGAAAGTTGAGTGTCACTGTTGTTGTACGTGGTGATGATTGCTGGAAAATATTCGAATATATAGAGGATATTTACTTTTTCGAGGTTGATACCAAAAATATTTCATCGAGTGGGTTGAAAACATCCAAATGTTCACGCGTTCGAAGCACGCGTGAAAATTCGGATGTTTTCAACACACGAGATTAAATATTTTTGGTATCCACCGGAAAAAGTAAATTTTATTTTTTATTTTATAATTTTATGCGGATATTTGCGGTAATTTATCAATAGTATTGTACGTCACAATTTTGACTGGCTATGACGTCACAAATGTCAGTTTCAAAACATAAACAGATCGCCATTTTGAATACAGCAATTGTACAGTTCAAAGAGTGCTTTTCAAGATATTTTACAGAATAATGTTATAGCTAACATATGAATTTGACGAGAAAAGAAGTTCGGGGTGCTACTGTGAAAATAACATGCCCATGTTATTTTTCACACTGAAAAATATCATTTATATCTTCACACTGTGAAAATATTCAGATATGCATTTATTTCACAGCTATGTATAAAATAAAACATCAGTCATTTTGTAAATATAATAGCTGTCATTTTTGAAGCAGAGGTATAGTTTGGCCGTTCAAAGGCGGTTCTTCTGTCGCACTGTCTGTCTTTGAGTGTGTGTATCGCTTATATTTTTTTTTGTTTTGTTTTGGCTAGCCAATTGGCCATTTTGGGGGGAAGTGACTGTCATTTTGGCTTTCCGCTATTGATGTTTCTATTAGGATCTAGTTATTTCATGTTTTTGTTTCTTTCCCTTTGGTGCCTCTGATTGGCGCTGTGGGTTAATTGTATCGATTCCTCATCTGATATTGCCTTCACTTCTATTTAGTAAATAAACGACACTTTTGATGAAGTTGGGGAAACCATTTCACAGGCGTACCAACCACTTAACACATGCTGCTGCAAAAAAATACACAAACCTTTAAGAAATAAAGTTGAAAAAAAAATGCTACCAGTTTTTTGTTTGATTTGAGGTTTAACGTCCCCGTCACACTGTATATGTCATTTTGGAGCCGTTGCTTCCAATTTTGTGGGACTTTTACCCGGCATTAAGATGAAATGACATCTCAAGACCTGTCGCCCAATTTAACCAATAGAGTTCATAAGCATGGACGGTCCGACTCGCACCGCTTTGCCTGGGCAGGCTTAGATTCTCTGAGCGGTTTACCAGTACTCATGTACGGTCGGTTTCAGCTCTGCGTGGAAGCATCATGCAGCCCATCTATTTCTTCAAGCCCCAATGGGCAAGGGCCGAAATGCTACCAGAATCAGGCTTATTACCTTATCTTGGAAAAACTCCGCGTTTCGCAAGCACAGATGATATAATATACATCCGAGGCAGGACACCAAAATCCAGGCAGTATCTCCGGTCAGTACCCAAACCTATTGCCCAAGAATGGCTAATTCGTGCAGCCAAAATAGCTCATTACATTTTATATAGCAGGTTTGGTAATATCACGCAACAACTCGCTGCCTAACGTGACTGTGTGACAAACTAATTATGTAACTGAGCAATGCGCATGTGTTCGAGAACCTTATACCAAAAACACTTTTGTTTGTTTTTCGGATAAATAAATGTAAAAATAATTTGGGTCTTTGTGCATGTTTTTCTGTGTATTTTACTTAACTCCGATCGACTGGCGACTAGAATGGACAATCATGACTATGTTTTGTTAGTTTGTTTTATGTTTTACGTCCACGTCAACACTGTATAGGTCATTTTGGAGACGCTGCTTCCAATTTTGTGGGACTTTTACCCGACAATGATGTGAAATGACATCTCAAGTCCTGTCGCCCAATGAAACCAATAGGGTTAATAAGCATGGACGGTCTGACTCACACCGCTATGCCTGAGCAGGCTTAGATCCTCTATATAAAGGTTACCAGTACTCGTGTGCGGTTGGTTTCAGCCCTGGAAGCAACATGCACATTACGAAAACACACCTATACAGATACAATGTAAATTCCACCCCCCCCCCCCCCCACACACACACACAAATAATTAGATAAAAATTTGACATTTTGTTATTTCTGCTCAAAATATAGATTGTGGGTACTCGTTAGAACCGCCTCAATGAGGCGGTTCTAACTAGAACCCACAATCTATATCTTAGACAGAGAAAAAAATTAATATTTACACCTAAAACACCTCGTTTTTTCTATATAAAAGTGGAGATCGAGGGGGTCAGATTTGCATAGGCATGTTTTCGTGATGAGCCCATCTATTTTTTCAAGACAAAACTGACTTACAAAGGGTCACCAGATTGTAACCCTATCCTTGACACATTCACTGTCCCGTTTCCATCATCAAACGTACACGAACAGTGGTCGATCTTGACACAATCTTTGGTTTTTACACTCATAAATTGTACAAAAACAATCCACGTCAAACAGAATAGTTTCCATTGCATTGAGTGAATCCTTGACATTTTCACAGATTTCACACATTTAAACAAAGACACTTATCAGGAGCTTTAATCAGAATTTATCAGCTATTGTCCTAGAATACTAAATATATGCGGTCATTAATTTTGATAAGCTAGCAACGTGGACATTTTTGTTTGTTTGGTTTGGTTTGAGGTTTACCGTCCCCGTCAACACTGTATAGGTCATTTCGGCGACGTTGCTTCCAGTTTTGTGGGAATTTGACCCGACATTGAGATGAAATGACATCTCAAGCCCTGTCGCCCAATGAAACCAATAGGGTTTATAAGCATGGACGGACCGACTCGCACCGCTTTGCCTGGGTAGGCTTAGATCCTCTCAGCGGTTTACCAGTACTCGTGTGCGGTCGGTTTCAGCTCTGCGAGGAAGCTACATGCAACATATCTATTTCTTCAAGCCCCGATGGGCACGTGTACATAATTAAAAATTTAGTTTATACATGTACATGTCTGCTACATGCCGATAATAATAACGAGCCATGAATAAACTCAGCATTTCAAATTTTCCGCCATCATGTTTCATTATAAAAACAACGTTCAGTAATCCTCACATTACGATACCACATCCGTGTGACATAGTGCATTTTTCACATCTCTAAAATGGCTACTTTTCTGATGAAAATCCTTATTATCTTTCTTACAAATGCTCAATATATAGGTTGAGGGTGCTCGTTACAATCGCGGTTCTAACGAGTACCCACAATCTATGTTTCTGAACATAAATAAGGCAGATAATGTATACTCCCATAAA
This sequence comes from Lucinisca nassula, assembly GCA_963580285.1. Taxonomy (NCBI): domain Eukaryota; kingdom Metazoa; phylum Mollusca; class Bivalvia; order Lucinida; family Lucinidae; genus Lucinisca; species Lucinisca nassula. Next base: position 89,035,570 of record OY757025.1, on the reverse strand, counting down.
CCCGACTTTTCTCTATATAAGATGGGGCTTAGAGGGGTCTTCGCTTCACGGACTTGTTATCGTGATGCATGCTCTACTAAAAAACAAGGTTCAGTAATCCTCGTTTGCGTCTATCATCACGACCACACACCCGTGTGACATAGTGCATTCTTTCATAACTTTTCCGAAGCAAATGTGTCCTTTTTTTCTTATTCATACTCCAAGAAAAGGTTGTGGGTGGTTTTTACTGAGGTGGCGGTTTCTAACGAGTACCCACAACCCATATATCTGAGTAGCAATAAGCAAAAATATATATACCCCTGTAAACCCTAGTTTAGGGTTTAGAGGGGTGTTCATTTTATACGGAACCAGGGAAGAGACATTTTTGCAGAACACAATTTAAAACAATAAAATTAGAGTGGAGAGGAGAAATATGCCCTTTAAACGATATAATATGTCGTTTCTTGTTTTCTTTTCCGCTATGAAAAAGTATGATGGAATTTAAAACAATAAGCTATTAGAATGGAAAGGCCGTTTAAAAGACATATTCTTTGTTTTTCATTCCACTCTGAAAAAATAGCGTGGAAGAAACATGTCCTTTAAATACGGAACCCGGGAAGGGACATCTTTGTTCCAGTATCTAGCAGAACAGAAATTAAAACAATAAAAAGAGAGTGTAAAAGTAAACAAGAAATATGTCGTTTAAACGATATAATATGTCGTTTAATATTTCTTGTTTTCTTTTCCACTCTGAAAAAGTGGGGTGGAATTTAAAACAATAAAAAAAAGAATGGAACAGAAAACAAAAATAGTCTTGTTTTCTGTTCCGCTGTGAAAAAGTAGCGTGGAATTTAAAACAATAAATTTAGAATGGTACTGAAAACAAAAATATGTCGTTTAAACGACATATTTCTTGTTTTCCTTTCCATTGTGAAAAAGTAGGGTGGATATTAAAACAATAAAATTAGAATGGAACAGAAAACATATATATGTCATTTAAACGACATACTTCTTGTTTTTTCTTGTTCAGAGTGGAACAGAAAACAAGAACTAAAGGCCCAGTTGGGTCCGACTCGCTCACCCGGGTGAGGCCGATCATAAATTACATGATGTTGATACTTGATGTGGTTTGAATATTTTCAAGATGGCCAACATTGAAGCCATCTTAGTTAACAAAACATAATAATTTCAGCGATTCTGAATCTCCATGTTGATCAAGTTTCAGATTCATTCGACCTTTGGTTAAGGATGAGACGTAGGTTGAAGAATTTAAAGATGGCCACCATAGTGGATATCTTGTAGCGTCTAGGAAATCCGAAGTTCCATGTCGCCCCAATGCCTGCTATGAAGTTTCAGCTCGATCTGACCTCTGGTTCGGAAGGAAATGTCTTTTGAATAATTTCAAGATGAACTCTGTGCGCAACCATCTTGGATATCGGAACAGAACAATTTTACATAAATCTGAATCTCAATGTCCCCAAATGCCTCCCATTAAGTTTAAGCCCAATCTTACTCTTGGTTCGGGAGGAAGAATTTCAGGATGGCCGCCATAGTAGCTATCTTGGATATCGGAACGGAACAATGTTAGCAACCCTGAATTGCCATTTCGTCCCGATGCCTTCCATAAAGTGTCAATTTGATCCAAACTCTAGTTTGAGAGAAGATGTCTTTTGAAGAAGTTCAGTATGGCAGCCATTGCGACCATCTTGGATATCGGAATGGAACAATTTTAGCAAGTCTGAATACCCATGTCACCCTGATGTCTCCCATCACGTTCAGCTCAATTGGACCTTTGGTTTTGGAGATGTCGTTTGAAGAATTTCAAGACGGCCGCCATGGCGGACAGCTTGGATATCGGAACGTAATGATTTTAGCAAATCTGAATCTCCATGTCAATCCAATGCCTCCAATCAAGTTTCAGCTTAATTTGGTCTGGGAGGAGGTGTGATTTGAAGAATTTTAAGATGGCCGCCATGGCGGACATATTGGAAATCTGAACGGAACCATTTTGGCAAATCTTAATCCTCATGTCAGCAGAATGCCTCCCACCAGGAATAAGCTTAATCTGACTTCCGGTTCGGGAGGAGATGTCGAAAATGTGAAATGTTAACGACGGACGACGGACAACAGACCACGGCATAAGCTTAATATGTCGTTTAAACGACATATTGTTTGTTTTGTGTTCCATTCTATTTTTATGCCCTCCCCCCTCCCCGAGAATCGTTGACTCGGGGGGGGGGGCATATAGTATTTAACCTGTCTGTCTGATTGTTTGTTTGTTTATTTGTTTGTTTGTGTGTTTGTTTGTTGTCTGTCTGTCCGTCACAAAAACTTTAACCTTTATCATAATTTCAAAAGTATTTGACCTAGCCCCATGAAACTTCATACACTTATTCACTATCACAAGGGCTACATTCTGACCAAGGGCCATAACTCTGTTGTCATTTTGGCTGAATTATCTCCCCTCGAAATTTTGCAAAATCTCAGAAATTGGCTCCCACGCAGCTCTTGTTATTGTTTGAAATTTCACGCTGCTTTTTCAGAATGGGACAGAAAAAAAGAAATACGTCGTTTAAACGACATCTTTCTGTTTTCTGTTCCATTCTAATTTTATCATTTTAAATTCCACGCTACTTTTTCAGAGTGGAACAAAAACAATAATTATGTCGTTTATAAACGACACCAATGTTTTCTGTTCCATTCTAATTTTATTGACTTAAATTCCACCCTACTTTTTCAGAGTGGAAAAGAAAGCAAGAAATAAGGCGTTTAAATGACATTTTATATCGTTTAAACGATATTTGTTTTCCTCTCCACTTAAATTTTATTGTTTAAAGTTCTGTTCTGCTAGAAACTGGGACAGAAATGTCTCTTCCCGGGTTCCGTAATTTTATGGTCTTGTTAACATGATCTGACGTAGTTTAGTCGTACACTCCAAATTTGAACATAAATGATGGATTAACAACAATGCAATAGTACATGTCAAACACGTGCATAATTCTTATAATACCATCAGTCATATTCTGTAGTACTTATAAAAGTGACACGAAGTCTAGTTGAATAGAGTCGCAATTTTGCGAGGGGACGGATGCCGAAGAATTCAATCGCGTTGCCTGTTGCCCGATGTCATAACATCAAATAAATACATTTATTATATGACGTCGCGTCTGAGGATGTAATGACATCATAGTATTAAATTCGGTTTTGATTCGTTTGTTTGATTATAGGTTTAACTTCCCCGACAACTCTGTATAGGGCATTTTGAAGACAATGATTCCATTTTTGTGGGAATTTTGTCCGACATTGAGATGCTTTGCCTGGGCAGGCCTAGATCCTCTAAGCGGTTTACCAGTACTCATGTGCGGTCGGTTTAAGCTCTGCGTTGAAGAATGCAGCCCATCCATTTCTTGAAGTTTCGATATTAAATTCGGTATTCCACCTGTGGATTAAATATAAACATTAGTTAGAAACGCCCCGGTTTATTTATGTTGTTGTTTGTTACTTGCGGTGTGTATCACTTGTGTCTTTTTATTTTGGATGGCCATATGGCAATTTTGTGGGAAAGTAACTGTCCTTATGGCCTTCCTTTGTTTAGGTTTCCATTAGTGTCTGGTCGCTTAATGTTTGTGTTTCTTTCCCTTTGGTGTCTTTGTTGGGTGGAGTAAGTTAATTGTATCGATTCCTGATCTTTGTTTTACTTCTACTTTACAGGTACGTTGTCCTTAACGAATCATTGAAATGATTTTTGGATATCCATGATTCAAAATATGGATATCCATATTTCGACCTAATGATATTAATAATTTGAATTAATGGTATTATTAAATGGGACTGAATTATTGATATCTATTATTTGTTTAAATGATATCAGTAATTAGAATAATAGATAACTATAATTAGAATTATAGAGTGACATAAATAATTGGACTGAATTATTGATTTTATTAAAACGAAATATGGATATCCAGTGTTACAACGCATAATGAAGTAAAGTAGTAATTTCTTCATTTTGAAATTTTTTCTTCATTATGCGTTGGCATAGTCGATGCGAAATGAAATAAAATGTAGTTTTTACTTCATTATTCGTCGATACTAAGAGGTTTGCGCAAAATAAAAGAATTATTTCATTTTGCGGTGATAGGTGGCATACTTAATTTTACTTCATTATGCGTCGACAGTTTGATTTGAGGTTTAACGTCACCGTCAACACTATTTAGGTCATTTTGGAGACATTGCTTCCAATTTTATGGGACTTTTACCCGACATTGAGATTAAATGACATCTCAATCCCTGCCGTCAAATTAAACCCAAAAGGGTTTATATGCATGGATGGGCCGACTCGCAACAGTTTTCCTGAGCAGGCTTAGACCTTCTAAGCAGATAACCAGTACTCATGTGCGGTCGGTATCAGCTCTGCGTGGAAGCATCGTGCAGCCCATCTATTTCTTCAAGCCCCGATGGGCTGGGGCGAATATGCGTCGACAGTATGAGGTTGGTTCTAAATGAAAAAAAAAATGCACATGTATTTTGCTTTGAGAGATGGCACACTTTTTCAAACATCACAGAAACAAAAGTAACCCAAATATTTAAGGCTAAAACATGCATGTGGAGACTTTTATAAGTAGAATGACGGTGCATTATCAACAGAAAAGGAGCGAGGAAGGTCGAAAACATGTGGTGAGAAGTTTATACAAAAATATGCAGTTCAAGAAGCCAGTCTTTATGACGTAGGCCAAGACATCATGTGATGAGCTCTTGCGACATTCAGTGTGCTCTTGTGGAAGATAATTTTTGGGACTGTTTAAATGTGGTCTTTAAGACCATAAGACCACTTTTGAACTGTCTCAAATGTGGTCTTTATATTGGAATTAACCTGTATTGCTTCCTAAGTGTTTGGTTTCCTTTCGTAGACAGTTATGTTCTTCCATCATTACTTCATTTTGCGTCGATATGGTGCATACCAACGCAAAATGAAATATTTTTTTTTTACTTCATTTCGCGTCGACTACGCCAACGCATAATGAAATAAAAAAATCAAAATGAAGAAATTACTATATTACTTCATTATGCGTTGTAACAATCCAGCGTTCGAATTATATTTATAAATAGGGAGTAATAGGAAAACTGAATCCCGCTACTATATACTATCTTCAAAAGTTTATAAATTATGGTTCGAACAGTACGTGAGGTGGGAAGTAAGGCAAAATGTGGGTGGGGCGTACCCTGAAGTGTACTTCTTGCATGGGCTGTGAATATTTTTAAGGTTCAGATATTTGTTTTTTGAGTGTTTCTTTGGGTTTTAGAGAATAACATTTTTTAGGTCACCGCCATTTGTCCAGTTACATGGAATTTTGGAGTCTGTGTATTTCGGTCACCATTAGCCAGTGTAGCACGCAAAAATTCATCCCCCGCCCCCGCCATGCGATGCAACCATAGTTATTTACCATGTAAACCCTTTTGGTTCGTTCTGTCACGCAGGGCTTGAGAGTCATTTCATCTCAATTTCGGGAAAAAAATCCCATAAAATTGGAAGCAGTGGCTCAAACATCACCTAAAAAGTGTTAAGGGCTTGTAAAACCTCAACTCAAACAAACAAATCTAATTATTGATATCCATAAATAAGATATCAATATGCATAATTATAACTTATTTAAGTTTTCAGTATTTCTTTATATTTTTAGATATCTATAAACTGAAATATAGATATCATTAATTACAATTATAGATATCTATAATTTGATGTTGAACACATTAAACAATGGAATAATTGATATCAGTAAACACATATATAAATATCAAGAAATATATATTACATATCAATTTTTACATTTTATGATTTCAAAAATATTGATAATTGTAGATATCAATAATGTTAATTATAGATTTTTATATTTTCATTTTTAAACATGTATAATAAAATTATAGATATCTCAAAATTGTATTAAATAGTAAAACGGCACCCCATAGATTTTTGGAAATTTTTATGTTCAAGAGGTTCGTGATAAACCTAGGTCTGGACATTTTAGTTGACACAAGAACTTGAGTTTTTCCCAGTATGACTGAACGCAGACTGAATTAACAACCACTGAGCAACAGGCTTTATTCTTTTCTTTTTTTTTTGACAGGTCGTGTTTGTTGTAATACTATCACGTTAACAAGACCGTGTAATGAAAACCCCTACAAACCCCACAATAATTAAAGAAAATTGGTACATTAATTGTCTTATTTCTGCTCTTAGACAGATGTTGTGCTCGTTAGAACCGCCTCAATGTGGCGGTTCTAACGAGCACCCACAACCTATGTTTGCAGTATTTATAAGAAAAATATAACAAAGGGGGAGTTCCAAATCTGCCCACGCACAGATTTTCTTGAAACTTCAGTTGTTGTTTACTTTAGGTCTATCAACTATATATATAACTTTGTTTTATTTGATTAACTACTATAGTTCTCAGAAGAGCTCCCTGAGGTAATCCCCTGTAGAGGTCATACACACCTGTGAACTTTTCATTCTTAAATCAACAAGCTCGATTGTTTTCAAATTGTGTTGCTTTGATTGGCAACAGAACTCTTTAAGGATTCATATAATACCAAAAATATAAATGTGTCTAGGTCTTTTAATTTTTCTGATGAATTTATTTACAAAATTTCTTAAATTTTTCATGAAAATTTATAAAAAGTAAAAAGTTTATCCAAAGTGTTAGATGTGTTACTGATCTGGTCACCTCAAGATATTTCACATAAAATTGGCCACATATATCCGCTATATAGCAAACAAATTTGTAAAAAATCAGAAACCGGTAACATTGTTTTTGATTGCCAGATATGTGTTTAGGTATATTTTTGTGATGAAGTCATTTGCAATATCAGGGGACCAGATTTTCTCTAAGTACATTTTTGTGTTTTTCTATGACCATATAGTGTCACCTTATCATGCAAAGCTTAGCATATGCATTTACGTAATTCCGCCCCTGCACCTACCCCCCCCCCCCCCCACACACACACAAACAAAAATACACTGTTTGACAGAGAGTGATTTTTAGTTTGGGTTTTAAATAGTAGATGAGAACAGAACATAAATTGGCAGAGAGAAAAATATAATGCACCCATGCAGTGATCAAGATGAGTGTTAGTGTTTACAGCATTGCAAAAGCGGTTATGCTGAAAAAATGTATTGTGACAGAATAGGAATAAGACCAGGTGGATATTTTTTACCCTGTTTTATTTGGTCTTTTTTAAAACCCGCAATGTAAAGATATTAATGTCAGTAATACACAATGGTGTATTGAGTTTGCTTAAAAATACTTTCATAATCCCCCCACACACACGCACACATCAAAGGTTTTGTGAGACCATTAAATCCATTTTCTGCATTTTTCTAGGTTCATTATAACATAGGCAAAAGTGTTTGCTGCAATGTTTTAGTCTTCAAAATAATTGCATAACTAGTCGCATTGAAACTATTTGCACATTTATCATCTTGCATACACTTCCCGAAATTATATAGATGGAAGGCAAGTTGCTGTAAAACAGTTATTTGATAGCTGATATTGTATTTAGATGCTGAAATACCAGTTGCATATGCAGTCTTATGTATGCACTACTTGTCATCTATGTTAAGATTTTTGGCTCTGTATTCATCGGTTTTACAAATGGTTTGTTTGTTTGTTTGTTTTGAGGTTTAACATCCTCGTTAACACTATTTAGGTCATTTTGGAGATGCGGCATCCAATTGTGTGTGACTTGTTCCCGACATTGAGATGAAATGATATCTCAAGCCCAGCCGCCCTATGAAACTACAAGGCTTATATACAATGGACGGCCTGACTCACACCACTTTGCCTGGGCAAGCTTAGTCCTTCTAAGCGGTTTACCAGTACTCGTGTTTGGTTAGTTTTAGCTCTGTGTGGAAGCAACATGCAGCCAAATCGATTTCTTCAAGCCCCAATGGACGGGGGCGAAGATTTACAAATGGCATGAATCACTTGTTTGCTGTACCACTAGCACATTGGCTGAATCAAAATCAGTGCAGCTGGCTTCACATTTTTCTAAAGTACTGTTAGCATATGTTCTGTTTTAGCATATGTTCTGTTTGCTATTTTAAATTGTGAAAGTGTTTGAAAGTTGAATTAAGTCTTCTCTGTTATATTAAGTAATGCTTTCCAAAAATAACTGCTTGTTTTCTGGATCATATATTAGAACAAAGATGATCATATTCAAGAATATAACTTTCTTACAAGGTGACAGTTAGTGCGATTGAAGTAGACTGAAGGGGCATTGTCAGAGTGAGCCAAAAACAACAGTACCATTTTGTCTACAGTAATCTGTGTATACAGTGGGTCAAAAGATCAGAAAATATTGTCTGTGTTATTATTATGACTACTTGGCTGAAACATAATACAATACAAACATCATTATTCTTGGCCATTCAAGCAACCTGTGTCATTCCAGTATGACAATCAGACTTTTCAAACTTTTTAAGATCACCGCATCAGTTAAATACATACTTATTAGAGTCAAGTAAAATTGTCTGGTTTACAGAACCATCCAGTTTACTTGCCATTTCAACAATCATTGTCATACTAAGCTTCAGCATTGCCTCCACTTCTATTTAGAATTACATTAATGCAAAAACGCTTGTTCTAAAATATTTTTTTTAAATAAGACCTGATTGAATTGTTAAAGCTCGAAATGAATAGTGTTTTTGGTCTTCATCAGGGCATCATAATTGATACAAATGCTAATTATATATGAGCTCATACTACAGACCATCATATAAACATATATATATTCATGTTTATTACATATTGGCGAACAATTTTTTTGATTGAAAATGTCGCACCATATGATATCAACAAATGGTTTGAAACAATTCAAAACTCTAACCATTACTATTCAATGTTCAAATGCGGTATGTTACCGGTCTCAGATTTTCAAGAAAGTTTAGTAAAATGTTCTACATACATATGGTCAGTTTTCATATTAAAATGATGGGGTGACAAGAACTGCAACAGTGTGAAATCAAACGTCAAACATACTCCAAAAGATTTTATGGTTGTGAATTCTGGGATCTGCTCCATATGAAATTGAGCATGGTGTATCGAACTTTGCCTAAACAATGCTAAATGTGATACAGAGATTACTACAGTGATGCCTGAGAACAAAATAACTCCAAAACATCAAAAGGTGGAATGTATATATACACTAGTTTGAGGGTACCCCTAGTTTCAGATGTGGACATAAACAAAACACTGTATATTTATAACGAAAACAGATATAAGAGTGAAATAGCTAAATAATGAATAGTCATTAACCAAGCAGTAATTATGCACAATATCATGAAAATCTGTGCGTGTGCAGAACCCTATGGAAATTTACTAAAGGCTGGAACTCCCCCTTTCCTTCAGAAAAAAATCTTTTTAGGGGAATGAAAGAGTGCACTATATATCACACGCATGTATTATCATACTCCAAAAACTTTTATATAAGGACATCATACTAAATATCAAAGGCTTGAACCTTCTACTTTCGCATAAGGAAATATTTTAAAATTTCCAGATAATTATTTAAAAACACAATTTTTTTCAGCCCTGGTGTTTAGATCTAGATTTGAAGCTACACTCTAGCATGACTGATCTGATTCTTAACTGTTTACCAAAGTCCTGTTATGGGAATCAAAACTTGAATATAGGTTTCTGAACGTTCAATCATTTTTCACTATGCACGGATGCAGCCTGATTATTGTCACACGTAATCGCCACGCAATTTATGGCTATTCATGTGCCGTGTGGCGGCCGCACAACGTCTCCCCGTACATCATCATAGTGCAGATTATATGTTCTGGTCCTTTGGGATCATTGAGTTCATATGGTATCATTTTGAAAATAGAGTTATGCTTAAGCCGGTGCTAGAGGGCGTGGATGGTGTTGAACATTTTAGTACTGGTCATGAACAGACTCAATAAAACCGAGTCTGCTTTTTCGTTTATTTGGTGTATTCCTTGCTTCCAAAGGATCTAACTTCAGAACTTATTCTATTTAAACTTGACCGCGTTGATATTATAAATTGAGCTGTCCTAACCATGAGTTGAAAGATCATAAATTTTATGAATGTATTATTTATTTGGTTACTTTGCATTAACGGGTAACCAACCTAAGCAACCGTCACTGTTTACTGAATTATATTCTGACACCTCAAAATTAAAAATGGATCTGTACTTAGCTTGCATTTAAAGCGTTTCCAATGTGAGTAGCAGAAATATATTCTGACATCAGAGCACCAATGGTTCTGAGCCACTTACCTGAGTGCTGATGATATTTGAAGCCATTTGGTTTCCGGCAATACATGAAAGATCTATTATCAAACATTTGGTCCTCCATCCCATAAAGGCTTTATATGAAATCTGGCTTAATTTTTGCCCAGCTGTTTTGGCCCCATCCATCGGGGCTTGGAGAAATATACTGGGTAAAATCATGCTTCCACGAAGAGCTGAAACCGACCGCACATAAGTACTGGTAATGCGCTAAGAAGATCTAAGCCTGCACAGGCAAAGTGGTGCGAGTCGAACCGTCTCTGCATATAAACCATATTTGTTAGTTTGGATGGTAGGGCTTGAGATGTCATTTCATCTCAATGGCAGGTAATAGTCCACAAACCTGAAGTCAGCATCTCCCGGCCCTTCTGGCTTTCCGCTATTGATGTTTCCATTAGGGTGTAGTTTTTGTTCTTTCCCTTTGGAGTCTTGTGTTTGGCCCTGTGGGTTAATTGTATAGATTCCTGATCATTGCCGTTACTTCTATTTTGACGGGGTCGTAAAGTAAAACATCATATCAAACATTTTTTTTTCGGTACGATAACAGATCCGTGTGATATAGTGCTTTTTTTCCATATCTCAAAAAGGGAAATTTTATGATGAAAATTTGTGATATTTTTCTTATTTTAACTCTAAACACAGTTTGTGAGTGCTCGTTAGAACGCCGCGTATCCACAACCTATGACTTGTAGCAGAAATAAGTTTTTTTTTTTTTTTTTTTTTTTTTTTTTTTTTAGGGGGGGGGGGGTATTCAGCGGGCCTGCTCACTTGATGGAAAAGAAAGAAAACTGAGAGGACTTTTGGCCAAGGTCGATGAGGAACGTTGACCTTTGGTACTTATGCTGCTTCTTTAGCTCTTTAACTTATTGCAAATACCATGTTAGTTCACAAGTAATAACAGTTTTTGAAAAATTATAAAATTCCACTTTTCCTATACAAAAGCAAGAGTGACCAAATTCGACCTTACTGTTAAATGGATGATTTGATGCCAGTGTCAACCCGAGCACATCATTTGAACATGTCACAATTTTTGATTTTCATAAATGAATGTCCTTGAGCCAGATTCATGGAATGAGTTTGATCTTAAACACTCGTGTAGTTTCACTGTGTAGTTTCACTTTTTCATTTATCACAAAAAATTTTAGATCACACATGCCGCAATATTTTCCGAAAAAGATGCACATGGTTTTGACTTTTTCCCATACAAAAGCCTATGCGACCAAAGGTGACCTTAGGCCCATCCCATCGGGCCTTGAAGAAATAGATTGGGCTTCATGATGCTTCCACGCAGAGCTGGAACCGACCGCACGCATCACGTGAACAAGTCCGTGAAATGAAGACCCCCTAAACCCCACTTTATATATAGAAAACCGGGGTTTAGGGGGTATTCATTATTTTTCTTATTTCTGCTCCCAGACATAGGTTGTGGGTACTCGTTAGAACCGCCTGATTGAGGCGGTTCCAACGAGCACACACAACCTATGTTTTGAGTATTTATAGAAAAATATCAAGGATTTTCATCAGAAAAGTAGCCATTTTGGAGATGTGAGAAATGCACTATGCCGTACGGGTGTGTTATCGTAATGCGAGTATTGATAAACTGCTCAGTAGAGGTTCTAAGTCTGTCCAGGAAAACTGTTGTTAGTCGGACCGTCCATGCATATCAACTCTATTGGTTTCATTGAGTGATAGGGCTTGAGATGTCATTTCAATTCAATGTAGGGTAAAAGTCCCATAAAATGGTAGCAACATCTCCAAAATGACCTATACAGTATTGATGGGGATGTTAAACCTCAAATCAAACAAAAAACAAATTTGACACTAAAATAGGTTGTCATCAATCAAACAATTTCTGATTGGCTCGAGACCCCAATACATATATCACATACCTTTGTTTATTTTGATTGGCCCACTACTTCCGAAGAAGAAAATTGAATCGGTTTTAAATTATATGGTCATAATAATGTGACCAAACTCATTACTCTGTTTTTATTTCCTTTTTCCTAAAAGCTTTTACATGAAATTTGATTACAAATGGCCCAGCGATTTCGGAGAAAAAATATTTTTTACATTCACATCTCATTAACTTGCGCAAAGATCAACAAATGAATATGGCATTGAATTCTCAAGACATGTAAATTCGTTTACACATTCAGCTTACTGCATCTACAAACTTTCATATCACAGGCTGCAATATTTTCTAAAACAATACAAGGGTTTGCCTTTTTTCCATTTTGACCTTGGCATAAAATCGGTCAAAATCCTTCAGGGGTCATAAATGAACAATCTATGATTGGCTTCAGTCCTTCATACCACGTACCAAACCCACTGGCTCCGAAGAAGACAATTTTTTAAAGGTTTTACCTGATATGGGCATGTCGGCCATCTTGGTCATGTGAACTGACCTGCACGAACAAATTTTCATTAGCCCATCCCATTATTGTTCCATATGAAATTTGGCTTCAGTCGGCTCAATGGTTTCAGAGGAGATGTTTGAAAATGTTGGCAGACCAATGACAACGGACAGATAACAGAGCCTTGCGATACTAGAAGCTTTTGGTTTAGGTGAGCTAGAAGGCCTGTCCTAACAGTATGTAGGACAATTCTATTTGCATAAATGTGGTAACAGTGAGCATTGCCGTATCGACCCTGAGTATTCTGACACCTCAACTTCTTACTCAGGTTTTTCGCCCACGTCTGATCGGCTCGAAACAAGCTTTTGCGTTCTGCCGCATCTCATCTTGGCTGCTTACACTGTTTACTTAGGCCTATCGTTTCGAACACATAAGGTAGTGAGTGGTATTTTTCACCATAGCTGTCTTTATTTATTTATTTTTTTTTTTTAACAATTATATTCTGACACCCCTGATAGTTCAAATTGGCCTGTCCTAACTGTCGGATGAAAGAGTCTATTTTCTCTAGCATGACCTTATTGTTAGCATAAACCTACCGGAGTAGTTGCCGCATGTCAATAAAATATATTTCGTATAGGTTTGTCCTGTTAGTTGGAAGATTCGTGTTTGTCACAACAGTTTTCACACATTTCTGTCCTAACTGTTAGTTGGAAGATTCTGTTTTGTTACCATAATCCTGACCGTGTATATCTCACACATCAGCAGAGTATATTTCATTTTTGGTGTGGGGGATGTGTTACGGCCCTTTCAAGATTATTTCATATATCGTGCCGATCGTTAATCAGAGGTGGGCGAAAACCGGCGTACCCGGAGCATATTTCATTTTAAGTTGGAAGATTCTATTTTGTCACCATAATTATACTTGAAAAGTTGTCACACAATATAGGTTTATCCGAACTGTTTATGTTTGTTTGTGTGTTTGTTTGTGTTGAGGTTTCAAGATTTATGAAAGATTCAAATATAATTTTGAACCGTTTTAAACATAAGAAATTGACTTATCCAGTTTATAGATAATGTTGCTTGCCGAAGTTGCTATGCTGTAGGATTTTGAACGCCGTTATTTAGTAATCCAAGTACTGAAAGTACTGAGGAAAGTTGATTTATGAGGAATAATTATTATGGAGACAATGCCAGTCGTAGATCAAGCAGTTATCTAGACATTTTGTGAGGGTTAAACAATTCGACGAAGAAACATAAAAATGAGTCATCAATTGTTTTGAGTTTAACGACAGATCAACCCTTGTGGATCATTTTGTCTTCTCCAAGAGAAACGGGGGAAAGAGATAGAAGAGAGAGCAGAAGAGATGAAAGTGAGGGACAAAGGGAATGGAAGTGTTTAAACAGAAGAAATATCAACACTCACCATCTACCGTTACTTGCTGCAAAGACAGCAGGCTTTGCCCAAATGTAAGTCAGTATCAGCTGGACTCCCCAGTGACACAAAATACACATCACCTGTGCCTCACCCAACTGAGTGAGTGAGTGTTTCAGTTTTACGTCCCACCAACAGCTAAGGTCATACGGAGACGGGGCCTCACCCAACTACCCCCACGAAGAAAAAAAGGAAGAAAGAGAGAAAGATAAACGTGTATGCTAACTTCTTCATGGTTTCTAAATTAGCTCAGTACATTCTGTGATGGTCCCATCTGCTAATAATCTTACAGAGAAGTTTTCCTAGCGGGCAAATTACGTCTTAGCAACGTCGCATCAACGTTGCGTTGATACGACGATGCACATACGTTGTGCAGCCGCTTGGAGCTATGTTCCTTCGGGCGTCGGGACATAAAAAGGGGAATAACTTGGACGAAAATAAAAAAAGATCATTTTTAAACCATTTGATTGCACGACCCGCAGAAAAAGCGACCGACTGAAGTCGGTTGATTTTCTAGAGTGCCCTAAAATCACCGTGTCATTCTGTCAGTCTGTCAGTCTGTCCGTCCGTAACCCGTTTGTGAAAATTAGTGATAGTGACTTAACCGCTTGGAATATTTAAACAATTTTTGGCATACTGATAGATATCAATGAGATCTAACCAATGAACTTGCGAAATATTACATTCCATTTAGTATAGCCTCGCCGAGGCGAAAAATGTGAAAATTTTCGAACTGCTTCTCCTCGGAAACCGTTGGGCCGATTGAACTCAACTTTTATATGGAGCCTCTATGGGAAGGGGGAAACCAAAATTTGCTCATGGGGTCCAGGTCACATGACCAAAATGGCCGCCAAGCCATATATCGTAAAAACCCTTCAAAAATATTCTTCTCCAGAACCACTGGGCAGATTTCCACGAAACTTGATAAATAGCATCTGGGACGTAGACCCATCATAAATTGCTAAAATGGTGACTCTGGGTTGACCTTGACCTTCTTTGTGCCTAGGTCAACTTTGACACATATGCTTTTGTATTGGAAAAGTGAGAATGCATTTTATCCTGCAAACGATTCAGAATACAGTACTAAAGTATAAGATATATTTTTGCTCCTTACGATAAGGCCCATTTATTGGGGGAACCATTTTAGGTCCAGGTCACATGACAAAAATGGCCGCCATACCCATATATGGTAACACTCATAAAGCTAAAAGCATCCGGCGGGTCGTGCACTTCAGCTGAAGCACTGGTTTAGACATTATAACTCTGATCAGACGCCGCGTTTAGCGAACTTCGACTACCCAAGGCGAATTAAAATACGTTTATTCAAAATAAAACATTAACCAATAAATGCCAAATTGTTTCAATACTGGGACATTCGGAAACAGTTAAGACAGATTAGAGGCCACAGAATGTAGCGTATGATCGGTGTCTTCACTATTTGCTAAAAGTACAGAACTTGATGTAAAACTCACAGCTTTCAAAATATGTTTTGTAAATAGAGCTCTCGAAAGCAGGTGAATAACTGTGTTTGATGTCGGTCAGTTATGGGTTGTTTAGTCGGTCACTGATAATAACAGAGAAGCGAGCTAACCCTTTTAACCCTGTAGACCGGTGCAGACGCCGCGGTAGAAATACACTGTATCTATACAAACCTTGTAGATCCTACGGCACGTAGCTAGCACGTCTCGCCAGAATCTACATGTTCACTGTTTAATTGCCATCATGTGAGTGAACTAATCAGAAATCCCTTTCTATAAGAGTATATTTAAAGCGAGAAGAGTCCTGTTCAGAAACTCAGGGATGAAAGAGTAAACATAAAAATCATCGGAAAGCGCGTAGGAAAATAGTCCTAGAGTATTGTTTTCTGTTCAGAATATGTCTTTTTGTGCCAATTAATATTCAATCCGTATAAAGTCTCGAACAATGAAACATTTTGAAACACGTTCCGTGCCTGCAAAATTAGTTTTTAAGAGTTCCTTTGGACTATTTTATGCAGCGAACAAACAGCGGAGGTGAAGTAACGCGGTCCAGTACCGGAAGTAGAAATGTAATGACATAGAAACTTGATTTTATAAATCAACTTTCAACAAAGGTACAGATCAGCTGACAGTATAGTGTGAACAATTTAACCTGAGACTGACCTTTATGCAAGGAATAAATTAGTAATTGTTATCGCCTAATACGTCGGCTTTCGTAAACTTCTCGTGAATTTTCCGCACCACGTGAATAGCGGTCCATTTACCGACCTCTATGTATTGTATAACAATATTGCCAACTTCGGAAAAAGACGAGGACAAATAAATGCATTCAGTCGGGTGTGAAATTATGTTAATAGAGTTCACCAGTCAATTTGTTCGCACTATATCCACGGCATTTGTCTTTCGGTGCTTGGGTACTAGCATTACTTAATACATGTTGTAACAAAGTCCACACCAACCGACAAATCATGCATCCGAAATGCTTCCGACACTGAGCAGGTAGGTGTATAGACTTAAATCGTCACATATACCCCAAAGACAGTTTTGCCACGAAATATAGTACAATCTCGGACCACTTTCCTTAGCGTCGAACATACATCCAGCACGTCAAACAAGCTAGCATAACGGTATTTATTTTACCATGAAAAATGGTATCGCCTATTTACCATGATTCGTTTTCAAAATATTAGTGTGTCATTTTGGAGACGATGCCTCCGATTGTTTGGTACTTTTACCCGACACTGAAATGAAATGACATCTCAAGCCCTACCATCGGTTTCAGTTCCGCGCGGAAGAACCATACAGCGCTCAATATGTTGAAATATTTTTGTCACCATAATCCTACACGAGTAGTATTCACACATCAACTGAGTATTCTTTATGGGGCTGAATTTTAGTATGAATGACTTATTTTTTTGTTGCCAGAATACTACCTGAGTAGTTGTCGTTCATGAATCAAATACATTTCAAATTAGTCAGTGTTAAAAAAGTCTGTCCTAATATTCTTTTTTAACTCACCGGGTGGAGCTATTGTGTTCACACAGTGTCCGTCGTCGCCGTCCGTCCCTCCGCCCGTCTATTCTTTGGATGGTCTGCTTTCAAAGTTGTTCAAAAACGTCAATGTCATACAGAACCCTTGTTGCCATGGCAACGGAAATGGAAAAATAAGAGACAACCTTTAAAATTTTTTTGCTAAAACCAAACGACCCAGGCCTTTCATATTTAGTGCACACCTTTATCTAGTAGACCTCTGTCACGATTGTTAAAATTTTGGCCCTCAATGAAGGGGTTCTGTCGAGTACCCACAACCTATGTCTTGGAGTATGAATAAGAAAAATATGTATACCCCTGTAAACCCCAGTTTTCTCTATAGAAAGTGGGGTTTAGAGTGATGTTTATTACCCGGACATCAACATGATGAAAACTAGATTTTCCTTACAATAACACATCCATGCGACATTGTACATTCCTCCTTTTCCCACAACGGTTACTGTTCCATTACGAAAACACGCCTATACAAATACATTGTAAACTTTACCTCCGAAAATCGAATTTTTTTACATGTAGATGAAAATTGTGATATTTTTTATTTCTGCTCAAAATAAAGATTGTGGGTACTCGTTAAGACCACCTCATCGAGGCGGTTCTAACGAGTTGCCACAATCTATATTTTTAAGCAGTTATAAGAAAAACAAGACTAACTCCTGTAAACCCCAGTTTTACTGTATAAAAGTGGGGTTCAAGGAGGTCAAAATTATATAGGCGTGTTTTAATGATGCTGATGAAAACTTGTGATATACGTGTACATGTAACTCTTATTTGAGCCCCGCCAAGCGAATTTGGGTCTTCGAGCATTCCGTCCTGACAAATTTTAACTGCGCATGCCCAGCCATTCAGAGGGGCCAGGGATATGGCTTTCTGTCTGAAGGTTCCTCTTGATTCACTGCTTGTATGAGCGAGCAGCGAAGGTTCTGGCGAGACTGCGCGGATGCGCAGGCTCGCCTGAACCTTCGCTGCTCGCATAGGCGATAAGTACCAAAATCGCTTGACGGGGCCCATTTATACTCAAAACATAGACCGTAGGTGACCTTTAGAACCGTTTCGGTGAGGCGAGTCTAATGAGTACCCACAAACTAAGTCTTGAAGCAGATAAAAAGCAGATTAATGTAACGCCCCGTAAACCCCAGCTTTCTCTATATGCATTGGGGTTTACAGGGATGTTCATTTTACGCGCGTTTTAATGTGTTGTTGGGTTTTACACTACAGTTTGAAACTTGTTTAATAGTTTCAACATTTTGCTACTCAAGGCTCGAAAGATAAAAACTATTAAATTCGTTTAATATATATCATGAAATGAACACTCATATAGGGTTCTCTTTAGTTTTGGGGGCTCCAGATAAACATTTGACACTTAGCCTGCCCAGATGTTTTATTATTATTGTTATTATTATTATTAGTTTTTGCTTTAACAATCAATCAGAATAATCGCCATTTCATAATCATTAACATTCTTACAAATTCATGTATCATTACCCTTTAGCACACCATCGAATACTGTCTGTCTGTCAATCTTTATTGATTTATCATTATAATTATTATAATTATTATTATTATTATCATTATTATTATTGTTGTTGTCGTTGTTGTTGTTGCTTCTGCTGCTTGCTTTATCATTCAGCGGCCCGCCGGAACGTAATCTCTGTCATTTCTTGAATTCAGCACCTCTTCTTTGGGGCATATTTCTTTCGAGATAATCGTGAAGCCCTGAAATTAAATCCAATATTATAAATAAGCCAGCGCACGTTAAAACCTACAATAAGTGTGTGTGTGAATTCGGGTTTAACGTCGCTTTCAACAATTTTTCAGTCATATCACGACGGTGTCTGGTTGCGACAGGGAGCTCAATGCTCACATTTATAGTGCTGCCTCACTGAAGTATCATGTCCCAGACACATTACATGATACCACACCCAGTCACATTATCCTGACACTGGATCGACCAGTCCTAGCTCTACCCCGTAAATCTGAGTGCCAAACGAGGAGCAGCTAGTACCATTTTTAACGACTTTGGTATGTCGCGGCCCGGGGTCGAACCCCAGACCTCCCGTTCCC
Source organism: Lucinisca nassula (assembly GCA_963580285.1). NCBI lineage: Eukaryota > Metazoa > Mollusca > Bivalvia > Lucinida > Lucinidae > Lucinisca > Lucinisca nassula. The sequence continues at coordinate 89,016,406 of OY757025.1, read as the reverse complement.
CGGAGCGGACACTCTACCAACTGAGCTATCGGGGCCGGTAAAACCTACAATAAGACATGTGCGCCCAGCGAAGACTCAGATCAGCCTGCGCATCCGCGCAGTCTAATCAGAGTCTTCTTTGTGCGCTCTAAGAATAGCTAAGGACCCATTGCTCCTTCATGCGGCAAGAGAAGACTCTGCTTCGACTATATGGATGTCAGGCTGATCTGATTCTTCGCTAGACGCACATGTCTTATTGTAGGCTTTGTCATGCGCTGGCTCAAATCCGAAATGTAAACTTTGAATTCTACTAATTCTGCGCGTCAAAGCTTATTCAGAAGGTTGCAGTTATTTTTCTTCGTGTTTTCTGCATACCATTACGATAACACATCCGTGTGATATAGTGCATTTTTCAAACCTCAAAAAAATGGTAATTTTTCTGATGAAAATATTTGATATTTTTCTTATTTGTACTCCAAACATAAGTTTTGGGTGCTCGTTAGAACCGCCTCATTGAGGCGGTTCTAACGAGTACCCACAACCTATGTCTTGGAGCAGAAATCAGGAAAATAATGTTTACCCCCGTAAACCCCAGTTTTCTCTATTTAAAGTGGGGTTTAGCGGGTCTTTTTTTCACGGACAGGTTGACGTTATACAGAGTCCTCTACATCACGCAAACATGCCTATATAATTTTGACCCCCTTGAACCCCACTTTTATATAGTAAATCTTGGGTTTCCGGGGGTATACCTTATTTTTCTTAGTTCTGCTCTAAAATATAGATTGTGGTTACTCGTTAGGACCACCTCATCGAGGCGGTTCTAACGAGTTGCCACAATCTATATTTTTGAGCAGTTATAAGAAAAACAAGGCTAACTCCTGTAAACCCCAGTTTTACTGTATAAAAGTGGGGTTCATGGAGGTCAAAATTATATAGGCGTGTTTAATGATGCTGATGAAAACTTGTGATATACGTGTACATGTAACTCTTATTTATACTAAAACATAGACGGTAGGTGACCGTTAGAACTTTTTCGATGAGGCGGTTCTAACGAGTACCCACAAACTAAGTCTTGAAGCAGAAAAAAGCAAAATAATGTAACGCCCCGTAAACCCAAGCTTTCTCTATATGCATTGGGGTTTACAGGGATGTTCATTTTACGCGCTTTTTAACGGGTTGTTGGGTTTTATACTACAGTTTTAAACTTGTTTAATAGTTTCAACATTTTGCTACTCAAGGCTCGAAAGATCAAAACTATTAAATTCGTTTAACATGTATCATGAAATGAACACTCGTATAGGGTTATCTTTATTTTTGGTAGCTCAAGATAAACATTTGACACTTAGCCTGCCCAGATGTTTTATTATTGTTTTAAGATTTTGCTTTAAAAATTCATCAGAATAATTGAGAAAAAAATCGCAATTTCAGTATCATTAGGATTCTTAAAATATCATTACCCTTATAAGCACACCAACGAATACTATCTGCCTGTCTGTCTTCATTGATTTATTATCATTATTATTATTATTTTCATTATTATTATTATTATTGTCGTTGTTGTTGGTGCTGCTGCTTGCTCTGTCATTCAGCGGCCCGCCGGAACGTAATCACCACCATTTCTTGAACGCAGAACCTCTTCTTTTGGGCATATTTCTTTCGAGATGATAGTGAAGCCCTGAAATTAAAACCAATATTATAAATAAGCCAGCGCACGTTAAAACCTACAATAAGACATGTGCGCCCAGCGAAGACTCAGATCAGCCTGCGCATCCGCGCAGTCTGATCAGAGTCTTCGTTGTGCGCTCTAAGAATAGCTAAAGACCCATTGCTCCTTCATGCGACAAGAGAAGACTGCTTAGAATATATGGATGTGTAGGCTAATCTGATTCTTCGCTAGACGCACATGGCTTATTGTAGGTTTTGTCATGCGCTGGCTCAAATCGTAAACTTTGAATTCTACAGGAGGATAACACAGCTACATAAAGTCGAACTTCAATGACTCGAAGACCTTCGGGAGCATGAGACTTTGTTCGAGATAGGGTAAGTGCGAACTATTGAGGGTTGCCAATACTGCCTGGCGAGGCATAACAGGGATGACCTTAGGATACAGACAAGTCCAAGCACTGCATCATCATCCTGTCATACTATGTGCCGGAACTTACCGGTGGTTGGCATAAAACGTCTTTCGCAATTTATCGCCATTGTAAACACGATTTTATTTTATATATTAAGGAAGTCTTATATTTGGATTGAAACAACGATCTAGACCCTTTTCAATTAAATAGACATTTCTAAGCTTGTAATTAATGATTTCAAGAGGAATCGGTACTGTTTTGGTGATATCTGCTTGCCATATTTACGAAGGTAACAAGGCGGGTTTGGTCTTTCTTCAGTTTTAATGATATGCGTATATCTGCAGAAACTATGATCCGTAGCAGCAAATGCGTGAATCGAATCGAATTTAAATGCGTACTAGAATCGAATTTAAATGCCGATTTATAGTGTACCTTGATAGATTATCCGTGAAAGTCAATTGGAAAAAAAAAAACGCGGAACAGAACTCTATTTGCAGTGTGTTTACATTTCGCCAATCACAAAGAACTGTAATCCATGTCAGATTTCAAGGGGAAGTAATTCACGCATGGGCAATGAAATGTAAACAAAGTCACGTGTCTAAACATTTGATCCATCTATACAGTGAAATTCCGCTACTATGACCACCTAAAATTAAGACTAATTCTGCGCTTCAAAGCTTATTCAAAAGGTTGCAGTTATTTTTCTTCGTGTTTTCTACTAACCATTACGATAACACATCCGTGTGATATAGTGCATTTTTTCAAACCTAAAAAAAAATGGTAATTTTTCTGATAAAAATTTTTGATATTTTTCTTATTTGTACTCCAAACATAGGTTTTTGGTGCTCGTTAGAACCGCCTCATTAAGGCGGTTCTAACGAGTACCCACAACCTATGTCTTCGAGCAGAAATCAGGAAAATAATGTTTACCCCCGTAAACCCCAATTTTCTCTATTTAAAGTGGGGTTTAGGGGGTCTTCATTTCACGGACAGGTTGACGTGATACAGAGTCCTCTACATCACGCAAACATGCCTATACAATTTTGACCCCCTTGAACCCCACTTTTATATAGTAAAACTGGGGTTTCCGGGGGTATACCTTATTTTTCTTATTTCTGCTCTAAAATATAAATTGTGGGTACTCGTTAGAACCGCCTCGATCAGACGATTCTAACGAGTGCCCACAATCTATTTTTTGAGCAGAAATAAGAAAAAAATCACAAATTTTCATCATAAAATTTTCATTTTTTTCGGCGATAAAGGTGGCAATGTAATTGTATAGGCGTGTTTGCGTAATGAGTTAACAATTTGATCACTAACGAGCTCGTTAAGCTAACGATGCTTTGAACAACTTGATTTCATGTTCCTAAAAGCTGAATCCCTCTGAAAAGAGTGGTCTACTTCAAAGGAAAGAATTCGCTGAATATTTTCCCTTAGAGTATACTTTTAATGATTAGGTAGGCCATTAACACGCCCATACAAATATTTTGAAAATTTTACTACCAAAATGAACATTTTCTGATTAAAATTCTGAAAATCGTCATATTTATGCTCAAAACAAAAGATTGTGGGTACTCGATAGAACCACATTGGCGAGTCGGTTCTACGAGTACCCAAAACCTATGTTTTTGAGCAGAAATAAGAATAACTTATGTATATATGTATCCCTGTAAACCCCAGTTTTACTATATAACAGTGGGTTTTAAGGCGTGTATTCGTAATGCAAAGACATATTTGACTTGAAGGAGTATATTCGCCTTTACCCCTGGTCTTGCTATTCACGACAACCCCTATCTTTGCAAACAGTGTATATCCAGATCAGATGGCTTCTGAAGGAGCCATCTAATCAGGATCTACACTGTTTGACATTCAATTTATGAATCTGAAGGAATGGATTACATCAAGTAATCTGATTGGTTCAAAATCAGAGATGGTTGTGGCTAAAATGAATATTCAGCAAGAGAAGGGTTTAATCATGAACTGTCCTGCCAAATGTTTGCTTTGCACACCTCGGATGAAGATATCGATTTCTGCGCATAGTAGGACTCGGTACAGTTCCGGAATTGTCCTGCCCAGAGAAGGAATTCTCACCTTGTTGCGCAAAGTGAGAATTTAAGAATCTGATTTGGGGTTCTGTTGTAGATGGGCGTATCCAACCCTCGGGATGACCGTACTGAGCGGAACCTCGGCATAGCCTCGGTTCCGCTCAGCACGGTCATCCGAGAGTTGGGCGTTTCATGGGTGTATCCAACCCGAGGGATGACCGTGCTGAGCGGAACAGAGGCTATGCCGAGGTTCCGCTCAGCACGGTCATCCCGAGGGTTGGAAACGCCCATCTACAACAGAACCCCATATGGGATTCTTTTTCTTGCACAACACCTCCCAAACATTCCCTTTTTATTTTGTAGTAAATAGCAGAACTACAGACAATATTTCTTTTCTTCTTTTTTAAGATTTCATACAAAAATCCTGTATTCAGTGTCCTTTTACAATAAATGAGTCAAATAGTGATTTTTTTATTTCGTTCTTTTTTATTTTTGACCTATTATTTTGACAGCTCGCACATGTATATTATTTACAAAATAAAAGTAGTGCAGAAGTAGTTGCGGCAGTTGAATAGAATTGAAGCGCACTTATGTTAGTTGCCTGGGTCGGAACACCAGGGTCAGAACATAAATTTCCATCCCAGGGTAAAATCGCGGATTTCCTTGTCTGGTGTGCAAGAATAGATATTTCGAGATAGAATAGGATCCGCACTATGTTTCGAAAAGTCGAGTACTGGTAAACCGCTTAGAGGATCTAAGCCTGCCCAGGCAAGCGGTGCGAGTCGGCCCATCCATGCTTATAACCCCTTTTGGTTTCATTTGGCGGCTGGGCTTGAGAAGTCATTTCATCTCAATGTCGGATATTACTAAAAGCTCCACGAAATTAGAAGCACCGTCTCCAAAATGACCTTTACAGTGTGATGTCGCGGACGTTCAACCTCAAATCAAACAAACAAGCAAATTGTTGCGAAAAGTTAGAATTCCAAGCACGACAATTCCACGCCATTTCCACGACCAAAGGGAGAGAATTGACGTCACCTAAAATCGATTTAAGTCTGCTGTTGACCTACTGGCGGCTCTTCTGTTTTACATGTATGTATTTTTGAATGGCCATTTTGAGGGGTAAAAAACGTCTTTTTGGCTTTCCACTTGAAATGTTTCCATTATCGTGGAATTGTTTTATGTTGCTGTTTCTTTCCGTCTGACGTCTTGGTGTAACTGTATCTATTCCTGATCATTGCCTTCACTTCTGCTGTGTCCCTCCGTAAAAGTGAGACTCGCGACAAATGAGAATTAATCAGCCTTTTTGAGTGGATTCCGCTGATTTTCTAATACCGTGTCTTTAAACTACAGCTGTAGTATGGTTTTGAATTTAAGGGGAACGGGAACGCAATCAGGAGAGGTAACTCTTCGTATCCCATGTCAACAGGCTTCAACTCTTAAAGAAAAGAATTTGCTCCTGAGGAGCAAATTCTTTCCTTTAAGAGCAGACCACGATTTCAGAGGGACAGGTTTTATAGAAAAGCGAACAGGAAGTCCCGAAAGTTGTCTCGCTTTGAAAAAAATGGCGGACAATCTGCCAGGTTTCCCATTCCCCATAATTATCATTATCGCTTTAGGTAGGTAAAATCATTGCAAATCTAAATCTTAATCGGGTTAAAAGGTGTAAACGCCCCAACCTATTACAAAGGAATTCTTCAACATTCAATAGCTTTTGTCTGTTTGATTTGAGGTTTAAAGTCCCTGTCAACACTGTTAAGGTCATTTAGGAGACATTTCTTCAAATTTTGTGGGACTTTTACCCGACATTGAGATGTAGTGACATCTCACGCCCTGCCGTGCAATGAAACAAATAGGGATTTTAAGCATGAACGGGCCGACTCGCACTGCTTTGCCTGGGCAGGCTTTGATCCTAAGCAGTTTCCAGTACTCGTGCGGGTTGGTTTCAGCGGTACATGGAAGCATCATGCAGCTCATCTATTTCTTCAAGCCCCTATGGGCGGGGGCCGTACATTGAAGTGAAAACTTACGTAAGTTCTAAGACATATTTCGCCATTCGCAATAGTTTTCGGAGTGTCTACCGCTGGATCGCAAACATAAGTCACAATTGAATTCCTGCAAAATATTTACCAAACCATCATACACTATATAACTAGAGGATCTTACATGCCTAGTGTTCATGTACCATTGAATTTATTAAACGAGTTCAGGGAAGGGATAAAATGCGAGGCTTCGCCGAGCATTGTATCCCTTTCCCTCAACACGTTTTATAAATTAAATAATTCACGAATGCAAGGTTTAAAACGTATTTAAATCACGATTTTGTACAAAAATGTCAAAATTCCGCCATTGTTAAACGCGACGCCGTTAAGGACGTCGTACATGTAACGGTAATTAATGGACGTGAATAATTTGCATATCTATGCCACTAGTAGATTACTGAATATATACAGTATATTACATACCGTTATCACATTCTCAAACGCGACGTCATATGATAATGCTCGAGGGTTGATATTGCGGGCGATAACCAAAACACCATGTGATAATCTGTTTATCGCATCTCGTTTCTATATTTATACGGCGGATCGCCATATTTACATATTGATGGATCCATCAAACGTTGTTGTTTTATATGATTCGATACTGTGTATTATCCGTAACAAAGGTCACACAATGGGGTTTTGGCCCGCAACTGGGAAAATGTTTGACTTTTTTCAGTGTTCACATTTTTCATGTCTTCAACAAATGTGTGCGTAAACGTCTGTCTCTCTCTTCGACCATGCTTTTTTCAGAGACACTCGTTTCATACAGAAAAGCAAATGGGTGGGGTTCATCTTTTATGAAACGAGTTCCGGGAGCTTCCCACTTAATGTTTTCCATAGGCGACAATAATAAACTTTTACCTGCGCCTACAAAAACTACACATACAAAACTTTTCAAACCTTACTTGTTTATAGAGCCATCCTAGCCTAACACGTTAATGAGAAAAAATCCACATGTTGATCGGCTCATTTTCAAGTTACAGTCAACCATGTTTGTTTACCTGCTAGAACGGAGTAAATAAAACCAACAATTTTTAAGGAGGGGCCGACCATATAAAATCAGCAAAAAATTCTTTGAGCTTGCAGATATATTTATAAAACATGCATCATTTCATTCCCTTATACCTATCATTTTCTCACATTGAAATAAAACATGGGATATATATCCAATGGAAGCAAGTCTGGTATTTAGAATGCAATTAAAAGCTCTGTCCCAAAGTGATAAAACCCGGCACGTCCCAATATTTATGGTAATGCTACCTATACCAAACCCTTATTTTCTTTATGATGCATCAAAAGAAATGCCAAATAGAAATTTAGGTCATATGTAATAATTTAGTCATGCATAATAAAAGTTCAGTCACAAAGAATCTTTCAAGTTTGAGAAAAAGTTATCGCTTTCAGATTCAGTAATGAAAGCCGAACAAACCACAGTTTTTGAAAAGCGCAAAAGTTTAACTCTTTCTGGAATGGAACGCAGACACCGACTTGCATTAGTGGTTCTTCTCTAATGTCTTCGGAACAATTCAATCCTAAAATGCACAGAATTATGCCTAAATAGCACCAATACTCATTTTTATGGCTATTTTCACACCTACACCCCTATTTAAAGTACAAATGGCATTTTGAGGATATTTTGAGGACAACAATGCCAAGAAAATGTGTATAAATGCTTTCATTCCATGAAGAATAGCTGAATACATCTGTCCACATCCTTTTACATGAATACAATAAAATAGAACTTATAACGGATGAGAAAACTTAACCGGATATTGCAGCGGGCTGTTCGGAGGGACAACTTTGAAGTTTTGCTTTGGTTTGAGACATAGTGCTAGTGCCATTAAAAACCTTACACTTATATTCCAGATGGAGTAGATTCTTTCTTGTGTTTGTGCAAATACAATTACTGCAAGTCTCCTTTCCAAACACATCAATAACAACTGATTTACATGGCTTTAAAGTAACCCCCCTCCCCCCTTCCAGAGAACATAGATTAGAGGCAAAAAATCATCAAATACATCCAGTTAGACCTAAATTAACACTACCATCACATTTTTACAGTTTCTATGGCAAAATACATGCCATGAAGATACATTTTATGAAACAGAATTGTACAGAACCTACAAATGTGTGGAAATAGCATGTAATGACTGAAAACAGGATAGTGGTCTACTTTTGCTATAGGGAGCTTTCCACTAAATGTTTTCCATAGGCGACCATATTAACCTTTTACCTGCTCCTACAAAAACTACACATACAAAACTTTTCAAACCTTACTTGTTTATATAGCCATCCTAGCCCAACAAGTTAATGAGAAAAAATCCGCATGTAGATCGGCTCATTTTCAAGTTACAGTCGACCATGTTTGTTTTCCTGCTAGAACGAAGTTAATAAAACCAACCATTTTTAAGGAGGTGTGACCATATAAACTCAGCAAAAATTTCTTTGAGCTTGCAGATATATTTATACAACATGCATCATTTTAGTCCCTTACACCTATCATTTTCTCACATTGAAATAAAACATGGAATATATATCCAATGAAAGCAAGTCTAGTATTTAGAACGCAACTTAAAGCTCTGTCCCAAAGTGATAAAAAGTAGAAGTAAAACAAAGATCAGGAATCGATACAATTAACTTACTCCATCCATCAAAGACACCAAAGGGAAAGAAACACAAACATTAAGCGACCAGACCATAATGCAAACCTAAACAAAGGAAGGCCATAAGGACAGTTACTTTTCCACAAAAGTGCCATATGGCCATCCAAAATAAAAAGACACAAGTGATACACACAGTAAGTAACACACAACACAATAAATAAACCGCCACAGAAGAACCGCCTTGGAACGGTCAGTAGAAAGATTTCCACTGGGGGGGGGGCTTAAATCGATTTTACGTGGCCACAATCCTCGCCCTTACTTCCGTCGCGATTTAGACAAATAATCTGTTCAGTCCGCATTCAGGCCTCCTGACTCATCAGTGCAACATCTCCGTGAACACAAAAAAATCAAAGAACCACAGAGGTGAGACAACGGTGAGGACTCGACAGCAAGAAACCACTGAAATGCTGGAGCAAATGAAAACCAACAATTAGACTCCGATGGGCCCGACCAGAGACAGAGCATTAGTGATAAAGCCCGGCACATCCCAGTATTTAGTGTAATGCTACCTTCCTGTGTACTGTGTCGATTTAACTCTAAACATCCGTTCAACTGGTCGTTGGTTGTTGATGTTGAGCTTTCATATTGGGGGCCGTTGATGCCGTTTTATCTTTCGTCACTGTGGAGTCCTACTGATATTGGCAAGATGTGCAAGGCCTGCGATACTTGTGTGTGGGTATTGTGGAGGATGGGGAGGGGTGGGTAGGGGGGCAGATGTTGCTGTTTCTTCTGTTCTACACTTTCAGTCATTTTCCCCAGTCTCCCGTGTCCCTCATTGCAACTCCTCTAGACTATCTCTTCTACATTTTTCTCTTTTTGTTTGACTCAAAAGTTTGGCGTGTCGTGAAACCCTCAACAATCAATCAGTTTGACAGATTACCCTGGAATGTTTACATCACATGATGACGTAGTTGTTAGGGATGACGTAGTTGTTAGCAATGACTGTGCCACTGATGATTTTTAAAGTAGGAAAATCGATTTTTTACTTTTAGATGTCTGGACACAGTCTGTCAGTCTGGGCACAATAACCTCTCTTAATGATTACTTCCGGTTATCAGCCCGGGCGGACAAAAACTGGTTATCAGGCGCAGTGTCCATAACCTTCGGTATGTCTCGTTGTTATCGCATATGCAAACATGCGGATATGGATCTTAATAAAAAACAAGTATGTGATATTATCTAATATACGTAGGTACTCGTAGTTGATCACTGGCTATGTAATTGCCAATGCTACTGTTGCAATAATATGTGAGATTCACTTTGAAAGCAAATACTACCTTGTGTTATCATTGGAGGTGTAATTGCCAATGACATTGCTGCCATCATACGTCAGATTCACTTTGGACTCGGCTCCAATATCGATGTATACTCCCGTCGAATTTTCCAACTGACATCCCTGCAACACATTGGGAAGGTGTTAATAATCACGACTTTGTTAACATTCTTCGAAGACGCAAGACGTACTAACGTAAATACAAAGTATGATGAATGATTGGAGAACGCCAAAGATTTGCGACAGTATATTCTATAGGGATGAATTTCATTTTGGTGGATTTTATCTATGTGTAAACTCAAACTTATCTAATTGCTCGAAATGTACATAATGAAGGCGAATGAGAGTTATTGCTCTATACTTCGGAAATCCGCCGTCATCACGTAACGTCGCTTTTCATTGGCTGACATTTGGTTTTTGTACTTCACAGTGTTTTCGATTTGTGCAAAATTGCACAATTTGCAACAAAGTAACCGAACAAAACACATCAGAATGAGGACAACCATAAAAAATCACTTTTGGAGGTAAAATGTCGGTTTTACGGTCGCAAATTGCGTTTTACAGAATTTCCGACTGTAAAAGCGCCGAACTAACTTCCAAAAATGGCAATTGTGAATACTGGTACATGTATCCTCTAAATGGCAGAGAGACACCAGCTCGCGTCAACGAAAGAAAAGAACTTGAAGACACAAACTCACAAGGAAAAAAACACACAAAAAAAGAAAAAAAAAAAGAACTCGTGCACCAAAAGGCAATGTCAATGAATATACATTAGAACTGCTAATGAACGACCTCATTGAAACAATCAGCAATAAAACGTGTGTGGAGCTTCAATGGAAAACGACAATTTAACCACCAGCTTCAAAGTCAACGCAGATCCGTCCAAAAAACGATAAAAGGTCACTTTCATGTTGCAATTTTATAGTCGAATAGCTCAGCAATAACTTTTGCCAGTAACATGGAGCAATTCAAGGCTTTCGTGCTTCTGGTCTGTCTAATTATGATATTTCCATCCATTACACTACACTTCCTCATAATCTTATAAAAGAAAAACTTAATGATTTAACTGAATGGACATTTCATACAAAGACTCCCTCCATCTTGCATGTAATGTAACAAATGCGTTTTTCACTTCTGAAGAGCATACAAACTATACTTTATGGTCATGTCAGAAGGTGTGTGAAGCTCTCATCTTTCTACTTGACAATATTTACATTAAGATTTGGTACTAAGTTATTTAGACAAGTTGTGGGTATTCCGATGGGTACTAATTGCACACCACTTGTGGCTGATCTGTTTTTGTTTTGTTATGAGAGAGACTTCATGATGTCCCTTTCTGCTGATAACCAGTCTTAAATCATTGAAGCTTTTAGCTCCACTTCTAGATATTAGGATGATTTATTCAATATTGATAAAACCTATTTCGATGGTTTGATGTTCAAATTTACTCCCCAGAACTCCAGTTAAATAAAGCAAATTTCGTCTGATACCGAGGCCCCGTTTTGGATTTACATCTATCTAATGTGGATGGGTTTGTTTCTTGCAAAATTTATGATAAACGCGATGATTTTGATTTTGAGATTTTAAACTTTCCTTTTTTAGGATGGTGATGTTCCACGTGCGCCATCCTATGGGGTTTATATTTCACAATTAATTCGATTTTCCAGAGTGTGTAGTCATGTAACTGACTTCAACACTCGTAATATATTGTTAACGGCAAAACATCTGGTACCATAAACTACGCAAAGCCTTTTCAAAATTTTATAGACGTCATCATGATTTAATTTCAAAATTTAATACTGGACTTAAATCTCTTCTGCTACAAGGTCTATCAGAACCCGAATTTTATGGTGACTAAGTATATAAATTTAGAAAAAATTATAACCACAATGACTTCAGCACCAAATTTCGTAAACTCATTCTTCGATATAAAAAGATTGGGTACAACATAAATGTTATACTACAGACCGCATGCATTGTAGTTAACCCAATCACGGTTGACAACTTTGCATCCCTCTTTAATTACACGCCGGTTGGTTCAGGCCTCAGATTCTATGACGGTTCCAACGTAAAGACTTATGTTTGTTGGTACCTGATACTCTGCCTCTGGTCGGGCCCATCGGAGTCTAACTATTGGTTTTCTTTTGCTCCTACATTTCTGTTGTTTCTTGCGGTCGAGTCCCCGCCGTGGTTTCATCTCTGTGGTTGTTTGCTTTTGTGTTCACGGAGCTGCACTGATAAGTTAGGAGGCCTTAATGCGGACTGAACAAATTATTTGTCTTAATCGTGGCCACGTTTAATCAATTTAAGCCCCCCCCCCCCCCCAGTTGAATTCGTTTCCGCTGACCGTTCCAAGGCGGTTCTTCCGTCTCGTTATTTTTTATTTATTTTTTATTTTTGTTATAGTTTATCTATGGGTGTTTGTGTCGCTTATATTATTTTATTTTGGATTAACTTTTGGCTATTTTGTGGGAAAGTAACTGTCCTATTCGTTTTCCGCTGTTTGTGTTTCCTTTGGGGTCTGTTGCTTGATGTTTGGATTTCTTTTCATTTGGTGTCTCTGATTGGAGCTGCGGGTTAATTGTATCGATTCCTGACCATTGCCTCTACTTCTATTTAACATAATGCCTTTGTATTAAACAAACACTGTGCATTATAAATCTGAGTTTACGAGGGCTTGTCAATAAACAAAAACAACCTAACTTATTTCTGGGTGAGATCGACCTCTTCTTTTTCGATGTAATTGTCCTCTAGAATGATACACTTGGACCGACGCTGTTCCAGTGCCATCAGACCAGAACTGAAGAAGCCAGGGTTATTGTCTCCGATCCACTCCTCAACTGCCGCGACGACTCCTTCTTTGGACCGGAAATGACGTCCACGGATATCCTTTTTCAAGTTTGGGAATAGGACATAGTCACTGGGAACTAATTCCGGAGAATACGGGTGTACGGTATTAGCTCGTACCTATTCCGCTCCACGGGTCCATTGCAAATTTTGCAAGTGTGGACTCTTGCATTGTCCTGTACGTCGAGCAAATTTGCATAATATGTACCTTTGATTGCACTTTTCCAACATAATAAAGCCTTGTGCATCCCACAATACAGTTGCCATAACCTTATTTGGCCTCGAAGACCCCTGTCCTACCCACTGGCGACTTCGAGTTTTATTCCCTGGCTCATAATAATGGACCGAGGTCTCATCTACAGTCACCAGACGTGAAAGAAAATTATCTTCCTTTGACCTAAACCGCTTCAACAATGCGCTCCATTCTGATGCTCTGATTGCATTTGCCCGTCGCTAAGGTATTTTGGTACCCAACGGGCTGTTAGCTAGGGCATACCCAAGCTATCATGTAAAATTGTTGAAACGCGACCATGTGAAACGTGTAATGCATTCCCTATTTCTTCCATATTAATTCACCTATCCGAGTACACCAGATCTCGTACTTTGTTACATATTTCTTCATCGGTGTCATATGATGGGCGTCTAGACCTGATTTCTCATCTAAAGATGTTCTATCGCGTTTGAATTCCCAATCCCAGAACTTAACTTGTGCGTGCGATGGAACAGAAGACCCATAAACATTGGTCAACTCGCAATGTATTTCCTGACTTTTTTTCCTTTCAAATACAAGTAACGAATACCAGCACGGTTCTCAACTTTTGATAAAAAAAACTTGCTTTTGCATCGCTAGTCATGTTTGACGTTCAATATCTTATGAGTGAATGACACGATAAGGGTGCAATCTTGCCATCATGCCTAAAACATGTATTGAAACAAGGTATGAAAATCTAGATTGTCTCGGTCAATTGGAAATGCGATAGGCTGGTTACTTATTGACTTGCCCCCGCAGTTATACTCTGTTTTCTTTTCTTAGTGTAGTCACTTTAAACATAGTAAATACATTGTTAGTGTCTTTATTAATAAAATATAATAGGCGAGTCTTAGACAATTTTATAGGGGCGAGCCGCTATAAAATTGTCGCCACGAACCGATTATATTTTATTATTAAAGACACTAATCATGTATTTAGTTTATACCGCAATTCAAAACCATCAAGGGGTTTTGCAGTAATTTAGCACATTTAAGCAAAAAAAAAAAAAAAAAAAAAAAACACAGTGTGGCATGTTTCACGACTTTCGGTGCCATCGCGCGAACCCGTAGTATAACGTGACGTCAACGAGTGCAAAGTTCTGACCTCACCACGCCACAAAGACGTGGGAAACAACATGGACGCACGAATAAAAGTTTGTCAGCGCTTTACATTCTGTATGAAAATCTGCAAATAAATAGTTTATTTTAGCTTTAGAAATTATTTCCGCGGTTGGGAAGCAACTGCATAAGCAGTGCGCAGTTATTCCTATGGGCCATTCAAACCAGGAAAGGCCGAGGAGGTTAGAATTTAGCTGAAATTTCTGAAACTCTGTTCAAATAAATATTGCAAAGACTTTAACTTGCAGTTTCGTTGTATGAAAGGTTTTTTTGTTGTTTTTTTTTTGGTTTGGGTTTTACGGCCCTTTCAAGATTATTTCACTCATATCGAGCCGATCGTTAATCAGAGGTGGGCGAAAACCGGAGTACCCGGAGAAAAACCACCTGACCTTCCGTTGCAGAACTTGGCGTCTCACATGTGGCCCGAGCGAGGCTCGAACCTACGGCGGTGAGAGACCTAATGACTAAGAGTCAGCGCTCTTATCCACTAGGCCACCGAGGCCCGTCCTGTATGAAAGGTTGCATGTTATAGTTGACACTAGTAATTTAGTGACCTGAAAAGGAGGTCCGGTCTATAAACGGTCATTTAACGTATTATAGTTTGTTTGTTTGGTTTCAGGTTTAACGTCCCCGTCAACACTGTAAAGGTCATTTTGGAGACGTTGCTTCCAATTTTATGGGACTTTTACCCGAAATTGAGATGAAACAACATCTCAAGGCCTGTCGCCTAATGAAACCAATAGGGTTTATAAGCATGGACGGTCCGACACTCACGTCGCTTTGCCTGGGCAGGCTTAGATCCCCTATGTTGTTTACCAGTACTCGTGTGTGGGTTGGATTCAGCTCTGCGTGGAAGCATCATGCAGTCCATGTATTTCTTCAAGTCCCAATGGGCGGGGGCCGAAACGTATTATAGTCAAATACCGATTATAGCGTGCAGTTATTCGACCCCCCTTTATTAGGTTATTATAATGCCTGATTGCAGTATAAATCACGATTACAAGACCTTGTAATGAAAACCATGTAACCCCAATTTATATACATTTAGGAGAACTGTGGTTTACAAGGGTATAAATAAGTTCAAAAGGACATACTTTTGGTATTCGATTGAACCTTTTCTATGAGGGAGTTCTAAAGTTCCTACAACAGAGTTTGGATACTCGTTAGAACTGATTGTATGAGGCGGTTCTAACGATAGGCGTAGAAATCAAGAAATACAAAAAATATCACAAAGTTTCACCTGAAAAATTATAGTTCCAGACCAATTAACGACACCATTAGATCACCGGAATGGTTTGTTGTAATGATCTCTGCCATCGTGATCATGATCAGTGAGAGTAAAGGGGAAAGCCATAACGAAAACACATCCGTACGACATTGTGAATTTTTCACATCTCCAACATGGCTACTTTTCTGATGAAAATCTGTGACATCACGATAACAAGTCCGTGAAATGAACAACCCTAAGCCCCACTACACATTACGCAAACACACCTATACGAATACATTGCCACCTTTGTCGCCGAAAAAATGAAAATTTGAAGACGAAAAATTGTGATAGTTTTCTTATTTCTGCTCAAAATATAGATTGTGGGCACTCGTTAGAACCGCTTCATCGAGGCGGTTCTAACGAGTACACACAATCTATATTTTAGAGCAGAAATAAGAAAAATAAGGTTTACCCCTGTAAACCCCAGTTTTACTATATAAAATTGGGGTTCAAGGGGGTCGGAATTATATGGGCATGATTTCATGATGTATTGGAAAAACTGGGGTTTACGGCGTATACATTATCTGCCCATAACATACATGTATATTGTTGGTACTCGTTAGAACCGCCTCAATGAGGCGGTTCAAACGAACACCAATAGTCTATATTGAAAGCAGAATTAACAAAGATGTTATCATTTGTACCTACATTTTGTCATGTCTGACACCATGATGGACGTTATAATTTCACACGGTCAGGTTTTCCTTTGTTATGTTTTCTTATCTACATGTATATTGGAAACATAGGTTATGAGTGCTCGTTAGAACCGCCCCATTGAGGCGGTTCTAACGAGGACCCACAACCTATGTCTTGGTGAAGAAATACGACAAATTATGATTACCCCCGTATAACCCAGTTTTTACAAAGTGGGATGTAAGGGGTGTTCATTTCACGGGCGTGTTCACTCGATGCTGCTCAGTGAGGAAAAAACATTAAAATTAATGGATACACAAGTCCATAAACGACCTCTAAATGTTATGACGTCTTCTCTATTTTCATTAGAGCAGAGCATCAACGAAAATTATTGCATTGACTTACTTCTCTTAGGGGAACAAATTTGTTCCGCAGAACAATGCTCAGCAGGCACAGGTCGCTATGGCAACGCCAAATCAACGTCGGTGCAATGTCAGGACGTTGCACCGACGTAGATGTGATATTGCATAAACGTCCATGACGTTGTTCCGACGTTGATGTGACTTCCTAATTACGTCATGTGACGTCTTTCTGATGATGTTTACATTCTTATTAACGCTGCTCTGCATGCTGAGTTTTTCTTAAAAGACGGCAATTTGAAATATATATAAACAGGATTTTACATTTCATGCGATTTCCCCTGCCCTACATCATAGTGTATATTATATTTTCTTGTCCTTTGGGATCAGTGATTCCATTGAGGAATTTTGAAGATATCTGAGGGTCACTGATGAGGCCTAATTGGCCGAAACTAGCTAGTCTGGCCCAGAAAACATGTACACTCCATATTTTTCAGTTCTATGGTGTATTCCTTGCTTCAAAAGGATAACCCTTTTATAGAACATATTTACAACAACGCAACCGGCAAGTTAGCACTAGGCCTTCTCTCAGACGCACTTTTGATCTTGTTTGAGACGAATATCAAATACGTGCCGAAAGCTTTGTAGCACCGTTTTGAACTCTCCATCACGTGCTTCTGAACTGGTATTTGCGATGATTGACAACCGTCTTTGAACGAAGGAGATTGTGGATACTCGTTAAAACATCGAAGCGGTTCTAACTAGCAGTACCCACAATCTATAGTCTGCTAAAAACAGAGATTGTGGATACTCGTTAAAACCTCGATGTGGCGACAGGGCTTGAGATGTCATTTCATCACAATGTCGGGTAAAAGTCCCACAAAGTCGGAAGCAACGTCTCCAAAATGACCTATACGTACAGTTGTGTGTATTTCTGCTCAAAATATTCATTGTGGATGCTCGTATAGCCTCATCGAATTCTTCTTATTTCTGCTCAAAATATAGATTGTGGATACTCGTTAGTATCGCCTAATCGAGGCGGTTCTAACGAGTACCCACAATCTATATTATGAGCAGAAATAAGAAAAGTAAGATGTACCTCTGTAAACCCCGGTTATTCTAATACATATGGTTCAAGCCCCAAAGTCTTTCGGATCCTTACGAGACACATGTTCATGGTGCTGCCTAACACAACAGCCTATAATACTGGCACAGCATGCCACGCTTCAGATGTCTATTAACTTTAGCCATAAAGTCCCTAAGCCTGCCCTGGCGAGTTGGGACCATTTCACTGGGTTTGAAATGTCATTTTATCTAACTGTTGGGTAAAATTTCACACAAAACTAGAAGTTATGTCTCACAAATGACCTAAATAATGTTAATGGGGATGTTAAACCTCAAATCAAGTAAACAAACAGTCAACAGAAACGCAGAAATATTGGTCAATTAAAGTCTGTTATTGGTGACATGAATTCTGAGGGGAATGACTTGGCAGATTTTCCACCATTTTTCAAAAGGGGACAACTTTCGGAACTTCCTGTTTGCTTTTCTATAAGCTTTGTCCCACGAAATAGTGATATACTCTAAAAGGAAAGAATTTGCTCCTCAGGAGCAAATTCTTTCCTTTAAGAGTTGACCCTTATTGACATGGGAGACTAAAATACGCTTGAAGGAGTTGCCTCCCCTGAAGGTGTATGCATTCCACTCAAAGTCTCAAAAATATTTGCCACTTAATTGCTCGACTCGACGGTTAGTAAAATATTTGGGCGGATTTTTGCGTGCTCCCAGGAGACCTTATGGGTCCAGCCTTTTAAATTTTGAAACCTTCCTCACAACTGGACAAAAATGGGCGGTAAAAAAAGAGAAGAAACCCAGAAAACCATCAAGTCTTAACCCTTATCCTGCTGAATAAATAAATTTAGCCCCAGCCATTGCTGACTGCCAAACATTAAAATTTCTTAATATTATTATCAAGCTGCATGACAAACAGTGTATGACCTCATCTCTGTTTGCAAAAGTAGGGGTTGTTATGGGTTAAATATACACTAAAGCCACTTTTTAACTGAGTTTCCTGTTGTGCCCATTTCTGTTTGTTTGTTTGATTTGAGGTTTAACGTCCCCTTCAACACTGTATAGGTCATTTTGGAGACGTTGCTTCCAATTTTTGGGACTTTTACCCGTCATTGAGATGAAATGACATCTCAAGCCCTGTCACCCAATGAAACCAAAAGGGTTTATAAGTATGGGCGGGCTGCCTCCCATCGCTTTGCACGGGCAGGCTTAAATCCTCTAAGCGCTTTACCAGTAGTTGTGTAGTCTGCGTGGAAGCCTCATGCAGCCCATCTCTTTCTTCAAGCCCCGATGGGCGGGGGCCGACAATTTCTGTATGTATTGGAATTGCACAAGGAGGATAAATTACAAGGATTCGTGTAAAAATACATTCAAATCAATCAAATCTTTTATTCACTCTGATTACAATTAAATGTAATAACAAGAGTAGCGATACAAATATGCAACGTTCGGCGGCAAAGAATAAGTCAAAAAAAATAAAAAAATAAATAAATAAAACACAAACAAAACAAAACAACCAGAGGGCAACATTAAATTTTACGAGATGAAATCAGTACTTACTCTCTCTCTCTCTCTCTCTCTCTCTCTCTCTCTCTCTCTCTCTCTCTCTCTCTCTCTCTCTCTCTGTTTTGAGCACGCGACGCTGAAACAGCACCGAATCTATGGCATTGTATGCTTCGAGTTTGTCAATCAACAAAAATCAAATCAAATTTATTTCTCTCAGCATCGCGAAAACACGCCTATACAAATGCACTGCAAATCCTATCGCCGAACAAAAGAAATTGGAAACAATTTTCCAACCTCTGCCCAAAACGTAGACCGCCGGTGCCCGCACGAACGGCCTTGTCGATGCGGCTCTAACGAGCACCCCCAATCCAGCCCCAGAGCAGAAACAAGAAAAATAAGGTTTACCCTCTGTAAACTCCAGTTTTACTGTGTAAAAGTGGGGTTCAAGGAGGTCAAAACCATACAGGCGCGTTGTCGCGATGGGTTATACAATAGGATAAAGAGGAGCAAAACGTTGTGCAAACATACTGTTTCATGTAACAAACTTATTATTTCATCATTTATTATTATTATTTATTTTATTTATCCGACCACAACCTTTCCTGACTTTAAACCAATCAGATAGCTTATGTAATTTCAAACAGTGCAGATCCCGATCAGACTCAGAAGCCATCTGGTCTGGATCTGCACTATATGCAAAGCTAGGTTTTTTTAACAAGAACGGCATGTTTTGCTCAGACTGGTCCGTATGCAGTAAACTATGTTCCATTCAAAAAATCATAGAGCATGAAACGTGTGAAAAATAAATGGGCCGTTACAAAGCATGTTCTGCACGAGCATGTGTAGTCAGACGTGTGGCCAACACGCTAAAGAAAACTATGAATGGGATATTATGTTCACTCCAGAGTGGTAAGTGTAATAAAATATTATAGATGCGTCTCTCTCTCTCTCTCTCCCTCTCTCTCTCTCTCTCTCTCTCTCTCTCTCTCTCTTAACCAGCCAATACACAGGTGTAAACAGATACATTCATTACGAGTACACGCCCATACAAATACACTGCAAACCCTACCGCCGAAAAGAACGAATATTTTCCGATGAAAAACTGATATCCGACACAGATCGTGGATACACGTTAGAACCATTGTGTACAAAGCAGGGTTAATTTAAAATATTAGGTAATAGTAATTTTCTCTAGTATGATAAGCGCTAGGACGTAGCAAACCTAAATCAAGATGTAATCAGACCGGACAGTCGTCGGCAGTCGCGAGCGGACGACAAAGGCGAACGGCGCAAAGGGGAAGCGTCCCCGACTGCCACCGGGTGTAGGCTGGGAAAATAGTCCAGGACTGAGATCCAAACTTTCGTTCAAGCCCTAGATTCCACTTTTTATGTAAACAGTGTAGACCCCGATCAGACGCCGAAAGAATGACATGTAGAGTAGCCTATGACATTAAAAATCCGCGCTTTGTTTTTGGATGTACTTTGACGCCGCGTTCTGTGGCGCCTGATCTGAGTCCCCATTGCTTGCCAAGCTCCTCACGGCGAATATACGCTAACTCAGGGGGAACAACCTACGTCAGAGCAGTGACGTCATAACCATTCGTAGGTTTGCCGGCGTTTACTACACAAAAGGCAATTGTCACAACAAGTAGGCGCAGTCGGTGCAATAGGTCATGAAAAAATCAAACATACTGAAATCTGTCTCAGAAATGTGGCCTTTCCTTTAAATAATTCGACACAAACTGATTTGGCAATGATGTCGGAACTACCATTGTTTACAGTGCCGAATCAAATCTTGTGGCGAAGCTATCGAAGCCTTTTCAATGTTTCTAGGTGGAATTAGCTTACTGATGGGATGCAAATATTGTTCGTTACCAGCTGAAGTATGTTTTCTGAAGACTCGTAATGTACATATATAGTTTGAAGCATTTATTTACCCTATTTACACCAATATGGCCGCTTCTGAAATAGGTACGACATCTCTGCTATGACGTAGGTTGTTACCCCTGTAACTGGTGATTGATTTTTTACATGACCCGTGACGTCCAAACAATATTAAATATGGAGCGCGAAGCAGTTGATTTTGACAATCGCTTAGCTCCGCCCTCTCCTGTGGGTTAACCGGTATTGGATGGTGATGTTAAGTATTGATTACCGTTACTTTGACAAACTGACAAACTTGTCTCTTGTAACACCAATTGTGGTGTGGCGCGTCAGTGTTTTTTTATGTATCTGCTCTTTAATGAACCGGCGGGATATGGCGTACTGCTAACTTGCCGGTTGCCCTGTTGTAACTTCACTACAGCTGGTGTGTGGGAATGTGTGGCGGCGGTAAAACGTCTCCCTGCCCTACATCATAGTGTAGATTATATTTTCTTTTCCTTTGGGATCATTGTTTCCATTGTGGAATTTTGAAGATATCTGAGGGTCACTGATGAGGCCTAATTGGCCGAAACTAGCTAGTCTGGCCCAGAAAACATGTACACTCCATATTTTTCAGTTCTATGGTGTATTCCTTGCTGCCAAAGGATAACCCTTTTATAGAACATATTCCAAATTTCTGATTAATCCCAGCGAACATGATTTGACTTTTGATGCAAATTGTCTCTTTTGGAGACAATGTGCATGAAATGTCAAAGCCTGGAGACTCCGTACAAATTGCATGAAATGTCAAAGCGAAACCCTATTTTCTAGGCTAATTAGAAGAAGATGTGTTTTTGAAACACTGATGTCCCCGGAAAGCGCATGGTACATGTAAATATGAAAGCAGTATCACTCAGCAATCGAAAGGTATGGCCAATGTTCAAGTCTTAAAAAAGTAGGTCAAGGTCACAAGGTAAAATATTATGCGATTGTTGAAAAGGTCTTGTGACATAGAATGCACATGTGAAATATGAAAGCCCTATCACTTACCAATTGAAAGTTATGTCCAATGTTAAAGTTTTTAAAAAGTAGGTCAAACGTCAAGGTCACAAGGTCAAATATTATTGTACCACTGGAAAGGCCTTGTGAAAAAGAATGCACATGTTAAATGCGAAAGCCCAATCACGTATCAAATAAAAGTTATGGACTATGCTAAAGCTTTTTTTTTTAAAATAGTAGGTCAAACATCAAAGTCAAGGTCACAAGGTCAAAAATTATGGTACCACTAGAATGGTCCTGTGACAAGAAATGCACATGTGAAATATGAAAGCACTACCACGTACCAATCGAAAGTTACTGCCAATATTAAAGTTTTTAAAAAGTAGGTCAAACTTCAAGATCAAGGTCATGAGGTCAAAAATTATGGTACCATTAGAAAGGTCTTGTGACAAGGAGTGCACATGTGAAATATGACAGCCCTACCAGTTACCAATAGAAAGTTATGGCCAATGTTACCGCTTTTTAACATTTTTGAAAAAAAAAATAGGTCAAAGGCCAAGGTCAAGATTACGAGATTCAAAATTATAGCACCTTTGGAAAGGTCTTGTGATAAGGTATACGCATGTGAAATATGAAAGCTCTGTCTATTATCATTCAAAAGTTATGCCCAATGCTAAGTTATTTTGTAGACAGACAAACGGAAAAACGGACAAACGGACAAACGGATAAACAGACAAACAGACCCAAAACTATATCCCCCACCCCCCGAATCGCGGTTCTGGGGGGCATACAAATCATGCAAATTGCATGGACTGTCAAATAGAAATCCTTTTTTCTGGGCCAAATAAGAAAAATATGAACAATTTGTCGCAGTTTGCTGAATTAGCCCAGAGAATGGTAAAGATTATAAAGATCACATCAAGAAAACACGCCTATATAATTTTGACCCCCTTGAACCCAACTTTTATATAGTAAAACTGGGGTTTACATGGGTAAACCTAATTTTTCTTATTTCTGCTCTGAAATAAAGGTTGTGGGTACTCGTTAGAACTGCCTCGATGAGGCGGTTCTTACGAGTACCCACAACCTATATTTGGAGCAGAAATAAGAAAAAATATCACAATTTTCTTCTTAAAGTTTTCGCTTTTTCGGCGGTAAAGTTTATAATGTATTTGTATAGGCGTGTTTTCGTGATCATCAGATCTTACCACCACGCCCTTGCATGTCCCCTGATCAAATGCAAAGCACGGGTTGAACGAGTAATAGTAACGTCCTGCCTGGTAATTCAGAATCCTGAAAGCAAACACAGCTGCAGTAGAGTCACTTGTTGCTCAGTCCGTAAAACTGGGGTTTACAGGGGAAAACATTCTTTTCTTATTCCTCCTCTAAAATATAGATTGTGGGTACCCGTAAGAACCGCCTCAACGAGGCGGTTCTTACTTGTACACACAATCTATATTTTGAGCAGAAATAAGAAAAATATCACAAATTTTCCTCTTTAAATTTGCAGTTTTCGGCGGAAAGGTTTACACTGTTTTAGTATATGTGTGTTTATGTAATGAATATTTATGCTTAAATTCCATTGTGCTGTCGAAACAAGAGGCTCATGGGCCACTATACTCACCAGACGTCATGTGGTTTATAGCATATGCAGGCATGGTGCCCATCTTGGTTATGTGACACATCCCACGAATAACTTTTTATTGCCTGCTGACTTTTTTCCGTACATATGTCTAATTGACCAAATTGAGCTTGACGTAAAACAGTTCAAGGTCAACCGAAGGTCATCATATGAACCAGTTTGCGTCTCCGATGCTACATACCAAATTTCAAGTTTATCGGCCGCCTGGTTCCTGAGAAGAAATTTTTAAAGTTTTTTTTTTTACCATTTATGAGCACGGCGGCCATATTGGTCATGTGACCCAGTACTTACGAACAAGTTTCGTTCCCTTTACCCATAGAGGCTCCACATGTAATTAGGTTTCAATCAATCCACTCGATTTAGTTGAGAAGAAGTTAAACAAAACTAAATCTAAGGCATCTAAGACAAAGGTCGGTAAATGCCCTTGACCTTTGGAATCGGTAAACTCCCTATAGCTAATTGCAAATATCATTTCTGATGCCACAGCCTACCAGGCAATCAGAAATGTCCACTAGTTTGACTTTTTTCATACAAATGTCTTAGTGACAAAATTTGACCTTGATGTAAAACAGGTAAAGGTCAGCCAAAGGTAATCATTTTAACAAACTCGGAACGGCCCGAGTCTCTGATGCTGCTTACAAAGCTTCAAGGTCATCGGATATTTGGTTCTTGAAAAGAAGATTTCTAAAGGTTTTTAACATATATGGGCATGGCGGTACTGGACAGGTGACCCGGTCTTTTCGAACAAACTTCAACCCCTCCCCCCCACCCCCTTCCCATGGCGACTGTTCATGTAATTTGGTTTCAATCAACCGAGTAGTTTAAGTAAAGGAGCAGAATATAATACCGAATCTGAGCCATCCAGAACAAAGGTCGGTAAATGACTTTGACCTTTGGAATTGTTAAACTTCTTTTCTAAATGCAAATATACTGCCACTGGGTACCATGCAAACAAAAAACTCAATGTTTTGCCTTTTTTCCATACAAATGTCTAAGTGACAAAATTTGATCATGACGTAAAACAGGTCATGGCCAACCAAAGGTCATCATTTGAACAAACTTGGTAGGGCCCTAGTCCCCGATGCAGCACAACAAGTTTCAAGGTCATCGCCCATTCGGTTCTTGAGAAGATAATTGTTAAAGGATTTTACCATATATATAGGCATGGCAGCTATACTGGTCATGTGACCGAGTCCTCACGAACAAACTTTCGTCCCCTCTTCCGATAGAGGCTCCACATGTAATTTTGTTTCAATTGGCGTAGTAGTTTCAGAGATGTCGTTTGAAAATGTTTACCGCGCAGACGCAGACGACGGCGAACGACGGATCACTGCCTATACTATAAGCTCCCACCGAGCCTTCGGCTCTGGTGAGCTAAAAATCCTTGACTGACGTATCTTGTAGAATTTGTCTTTTCTCCGAAAAAAAGGGGTCTACCCGTTGATGAAAGGTTACGCCGCATAATTGGGTGATGATGAGCTTTTGTGACCTCGCGGTGTCGTCGTTCGTCGTTCGTCGTCCGTCGTCCATGCGTAAACTTGTCTTGCGAACACTCTAGATGCCGCAGGTTTGGTCCAACCACCATATAACTTGGTCGGAATGACCATCATGATGAAATATATTGGTCTAGTTTGAATATGGATCACTCGGGTCAGTAGGTCAAATGATAGAAACACCTTGTGAACAATCTACAGTCCGCAGTGTTTGGTCCGCTCGTCATCAAACTTGCGCAGAATGATCACCTTGACAATAGCTCGGTCAAGTTTGAAAATGGGTTATATCGGGTGTGAACAATCTAGAGTCCGCAGTGTTTGGTCCGCTCGTCATCAAACTTACGCAGAATGATCACCTTGACAATATCTCGGTCAAGTTTGAAAATGGGTTATATCGGGTGAGAAAGTAAGTCAGTAGGTCAAATCATAGAAACACATTGTGAACACTCTAGAGGCCACAGTTTTGGTCCAGTCATCATTAAACTTAATCAGACTGATCATCATGACAATATCTCAATCAAATTCGAATATGTGTCATGTCCGGCAAAAATGTAGGTCAGTAGGTCAAATCATAGAAAGACGTTGTGAACACTCTGGAGGTCACAGTTTTGGTCCAATCGTCATCAAACTTATTGAGAATGATTGTCTTGAGTCTAAGTTCGCATATGGGTCATGTCGGGGAAAAGCATTGGTCAGTAAGTCAAGCATAGTAAAACCTTGCGAACTCTCTAGAGGCCATAGTTTCGGTCCAATCATCATCCAACTTGCTTAGAATGACCATGTTGACAAACTTTCAATCAAGTCCGAATATAGGTCATTTTAGGTTAGAAAGTAGATCAGTAGGTCAAAGCACAGGAAAAAATTGTCAACACATTTAGCGGCTACAATTTTCGTCCAGTCACCGCCAAGCTTGTTCAGCATTATCATTTTGACAATAGCTGGGTAAAGTTCAAATTTGGGTCAGGTCGGTTTAAAAAGTAGGTCAAATCATAAAGAAACTTGTGAACACTCTGGAGGCCACAGTTTTGGTCCGATCATCATCAATCTTACTCAGAGACATCAGCTTGACAATATCTCATGCCAGGTAAAAAATAGGTCAGTAGGTCAATCTTACTCAGAGAGATCAGCTTGACAATATCTCATGCCGGGTCAAAACTAGGTCAGTAGGTCAATCTTACTCAGAGAGATCAGCTTGACAATATCTCATGCCGGGTAAAAAATTGGTCAGTAAGTCAAACCATAGAAAAACTTTGTGAACACCCCAGAAGCCACAGTTTTCGTCAAATCATCGTCAAACTTCCTCAGAATGATCATGTTGGCAATATTTCAGTAAAGTTTGAATATGGGTCATGTCGGGTTAGAAAAGAGTTCAGTAGGTCAAATCATAGAAAACCTTGTTAACACTCAAGAGGCCACAGCTTTTGTCCAATCGTCGTCAAACTTGTTCAGAATAATCATCTTGATAATATGTCGGCCAATTTCAATTATGGCTGACCCATATTTGAAATTGACCGACATATTGTCAAGATGATTATTCTGAACAAGTTTGACGACGATTGGACAAAAGCTGTGGCCTCTTGAGTGTTAACAAGGTCGGGTCAACCAGTAAGTCAAGTCAAATTATAGAAAACCTTGTGAACACTCTAGGCGCCACAGGTTTGGTCCAATCACCATCTCCAACTTGCTCAGTATGATCATGTGGATAATATCTCGGTGCAAGGCTCAAGGCAAGGTCACTGTAGGTCTTTTAAGAAAAAAATCGTTATGACTCAAGTGGCGAGCTGACTATCCATACATCATATTCGTTCATTATAGTATATGTACTTGCGGGGCCCCCGGCCATGGGGCTTGGAGAAATTTATTGGGCTACACGCTGCATCCACGCAGGTAAACCGCTTAGAAGCTCCAGGCCGGTCCAGATCAAGTGTTGCGAGTTGGGGACCGTCCATACATACAAACCCATTTTGGTTTCATTGGGCAGCAGGGCTTGAAATGTCATTTCATCCAAATATCGGAAAATCGTCCCTCAAAATGACTCAAATATTGTTGACGGGGACGTTAAACCTCAATTCAAACATTCCAACAAATTCAAACAAACAAACATGTACTAACAGTGGTGATCCATGTTTACCAATTGTCGAGAGATCAACCAATCCCCGCCCGTCGTTAAAGCGACAAGAACACTTATCAAGCTTCGTGCAGGTCAGCCTGTGCACTGGCTCTGGAGTGGGACAAGCATATTTCGATGTAATCTGAAATCCCTGAAACACATAAGAAAAACCTGGGCACATGACTGATCCAAAGCACTTTCACCATTTTGATTGGTCAATTTGTCTCTAAGCGTAGGCTGGGACATCTTCGCGAGCCAAGGGTACTAAGTCCACTACGTTCCTTACGCGTAAGGAACGTAGTGGACTTAGTACCCTTGGCTCGCGAAGATGAGGCTGGAAAAAAAAACGTCTTTATTACGATAACACGTCTGTTCAAATATAGTGTTAATTTTACCGCCGAAAAATAACGACAATTTTCTGATGAAAAATTATGATATTTTTCCTATTTCTGTTCAAAATATAAGTTGTGGGTACACCTTAGAACCTTAGAACCGTCTCCATCAGGTTGACAAGACAGTGCAATGAGGCGGTTCTAACAAGAACCTAAAACCTATGTTTGGGGGACAGATAAGAAAAAGATCACACATTTTCATCAGAAAAATTACCTTTAGAATGCACTATATCACACGGACGCGTTATCGTAATTTCATCCTCATCACGTGAACAAGTCCGTGAAATGAAGACTCCCTAAACCCCACTTTATATAGAGAAAACTGGGGTTTACGGGGGTAAACATTATTTTTCTTATTTCTGTTCCGAGACATTGGTTGTGGGTACTTGTTCGAACCGCCTCAACCCCATTTTATTTGAAGAAACTGGAGTTTAAGGGTGTAAACATTATTTTTCTTATTTCTGTTCCAAGACATAGGTTGTGGGTACTCGTTAGAACCGCCTCATTTAGGCGGTTCTAACGAGCACCTAAAACCTAAGTTTTGGGGATAAATAAGAAAAATTTCACAATTTTTCATCAGAAGTAAATACCTTTTTGAGATATTAAAGAATGCACTATATCATACGGACGCGTTATCGTAATTTCATCCTCATCACGTGAACAAGTCCGTGAAATGAAGACCCCCTAAACCCCACTTTATATAGAGAAAACTGGGGTTTACGGGGGTAAACATTATTTTCTTATTTCTGTTCCGAGACATTGGTTGTGGGTACTCGTTAGAACCGCCTCAACCTCATTTTATTTGAAGAAACTGGAGTTTAAGGGTGTAAACATTATTTTCCTTATTTCTGCTCCGAGACGTATATAGGTTGTTGGTTCTCGTTAGAACCGCCTCAATGAGGCGGTTCTAACGAGCACCTAAAACCTAAGTTTAGGGGATAAATAAGAAAAATATCACAAATTTTCATCAGAAAAAAATACCTTTTCGAGATATGAATGCACTATATCACACGGACGCGTTATCGTAATTTCATCCTCATCACGTGAACAAGTCCGTGAAATGAAGACCCCCAAAACCCTACTTTATATAGAGAAAGCTGGGGTTTACGGGGGTAGACATTATATTTCTTATTTCTGTTCCAAGACATTGGTTGCGGGTACTCGTTAGAACCGCCTCAACTCCATTTTATTTGAAGAAACTGGAGTTTATGGGTGTAAACATTATTTTCCTTATTTCTGCTCCAAGACATAGGTTGTGAGCACCTAAAACCTAAGTTTGGGGGATCAATAAGAAAACTATCACAAATTTTCATCAGAAAAAATACCTTTTTGAGATATGAAAGAATGCACTATATCACACTATAGAGAAAACTGGGGTTTACGGGGTTAAACATTATTTTTCTTATTTCTGGCCCAAGACATAGGTTGTTGGTACTCGTTAGAACCGCCACATTGAGGCGGTTCTAACGAGCACCCACAACCTATGTTTTGAGCATTTATAAGAAAAATATCACGGAATTTCATCAGAATAGTAGCCATTTTGGAGGTATGAAAATACACTATGTCTCACGGGTGTGTTGTCGAAATACTGGCGGTTCTAACTAGTTCCAAAATTTATATTTTAGAGCAGAAATCATATAAAAATGAGGTTTAACCCTGTAAACCCCGGTTTTACTATATTGTAGTGCGGTTCAAAGGGGGTCAGAATTATATAGGTGTTTTGCGAATATAACTGAGACGTATATTACTTCGTTTGACCCCTAAAATGTCAGTAATTTAAGCAGACAGTGTAGACCCTGATCAGAAAGCGTTCTGCTGCGTCTGAACTGGGTATACACCGTTTGAAAATGACCAAGAACACGAGCCCAATCCAGATTTTTAGCTGACCAACGCTTTTTACCTAGAGCTCTGTCGACACTCGGAGAAGACTAGTTATGATACACTTTTTGTACACGGTCAGTGAATGTCACGTGGGTAGCTGTTGTAGTAAGTAACTTTGGGTCGATTGATAAACAATCTATCCAATAATTGAAATAGTTAGTGAAATTTCGCTATTAAGACAAGATAGTACATGTAACAGTACTAATCTTCTATTTATCATATGACGTCGCGTCTGAGAGTGTAATAACGTCATGTAATATTTTCGATAATCCACTAGTGGATTAAATATGCAAATTAGCTAGATACGTCCCGTAACGTTACACGTACGGCGTCATTAACGACGTCGTGTTAAGTAATGACGGAATATTGACATTTTGGTTAACAAACGTGAATAAAATGCGTTATAAATGTCATATGATAAATAGAATCTTGCATTCGTGCTCATGTGTTATTGAATTTATTAAACTCGTTGAGGAAAAGGGATAAAATGCTTGGCAAAGCCTCGCATTTTATCCCTTTTCCTCAACTCGTTTAATAAGTTCAATAATACATGAGCACCCATGTAAGATCCTATATTATAATACATATTTAAAAGTTTTAGTTATTTTCTTTATTTTGTATTCTACACACAGTGTCCTATAGTGAGGGTCTTCAAGACCACTTTTTATTACGATAAATTTGCTCCCGCCCGTCGGGGCTTAAAGAAATATATTGGCTGCACGATGCTTCCACGCAGAGCTGAATAGGTTCCACACACGAGTACTGGTAAACCGCTTAGAGGATCTAAGCCTGACCAGACAACGCGGTGCGAGTTGGGCCGTCCATGCTTATAAACCCTATTGGTTTCATTGGGCGACAGGGCTTGAGAAGTCATTTCATCTCAACGTCGGGTAAAAGTCCAACAAAATTGGATGCAATGTCTTCAAAATGACCTTTACAGTGTTGACGGGGACGTTAATCCTCGAATCGAACAAAACAAGCAAATCCATTGCGATCAAACACCACTTCGGGACATTAATCACCCTTCCATATCTCCAAAATGGTTAATTTCCTCATGAAAATCTGTCATTCTTATTAATACTTAGAAGATAGGTTGTAGGTGTTCATTAGAACCGCCTCGTTGAGGCGGTACTAACGAGTACCTTCAATTTATGTCTTGGAGAAAAAGTATGAAACATGTATACCCCCGTAAACCCCAGTTTTCTCTATATATAGTACGGTTTATGGGGTGTTCATTTCACGGACTTGTTCACGTGATATGAACAGTCCTAAATATTTAAAAAGATTGTCCAATTTAAAGCTTAGGTCGGATTCAGTGTCAGTATTAGATCTGTTTTAAGTTCCTCAAAATGTTCTATAAAAGGGTTATCCTTTAAATGCAAAGAAAACACTACATAACTGAAAAATATGGAGTGTACAAGTTTTCTGTGTCAGACTAGCAAGTTTCCGCCAATTAGGCCTCATCAGTGACCCTCAAATATTTTCAAAGCTCTACAATGGAATTTATGATCCCAAAGGATGTTTACAAGTCCGTGTAATGAACTACCCTCCAAATCTCACTTTAAACAGGGGTATACTTATTTTTTCTTATTGTTTTGCCCGAAGACATAGGTTGTGGGATCTCGTTAGAACCGCCTCAATGAGGCGGTTCTAACAAGCACCAACAACTTTGTTCGCTATATAGATTAGAAATTTATCACGGATTTTCATCAGAAAAGTGGCCATTTTGGAGGTGTGAGAAAATGCACTCTGTCGCGTATCGCAATGAGGCATACTTACGTATCTGTAAGCTTCAAGCTCACCAAGAACTTTAGTCTGTGGTGGATCTACATTGGGGTCACAGATGTAACTGACAATTGACATTCTGAAACAAAAAAGAGCTAGAAATGCGTCCATAGGACACGGATGCCCCCGCCTGAAAATACGTTGATGTCAGTATTTGAACTTCAACAGCAAAGTATCACCTTGATCTTATAGATACGGACTTGGTCTTGCGTGAAACAAATTGTCTCATTTGTGTTAACATTTTGTCAATTTAGTTCCAAATACATCCAGAAACAACAAAGAGACTGACAAGAAAAAAAAAAAAACAATACTTTTCTGTACCTTTGACCTCTAAGTATGGCCTTGACCTTGCACGTACCAACCTGGGTCTTGCGTATGACACGTCGACTCATGATTGATAACATTTCTACCCAGTAATTACCAAATCCATTCAGAAGAGCCGGACACAAGAAAAAGACATATTTTTTTTTTACCTTTGACCACTAACTAAGACCTTGACCTTAGAGGTTCCCACCTGGGTCTTAGGCAAGACACACCTCATGATGTTTAACATTTCTGGCAGGTAATTTCAAAATCCATCCGGAAATAAGACCTTTTTTTTTTTTTTTTTTTTTACTTTTGACCTCTTAAGTACGACCTTACCCTTGGAGGTACGGACCTGGGTTTTGCGTTTGACACATCGTCTCTTGATGGTTTACATTTCTGCATAGCAATTGGAAAATCCATCTAGAAATAAACAAGTTATTGGCTGCGTTTAAGTTTGCGAATTTGATATATTTAAATAGGCCGGGGTACGACTAAGCCTATAAGAACAAGTGCAAAGAGCGCAAACACTTATCAACCCGCGCAACCCAAGGGTTGTGGCAAGACTGAGTTTTTGGGGGATGTGTGTGAGCCGACCAATGGAAAAAGGACCGTTAGAATTCTCCGACCAACAGATTAACGTAAGGGGTAGGAAAGTTAACTCTTGCATAATAACATTACGAAAACACGCATATCTAAATATATTGAAAATTTTACCTCCAAACAATGAAAATATTCTGATAAAAATTGCGATATTTTTCTTATTTCTGCTCAAAACATAGGTTGTGGGTACTCGTTAGAGTACCGACAACCTAGGTCTCAGAGCAGGAATAAGGAAAATAGTGTATACCCCTGCAAAACCCAGTTTTACTATATAAAAGTGGGGTTATAGGGGGTCAAAATCATATAAGCGTGTTTTGTGATGCATTTTTGTCTCCCATTTCAATAGGGGTCAACTCTTTAAGGAATAAAGTTGCTCCTGATGCCTTTAAGAGTAGACCCATTTACTGCTCCCGCCCATCGGGGCTTGGAGAAATAGATTGGGCTGCATGATGCTTCCACGCGGAGCTGAAACTGACAACATATGAGTGCTGGTAACCCGCTTAGCAGGACAATGCCTGCCCAGGCAAAGTGATGAGTCAGACCGTTTAATGCATATAAGCCTGATAGTTTCATTGGGCGGCAATGCTTGAGAAGTCATTTCATTGTGGGGTAAAAGTCCCACACAATTGGAGACAACGTCTCCAAAATGACCTAAATAGTGTTGACGGGGACGTTAAATCTGAAATCAAATCAATTCAAACAAAGACCCCTTTGGCCGTAGGACAGAGTTTTAAAAAACGAACAGGAAACTTGTCTATAAAGTTGCCTCCCTTTGAAACAAAAGCATGAAATCTGCTGTATCTATTCCCCTAAAAATCTCCGCTACATTTTGCAATCGGCAGAGGCTCTAGCGTTATTTATTTATTTATTTATTTATTTATTTATTTATTTATTTATTTATTTATTTATTTGAGAGGCTAAACCAAGACACTCATTTTTTATCCGCAATAACTTCTGTGTTTCCGAAAGCATCTTTTTGATCAGTCTTTCCACCAAAGTACGTCTAGGTTAGAGGAACCAAATTTTTTGTGTCGATTTGTCGATTGTTTGACAATCGACTAACCACAAAAGCCCTACAGTGACTACATTACGAAACCACTCCAATTCAAATATTGGAAAAAAAATTTACAACCCATAAAGATTTTTAAAAAAAAAAAAAATCCTTTCTACTCAAAATAAAGATTGTGGGTACCCGTTAGAACCGCCTCGACGAGGCGGTTCTAACGAGTACCCGCAATCTAAGTTTTTGAGCAAAAATAAGAAAAATAATGTTTGCCCTGTAAACCCCAGTTTTACAATATAAAAAAATGGGGTTCATGGGGGTCATAGTTATATAGGCATGACCACTTGATATTATTTATAGAAAATAGCCTCGAGGACCTTATCGTTGTAAAGTTGCTTAAGAGGTCTGGACTGAAATCATGTGTTGGATTTGGCATGGTTAGACCAAGATCTGACGCCACAGAATGTTGCGTCTGATCGGGTTCTACACTGTCTGATCAGGGTACACACTATTTCCTTAACCCAAACCCAAATATGCCTACCCGCCCTTTTGTAGGCAATCGGCAAACGGTGCAGACCCAGATCAGAGAACGCGGCGTCTGATCTGTGTCTACACTGTTTGCTTAAATAAACTCATTTTGGTAAAATTTTCCACAAATAAAAACAAAACTGACACCCCTATAATTGGAAATGAACCACTCCAAAAGTATTAGGTGGGAGACTCCATTTTCATATTTGGGTTAAAATACTGGAATTTAAAGGTTAAGTCTCATTACAGGACAATTTTCCCAGGCTTCACTCGCAGCCACTAGAACGCGCTTGTACATGCATATAATTCTGACCCCCCTTGAATCCCACTTTTATATGGACCGCGTCAAGCGAATTTGGTACTTATCGCCTATGCGAGCAGCGAAGGTTTAGGCGAGCCTGCGCATCCGCGCAGTCTCGCCAGAACCTTTGCTGCTCGCTCATACAAGCAGTGAATCAAGAGGAACCTTCAGACAGGAAGCCAGATCCCTGGCCCCTCTAAATGGCTGGGCATGCGCAGTTAAAATTTGTCATGACGGAATGCTCGAAGACACAAATTCGCTTGGCGGGGCTCATATAGGAAAATAAATGAAAAAGGTTACGGTTAAAAGCAAAGAATACATATTAGAATGAAAACCGGAAACTCTGTTTTATTGAGTTTCTTCATAAACAGCACTGTTGTTTGCAAGGCTGAATACGCCCCCTAGCATCGATTTCAGCGGTACTCGATTTTCAAATTACTCGCAATGGACTCGATGCATCCAAAGAAAATAAAAAATATAATCTGCACTATGATGAAGTACGGGGAGACGTTTTATGGCCGCCAAACAGCAATAAACACCAGCTGCAGTGTCGTAAAATAAATGAAAAAGGTTAACTTTGGAAGCAAAGAATACATCTTAGAATGAAAACCGTAAACTCGGTTTTATCGAGTTTCTTCGTAAACAGCACTGTTGTCTGCAAGGCTGAATACGCCCCCTAGCATCGATTTCAGCGGTACTCGATTTTCAAATTCCTCGCAATTGACTCGATGCATCCAAAGAAAATAAAAAAATATATTCTGCACTATGATGAAGTACGTGGACACGTTTTACGGTCGCCACACAGCACTAAACACCAACTTTAAACGGTTTAAAGTGTAAACCTTGTTTTTCTTATTTCTGCTATAAAATATAGCATTTGGGTACATGTTAGAACTGCCTCGATGATGCGGTTCTAACGAGTACCAATTATATACTGCTACAAACTTCACGTGTAACTAACGATTAGCTTGAACTGAGTCTTCGAATATCACACGTGTCCTAAAGCCGTTTTTCGCGACGCGGCCCAAGGATACACTGCTACAAGCCAGTAACTCTTCTTCTTCCTCCTCCTCTTCCTCTTCTTCTTCTTCTTCTTCTTCTTCTTCTTCTTCTTCTTTTTCTCCTTCTATGATGTTGTTCGCACAAGATATATTATGTTGTCCGCACAAGATAATACCGCACAAGATAATATCTTGTGCGCACAAGATAATATCTTATTCGCACAACTTAATATCTTGTCCGCACAACATATTAAAAAATACATGTCCCTATACTGGTTCAGTATAAAAGCTTATTGAGAAAGTTTTAATTAGTTCTTTTTATTTTCCACACTCAATGTCTCTCAATAAGAGACAACCTTTGGGACTGTTCAAAACTGACCTTAAAGACAACCTTTTAACAGGCCTAAAGACGGTCTTACATTCTGATCTAGTTTAAACTAATATATTTCAGTTCGATTGCTTCAAGTTTATTGAATCGCTCTCCAGCACTCATTCCGGGTATTTTCACTCGTGCGCGAGAGAGAGACATTGGCTTTCACACCACTGCTACCAATTTACCCCTGGGTGGGTAGGGGCAGTGTCATTACGTGTCTCGCCCAAGGACACACCTCGATACCGGTGGCCGGATTCGAACGCACTGCCTCTCGATCATAAGTCGAACGCGTTTACCACTGCGCGTTTTGATCTGGGGCTATACTGTTTGCCACCTAAACCGTTTGCTAAACCCAGCACATGATTCTAGCCCAGATCCTGCAGCTAGACTTTGACCTCAGCGATAAGAAAATCCCGGCTAATTTTATTGAATGTAGTACAATCCAGTGATAGGCATATGGACACTACTTATTTTGTCTATTGAAAACAATCAACCTATTTGTGTATTTTTCTATCGCAAATATAAACTTAAAAACTTTTTATGTCACCGGAAGCGTTAGCGGGGACATGTTGTTTTTGCCCCATCTGTTTGTTTGTTTGTTGATTTCTTGGTTTGTACGTGAACAACTTTAACGTTGGTCAACGGCCCCCGCCCATAGGAGCTTGAAGAAATATATGGGCTGCATGATGCTTTCACGCAGAGCTGAATCCGGCCCGCACACTAGAACTGGTAAACCGCTTAGAGGATCTAAGCCTGTCCAGGAACCGCGGTGCGAGGCGGACCGTCCATGCTAATAAACCCTATTGTGTTTCATTGGGCGACAGGGCTTTAGATGTCATTTCATCTCAATGTCGGGTAAAAGTCCCACAAAATCGGAATCAACGTCTCCAAAATGACCTTTACAGTGTTGACGGGGACGTTAAACCTCAAATCAAACAAACAAACAAAACGTTGGTCATAACTTTTGAACCGTTGGAGTAAGAGTATTCATATTTAGCATGAGAGTTCCTTGTGACAAGGGCTTCACATTCATTTAGAAAAATTGGCCTGTGACCTTGACCTTTGACCTACTTAAAAGAAAAAAGACATTGGTCATAACTTTTGAACCGCTTGAGACGCAGTTTTCATATTTGGCATGTATGTTCCTTGTGACAAAAGCTTTACATTCATGCAAAACATTTTGACCTGTGACCTTGTACTTGACCTTTGACCTGCTCAAAATAAAAAATAACAGTTTGGTCATAACTTTTGAACCGTTTGAGATACAGCCTTCACATTTTGCATGTAGGTTCCTTGTGACAAGAGCTTTACATGCACAATAAAAATTTGGACCTGTGACCTTGACCTTTGACCTACATAAAAGAAAAATTTAACATTGGTCTTAACTTTTGAACCGTTTAAGATCTAGTCTTCATATTTGGCATGTAGGTTCCTTGTAACAAGAGCTTTACAGTCATGCAAAATTTTGACCTGTGACCTTGACCTTTGACCTACTAAAAAGAAAAAGATATCATTTTGGTCATGATCCTGCGACCCCTGGTTTGAAAGGCGAGTAGCCTTACCACTACACCACGGAGGTTTCTGAAGAGATAAATGCATGAAAATATCATGCTTAGATGTTTATAGTGATAAGAATTCTTGATATTTAAGATGTGAAAATAGATTGTTTTGGCTTTGGTTTTACGGCCCTCCCACGATTATTTCACTCATTTCGAGCCGATCTTTATTCAGAGGCGGGGGAAAACCGGAGTACTCGGAAACAACCCAATTGACCTTCCGTTGAAGAACTTGGTGTCCCACATTTGACCCGAGCGAGGATCGAACCACAGCGGTTTAAGATCTAATGATTAATGGTCGGCGTTCTTACCGATAAGGCCAAGGAGCCGTCAGAAAACAAGGCGTGTTTGTGAAACACGAACATGTCCCCGGGCATGGTCATGTTTTTCAAAGTTGGTCAGTTCAGAGTCAAGGTCACAGGTCAAGATTTTTGTGTGGGAAGCCCTTGGTACAAGGAACTTACATGTCAAATATGAAGGCTATATCTTAAACGGTTCGAAAGTTATTAACAATAATATATTTTTCTTTAGAGTAGGTCATAGGTCATGGTCACAGGTAAAGAATTGGCATGAATGTAAAGCTCTTGTCACAAGGAACTTACATGCCAAATATGAAGGCTCTATCTTAAACGATTCAAAAGTTATGAACAATTTTATTTGTTCTTTTAAGTAGGTCAAAGGTCAAGTTCATGGTTAAAAAAATTGCATGTATGTAAAGCTCTTATCACAAGGAACCTACATGCCAGACATAAAGGCTCTATCCCAAACGGTTCGGAAGTTATGACCAAAATGATATTTTTTTTTAGTAGGTCAAAGGTCAAGGTCACAGGTCAAATTTTTGCATGACTGTAAAGCTCTTGTTACAAGGAACCTACATGCCAAATATGAAGACTAGATCTTAAACGGTTCCAAAGTTAAGACCAATGTTAACTTTTTCTTTTATGTAGGTCAAAGGTCAAGGTCACAGGTCCAAATGTTTTGTGTGCATGTAAAGTTCTTGTCACAAGGAACCTACATGCAAAATGTGAAGGCTGTATCTCAAACGGTTCAAAAGTTATGACCAAAATATTATTTTTTATTTTGAGCAGGTCAAAGGTCAAGTACAAGGTCACAGGTCAAAATGTTTTGCATGAATGTAAAGCTTTTGTCACAAGGAACATACATGCCAAATATGAAAACTGCATCTCAAGCGGTTCAAAAGTTATGTCCAATGTCTTTTTTCTTTTAAGTAGGTCAAAGGTCAAGGTCACAGGCCAATTTTTCTGAATGAATGTGAAGCCCTTGTCACAAGGAACCTTCATGCATGCTAAATATGAATACTCTTACTCCAACGGTTCAAAAGTTATGACCAACGTTTTGTTTGTTTGTTTGATTTGAGGTTTAACGTCCCCGTCAACACTGTAAAGGTCATTTTGGAGACGTTGCTTCCGATTTTGTGGGACTTTTACCCGACATTGAGATGAAATGACATCTAAAGCCCTGTCGCTCAATGAAACACAATAGGGTTTATTAGCATGGACGGTCCGCCTCGCACCGCGGTTCCTGGACAGGCTTAGATCCTCTAAGCGGTTTACCAGTTCTAGTGTGCGGGCCGGATTCAGCTCTGCGTGAAAGCATCATGCAGCCCATATATTTCTTCAAGCCCCTATGGGCGGGGGCCGTTGACCAACGTTAAAGTTGTTCTCGTACAAACCAAGAAATCAACAAACAAACAAACAGATGGGGCAAAAACAACATGTCCCCGCTAACGCTTCCGGGGACATAAAAAGTTTTTAAGTTTATATTTGCGATAGAAAAATACACAAATAGGTTGATTGTTTTCAATAGACAAAAAAAGTAGTGTTCATATGCCTATCATTGGATTGTACTACATTCAATAAAATTAGCCGGGATTTTCTTATCGCTGAGGTCAAAGTCTAGCTGCAGGATCTGGGCTAGAATCATGTGCTGGGTTTAGCAAACAGTTTAGGTGGCAAACAGTATAGCCCCAGATCAAAACGCGCAGTGGTAAACGCGTTCGACTTATGATCGAGAGGCAGTGCGTTCGAATCCGGCCACCGGTATCGAGGTGTGTCCTTGGGCGAGACACGTAATGACACTGCCCCTACCCACTCAGGGGTAAATTGGTAGCAGTGGTGTGAAAGCCAATGTCTCTCTCTCGCGCACGAGTGAAAATACCCGGAATGAGTGCTGGAGAGCGATTCAATAAACTTGAAGCTTTCATCGCAATCGAACTGAAATATATTAGTTTAAACTAGATCAGAATGTGACAACAGGTTTTACACTGGTTGTTTACAGCTAAAAATCTTCAGGGTGCACCTGGGAACTATAAAGCGTGTTGATTAAAATGACACTTCATTATCCTCACTTTTGCTAGATGTCAAGACCAGAAATAAACCCTTTTCATTCACTCACTCTCAGAAGCGGCTCATTTTTTGTGTAATTTTCATTTATTTATTTATTTATTTATTTATTTATTTAGTCATTGTCTTTTTCTTAATTTATTTTCCATCAGGTTAACAAGTCCATGAAATGAATCGGTTCTAACGAGCACCCTCAACCTATGTTTGGAGTGAAAATAAAAAAGACAAAACAAAACAAAACAAAAAAAAAAAAAAAAACAGCTTTTCATCAGAAAAAATATACGTTTTTCAGATTTGAAAAATGCAGATTGCCAAACGGATGTGTTATTGAAATGGATACTAGCCAATGCAATGAAGATGATAATGGCTTGCATTATTTAGCGCTTTGCTTGCTGGGTATTTTTCAGCTGCCGACAATTTGCAATATTTTTTTATTATTATTTTATCCATGAAAATGGGGGTTGACATATCTCGTCTGCTGAATTAGCCAGAGTGTGGTAAAGGTTAAAGGAAGAAAGCGCTTTATTCTATACAAGTATGTCCCCGCCAGTGGGGGTTAAAATTACATGGGCTGAATGATGCTTCCACCCAGAGCTGAAACCGACAGCACACGAGTACTGGTAAACCGCTTAGAGATCTAAGCCTGCCCAGGCAAAGCGGTGTGAGTCGGACAGTCCATGCTTATAAACCCTTTTAGTTTCATTGGGCGACAGGGCTTGATGTGTCATTTCATCTCAATGTCGGGTAAAAATACCACACAATTGGAAGCAGCGTCTCCAAATTGACCTATACACTGTTGACGGGGTTGTTAAACCTCAAACCAATCAATTAGTCAATTCTATACCAGTTTGGTATGGTCTTGACAGTCATTGCCACTTACAACCTTATAATTCAACCGTATTTCGTCCGAGGCCATGAGAATAAACACATGCTGCGAAATAGTCACAGCATTCACACAACCTTAATACGTTCTTCACTTGTTTAGGTGAGTATTTAAATTTATATCCTAACTCCTAAGGAAATGGTACCACAAAATCTTTCGCATTCTGTTTAATTTGGTAAAAATACCCATTAGGGATTCATTTATTTATTTTTACTGTATTTCAGTGAGAGGCCCCAATAACAGCTGTGTAACATGTTTATGAGTTAAATACCCTGCCTAAACTTCCTTTTTGCAATTTATAATTAACATTATATTAAATCAGTAGTGTACTTTAAAATTTTGATCATTCGGGCACCTAAATAAGAGAAACTATATTTAGTTGGTACGTGTAGGCTAGCCATGAACACGTTCGTGAAGTGAACGACCCTCTCTCTACACACCACTTAATATAGGCTCAAAAACAGATTGAATCATCTCAAAACAATGGGTACTCGTTAGAACCGCCTCAATGAGGCAATTCTAAAGAGGACTCACAATCAATGTTTGGATGAAAAAAAAAAAAATAAAATAAAGAAAAACACAAATATTTACATGCCAATGCTAGTTCTAGAAATAAATTTGAAACGTGTATTTTGACTACTGACTAATTGCTGGAACGAACAAGCTATATATAGCTCAAAAGAACATATTCTATGTTTAAAACGGTGAAAATCACGTGCAATTACGTGACACGTGTTTCTCGAGTCTTTTAACCCATATATTCCTTGCAACCTTTTTGTGCGACATTAGCATGGCAAACAGTGTAGACACAGATAAGACGCCACAGAATGCAGCGTCTTATCTGTGTTTACACTGTTTATGCACAGATTAGACGCCACAGAACGCGGCATCTGCTGTTTGTTAACACTGTTTACTTAAAGGACATAGATTTTACCACAAACAAAATAAATCCGTTAATCCCATAATTCGAAATGGACGCTCCAATCTTATTATGCTGGAAGCTCCCATTGCCGTTTATGGGATAACAACAGAAACTTGAAATGCTCTGTCCAGTTGTGCAAAGCGGCTTAAGGTTCCTAAATACATTTGCAAAAGAAAAATATAATGCTGATTTCCTGCAAACATTGTTTCAATTTGCAAAATATGTTTTCTTACGATAAATTGGTTTAAAAGATTTAAATCATAAGACTGAAACCATTTTAGTGATTTCACCTATAAGCCAAATGTCAAGGTCCTATCTCACATACCTTTGAGTTATCATGCTGGCAAAGCTGCGGGCCTCCGTGGCCTAGTGGATCAGAGCACTGACTCACCGCCGTGGTTCGAGCCTCGCTCAGGTCACATAGGCTAAGACGCTAATTAAGTTTTACAATGGAAGGTCAAGTAGTTCTTCTTCGGCTTTTTGTTTAATTGAGGTTTTGCGTCTCGTCGACACTATTTAGGTCATTTTGGAGACGTTGCTTCTAATTTTGTGGTCTTTACCCCACATTGATATGAAATGACACCTCAAGCCATGTCGCCAAATGATACCAATAGGGTTTATAAACATGGACTCGCACCGCTTTGCCTGGGCAGGCTTAGATCGTCTAAGCGGTTTACCAGTATAAATTCGTATACGGCCGGATTCTGCTCTGCGTGGAAGCATCATGCCGCCCATTTATTTCCTCAAGTCCAGATGGGCGGAGGCCGACACAATGTTGGTCTAAAATATCAGATACAGGTGTCACCTACAGGTCTCTTTTCTTATATTACAGAAGTTATTTAGACAAACTGTAATATTGTGCTGTCACGACCAACTGTTCCAAACATCCAAATCATCAAAAACTGAATTGTGGTGGGGACAAACATTTTTCTCACAATAATATGCTTTCTCCGAGGCATAACGGTTTGTATGAAATACAAATGCCATAAATGCACACAAGTCAGTGAGTATTTGACGATTTTTTTTAATTGAGGTATAACGTCCCCGTTAACACTGTTTGGGTCATTTTGGAGACGCTGCTTCCAGATTTGTAGGACTTTTACCCGACATTGAGATGAAATGACATCTAAATGACATCTCAAGGAAACCAAAAGGCTTAAATGCATGGAACGGACTGACTCCTACTACTTTGCCGGGGCAGTCTTAGTCCTTCTTAGCGGTTTACTAGTACTTATGTGTGGTCAGTTGCAGCTCTGCTAGGAAGCAACATGCAGCACAATCTATTTCTCCAAGCCCCGATGGGCGGGGGCAGATCTTCAAGATTAGCTTCTAACTATTTAAGGTGACAGTGATTTGATGAATCAATGTTAGCGCTCCGTCTCATTTTCACGTGTGTGCATATAGTGTGTGTGTGTGGGGGGGGGGGGGGCTGTAATGCGTAACTTGTGTCACGGGCATCGAACAGTTGGACAAGGCCTGCTGTGCTGGGTATTAGGGTAATGTTGTTATTTCTTCTGTTTCTACACTTCAATTTGTTTGGCACTTCTCTTCATCTCCTCTGCTAACGATTTTATCTATTTTCTCCCTTTCTATGGGAGAAGGCACAAAATGACCCACAAGGGTTGACGTGTCGTTAAACCAAAACAATCAATCAATTCGCTGCGTGTAATGGCATCATGGCAGACAGTACAGACCAAGATAACACATTGACAATCAGGGTCAACACTGTTTGCATAAATACAGATATTCCAGAAGATGGTGCTCTTTTACTGATACAGAATTGTCAAAATGCAGTATTGTAAGACTGTGCATTTTTTTTAAATCTCCGACAGTTAGTTTTCTGAAGAATTATTATTATTATTTATTTAGGTTGTGAAAGCTCCTTAGAATCACTTAATTAAGGTTGCTCTATCGAGTACCCAAGCCTATGTCTAAGAGCCAAAATAAGGAAAAAGAATGTTTAATAATGTGGGGCTTTCATAGCTTACAAAAGTTTGCGTTGTCCACACGACATTAGTCATTTATGGGTTGGTCAGAATCACTTCATTTAGATGATTCTAACGACTGCTCACAACCTTTGCCTAAGAGCGGAAATAAGGAAAAACAATGCATATCCTTGTAAATCCCAGCTCTCTCTGTATAAAGCGGGGTTTCATAGCTTGCAAAAACTTACGTTGTCCACAAGGCATTTATCATTTATGGGTTGGTTAGAGTCACTTTATTGAGGCGGTTCTATCGCGTACCCACAACCTTTGCCTAAGAGTGGAAATATGGAACATATGTAAATCAAAGTTTTCTCTATAAAAAGCGGGGTTTTCATAGCTTTCTCCACAAGGCAGTAATTATTTATGGGTTGGTTACAATAACTTCAAGGTGGTTTTGACGAGAACCCACAACAAATGTCTAAAAGCAGAAGAAAATGACCTTGTAAATCCCAGTTTTCTCTGTACAAAGTGGGGTTTTAATAGCTGGCAAAAAATTTATGTTGTCCATATTTGGGTTGGTTTACATATTGAAGTTACATGTGAAATTATTTATGTTGAGACAAAAAAATCTGAATCGCGCTCTTTTCAAGCTCACAGTTTAATGCAGTGCGCTAGATAACTGCAGCAGTTAATCAGTTTAACAACATTCGTCTCATCAAGCTCTCAGGTCTTATTATGATAAGCTGAAACCATTTAGCTCGAATTCAGAACTGTAGAGGTGTGTGTGTGTGGGTGGGGGGGGTGAATTCGAGTTTAACGTCGCTTTCAACAATTTTTCAGTCATATCACGACGGTGTCTGGTTGCGACAGGGAGCTCAATGCTCACTTTTATAGTGCTGCCTCACTGAAGTATCATGTCCCAGACACATTACATAATACCACACCCAGTCACATTATCCTGACACTAGGTCGACCAGTCCTAACTCTACCTCGTAAATCTAAGTGCCAAGCGAGGAGCAGCTAGTACCATTTCTAACGACTTTGGTATGTCGCGGCCCGGGATCGAACCCGTGACCTCCCGTTCTCCGGAGCGGTCACTCTACCAACTGAGCAATCGGGGCCGGTGGAACTACAGAGGACTATATATGTGACATAACAGCTCATTCATTAGATTAGATAAATATACATCAGGAAAACACGCCTAATACAATTTTGACCCACTTGAACCCCACGTTTATATAGTAAAACTGGGGTTTCTGGGGTATACCTTAATTTTTCTTATTTCTGCTCTAAAAGAAATAAGAAAAAATATCACAATTTTTCATCATAAAATTTTCATTGTTTCGGCGATAAAGTCGGCAATGTATTTGTATAGGCGTGTTTGCGTAATGAACA
Source organism: Lucinisca nassula (assembly GCA_963580285.1). NCBI lineage: Eukaryota > Metazoa > Mollusca > Bivalvia > Lucinida > Lucinidae > Lucinisca > Lucinisca nassula. The sequence goes on along the minus strand of OY757025.1, from coordinate 88,971,951 downwards.
TTGCTTTATCCAGTAGATCAGTCGTTTGTTTACGGTGGCTCATGTGAGCCAATGTAAAAAAACTCTGGGTAAAAATCATTTATCCACCAATGCACTCATGAAAAGAGATCGGAAGCCGTTTGGACAACGTTCAGGGTGCTGAACAGGCTTCTTTCAGTCCTTCAGTTCAAATCTGGGGATAAACTGTTTTTATCTGGATTTTATTTTTTTTTTATTTAATTCCAGCATCAAAGCACCCATCCTGTAAGCCCAATGGCTAACCCAGGAAAACTTTGGTGCAGTGATTGCAAAAATTACTATAAATTGTATTCATACGTTTAATCTGTGCCTACACTGTTTGCTAATGTCGCACAAACGGCCCGCAAGGCAGATATGGGTTAAAAGACTTGAGAAACATATGTCTCGAAATTGCACGTGATTTTGACCGTTTTGAACATAGTAGATGTTCTTCTGAGCTAAATTTAGATAGTTCGTTCCAGCAATCACTGCACCGAAGTTTCCCTGTGTTAGCCATCCGCCAAATATCTTGGTATCACCATCACTGACGATCTTGATTGGGGTCAACATATCTCAGAGATTATATCTAAAGCAACTAGGACTTTAGGATTCCTTAGACGGAACTTGGCTTTTGCACCTAGGCAGCCACAGGATGTTGCATATAAAACATTGGTTCGCCCTCAACTTGAATATGCATCACCCATTTGGCATCCCTATGTTAAAACTCAGACTCAGGAGGTGGAGAAGGTGCAGAGGACATCTGATCGATGGACCTGTAGGCGATGGCGAAATAGAAGAAGCGTCGGTGACATGCTTAATGAGCTAGAGTGGCCGTCCCTGGAGGCCCGTCATGAGCAGTCCTCTTTAACCTTCTTGTACAAGATACACTCTGATTCATTGTCTATTGATAAAGATAAGTACTTGACCCCTGTAACAGTGTCGACCCAAACAAGGGCATCAAAAGTAAACGACTCACAATATCGTCGATACCAGTCCTATAGTGATGCCCTGAAGAACTCGTTCTTTCCTAGAACTATTCCCCAATGGAATAGTCTTCCCTCCTCTGCGGTGAATGCCAAGTCGGCAGAAGAGCTCAAAGCCCGCACAGTGTAAGATTGGGGCTCAGAGGTATGCGTTTTAGGATACCTCTGTTATGCAGATTGTAAATAGTTTCAAGGACGCATCCAGTGCCTCTCTCTTTTTTTTATTTTTCTCCAGCTAAATTCTAAATTTAGCCACCCAATCAACTGAGGTAATGGCCAGATATGACCGACTCAGAATAAGAAGATAGATAGATAGATAGCAATTAGTCAGTTATGCTACATTATAGACAAAATACAAGTTTCATATTTATTTCTAGAACTAGCATTTGGCAGGTAAATATTTGTGATTTTTTCTCATCCAAACATAAATTGTGGGCGGTTCTAACGAGTACCCACAAACTGTTTTGAGGTGGTTCAGTCTGTTTATGAGCCCCCCCCCCCCCAAAAAAAAAAAAAAAAAAAAAAAGAAAACGAGAAAATGATATGTACCTTGTAAACCCCACTTTTTTCTATATTAAGTGGTGTGTAGAGGGTAATTCATTTCACGAACTTGTTCATGGCAAGCCTGCATGTACCAACTAAATATAGCTTCTCTTATTTAAGTGTCCAATTGATCAAATTTTTATAGTATGTAATTTTTTCACACTACTGATCTTATATTATGTTTATTATGAATTGCATAAATGAAGTGTAGGCGGGGTATTTCACCCATAAACATGTTACACAGCTGATATTGGTGCTTGTCACTGAAATCCAGTAAAAATAAAAAGTTTATCCCTTTTGAGTGTGTTTACCAAATTAAATTCAATGCGAACGGTTTTATGGTACCATTTTCTACTTATTTTCATACAGAACTAAAAACTTTGCATTATGTGCCAGTAGCCAAATCTGTCATTGACCAAGTTCATATCAGCATAAAAACAGCCACTGGTAAAAGTGTATCTTTTATGGCTGGAAAATATTTGGTTACATTACACTTCAGAAACAAACGTTTTTTGAAAATGATATAAATACTCTGCAATAATACAAATTATGTCAGTTTATCAGGCTCGAGCCTGAAAGGAAATACGATGTAGTTCAGAGAAATGTACAAATACACCCTGCAAAAATATGACCAAATGTAAAACGTTACCAGTAACACAAAAGCCTAGTAAATACAAAGCAAGTTATAGACAGATACGGTACTTGATGAAAAGACTGAACACAGTCCTAAGCAATAAGCTCATGGAAGGACGGCCATCCAGATTCAGCAAAATATGTACTGCAGAAATTAAAAATCTTGCAAAAACTAGACATGAAACAACAATGTCTTGATACTCACTTGAGACTTACATTACCACTAAAGAATATCAGGCGTAGATAAAGTAGAATTGAAATTGGAGACAAACAGTCACAAACAGATACGGAAAACTGTGCAGAAAGTTTGAAAGTTTTGCGAAAGAGTTAAATGAGTGATAAGAGAATAAAAATCAGTTCATTATTTCACATCCATTGGGAAATATCAATGCCATAAGTGTTTTCGAGAGTTTGCAAGATCAGACAGTTTAAGAAGACATAGATCCGGTGGTGTTTGTAAAGAGGATAATACAGATATGTCAGATGACGAAGAAAGTGTAGCGTCTTCAAGCTCACACTATAACTTGGGGAAAGGAGAAGAAATATTTGGAAATTATGACTATACCAATGATTCTGAAGAATACACCGAAGACGATGATAATCCTGACGAAGATGAGATACCCAAAAATAAGACAAACGAAATCTAAGTACAGGCCATGAGATAAAATGGTTAGGAAAACCAAGGAAAACTTACAAGATACAGTCAATTAGACTGTGGCAGAACATACTAATATCGACACAGAAGATGCTGAAAATTTGGCATATCAGGAACTCAAACCAAGATATACAGAAGAGCTTGCATGCTTCTACAAAATTTTTTTGGACATGCAGAAGCACTGATTAAAGATCCGGAGTACAAGAAAATCATTCGCAGAGCAAAACGACTGAGGGACGAGAAAGATTGCGATGAAGATGAATCCATGAACAGTGCCATCAAGAAACGCAGATTTCTCTTTGAGAAGCAATTGGATGAATACGATCCACCTACTACCTATGACGAGGAAGAGACTGTACCAGGGACATATCAAAAGACATTATTTAAACCAATTCCCTACCTAAATCATAAAAACCATTCTTAAAATCAGCTTTGCCACATAAAGTGTAAACGTTAAGACTTCAAATTGTAAACGCTGACAGAGGGACGGCCTTAATCCTCTGTTCATCGTAATCAAGTTAGTTAGTGGGGTAAATAAAATTGTTAAAAATTGTTCACCAATCTTTCTTATCGTTTCACCCCCTCTTCATTACGAAGAGCTAGTAGTATATAAACTTGAGAGTGCTAGAAATATTCCCACTGACGCTTCATAGCCAAAATTCTTAGTACTCATGAAACAAAAAATAGATCTTGGGATACAAGATCTATTGTGTTTCCACTAAGAAGATGTTAATATAAAGCCCCAATATATTTGCCAAACGATCTGCCAATTGACAGTCAAGTTTCTACTGGTAAAGAAATAAAATCTTGAGATACAAGTTTTTATTTCTAATTGAAACTTGCTACTAGAGAGCCTCAATATATGATTAGTCGAACCCGCCGCCGTCAGGGAAGTATGTTTTCTAAGCCAAATTGTCAAATGTGTAGATGTGGACGTGTAGAATCTCTGTATTGTGGAATCACATTCTACACATCACATCCACATTGCTCTACATTGAGAATTTTAAGCTTATTCTTAGAAGCCAGAAAGGGCTGCTTGCAAAATTGTATAGATATGGACATGTGGAATCTTCATACTATGGATCCACATTCACATTTGGTCCACATCACCTCCCTGGTTTCAATGTGGAGATGTGGTAACACAATTTCAATGTGGAGGTTACAACATTTAATATGAATATGTGGAGGTTACACAATTTTAATATGGATATGTGTATGGTACACATTTGTGATGTGGAAGTTTAACATTTGTGATTTGGAGATGTGGATGTTAAACCATTACGATAACTCACCCGTGCGAAATAGTGCATTTTTCAAGTCTCCAAAATGGCTACTTTTCTGCTGAAAGTCCTTGATATTTTTCTTATAAATGCTCATAACATAGGTTCTGTGTTCTCGACGGTTCTTACGAGTACCCAAAACCTATGTTTTGGAGCAGAAATAAGAAACAATAATGTTTACCCCCGTAAACCTCGGTTTTCTCTATATAAATTGGGTTTTAGGGGGGTCTTCATTTCACGGACTTGTTCACATGATGATGTGAAGTCTTGAGATACAAGGCGAATATAATGTCATCTTATGGTATCCTTGGACCTCTTTGAAGTTTACCAACAAAAAACCTTTCAACGACAAACACCACAGCATAAGTCCACATACCCAACCAAGCCTAATCAAGCTCTGATCGAGCGGTGAGCATATGGCATCATCTTTATGCCATCACTTAACGGCATCTTTATAGCGCCCTAAAACACACCAAAAAGCCCTATTAAAAGATGCCATTAAATGATGCCATAAAAATGATGCCATACACTCACCCTATACTACTCACCAGTGTTGAACATTACGAAAACACGCCTATTCAAATATATTCAAAATTTTACCACCGAAAAATGAAAAATTTATTTTAAAAAAATCTGACATTTTCTATATTTCTGCACAAAAGATAGATTGTAAGTACTCGTTAGAACCGGTTCTCACGAGTACCCACAATCTATGTTTTAAGCAGAAATAAGAAAAAATATATATACCCCTGTAAACCCCAGTTTTACTATATAAAAGTGGGGTTTTAGGGGGTCAAAAATATATGGGCATGTCTTCGTGATGACATGGTTAACTCTAACAAAGCTAGATCTGCAGCTTTGAAAGACGCCATTTTAGCCCACGGATATGTAACTACGAAACCCGGGAAGGGACATGTATTTTTCATATGTTGTGCGTACAATATAATATCTTATGCGCACAAGATATTGTATTGTTCAAATAACATATTATCCTTTGCGTGGAGGTTATTACCTTGTGCGAACAAGATACGTGTGTGTTTGCACAATATAATATCTTGTTCTCACAACTTAATATATTGTGCGCACAAGTTATTAGCTTGTTCGCACAACATTTTTTCTACGGGCCTCCGTGGCCTAGTGGATAAGTGCGCTGACTCTTAGTCATTAGGTCTCTCACCGCCGTAGGTTCGACCCTCGCTCGGGCCACGTGTGAGACGCCAAGTTCTGCAACGGCGGTGAGAGACCTAATGACTAAGAGTCAGCGCTCTTATCCATTAGGCCACGGAGGCCCGTTTAGAGACACCCAGTATGTGTTCTGGTAGATCTTATTAGTATACTACTGTTACACTTCTAAAATTTGTATGGGAGAGGGTTGATGTTGTGTAGATCATAGGGCATATATACAGGACCTTTGGTGAAACACTGAAGAACGTATCTGCAGGTAATATATACACTGGATGCGCTATAATACACAACCACTGAGACTTAATCACTGCTACTCTGCTTCAATTTATTAACACGCTGTAGGGGTCATTCATGGCACAATTCAGATGTTGCTCTGGTAATCTCGCTGATCACATGTTCACGATTTAACTCTGGGAATATGGAGCAGTCTAATATACATTTGACAAGGTTGGTCTTTCCCCGAAATAGGTTTCAAAGGAACTCATTTTTGATTTTTATTTTCCACTGAAAAATACCAATGTGTTGGTTAATTAACAATTTCACTTTTGGATAGAGCAGTTTCCGCTGATCATGTAGTGCTGGACAGTCCAGTAGCATGTGAAAGATGTCCTCATCTCCCAATCCGCAACATCTACATAAAGCACTTTCAAATTACTTACTAAATTTAGATTTGCTGGTTTGTACCAGATATGTTCCCGTAATCATTCGCGACTTTACAATACCCTTCCTGACGTAAGCGACAGTACAATCTAGAGTTGACCAGACGGTGTGTGTATGGCCGATATTAGTGGAAATTCTGTTCATAAAACGAAGGGTTATTTTTTCGCGCTGTAGTCACGCTGTCTTTTAGTGCATTTAATGATGGTTACCCATAAAGACTAAAATATCATGAGCACGACTAAAAAATGTAAGCTTATTGTCCAAGTTAATAACAATCTGCCTTTCTGATATGTCTCTCATTGTTTCATTTGGGGATACGAGTATGTAGTACAATAAACTTAATTGTCTCTTATGAATTTCTGCTTCTAGCGGACTGCACCTAAGAGAAGGTATACAGCACAGATTGCGACTCTGACAGGTAGTGACTTTAACTTCTTGAAATTGTTCAGATGAAATTTTGATAAAATGTTTATTTCTGTAATATTCAGGAGGTGTACTTCTAAACCATATAACAGTCTTGGTACTACATAACATTGGTATATCTTCTTTGATACTCTGGTATTTAGTCTATTCATCCATGAACACCAGTGTTGATTAATTAGTAAAACGTCCGCCGAGCAAGGCTAAGTCGTTCCTCGAGATTTATCTTATTTTCATTTACTTCACTTCTGAGTAGTCCTAAATGTGTAGTATTTGAAGATAATTGAACTTTCTTATCTTTCATATCCAGAGTGAATGACTTTTTGCAGATACTCTTGTGGGGGTTTAATAGCACAGCGTTTGATTTGACGGGGTGGATTGTCACTCGCTCCGGATTTGCGTTTCGATTAGCAACGTTCATGATTATCTGAAGTATATTTTCACCACTGGATAGGAACGCAAGAACATCCGCACGTGTTGAACACCACAATATACTGTTCCGATACTGAGTCCCAGGCGGAGCTGTTTAAGTTCTTTTAGGCAGGGATTAATGTAAGTCTTATATAAAAACGGTGATAAAATGCCTCCCTGGCGTAGCCCTTGCTGAATTCTGAAACATTCGCTAAGTTGACCGATCCATTTAACCTTAGAGGTGAGACCTGTATACATATCTTTAATAATTGGCCATAATGATGGGTGAACTCCCGCTTCATAAAGTTTGTCTAACATTATCATATGATTCACAACGTCGAATGCTTTTTGTGTATCAAGCGTGACGAGGAACAATGCAGTGGAATTCATTTTGGCTTCTGCCCTGGCTTCAGATACAATCAAGGCCGCCATAACTGGAGACAGTCCCTTTGTAAAATAGAAGTGGAGGCAATGATCAGGAATCGATACAATCAACCCACAGCTCCCATCAGAGACACCAAAGGGAAAAAAACACAAACATGAAACAACAAAACTAATGGAAACATCAATAACGGAAAGCCAAAAGGACAGTTACTTTCCCACAAAATGGCCAAAAGGCTATCCAAAATTAAATAATATAAGCGACACAAACACCCAAAAACAAACTATAACAAAAAATAAACCGCGACAAAAGAACCGCCTTGGAACGGTCAGCGGAAACGAATTCCACTGGGGGGCTTGAAGCCGAACTGTTCAATTGTTAATGATATTCGCGGTAACAAAACTGTTTCGAATAGTTTTCCTATGATTGGAGTAACCGTGATGCCTCGATAGTTATCAATGTTTGTAGGGTATTTTGATTTCTTCAATACTGGGGTTAGTATTCCTATTTTAAACGCCGATGGTACATGTTTCTCATACAGAATCTGATTAAACAGGTCAGTAATGTCTTCAATGACTACACAGCTAGCATGCTTCAAATGTTCTGACATAAGTCCTAAATCATCTAGTGCTTTCCTAGAGTTGAGTTGAGAGACAGACTTTTTTGTTTCTGTCACTCTATTGGATCTTTCTGCGTATGAACTGATAAAACTTGTCGTTGGTAGGGTTTTCCGTAAGAGTGTCAAAAAATGATTTGCGGTCAAGAATTTTTTCTTTTCTCAACTGTTTTCGTAAGTTGCGTTCTGCATTTATATTGTCCCTTCGTAAGATTTCATCTGACTTTCCACTGTCTACCCAAATATCGTATTTCTCCTTACAGATTTTCAGCAATTCACTTACTATTGGGGATGCTTTCCACACTGGCCCTTTTAATCTAATCATTTTGCTGGGTACAGTTTTTTTCGGTTGCCCTATGTAACATTGATATTATCTGACACAGTCTTTCATCTATAGAGTTTTCAGTTTTTCTATTGATTTTAGTATTCCGAAGTTCAGATATAAGCACAGTTTCATACTGTTTACTATCAAGTCTTTCCCACTGCATCTTTTAACTGTTTGTGTGGATTTACATGCAGGTTGAGAGATTAGGTCACTATCTGGTGGCAAAACCATCATACGGCAAGCTATTATTACATGACTCGACAAATTTTCAGCATCTCTGCCTCCAATAAGATACTTCTGAATAATAGTCAGATCTGAACTAAGAATATAGTCTATCTGCGAGCTTCCATTTCCGGAATGCTGTCTAAACGTACATTCATACATAGGGATATGTCCAAGGCACTGATCTTTAATAAAAGTTTGTAAGAGTTTATCATATTTATTGTAGTTTCGTGGATTCAGTAAAGTCCCGTTAAAGTCTCCACAGAGGATTATTTTATGGGCTAGTCTGTATTCCAGGATTAGGTTTTTAATATCTTAACATTCTGTATAATCCAGATGAGAGTTCACGGATGAGTTATTTGTTGGCATGTACACATTAACAATGCATAGGGCTTCTTTTCCAGGAATTTCAATAGCAATGATTCGTTCATTGCCTTCATTTAGTTTTAATTTTTAATTCTGCTTGTCCATAACTTTCGCCATAGGATAGCGACACCCCTTTCCCCTTGGTAGTCGAAATCCTGTTATAGGGTCATTATGATCTGACATTTAATAAAGAAATCTTTTTCTGATGCAAATGTTTCAAATTCATGCTCTTGCAAAGTCAAACACCAGTGTTCCTGTATACACATAATATCATGTTCTTACACAGTTTTTGAAAGTAGGATACATTCGACACCACTCCTTCTATGTTGCGTGTGACTAGACTATATCTCTTATTTTTTTCCAGATGCATTTCCTGCATTATTTCTATGGGGTTGTGTTTGATTGGGGACACGGCAAAAAATGTTCCCGTTCATTATCAGCAGTGATACAACCATCCGTCTGTGATGAAGATGACGCCCCAGAAGTGTCTAATATATTCTGTTCTAAACCATTTTTCGGGCCCCGCCCATCGGGGCTTGAAGAAATACATGGGCTGCATGATGCTTCCACGCAGAGCTGAAACCGACCCACGCACGAGTACTGGTAAACCGCTCAGAGGATCTTAGCCTGCCCAGGCAAAGCGGTGCGAATCCGACCGTCCATGCTTATAAATCCTATTGGTTTCATTGGTGGGCAGGGCTTGAGAAGTCATTTCATCTCAATGTCGGGTAAAAGTCCCACAAAATTGGAAGCGACGTCTCCAACATGACCTTTATAGTGTTGACAGGGACGTTAAACCTCAAATCAAATCTAAACCATCTTTAGAAATGCTCATATTGGAGAGTTCATCTTCAATTACAATCGGATTTGCATAAGATGTGTTCTTATCTTGGTCTCAATTTTTTATAGCGCAGTGTTTCATGCAACCGAAAGTTGAGTGATTGTTCTTGATACTTTTGTCATTTTTACCCGAGGTATCACCAAAATGTCTTTTTCTAGTATTATGATTGTTATACTGTTCGTTTGTCTTAGCATTTAAAGATGGGATATTTATAGTTGCAATACTGGGTACTGGGCAACAGCACAAGAAATATATCCATACTTGACTGGTTGTGGCCTTTCTTTCAGTAAGGTGGGATGCTCTGTCGGTTGTGTATTTCCCTGGCTTTGGTCACTTGTTGACTGTCTAAATACATTCCCATTATTGGGCTGTACGTCGTTATATGTCTTGGTTATGGTTGGCTGCGTCACAGATATGTAACCGGCTCGCTAATAATCCATCTGTACAATGGCAGTAATCTGGCTTGGACCTGGCGGTGGACACTAAGCGGGGGTCTGGCACCATGGAAGCCCGGATGTGCAGAAAATGAAGGACCAATATACTGAGGTGCATACACAGGTCTCACCGCCTGACCATGTACCATAGATTGATGAAATCCGAGTGTTGGGTTCTGGTAGGGCATATAGTTTCCAGCAGCTGGTGTAGGTATATATGCGCTGTTTCCAACAACTGATGAAGGTATATATGCGTTGTTAAACCACTGATTCAGCAGTGGAATAGTCTGTGCTGGAGACTTTTTTAAATGATGATCTAATCTGGGCTGATAGTTGCATATGCATAGCATTGTTAATGAACATGTTTATCATCTGGGTCTCTATTAATTTTAGCCTATTTTCTTAGATTGTTTCAGCTTACCGTGAACAACACCTATGACTGCAGCCACCCTCTTCTTTACACGATTCAGACACATTGTTCTCCCGCCAAACAGTGTCTTTTGATTTATTTAATTGTTCTTCACGTCTCTTATGCAGTTCTATGATTGATTTGGGTAGTTAATCTGGCTCTCAAGTTAAAGAAGACTTTTCATAGACCTCATCCTTTTTCACCTTATTTGATTTTGGTCCCTTCTTTACTCTAGTCTTAGGAATATCATCAGCTTCAGAGGTGGGTGAACAATCTATCTGCTCATTATTTGGTTGATCATCGTCTTGAATTTCAATGTTCAGACTACTACCACTAGCGGTGTCCATAATTTCATTATGAGTCTGATTTATTTGGGACTGTTTATTCAATATGTCCTCATAATTGTCATTATCATCTTTATTCCGGTTTAGATACAGCATATTGTCCGAGCAGGAGTTGCATACGTAATCATTGTTACCATGAGTTTGAATGGTATCGCTATTGATTTTCAAACATTCAAAATGAAACAACTCCCCACATTCAACGCATTGTATGGTATTTCCAAATGCCTGGACATAATTCAGTTACTTCACTGTCAGATAATTCCTCCGTATTACTAACTGCTTTAAGATTCTGTTTCAATACATTTTCAGTCTCAATGCTATCAATTGATTTCAAATTCTGCTACCTAACATTTTCATTCTGTGTACTTTCACTGTTCTGGACTTTAGAACTGGTATTGTTTAACATGACGGCAACGATTGTATTCAAAATGTCTAAATGTTTACATTTGGCCTTCATTTCCATACATAAGTTTTCATAGATATCGATCAAGAAAACGTAAACTTGATTTCTGCGAAGTGGTTTGATAGAGGTTAATAGCAAACTTGAGTTTCTTTCCACATGTTCCATCTACCCTTTTGTTATATATTTTTAACACGAGTCCACAGTGGTACCAGCTTGATTCAAACTCTCTTTTCAAATGGGTGAGGATATGACTCATTGCTGAGCAGTTTATGTAAACAAGATTTTGCAAATTTGTATGCCGCAGTGCTAAACTCTAACATACGATTGTCACCGGATTTCATACAGCACTTCATATCCTCTTTCTGACAGCTAGAATTATTTTTCTCAAGGTGCTCCTTGTTAAAGTTTTAGTTTTGGCAGTAATATGAATGTTTGTAGCCATTTTGCAGCACAGACGTTTAAAATAAACAGTTTTTTCAGCATGAAGGATTAAGAGATGCTAAAACAATTTCTAAGATGAATATGACCAGTTTATATGATACTAAAAGTCTTAAAAATAAAATTCAACTGCCAGTGCAATGTAAACATTTGGGGTTCACACACATAAAATCTGGGGTCCTGCTCCGATTCTAAAATCAAGTTTTACTAAAAATTGATAAAATTTGGGGGGGGGGGGCTTTCTCATCCAAATTTACTGTATCAATAAGTCTTAACGTTTTGTCTGACTCCATATACCACCGAGTGACAGTAATACTTGGAAACTCAAATGGCGCAATTTTTCGATTCATGGCCGCCATCTCATCTTTGTTGCCTTTCCTGTCCGCGAAGTTGAAGAGGAGAAATGGAGTTAAAACGTACATGTATATACACGAGTTTCTATATCACACAAACACAAACATGAAATACCTAGACTCTAAGGGAAACAAGAAGAACCGCATTGGAACGGCTAGTGAAACGAGAAACGAATTTCACTCGGGGGCTTGAATCGATTTTACGTGGCCGCAATCCCCGACGCGATGCAGTCCCTGGCGATTGAAAAAAAGCATTAAATTCATGTACGGCGAGACTTTTTACAGCCAAACAAAACAGAACTGCGTCCATTAAAAAAGTCAAACAAGTCCCTTGTAAGTCCCACTGATAATATAGGGAAAATCTGGTTAACAAGTTTTTTTGTTTTTTTTTTTGTTTTTTTTTTTTCTTTTGTTTGAGTTTGGGTTTGAACGTCACCGTCAACACTGTATAGGTCATTTTGGAGACGTTGCTTCCATTTGTGTGGGACTTTTACAGGACATTGAGATGAATTGACATCTCAAGCCCTGCCGTCCAATGAAACCAACGGGGTTTATATGCACGGACGGTCAAACTCGCATCTCTTTTCCTGGGCATGCTTAGAACGTCTTAGCAGTTTACCAGTACTCAAGTGCGGTTGGTTACAACTCTGCGTGGAAGCATCATGCAGCCCATCTATTTCTTCAAGCCCCGATGGGCGGGGGCGGTTGGTTCAAAAGGGTACAAATGTATGCAATATTGTTTTCTTATTTCTACTCCAGGGCATTACTTATATAAGTCCGGGAAATGAACACCGCCTAAGCCCCACTTTATATACGCGTACCCACAAACTATATTTTGAGCAGAAATAAGAAAAATATTACAATTTTTCATATTAAATTTTTCTTGATGCGAGCCAGGCCCCTTCTTTAACCTTGCGGTCGGGCATGAGATGTCATTTCATCTCACTGTCGGGTAAAAGTCCAACACAATCGGCAGCAATGTCTCCAAAAGTACTTAAATAGTGTTGACAGGGAGGTGTGTGTGTGTGTGTGTGTGTGTGTGTGTGTGTGTGTGTGTGTGTGTGTGTGTGTGTGAAATCGGGTTTAACGTCGCTTTCAACAATTTTCAGTCATATCACGACGGTGTCTGGTTGCGACAGGGAGCTCAATGCTCACATTTATAGTGCTGCCTCACTGAAGTATCATGTCCCAGACACATTACATGATACCACACCCAGTCACATTATCCTGACACTGGATCGACCAGTCCTAGCTCTACCCCGTAAATCTGAGTGCCAAACGAGGAGCAGCTAGTACCATTTTTAACGACTTTGGTATGTCGCGGCCCGGGGTCGAACCCAGACCTCCCGTTCCCCGGAGCGGACACTCTACCAACTGAGCTATCGGGGCCGGTTTTGACAGGGAGGTTAAACCACAGAACAAACAAACCTATCACAGCTACATTTATATGTGCTATAATAAATGTGTTCAATATGTTTCAGACAATGCCGGAGTGAAGAGTGGAGGTACATTAACAGACTCATGCATTGCCATTGGTCCATTTCTGCTGGCCTGTCAGGCAACACCCGATGACCCTGCCTGTATCGCCGCAAGAGAAGCTTGTGGTATTTATTCTTCTGGCAGATGCTTCTGCAGACAAGGTCGTCGCGTAGAAATCTAGACATTTGTCATATTGTACAATTGATTTAATGATACCATGTTTCAAGCAAAGCGGCGTTCGCTTCTTTATTTTATCACATTTACAAGTACATGTATATAACGTGGCTGCGCTGCATGATGCTTCCACGCAGAGCTGGAATTGACCACAAATGAGTACTGGTGGCTTAAGCCTGCCCAGGCAATATATTACGAGTCTGATCGCCCATGCATATAAACCCTTTAAATTTCTTTGTGCGATAGGGCTTTAGATGTGACTACATCTCAACGTCTGGAAAGTCCCATGAAATTTGAAGCAACGTCTAAAAATGACCTAAATAGTGTTGGCGCGTACGTAAAATCTCACTTCAAACAAACAAACAAACATGTAGGGAACATGCATGAATCACCCATGTTATTACTCGCATATGTATAATTGCTGTTCTGGTCTTAGACAAAACTACCAAACAAAAATGGCGATGTTCCTGCTAGCAAACGGTGTTTTCATCCGCGAAAAAAGAAATAGGCTACTCTGCCTGGCTTTGAGGTAAAAATAATACTGAATCGAAAGGAAACGCAATGTTCTGGAATGCATGGGAAAGATTTGTTCTAGGCGTTACGTATTCCATAATAATAAATTAAAAGACTTTTTTTTGAAATGCCTATAATTATATCGGGGGCCAGTTTCATCAATAACTGTTTGATTTGATTTGAGGTTTAACGTCCGAGTCAACACTGTAAAGGTCACCATGGAGACGTTGCTTTCAATTTTGTGGGACTTTAACCCGACATTCAGATGAAATGGCACCTCAAGCCCTGTCGCCCAATGAAACCAACAGGGTTTATAAGCGTGGATGTCCAATTCGTGCGAACCGCTTTGCCTGGGCAGGCTTAGTGTAGCGGCCGTAAAACGTCTCCCCGTACATCAACCATAGTGCAGTTTATATTTTACTTTTGGTCCTTTGAGATCAGCGTGAATATTCTGAGAAATCGGAAATAAATTATTGGTTTAGACTCATATTCTAGACAGATTTTTAATTATTCGGACCCCATTTTGATTTATATCAGTCTTTGAATCGACTGCCTATTCTAAATTCGCACAATTGCAGTATGTTTCCTCTGGCTTTCTTTGCCGGATCATTACAGGGTCACTGATGAGGCTTTATTAACCGAAACTACGTAGTATGACCCATCTTCCTTCTTATGAATGTTTTCATTGCTCAGAAGGGAACTCATTTTTGATTTTTATTAGAAGAAGTAAAACAAAGATCAGGAATCGATACAATTAACTTACTCCACCCATCAAAGACACCAAAGGGAAAGAAACACAAACATTAAGCGACCAGACCATAATGGAAACCTAAACAAAGGAAGGCCATAAGGACAGTTACTTTCCCACAAAATGGCCATATGGCCATCCAAAATAAAAAGACACAAGTGATACACACAGTAAGTAACAAACAACACCATAAATAAACCGCCACAGAAGAACCGCCTTGGAACGGTCAGCGGAATGATTTCCACTGGGTGGGGTGTGGGGGGGGGGGCTTAAATCGATTTTACGTGGCCACAATCCTCGCCCTTACTTCCGTCGCGATTTAGACAAATAATTTGTTCAGTCCGCATGAAGGCCTCCTAACTCATCAGTGCAACATCTCCGTGAACACCAAAAAATCAAAGAACCACAGAGGTGAGACAACGGTGAGGACTCGACAGCAAGAAACCACTGAAATAGTGGAGCAAAAGAAAACCAACAGTTAGACTCCGATGGCCCGACCAGAGACAGAGCATCAGGCACCAACCAACATTACCTTGAATTAGATTTCTCTAATTCTCAATAAGCCTTTACGTTGGAGCCGTCATAGAATCAGAGCTTTGACCCACCGGCGTGCAATTAAAGAGGGAAGCAAAGTTGCCAAACGTGATGGGGTTAACTACCATGCATGCAGTCTGTCGTATAACATCCATGTTGTACCCAATCTTTTTATATCGAAGAATGATTTTACGAAATTGGGTGCTGAAGTCATTGCGGTTATATAATTTTTTCTGAATTTATATACTAAGTCACCATAAAATTCGGGTTCCGATAGACCTTGTTGCAGAAGAGATTTAAGTCCAATATTGAATTTTGAAATTAAATCAGAATGGCGTCTATAAAATTTTGAAAAGGCTTTGCGTAGTTTATGGTACCGATAACCCTGAATAAGGAGTTTAGCCGTTAATAATTTATTTCGAGTGTTGAAGTCAGTTACATGACTACACACTCTAGCAAATCGAATTAATTGCGAAATATAAACGCCATATGATGGCGCATGAGGAACATCACCATCCAAAAAAGGAAAATTTACAATCTCAAAATGAAAGTCATCGCGTTTATCATAAATTTTGCACGAAACAAATCCATCTACAATAGAGAGATGTAAATCCAAAAACGGGGCCTCGGTATCAGAAGAATTTGCTTTATTTAACTGAAGTTCTGGGGGGTAAATCTGACTGATCAAAGCATCGAAATAGGCATTATCAATATTTAATATATCATCTAAATATCTAGAAGTGGAGCTAAAAGCTTCAATAATTTCAGATTGGTTATCAATGGAAAGCGACAACATGAAGTCTCTTTCATAACAATACAAGAACAGATCAGCCACAAGAGGTGCCCAATTCGTACCCATCGGAATACCCACAATTTGTCTAAATAACTTAGTACCGAATCTAATATAATTATTGTCAAGTAGAAAGGTGAGGGCATCACACACTTTCTGACATGACCAAAGTGTATAATGCTTATGATCTTTAGAAGTGAAAAATGCATTTCTGACTTTACATGCAAGATAGAGAGAATCTTCTTTGTGAAAAGCCCATTCAATTAAATCATTAAGCTTTTCTTTTATAAGATTATGAGGAAGTGTAGTGTAAAGATTGGAAAAATCGTAAGTAGACAGACTGTCCATATGGCCTTCATTTGTTTAGGTTTCCATTATGGTCTGGTCGCTTAATGTTTGTATTTCTTTCCCTTTGGTGTCTTTTATGGATGGAGTAAGTTAATTGTATCAATTCCTGATCTTTGTTTTACTTCTACTTTGAAGCACGAAAATGTCTGGATTTCAATTTATTTAAAACCTCATTCTAATTTTTTATAGACCAAAACAGATTTCTTCCTGATCTTTCAAAGACTTTATCACAATATTTAATCACATGCGTTTTAATAGCAGTAAGACAGGAAGTTAATAATTTAGAAAGTTCAGTGGTAGTGCAAGAGCTAGAATTTGCACTAAACCATGCTTTGAAAGGTATTTTATGAAGTTTTGGTAACCAGTATAGCGTAGGAAGCTTGTCTTGGCCTTCGTTAACACACAGTAAATTTGGTGGCTGAATGACAAACATGTTTATCTACTATAGCTCTCTCTTCAGCTAGATGGTGAAGTTCATAGGCCTTAGTACCACCAAGCTCCTGCTTAAGCGTGTTAACATAGTGACGACGACGTTGTTAGCGGCCTTGTGTGCAGGGGCCAAAACAAACTTCTTATGAAATTCTTGAATACCTAGTTTAAGATGACGTAAAGACGTCTTGGGCTTAGGAGGTAATAAGTTAGTATTTTGAGAATAGAAAGAAATGCGTTTATTCACTAGTTTTAAAATGCTAAGTTTCCAGTCCTTAAGGGCTTTATGCCCAACATACTCTCGCTTACACCATCGATTACCGAATTCATTCAAGGAAGCAGCGATTTCATCTCTACATGTACTGAAATCAATTTTAGAAGGAAACCGATATTTCGGTCCTTTAGAAATTATATTCCTTATCCTAGAATCAGGAATAATTTTCAAATTGCCAGTAATTACATGACCAGCAGCAGGATAGCAATATTTTGAGTTTTTACAATCACATGAATCAGGAGTATTAGTATCAATATCAAAATCTGAAACAAGTTTATTGAAATTAAAAATGATAGATCTAACAGGTTAGATCTTGTGTCATTTAATTTTGGATGGCCATATTGCCATTTTGTGGGAAAGTAACTGTCCTTATGGCCTTCCTTTGTTTAGGTTTCCATTATGGTCTGGTCGCTTAATGTTTGTATTTCTTTCCCTTTGGTGTCTTTTATGGGTGGAGTAAGTTAATTGTATCAATTCCTGATCTTTGTTTTACTTCTACTTTGTTATATTTATAGCAAATTATAGGTGTTTCAGTATTTTGAAAATAAGCAGGAATGGAAGAAAGCACCGATCTCTCACGAAAGATACTGGGCAAATCTATAAAATCGATACCCTTATAAATGAAGGATATTTTGAAGAAATAGAGTTTATGATTAATTTCAGAAGCAATGTAAGGACGGAGAGTATGCTGAGTATAGCCTCTAGTTAAGAGAGCCGCATCATATAACTGATGAGAACTATCGTAGAATTTATTCGCCTCGGTGTCCAGAAGACGTAAAACAGAAACGGGTAATGAACTTAAAAATGAAAGCATAGAGTGGCGTCCATGCTTTAATAAGATAATTGACAGTCACTTCAGTCTAGTATTGTTACGTTTAAACGCACGTGATTTACGTTTAAAGTTACCATTTTTCCTGGTGCCGTGAGATCTAGTTCTGCGTTTTCGACATTCCAGGAGCGAGAAAATATCAAAGTCCGGCATTCTGGAAATATTACCCTCATGATAAATGTTGTCATTAAATCCCAATGGAAAAGGGGTCTGTAAAAATTTAATCCATTTCAGTTCAGCTTCATGTCTTTTGATTATTTTGAATCTAGATGTAGAATTTGCATCGTAATAAAGTTTTTCCACTGGTTGTATAACGATGTTATTTACAGAATGACCTGTAGGTCGAAAGTGACGGTACAAGAAAGTGTCAGTTTTCTTAGGCTTACTCATTCTACGATAATGCTCGTTCAATCTAGTTTTAAGCATGCGGTTAGTTTGACCGACGTACCGCATATTACAGTTTGCAGCACGTCATGTAATTAGATAAATTAAATCTGTAGAGCCTCTAAGCGGTTTACCAGTACTCATTTGCGGGTCGGATTCAGCTCTGCGTGGAAGCATCATGCAGCCCATATATTTCTTCAAGCCCGATGGGCGCCGGCCCTGTGTTTCATCAATAAACATTTTTCGATTTATCTTAAATTGTTCGTACGCACTTTATAATAAACTGCGAACGTCAGTTTCATCATAACATCTCACAATGTTCGTACGAGCTAAATTTGCGTTTCTCTAAAATAAGTATAAATTTGGAATAGGCACTTAAACAGGGCCACTAATTGTCACATGCGTGATCACGTGCCGTCTTGAAATAGCCGTGTAAAGTAGATAACACGTTTTAAAATTATTGCTCCAGCAGGACCTGGATGTATATTCTGTGCAAACAACGTTGATTCTATGATGTTTCAAACTTGTGTTTCCATTCCATTATCGTAAGATACAGTTGTTAATTATCTGGACCCCCTTGCCACTTTACCACTGGCGAGTAGGTCTGTTCTATGGACGTTGTGACGTCAGACTAGCGTTAATTAAACGTTGTTATAATGAACATTTTAGAAGCACGTTTGTCAGTTAATGCGGAGGCTCGCCTTCTATTGTTGAGTTCGAGGTAAAGGGCTAGCAAGAGAGACTTCGCTGAGCATTTTATTACCATTTCTCGCTCCATTTAATAAATTCAGTAATGCAGGATTCAGTTTATCGTATGAACTTAAACGTATGTCTGATTACACTCTTCTGGAGTCCATGTCTGTTGGTCTGAACATTCATATTTGCCATCTGTCTATGGATGAATCGTTTAGGATACATTTTGTCCTTACATTTATCTAGTAAACAATATTATGTGATAAAAACCCTTATGATCTCTTCTTTATATACATTTTTGTGCTTTATCTCATAAACAACATTCTGTGATAAAAGAAAACCCCTTGTAATCTCTTCTTTATTATTCTTTTTTGTGATTAATCTCATAAACAACAATCTGTGATAAAAAAAAACACCTTGTAGTCTCTTCTTTATATACATTTTGTGCTTAAAGACACATTTTTCGATTACATAACATCCTAATGATCGTTTATTAAAGAATCCAACATTGAGACAAAATACACTTGGGGTATTCAGGCTGTCATACAGGTAGGGGACCAAGAGAGGGTAATAAATTACCTAGGGATGTGACTTTGACAGATGACATCTATTCATTAACACCTAACTCCTTATTTTGATTTTCATGGAAGAAACAACAGCACTTTTTTTCCGATTTTATATTTAGCAACCATTATTTATAATCATTACAGAAAAAAAACATTTCAAATATATTGGTAAATTTTTTCCTCCAATTTTTTTTTTTCAGATAAAATCCTGATGACTTTATTATTTCTGCCCTAAACATATATTGTGGGTACACATAAAAACCATCTCGGTGAAGCGCTCTGACGAGTACCCACAATTTGGTTTTACAGTGTGACTGCTCGTTAGAACTGCTTCCATGAGGCGGTTCTAACGATGACACACAATATATGTTTTTGAGGAAAAGGAACATCCCCTAAACTCAACTTTCTATAGAGAAAATGGGGGTTTAAGGGGGTATACATTATTTTCCTTATTTCTGCTCCAAGTCATAAGTTGCGGGTGCTCGTTAAAATCGTCTCATTTAGTCATAGGTTGTGGGTACTAGTTTGAACCGCCTCAATGAGGCGGCTCTAACGAGCACCCACAACCTATGTTTGAAATATAAATAAGAAAAATAAATTTAATTGTGTTTGTTATTTTAGTTTTAAACTTGAAAAGGTGAAAAATAAAATCTTAAAAAATTCTTTGTTTTCTCTTTTCTGATATGATTGTGTCTAAAACAAAGAACATTTTATAGTTCCGTCTTGACTGAAACTATAAAATGCTAATGTTTTAGACATTATATGATTTGTGTATCACATTCTTTCATCCAAAATAAAATAAATAAAAAATAAATATAA
Organism: Lucinisca nassula; assembly: GCA_963580285.1. Lineage (NCBI taxonomy): Eukaryota > Metazoa > Mollusca > Bivalvia > Lucinida > Lucinidae > Lucinisca > Lucinisca nassula. Next base: position 88,951,471 of record OY757025.1, on the reverse strand, counting down.
ATAAATAAATAAAGGTAAATTGATTGATTAAATTTTGAGGTTAATCAATTCATTTACCTTGTTTGTTTACTTCTTTGCACTTTTAAGTAAAGGAAACAATGGATATCAGTGTTTTTCTTTACTTTATTTTAAAATAAAAAAGAAGTTATTTAAACCATATGTTGTTTGAAACAATCTCAGTAAATTATACTATCACTCAAGTACCCTTATTGAGCCCCCTATTAAACACGAAATCTGCTCATAATCACCGCATAATCACTAAGATAAGATAAGCCTTTGATGTGCACTGTGGTCGAAGGAAATGTTTATTGGAGAACATTAGACAGGCCACCCCTTTCATATAAGGAAAAAATGTGTCTTTAATCTCATAAACAACATTCTGTGATAAAAACCCTTGTAAACCCTCCTTTATATACATTTTGTGGTTAAACTAATCTCATAAACAACAGTCTGTGATAAAATCGCCTTAATTAGGCGGTTTCTAACGAGCACCCACAAACAAATTTTGGAGTATAAATAAGAAAAATATTACAAAATTACATAAGAAAAATGACCGTTTTGAAGATAGGAAACAATGCGCTTTCTCACACGGGTGTGTTACCCTTATGAAAGGCTGGTTGGGTGTAGCAAAGCTAACATGTATCTTGCGTTACTGGGGGATCCAACTGACATGAAGTGAACAAATCCGTGAAATGAACACCCCATAAACCCCACTTCATATAGAGAAAACTGGGGTTTACGGGGGTATACCTTATTTTTCTTATTTCTGCTCCAAGACATAGGTTGCGGGTACTCGTTAGAACCGCCTCAATGAGGCGGTTCTAACGGGCACACGCAAACTATGTTTGCAGTGTAATAAGAAAAATATCGAGGATTTTCGTCAGAAAAAAATACCTTTTTGGAGATGTAAAAATGCACTATGTCACACGGGTGTGTTATCGTAATGTATTGGTTCACATTTAAGCACGAAAACAATTCGTGCAATGAACACCCCTCATACCCAACTTTATGCAGCGCGGTATGGGATTAGCGGGGTTACAAAATATTTTTCTTATTTCTGCTTCAGGACAGGTTTTGGGTACTCATTAGAACGACCTCAATGAGGCGGTTCTAACGAGCACCTGGATACAAATAAGAAACATATCACTGTTTTTCGTCAGAAAAATAGCCAGTTTTGGAGATGTGAAAAAAATGCACTATGTCGCACGGCTGTGTTAGCGTAATGTAGTCAATGCCTGCTGTCCACTATGATGAAGCGGGTAAGGGTAGAGGGAGGGGGTGTTGTTATTTCTTCTGTTCCTAAACTTCCATTCATTTTCCTGTTTCTCCCCTGTCCCTCACTTTCATTTCCTACTACCTTTTTCATCTCGGTTTTCCTTTCTCTTGGAGACGACACAAAATGACCCTCAATAGTTGACGTGTCGTTAAACACAAAACAGCCAATCAAATTACATTTAAAACTTTCTTTATCATATGACCCCAGTTTTACTGACAGTGTATCAAATGGGGTTCAATGGGGTCAAAATCATATAGGCGTGTTTTCGTGATGACGTCTGTCGTTGAAAAAAAAAACAGCGAAGACGTAGGTCGGCATGCTCATCCATGCAGTGTGATCATTATTAGCCGATCATATGCCACATATGTAACCATGGTACAGTGGCACAAGCCGAAAAAAACATGCCACGCAGTGCATTTTGATCTGAAAAGTAGAAGTAAAACAAAGATCAGGAATTGATACAATTAACTTACTCCACCCATAAAAGACACCAAAGGGAAAGAAATACAAACATTTAAGCGACCAGACCATAATGGAAACCGAAACAAAGGAAGGCCATAAGGACAGTTACTTTCCAACAAAATGGCCATATGGCCATCCAAAATTAAAAGACACAAGTGATACACACAGTAAGTAACAAACAACAACATAAATAAATCGCCACAGAAGAGCCGCCTTGGAACGGTCAGTGGAAGATTTCCACTGGGGAGCTTAAATCGATTTTACGTGGCCACAATCCTCGCCCTTACTTCCGTCGCGATTTAGACAAATAATTTGTTCAGTCCGCATGAAGGCCTCCTAACTCATCAGTGCAACATCTCCGTGAACACAAACATCAAAGAACCACAGAGGTGAGACAACGGTGAGGACTCGACAGCAAGAAACCACTGAAATGCTGGAGCAAAAGAAAACCAACAGTTAGACTCCGATGAGCCCGACCAGAGACAGAGCATCAGGCACCAACCAGCATTATCTCTATAATTCTCAATAAGCCTTTACGTTGGAGCCGTCATAGAATCTGAGGCCCGACCCACCGGCGTGCAATTAAAGAGGGAAGCAAAGTTGCCAACCGATATTGGGTTAACTACCATGCATGCAGTCTGTCGTATAATATCCATGCTGTACCCAATCTTTTTATATCGAAGAATGATTTTACGAAATTGGGTGCTGAAGTCATTGCGGTTATATATTTTTCTGAATTTATATACTAAGTCACCATAAAATTCGGGTTCCGATAGACCTTGTTGCAGAAGAGATTTAAGTCCAATATTGAATTGTGAAATTAAATCAGAATGGCGTCTATAAAATTTTGAAAAGGCTTTGCGTAGTTTATGGTACCGATAACCCTGATTAAGGAGTTTAGCCGTTAATAATTTATTACGAGTGTTGAAGTCAGTTACATGACCACACACTCTAGCAAATCGAATTAATTGCGAAATATAAACGCCATAGGATGGCGCACGAGGAACATCACCATCCAAAAAAGGAAAATTTACAATCTCAAAATCAAAGTCATCGCGTTTATCATAAATTTTGCACGAAACAAATCCATCTACAATAGATAGATGTAAATCCAAAAACGGGGCCGCGGTATCAGAAGAATTTGCTTTATTTAACTGAAGTTCTAGGGGGTAAATCTGACTGATCAAACCATCAAAATAGGTATTATCAATATTTAATAAATCATCTAAATATCTAGAAGTAGAGCTAAAAGCTTCAATAATTTCAGATTGGTTATCATTTGAAAGCGACAAAATGAAGTCTCTTTCATAACAATACAAGAACAGATCAGCCACAAGAGGTGCGCAATTAGTACCCATCGGAATACCCACAATTTGTCTAAATAACTTAGTACCGAATCTAATATAAATATTGTCAAGTAGAAAGGTAAGGGCATCACACACTTTCTGACATGACCAAAGTGTATAATTCTTATGCTCTTTAGAAGTGAAAAATGCATTTCTGACATTACATGCAAGATAGAGATAATCTTCTCTGTGAGCTCATTCAATTAAATCATTAAGTTTATCTTTTATAAGATTATGAGGAAGTGTAGTGTAAAGAGTGGAAAAATCGTAGGTAGACAGACTAGAAGCACGAAAATGTCTAGATTTCAATTTATTTAAAACCTCATTCGAATTATTTATAGACCAAAACAGATTTCTTCCTGATCTTTCAAAGACTTTATCACAATATTTAATTACATGCGTTTTAATAGCAGTAAGACAGGAGTCTTTGTTGCACAGGTTTTATAATAAGTTTTGACGTGCGCTAGATCATATACGATCGGTGAACAAAATTGGTTTTGATACATGTAGAATGACATGCCATGGTGAACAAGACGCCGGTGTTTTGCATCACACATAGACCAAACCAGTCAGTCAGTTAACATTCTGATCGGACTTCTTCGATTAGTTAAAATATTTGTCTCGGCGGTGCAGTACGCTGACAATGTTGTGTAGTAAACTGGTTCGGGTTGATCAGTCACGCGGCGTGAAGCCATGCGATTTATCGTACGAGATATTCAGTTTCTAGGTGGCTTTCTATCTGTGTGCATTTCACAAAATTGTGTATAGATCGGTCCAATGGTGACAATCAATTATTTCTTATATGTTACCAACAACACTGATACGTCACACCATTTTCAATTTAATGGGCGTACGATTTATCTTATTCATTTTCAGGACACCATTTAATTTGCGTTGTTTGTATATGCATTATTTTGGAGCCGCATGGTCATTGTTTCTTGCAGGGACATTTAACGACAAAATAATAATGAAAAGAAAGAAAGAGTTTGCTGTATCTACTTTATGCGCACATGCTGACGGACTGAATGTCGGGAAATTCCAGCACGAGGAACAGTAGTGTGTACTGTCTTTATTTCGAGATGATTTAAAGGACTGTCAAAGAGGCTCCGAAGCAATTGCTTCCGTGTATTGCTTAACAACCGGAACTACTGATTCATGTCGCCCCTAGCGGTCAAGATGCGACTACGGGAAGTAACTCTTAATATCTGTAGCGAGCCACTAAATACGCTGCCCGTCCACAAATAGATTATATTCAAGCATCATAGAACCTGCTGAATTCAAAATGGTTCTTAAGGACATCGGGACCAAATTAACCAAGTCCTTTGGATTGTCGGTAGAGATCGATGATTAAGTTTGGTCATTATGCAAACATCTATTTTGTCAAACTTTAATGGAAGATAAGAAAATCATAATAATAATTCCTATACCTTTAATAGACTAATAATATACTAAACAGATGGACCGATATAAGGTCTATAACTTGCCCTTCCGATAACTACTGTTTATCGATCCAATAATAAGAAGGAAACGAAAATGTGAAAGTATTATACACTTGAATCTGAATAAATCGCTATCAAATATAAGTTGGAGGAAATGATCAGGAATCGATACAATTAACCCACAGCTCCAATCAGAGGCAACAAAGGGAAACGAACTGAACGCACTCAATACATGCTCTTAAATCAACATGATAGGGATGTGTGTAAAGTGGGGTTTCCTAAGCTATTCACCTCGAGGAAACCCATTTATCAAGCTTTGTGCATCCTGGCCGTGTTTAGCAATGATAAAAGATAAAACGCCTGTGCATTACTGTTGTAGCCTTTAGCAAAGATCTTCTACATGTTCAATACCTAAGTACCGATACATATATCATTATTCAACCTGGCATGTGAAAAGGAGGTACGCGAAAAGATTAATATCTCTACACCTTATTGGTTCATCAGGGTTAGGAAAGGTTGTGCGGCAACATCTGACTGGGTAACCCTTACGGGGGTCTATGAACAATGTTCCTCACATACGAATCACAGTAATGCCTTGAGTATTTTGCATGCTTACAACACAAATTTATCGATTTCCGCTGACCGTTCCAAGGCGGTTCTTCTTACGCGGTTTATATTTGTTATGGTTTGTCTTTGGGTGTTTGTGTCGCTTATATTATTTTATTTTTGCTAGCCAATTGGCCATGTTTTGGGAAAGTAACTGTCCTTTTGACTTCCGCTATTGATGTTTCCACTAGGGTCTGTTGGTTCATGTTTGTGTTCCTTTCACTTTGGTGTCTCTGATGGGAGCTATGGGTTAATTGTATCGATTCCTGATCATTGCCTCCACTCCTATTTTCCATTATAACCACCTATCGAATCAACAACTGTTAGAGAACAGTAATTATGAATATATTATATATAATGAACTTATGGTCAGTGGACACTGTGCGATATCATCAAACGAACTTCAGCCGGGCGTGCTTGAATCCACGTGACTAATTAATTAGAGAAGTTATAGTCTAACTGTTGGTTTTCTTTTGCTCCAGCATTTCAGTGAGTCCTCATCGTTGTTTCATCTCTGGCGTTGTTTGATTTTTGTGTCCACGGAGATTTTGCACTGATGAGTTACAGATACGCCCGAGAAGAAATTAACCATTTTTGCGTTTTGTCCGCGTGACACACGCGCATTGCGAGCGAGTAAAATTTTCGCGTTTCAATACGCGGCTCATATATCAGCCAATGAGAATGATTATTCAAAACTCGTTAAGTAAACTCAATACGCATTTATTTGCGAGAGAATTCAAACCAATAAGAATCAGACAGGTAAGTGAAGATATAACGCGAGAATGCGAAAGAGCATGGGCCAATCAAAATCCTCTTAGCTCGTATGTTTGACCCATATTCTTTGTTTTAATTTTTAATTCGTTCATAAATTTATGGTGGTATTGGTCTCTTTATCAGTGGTGATTTCTTCGGATAAACACACATAATATATAAAGACATATTTTGGATTGCATAAAGCCCTAATGTTTGGCAGTTGAGAGACAATAAACACTCAGGGTATTCTGAGGAATATGGTGTTTGACAAGTCAAGTCTATTTACTTGAATTTGTGTTGGCGCTCATCATAACCGCCTTGTGATTGGTGTTTATGGTTATGATGTTTTGAAAACACACCTTTACAAATTGACCCCGCTAAACCCCACTTTGAAATAGTAAAATTGGAATTTAAGGGGATATATATTATTCTTCTTATTTCTGCACAAAGTATAGATTGTGGGTTCCCGTCAGAACCTCCTCGCCGAGTCGGCTCTAACGAGTACTACAACACATGTTTTGTGCAGAGATATTGAAATAATGGAAAATGTTCAGTTTTGGTGGCAAAAAATTCAATAGATTTTCATTGGCGTACTTTCGAAAGGAAGTACCGACAAGCTCTGTTTGGAACAAAGAAAAATAAGTAAATAAATAAATAAATATAAGGAAAATAATTGCCCACATTTTGTTAAAGTTCATAAAGTTTAGCGCCACATGGCAAACAGTGCAGGCCCAGTTCAGAGGCAGAAAATCTAGGCGTCAGATCAGGGCCTACATTGTTTCCAAAAGCTTTAAACATTTACATAATTATTTTTGAAGACAACATAACTTCAAACTCTTAAATTTTGAAACGGTCCTGTGCTTTTTACAAGTGGAAGATTCCAGTTGGCGCCAATTGGCACAAACTGCAAAAAAATCTGATCAAACGCAACAGAACTAGGCGTCTGATCAGGACCTACACTGTTTACAAAAATAATAGGCATTTTTTTTTTCAAATTATAAAACTTGAAAAAATGGGAAAAATGGTAATGGCAAAAAAGACCCAGGTCAGGCGCAACAGAAGAAGGCATATGACCAGGGCCTAGATTATAAAAGATTACAAACAATTTAGTCATTTCCCAAATAAATTGCTAAAACAAGAGAAATGCCTAATGGAATTATGGACGTTTTTTTTTTTTTTTCAGTACAGTTTTTGCATTTTGTGTATCCAAATGTTATGATATTACCTTTTTCGATGGACTTGGATCTGGTGAGCTGATAGTGGCCGATATAATGTCTTCTTGAGTCATGATGAACTTGTTGTTCCTCAGCTGATGTAAGGATTAATTCATATCTGCATCTAACCTGTCAGTATTTATAGTTGGTGCTTGAAGTATGTATGGAATGTCTGCTGTTCGTTAGTAGTAATATGTGTCCCACTGATGTCAGCTGGGACAGAAATATATATAGTAGTGGTAATATGTGTCCCACTGATGTCAGCAGGGACAGATTGTTTATGGTTGTAGTATGTGTCCCACTGATGTCAGCAGGGACAGAAATATATATAGTAGTGGTAATGTGTGTCCCACTGATGTCAGCAGGGACAGAAATATATATAGTAGTAGTAATATGTGTCCCACTGATGTCAGCAGGGACAGCAATATATTTAGTAGTAGTATATATATAGTAGTAGTAATATGTGTCCAGATGATGTCAGCAGGGACAGAAATATATATAGTAGTAACATGTGTCCCACTGATGTCAGCAGGGACAGAAATATATATAGTGGAATTTGTGGTGGGGTGGAGTGTGGGGTGGGATGGGGTGTGGTGGGGTTGTGGGCTGGGGTGGGCTGGGGTGGGCTGGGGTGGGTGGGATGGGGTCGAGGTCGGGTAAGGTGGGGAGTGGTAGGATGGGGTGGGGTTGGGGGTGGATTGGGGTTGTTTTGGGATGGGGGTGGGGTGAGGTGGGGTTGTGGGGTAGGGTATGCTAGGGTAGGGTGGGGTGGGTAGGGTATGTATGTAAAACCAAGTATGCATGTATGTACAGAACAAATGCAATATCCTAACCCAGTAACAACTTTTTGTGGAGGGTGGGGGGGGTGTATGATTTGTTTATGTGGTTTAAGAAGAAGAAAAAATAAAGGTTTTTTTTCTAATTTTAGCTCTGGTGGACACTGATTTTAGCGATTTTGAAAAAGGGTCACCTAATGAACATTTCTGTATGTATGTAAAACTATGTATGCATGTATGTACAGAACAAATGCAATATCCTAACCCAGTAACAACTTTTTGTGGAGGCGAGTTTTTTTTTTCTATTTTTAGCTCTATTTTTAGCTTTAGTGGCCACTGATTTTAGCAATTTTGAAAAAGGGTCACCTAATGAACATTTCTGTAAAATAATATTGAAATCGGGCCATTATCCCAGGAGGAGATGTCGTTTAAAGAAATTGTTGACGGACGACGGACATCAACTCACCTTGAGCACTTCGTGCTCAGGTGAACTAAAAAAAAGAACGAAAAAAAAAAAAGAAAATTCCATGCCTGTGCATGCATGTATGTATTATTACTAGCAACTATCAGAGAAGGAAGATAATAATTGTTCATATGTGTTTATGGAGAAGAAAAGAAAAATAAAGAAAAAAAAGAATGAAAAAAGAAAGAAGAAAAAGAACAACAAAAAATGTCTCAACCGGGGTTTGAACTCACGCCCCTCAGATTCATAGTCAGCAATAGGATTCGTAGTCCAGCACTCTATCCACTACACTGGCATTTGAAAAAAGGTTTACCAAAAGGTAAACCTGAAAAACACAAGTTTGAAAAATGACAATTTCCGCCAAAATTTAGTCTTTTGCGCCATTTATGGATAAAACATGGAAGCGGTACCTCAACTTATGCATCAGTCCTGATATTAAAACAATCTGCTACAGAATAGATGAAAAATATCACTTTGAAAAAAAGGTTAACCAAAAGGTAAACCTGGGACGACGCCCGCCCGCCCACCAGCCCGCCTGCAGGACGCCCGCCTGCCCGCCCGGATACCGCTATTTTAAAGGACGGATTTTTTAAAAAAAAAAACGTCCAAAAATACAACCTGATTCTCCTACATTTTGAAATGGACTATTGTTATGTATAAGTCGGAAGATTTCATTTGGTGAAACAAATGTGTTAATTAAACAAAATAAATGAAAATTACAAAAATAAATAAATAAACAAATAAGCTGCTTCTGTGAGTGACTGAACATTAATTAGTTCGAAAATACTGAAGAAAAGACAACCTCACACTCTAAAATTTCGAAATGGTCTATTTACAAGGTGGAAGATGCCATTTGGCGCAAATTAGCAAAATGTGCAGACCAAGACCATACGCAACAAAAATAGGCACCTGATCGGGGCCTACACTGTTTAAAAAAGCTTCAGATATTTTAAAAATAAATTTTGAAAAAAAAAAACACCTCACACTCTTAAATTTTGAAACGATCTTGTGCATTTTACCAGGTGAAAGATCCCACTTGAGGCCGAATGACAAAAAGGTGCAGAGAAAAACATGCAGACCTAGTTCAGACGCAGCAGAAGTAGGCCTCTGGTCAGGGCTTACATTGTATGCAAAGGGTTGAGCATTTCCAAATAAATTTTGAAGACAACACAACCTGATTCTCCGAGTTAAATAAACAAAATAAATGAAAATTACAAAAATAATTAATTAAAAAATGGACCGCTTCTGTGTGTGAAAGAACATGAATTATTTCGGACATCGAGAATAAATGACGATAATTAGGTGTTGTTTTATACAGCTATCTTCAGTTGCACCTGGGTGCCATAAAACTTTTGGTCAATAAACATCCTGCATTTTTACATTCAACTTAAATCTCTATGAAGTACCTGTATTTTACCCTTTACCCCCAGGCAAATGTGAAAGGATAATTGACTCGTCCGCCTTTCGGAAAAAATCAGATGTGTTCTGTTCTAAATGAAAGAAACATCTGGAATAAGGGCTATTTGAAGAAATAGAAAAGGAAATAAAAAGAACGATAAGTGCGAGATAGTTACGCAGTGTTGATTAGATGCTCTTGAAACGCGAAGCAGTCTATGAATGTGCACTATCTGCGTTTTTGAAACGCAGGTTTGATATGCTGGTCAGCAATCATGATTTACATGCAATATCGCGTTATTCATAAAAGCAATTGAATGGCTAAAATATCATTCGCAAGTGAAACGCGTGAATCACGAGTGCGAATCTCGCGCGATAAAAATGCGAAACAAATGCGTGCGCGCTGGAAAGTTTCACGCAAGTGGGAGCGTTGGAGGCCTTCATGCGGACTGAACATTTTTTTTTGTCTTATAAGGGGAAGTAAAGGCGAGGATTGTGGCCACGTAAAATCGATTTAAGCCCCCCATGGAATTCGTTGTCGCTGACCGTTCCAAGGCGGTTCTTCTGTCGCGTTTTTTTTTTTTTTTTTTTTTTTTTTTTTTGTTATGGTTTGTCTTTGGGTGTTTGTGTCGCTTATATTATTTTAATTTGGATAGCCCATTGGCCATTTTTCGGGAAAGTAACTGTCATTTTGGCTTTCCACTATTGATGTTTCCATCAGTGTTTTTTGTTTCATGTATGTGTTTCTTTCCCTTGGAGCTGTGGGTTAATTGTATCAATTCCTGATCATTGCCGCCACTTCTATTTATAAATCATAAGTTTAATTCTCCAATCTAGTCTTCAGTCATGTCTGCTTTGACATAATCAGCTGAAAAGAATCGATCTGAAACATGCCACGCATCGTCCCCCGCCCACCCGGGCTTGAACAAATAAATGGGCTGCATGATGCTTCCACGCAGAGCTGAAACCGACCCGCACACGAGTACTGATAAACCGCTTGGAGGATCTAAGCCTGCCCAGGCAAAGCGATGCGCGACGGCCCGTACATGCTTATATACCTTATTGGTTTCATTGGGCGGCAGCGCTTGAGATGTCATTTCATCTCAATGTCGGGTAAAAGACCCACAAAACTGGAAGCAACATCTGACGGACAGACTCATGCCGCTTTGCCTGGGACGGCGTAGATCCTATAAGCGGTTTACAAGTACTCCTGTGTGGTCGGTTTCAGCTCTGCGTAGAAGCATCATGCAGCCTATATATTTCTTCAAGCCCTGATGGGCGGGGGCCGACAACACAGATGAAGGAAGAGAAAAGAAGAGAAACAAAACACAACGCGTAAGCCGAAGAAACCTATACGATCGCATGGTACAACATAAATGAGCCAGGGCATGACAAAAACCTACAATAAGACTTGTGCGCCCAACCCAGACTCTGATCAGCCTGCGCATCCGCGCAGTCTGATCAGAGTCTTCGTTGTGCGCTCTAAGGATAGCTAAGGGCCCAATGCTCCACGATGCAGCAAGAAAAGTCTCTGGCTAGACTTTATGGATGTGCAGTCTGTTCTTAGTCTTCGATTGGCGCACACGTGCGCTGGCTCAAATGGTACTACTGGATAATGGACAACATACTGGTAAATCACATGATACAATTTAAATGGTACTACAAAATAATGGTACGACCTAGTGGTACGACATATGGTAAACCACAAATGGTACTACTTGACAATGGTACGACATACTGGTAAATCACATGATACAACTTAAATTGTACTGCAAAATAATGATATGACCTACTGGTATATCGCATGGTACAACATAAATGGTACGACTACATAATGGTACAACATACTGGTAAATCACATGATACAACTAAAATGGTACTACATGATACTGGTACGGCATACTGGTATATCACATGGTACAACATAAATGGTTCTACTGGATAACAGTACGACATACAGGTAAATCACATGGTACAACTAAAATGGCACTACACGATACTGGTACGGCATGCTTGTATATCGCATGGTACCACATAAATGGTACTACTGGATAAGGGTACAGTATACTGGTAAATCACATGATACAACTAAAATGGTACTACAAAATAATGGAAGACCTTATGGTACGACAAATTGTACAACACAATGGCACAACCGCAATGGTACGATTCAATGGTACAAAAGTCATGGTGCTGTTCCGTGGTACAATTACCTATGGTACAACTTAACAGAACTACGGTCAAACATTATGATACAACTGGAAAGGTCTTGTGACAAGGAATGCACATGTTAAAGATGACAGCCCTATTATTTACCATTCAAAAGTTATGCCAAATGTTAAGGTTTTTGCGGACCGATAAATAGACAAACAGACGGACGGAGAGACAGACCAAAAATTATATGCCCCCGAATCTTTGATTCCGGGGGCATAAAAAAGAAAGCTATACCAACCTTAAAATATTATTTTCAGTTGATGAGTATATACCAACCACGTTTGTTCCGTCATACGAAAACGTGACCGTTCTCGCGTCGCCGATTCCGTAATAATTCTGATTCACAATTTGGCATCCCTGAAACATAGGAATATAAGGAATTATCCTATGACGTCGCGTCTGAGTATGTATTAACGGCATTAATTAAATTTCTAACAATGAGTTACCTATTTTTCTCGGTGAAAGAAAACCCGATAATCGTTCAACAGTGAATTATTTCATTTCTTCATTTCTAACGTTTTGACGTCATAATTGCTAGGCGACGTTGCTGACGTCGTTGGTAACAACACTAACAATAGTTGAAGCTTGGCGGAAAATCTGATAAAATCATAAAAATCAGATTTCAATTTTCTCGTCCATTTGACGATTTTGAAGAGAGACCTGCAACACGATGATAAGGTATTATATTCTTGAAAATACAGTTCTAATCTCTAAACATTTGTGCATCTGTATTTCAAGGACAGGATGATTTTTGCATTGAAATCAAAACATGATGGCGACTGATTTTCAAACTAAACCACGCCTCCTGAAATCGATACCCGACTTGAACTATTTTGGTTGGAAATCAGAATGGTTGAGTTTGAAAATTCAAAGGTAAAATATGAATGGAAATGTAATAAACAGTTTATTTTGTTGTTTTGATTGATTACGGAGAAATAATTCACTCGTGTTCCTAGGCATTTCGTGTAAAAAAACTCATTCTCGGAAGCCTTAGAACACTTGTGAATTATTTCACCTAATCGATCAAAAAAAATGAAATAAACTCTAAGTAATAAATTACTTACTAGTGGATTAAATATGGAAATTAGATATATACGTCCCGTAACGTTACATATACGACGTCATTAATGACGTCGCGTTAACTAACGGCGGAATATTGACAATTTTGTGAGCAATCTTAAATAAAATGCGTTTTCAATGTCATATGATAAATAGAATCTTGAATTCGTGCTCATGTATTATTGAATTTATTAAATTCGTTGAGAAAAAGGGGATAAAATGCTCGGCGAAGCATTGATTTATTGAGTGTTAGATCAATGTTAGTCGGTCATTTGTTAGTTGACAAATCACTCGCGCTACGCGCTCGTGATTTGAACTGCTTTACAACTGACCTCCAATCAATGATCTTTCTAGTGCATATAACAAATGAAACACGTTTTTCATTGGCTAGAAACGTATCAGGTGCAAGTCGCTAATCTGAGATAGATGCACAGTGGGCACTATTATCATATTTGAATCGGACCAGTCCAAGTCCAGTGCAATACTGCCCGCTACGGAGATAACCGAAAATTTCTTACGGACAATCGCGATTAATTTCTGATTGTTGCTCCGTTGTACTGCAGGAATCCAGGGACCTTCACCGAGGAAATTATGAAATGTCTGTTTTGGTCTTTCATTGAAATTATGCCCTATACATGCTATAGTTTTAGAGACAAACAGACAGACATCAGATTTTACTGTAAAAACATAATATTGAGGCGGAAGGGTCTGGACAATCAGTGCTGACCATATTCGGATTGCTCAATTTTACACTTATCAGTAAATGATATATATAACAGCAGTTGTTCAATGCACTAAACGCAATAAAAAACAAGAGGTTTATGATGGTCCTAAATTGCTCACCTGAGCTAAAAGATTTACATATTTAATACTGAAGTTTCACACGGTAAATTGCTTTAAGACTTTGTATAAATGTTTTGAGCCCAGCGGTATTATTTGAATAACCTTAGTAGATGTCCACTGTTTGAAGCTACAGGCCAAATATCAAATGCCAGGGCTTGCCGGTTATAGAACAGAAGAGTACCAATATTTCTTACATAATTTGAACCACTTTAGTAGATGCCCGCAAGATGCAACTACATAACAAATAAACACAGAAACTTGAGCCTTCTGATTTCAGATAAGTGATTCATAACGTTTTCTCTATGCATCTCTATGGAAAACTTGGGACTCTCCGTATGTCCATTTTTGGCCCCAGGGCATTAATTTGAACAATCTTGGAAGCAGTCTACTAGATGTAGCTAAATGTACATACCAAATATAAAGAAAACTATGTAAAACCAGTGGGCCCCAGGGTAGGGTCAATTTTTGGCCCAAGGCCTATAATTTGAACAATCTTGGTAGAGGTCCACTAGATAAAGCTTCATATAAAACAATCAAAGACCTGGGCCTTCTAGTTTCAGGCAAGAAGATTTAAAGGTTTTCCATGTATAAGTCTATGTATAAACCACTGGGTCCCAGCACGGGGCTATTTTTGCCCCAGGGCTATAATTTGAACAATCTTGGTAGAGGTCCATCAGATGAAGTTTTATACCCAATATCAAAAACCCGGGCTTTCTAGTTTCAGACAAGAAAAATGTTAAAGGCTTTCCATATATAAAGTAGAAGTAAAACAAAGATCAGGAATTGATACAATTAACTTAACCATAAAAGACACCAAAGGGAAAGAAATACAAACATTAAGCGACCAGACCATAATGGAAACCTAAACAAAGGAAGGCCATAAGGACAGTTACTTTCCCACAAAATGGCCATATGGCCATCCAAAACCAAAAGACACAAGTGATACAAGTAAGTAACAAACAACAACATAAATAAATCGCCACAGAAGAGCCGCCTTGGAACGGTCAGTGGAAGATTTCCACTGGGGGGCTTAAATCGATTTTACGTGGCCACTTTTAAGCCTATTCTAAGCGAGTGGGCCCCGCCCCGGGGCCATTTTTGACATGGGCCTTCTGGTTTCAGACAAAAAGATATTTAAAGGTTTTCCCTATATAAGCCAATGTAACGCCAGTGGGCTCGCCCAGGGGCCATTTTTGGCCCCGGAACTATAATTTGAACAATCTTGGTATTGGTCCACTAGATGACGCTTCATACCAAATATCAAACACCTGGGCCTTCTCGTTTCAAACAAGAGGGTTTTTAAAGGTTTATACTATATAAGCCTATGTAAAACCAGTGGGCCCCAGCGCGGGGCCATTTCTGGTCTCAGGGCTATAATTTGATCAATCTTGGTAGAGGTCCACAAAGATGATGCTTTTGTAAAAGCCTATGTAAAATCAGTGGGCCTCGGCCTCGGGCCATGTTTGGCCCCGATTCTATAATTTTAAAATCTTGGAAGAGGTCCACTAGATGATTTTGTTTTGTTTGATTTGAGGTTTAACGTCCCCGTCAACACTGTAAAGGTCATTTTGGAGACGTTGCTTCCAATTTTGTGGGACTTTTACCCGACATTGAAATGAAATGACATCTCAAGCCCTGTCGCCCAATGAAACCAATAGGGTTTATTAGCATGGACGGTCCGCCTCGCACCGCCGTTCCTGGACAGGCTTAGATCCTCTAAGCGGTTTACCAGTACTAGTGTGCGGGCCGGATTCAGCTCTGCGTGGAAGCATCGTGCAGCCCATATATTTCTTCAAGCCCCTATGGGCGGGGGCGAGGTCCACTAGATGAAGCGTCATACTAAATATCAAAGACCTTCTAATTTCAGACAAGAAGTTTTTTTAAGGTTTCCCTATTTAAACCTATGTAAAATCAGTGGGCCCCGGCATGGGGCCAGTTTTGGCCACAGGGCTATAATTTGAACAATCATGGTAGAGGTCCACCAGATGAAGCTTCGTACCAAATAGCAAAGACCTGCCCCTTATGGTTTCATACAAGAAGATTTTTAAATGTTTTCCCTGTATAAACCCGTTGTAAAATCAGTGGGCCCCGCTTCGGGGCCATGTTTGGCCCCAGGGCTATAATTTGAACAATCTTGGTAGCGGTCCGCAGATGAAGCGACATTCCAAATATTAAAAACCTGGGCCTTCTGGTTTCATTCAAGAATATGTTTAAAGGTTTTCCCTATATAAGCCTATGTAAAACCAGTAGGTCCGGCCCCGGGGCCTGGGGCCATTTTTGTCCCCAGGGCTATAATTTAAACAATTTTGGTAGAGGTCCAATAGATGAAGCTTCATACCAAATATCAAAGACCTGGGCGTCCTAGTTTCAGACAAGAAGATTTTTAAAGTTGTTTTCTTATTTTATTCTGCATAGAATGGAATTTATTGAACAATTTTGACTACCCAAGGTTTATTTCTGCCAAGTATGGTTAGAATCCATACAGTGATTTAAGAGGATATGTTGTTTAAAGAAAATTGTGAACGGACGACGATGACGGCGACGACGACGGACGGTGATTGATCAGATTGCTCCCCCCTTAACCCCCCCCCCCCTCCGGTGAGCTAACAAAAGCTTCGGACACTATCAAGGTTTATGAACTGCTCTCTGCGGTCAAGGCCCTAGCCCTCGGGCAGTCCATAAATCTTGACAGTGCCCTCAGCTTAGGTTACTATTTCTTAACTTCACTCAGTAAATCACTGCGTTAATAAATCACTGCTAGAGCCGACAAATTCTGCCATTACAACGAGAGTCATCTGATAAGGAATGAAATTTCATTACGAAAACACGCCTATACAAAAATATTGTAAACGTTACTGCCGAAAAAACACGCAAATTTTTAGATGAAAGATTTCTGCTCAAAATAGAGATTGTGGGAATTCGTTAGGACCGCCTCATCGAGGCGGTTCTAACGAATACCAACAATCTATATTTTAGAGCAGAATCAGAACAAGAAGGTTTAGCCCTGTAAATATGTTCTATAAAAGAGTTATCTTTTTGAAGCAAGGAATACACCACAGAACTGTGCATGTTTTCTGGGCCAGTCTAGCTAGTTTCGGCCAATTAGGCATCATCAGTGACCCTCAAATATTTTCAAAATTCCACAATGGAATCAATGATCCCAGAGGACAAGGAAATATAAACTACACTATGTTGTAGGGCAGGGAGACTTTCTACGGCCGACACGCACTCCCAGGCGCCAGCTGCAGTGAAGTTGAATATATTCAATAAAAGGGATTATCCTTTGGAAGCAAGGAATACACCACAGTACTGAAAAAATGGAGAGTGCATGTTTTACTATATAAAAGTGGGGTCGAAGGGGGTCTAAATTATATAAGCGTGTTTTCGTGATGCTTACCGCTACGTCTTTGCATGTCCCTTCCGTGAAGGGATAACAAGGATTGAACGAGTATTGGCCACCGCTAGCGGGAATATCCTTTATTCTGGAAAGAGATGAAACAAGATATTCATAACTTTTAACCCTTATCTTGCTGTTCACGACAACCCCAATCTTTGCAAACAATGTAGATCCAGATCAGATGGCTTCTGAAGAAGCCATCTGATCAGGATCTACACTGTTTGGCATTCAGTTTATGAGTTTGTAGCAATAAATTAAATCAAGTAATTTGATTGGTTGATAGACAGAAATGGGTGTGGCTTAAATGAATATTCAGCCAGATAAGGGTTAATCCTTAGGCTGGCACTCTTTGCACCTTGAGAGTCATAGCAGCAGTTGGCTTAGAAATATAGGGATGCCTGTTTCTGTTTTGTTTGTTTGTTTGATTTGAGGTTTAACGTCCCCGTCAACACTGTAAAGGTCATTTTGGAGGCGTTGCTTCCAATTTTGTTGGACGTTTACCCGACATTGAGATGAAATGACATCTCAAGCCCTGTCGCCCAATGAAACCAATAGGGTTTATAAGCATGGACGGTCCGACTCGCACCGCTTTGCCTGGGCAGGCTTAGATCCTCTAAGCGGTTTACCAGTACTCGTGTGCGGGTCGGATTTAGCTCTGCGTGGAAGCATCGTGCAGCCCATATATTTCTTCAAGCCCCGATGGGCGGGGGCCGAGCCTGTTTCTGTTATTCGTAGAAATTCACTTAGAAGCCTCCGTGGTGTAGTGGTTATGCTACTGGCCTTGTAAACCAGGGTTCGTAGGATCGATCCCCGGCTTCTCCAGACTTTCGGATGAGTCTTTAAACCGAGGTCCCGTCTCTGTATGACCTTAGGCTGTTGGTGAGACGTAAAACTTAAAAACTCACTCACTCACTCGTATAAATGCTTTTAGAATATGGCAGAACATTTTGCAAACAGTGAAGGCCTGGGTAGGCAACATTCTTTCGTGGAGATTGATTATGCATCTTTTCTGCGGTCATATGCTCCCTTCCGCTGATTCAAGAAGGGTAGTTGTCAGTTTCTCGAGACTGTGCACTGCACTGGTTAACCCAGCACAGGAACAGTGTGAATAGGTCAACTGACCGGTTCTAAAATGATCTAAAATGTGTTGACTGAACTTTTAAACTCCAATACAAACAAACAAACAAACTATTTTTGCTTTTGATAACCGATTTGGCCATTTTATGGGAAAGTAACTGTCCTTTTGGCTTTCCGCTATTGATGTTTCCCTTAGGGTCTAGTTATTTTGATGGTTGTGTTTCTTTCCATTTGGTGCCAATGATGGGAGCTATGGGTTAATTGTATTGATTCCTGATCATTGCCTTCATTACTAATTTTCAACATGCATAGAATGGCTACTTTTCTGATGAAAAAAAATGTAATACATGTATATTTTTTTTTTCTAATTTACACTCCGGTGCGCGTTCTGACGAGTACGCACGTACGATATCATAGAGCAGAAATAAAAAAAAATTCATGCAATAGTATACCACTGCCAACCCCAGTTTTCTGTATATAAAGTAGAATTCAGAGGCGGTTCTTACGAGTGCCCACAATCTATATTTTGAGCAGAAATATGAAAAATATCACAATTTTTCATCTTAAAATTTTCATTTTTCGGCGATAAAGGTGGCAATGTATTTGTATAGGCGTGTTTGCGTAATGACACGGACCTGTTAACATGATGTACCGATCAGAACGGCTCGTATGTACAGAGCTGCCTGCAATGTCAAGCTCGTGTCATAACCCCTTTTCCCACACTTTTAAGCCTTGTCGGATTTGATAAGGCAGAGCTTAACGTTTGTTTGTTTGTTTCATGCGTGGTTTAACGTCCCCGTCAACACTGTATAGGTCATTATGGAGACGTTGCTTCCTATTTTGTGGGACTTTTACCCGACTTTTACCCGACATTGAGATGAAATGACACCTCAAGCCCTGCCGCCCGATGAAACCAATAAAATTTATAAGCATGGAGGGTCCGACTCGAACCTCTTTGCCTGGGCAGACTTTGATCCTCTAAACGGTTTACCAGTACTCGTGTGCGGATCGGTTTCAGCTCTGCTTGGAAGCATCATGCAGCCCATCTATTTCTTCAAGCCCCGATGGGGGGGGGGCGATTGTCGGATGCGGTAAGACAGGGCTTAACTTGTTTCAGCATAGTCCTGCTGAACCACGTTAAGCCATGTCTTAGCCAAACGTGTAGATCCTGATCAGATGACTTCAGGGTTTACAGCGTTTGTCATTCACATCACGTGAACAGGTCTGTGAAATGAAGACCAACCTAAACCCCACTTTATATAGAGAAAACTGGGGTTTAGGGGGTATTCATTATTTTTATTATTTCTTCTCCAAGACAAAGGTTGTTGGTACTCGTTAGAACCGCCTCAATGAGGCGGTTCTAACGAGCATCCACAACCTATGTTTGCAGTATAAATTATAAATAAGAAATGTATCAAGGATTTTCATCAGAAAAGTAGCCTATTTTGGAGATCAGCAAAAATGCACTTTGTCGCACGGGTGTGTTAACTTAATGGTTTGCGAGCAAAAATTCATTTATTCAGCAGGACAAGGAACACTGCGCTACAGATAATATAAGCCTCTTACGTCATAAACTAGCGGCATCG
This sequence comes from Lucinisca nassula, assembly GCA_963580285.1. Lineage (NCBI taxonomy): Eukaryota > Metazoa > Mollusca > Bivalvia > Lucinida > Lucinidae > Lucinisca > Lucinisca nassula. The sequence goes on along the minus strand of OY757025.1, from coordinate 88,931,565 downwards.
AGTGAATGCGTCGCGTTTCTAGTTCTCTGATGCGACTATTGTTTGTTCTGGTTAACGGCAATTTCAAGATTATTTCACTTATATCCAGCCGATCGTTCGTCAGAGGTGGGCGAAAGCTGGAGTGTCCGGAGACAAAACGCATGACATTTCGTTGTAGAACTTGATGTCTCACATGTTACCCGAGTCAGGCTCTACAGACCTAACATACCGGCCCCGATAGCTCAGTTGGTAGAGTGTCCGCTCCGGGGAACGGGAGGTCTCGGGTTCGATCCCGGGCCGCGACATACCAAAGTCGTTAAAAATGGTACTAGCTGCTCCTCGCTTGGCACTCAGATTTACGGGGTAGAGCTAGGACTGGTCGATCCAGTGTCAGGATAATGTGACTGGGTGTGGTATCATGTAATGTGTCTGGGACATGATACTTCAGTGAGGCAGCACTATAAGCGTGAGCATTGAGCTCCCTGTCGCAACCAGACACCGTCGTGATATGACTGAAAAATTGTTGAAAGCGACGTTAAACCCGAATTCACACACACACACACACACACACACACACACACACACACACACACACACACACACACACACACACACACACACACACACACATACAGACATAACATTTGAGAATCATCGCTCCACGGAGGACCGCCATTAAATACAAATACAAACATTATTAAGAAATGAAGTTGAAAAAAAATGCATCCAGAACCGGACTCGAACCGGCGATCCCTTGCAAGTGAAGTGCTCTACCGATTGAGCTATCCGGGTGCTGATAACATTTTCTTACATGCTTTTCAATGAATGATAGAGATTTATCAGTGAAATATAAATCGATATTTTCACTGTTTCAAACAGTGAAAATATTATTTTTTATTTTTCACTGTTTGGGACTACTTTTTTCTTCAAATCTAACTCTAATTTCAATTTTATCTTTGTCAGATAACTGAACAATACTGAAATGTGTTCTAATTGACGCATAGCCCGTTCATGTGGGACGGGGACGTTACTGACGTCATTTATGACGCTGACGTCACGTCTTTTGTCGCGCGACGTTAGACTTGCCAGCAACTTCTTTGGAAAACTACTCTCTCAATTATTTCATTAATCATTCAAAATAATACCATCCCAGGCCATTTCTCAGGTGCAACAGTTTACACCCAATAGTATACCCACTAAACACGATGGACACCACTAAATTGACGCGAAACGAACAGGAACAAAGATAATTTTCTCCGAATGTGAGCGACACCATTAAAGACGCTAAATATTGCCTTTTGAAGCATGTAAGAAACAGAAAATTTGATTTTTTATGTGCAAGATCAAATTTTATTTCACTCATGAACACCAAAACTGCTATTTTCACTCGTGGCTACGCCACTCGTGAAAATAACAGTTTTGGTGTTCATTCGATGAAATAAAATTCGATCTTACACTGAAAAAATCAAATATCCTCTATTTCAACTTCGAAGTTTTATAAACTTAGTGAATAAACAGCACAGTCAGGTCATTGTTCTGGTTGCCATGGTGAATGCCCCTGGATCTGAATGGACCTGTAACTGGAACCTGAACGGGATCGCCCCGGAATCGAACGATACAAGCGGTCCAAAGCGGTCCATTCCAAATAGCGGTCTTCACTTGGGGAACGGTTATATCTAAAAGTAGGATCGAGATTTTTGAAAGAAATGTTATTCTATCTTGATTTTCGGTTGACTTTTTATCATTTATCTGGGATTGATCCACATACATTTACTTGTCCTTAATATCATTTATTAAGCCCAGAAATTGTTTATAAGACTAAATTTATTTGCTATTTGAACCCATAATTTACCCTGTTACATTCCCGCTAGCGAGAAACTTTACAGCGCACACATAACGTCTCCAATATCACCTATACAGTGTTGACGGGGACGTCCTTCTTTTCGTTCCTTTTTTATTTCTTCAAATTTTCCTTGTTTCAGATTTTTTCGCTTTGAACATAACATAGGATCGTTTCCGGCTTGGCCCATCAATACCGATGGGTCCGGGTTTACAGTCAGTTACTCATTTATATTTGCCTGGGGGTAAAGGGTAAAATATAGGTACTGCATAATGATTGAAGTTGACTGCCAAAATGCAGGGTGTTTATTGACCAAAAGTTTTCTGATACCCAAACAACCTGGGGGTATAAAGATAGCTGTAAAGAACAACACCTCATTATCGTCACTTATTCTAGATGTCCAAAATAATTCATGATCTTTCACTCACAGAAGCGGCCCATTTTTTAATTAATTATTTTTATAATTTTCATTTATTTTGTTTAATTAACTCGGAGAATCAGGTTTTGTTTTCTTCGAAATTTATCTGGAAAGCGCCTGAACCCTTTGCATATAATGCAAGCCCTGATCAGAGGCCACTTTCTGCTGCGTCTGATCTGGGTCGGCACTATTTTGTCATTTGGCGACAAATGGAATTGTCCACCTTGTTAATAAATCAAGTCCATTTTTGAATTAAAGAGATGAGGTTGCGTTTTCGTGTATATTTTTGCAAACGGAGGTCCTGATCAAACGACTACTTCTGCTAGGTCTGATCTGGATCTGCACATTTTGCCATTTGGCGTCAAATGGGATCTTCTACTTTGTAAATGGCACAAGACCGTTTCAACATTTAAGAGTGTGAGGTTGTGTTGTCTTCAAAATTTATTTTGAAAATGTCCGAAGCTGTTGGAAACAATGTGGGCCCCGATCAGGCGCCTGTTTCTGTTGCGTATGATCTTGGTCTGCAGATTTTGCTAGTTGGAGCCACATGACATCTTCCACCTTGTAAATAGCAAAATACCATTTCAAACTTCAAGAGTGTGAGGTTACCTCAAAAGTTTTCTTCAAAATTTCCAAATTAATTCATGTTCAGTCACTCACAGAAGCGGCCCATTTGTTTAATTATAATTTATTATTATTATTTTTGTTTTATAATTTTCATTTATTTTGTTTAATTATCCATTTATTACAGGGGGGTGGGGGGGGTTTGCTTATGAGATTTGGGGAATGATTTTTATTTGACGAAACGAATTTTTTTGGCTAAGGACCGGAATGCTGGGAACCAGTCTAGCGGTCCCCAAGCGTTCCCCGTTCCAATTGGAATGGTGTAAGCGTGGAATGGAGCGGAATGGAACGGGAACGGGAATGCCGCGGATCGAAACCGCACCGCAAATGGGAATGGAGTGGAACTCGAACGATAAAATGGGAAGAAAAATTCCTGACCCCCTGACTACTGATGATGTACGGGGAACCCTTTTACAGGCTCCAAAACTGCACTTACATGTAACACGGACTGTTGCAAATTAATAGCTAAATCATTAAGAAATGAAGTTGAAAAAATGCGACAAGAACCGGACTCGAACCGGCGACCCCTTGTTTATAACGCAAGTGCCCCAAAGCTGCAAATTCACATTACGATAACACATCCGTGTGATATAGTGCATTTTTCATATCTAAAAAAAGGTAATTTTCTAATGAAAATTTGTGACATTTTTCTTATTTATACTCCAAACATAGGTTGTGGGTGCTCGTTAGAACCGCCTCATTGAGGCGGTTCTAACGAGTACCCACAACCTATGTTTTAGAGCAGAAATAAGGAAAATATTGTTTACCCCCTAAACCCCAGTTTTCCCCATATAAAGTGGGGTTTAGGGGGGTCTTTATTTCACGGACTTGTTCACGTGATGATACCAGCTGTCTTTTCGGAAAAAGAATTGTTCAGTGGAACTAAAGACATGAAGTGGAAAATATATAATACAAATTTCTCTAATTTGTCGTCGTCATCTTTTTTGTTGTTGATTTTGTTGTTGTTGTTGTTGTTTCTACCGCAAATCAACTGATTCAAACATCACCCGGATTTTGTTTCTCCTTTTGTTTGTGGTTTTGTTTTGTTTGCACTGAGGATTAACGTCCCCGTCAACACTATTTAGGTCAATCGGATACGTTGCTTCTCATTTTGACGCACTTCTACCCAAATTGCTGTACTTTGTAATGAAGTGCTTTGGTTAGCCTTAAGGGGAATGAATAAACGTTTAGGGGAGACAACTCTTGCAAAATTATTTTTGTCTCCAATGCAATAGTTTACTTGTGTGTTTGATTGATTTGAGGTTTAACATCTCCTTCAACACTGTAATGGTCATTTTGGAGACGTTGCTTCCAATTTTGTGGGACTTTTACACGACACTGAGACGAAATGACATTTCAAGCCCTGCCAACCAATGAAACCCATAGGGTTTATATGCACCGACGGTCCGACTCGCATCGCTTTGCTCGGGCAGGCTTAGAACTTCTAAGCGGTTTACCATTATTCGTGTGCGGGTCGGTTACAACTCTGCGTGGAAGCATCATGCAGCCCAGCTATTCCTTCAAGCCCCAAAGGGCGGGGGCCAGCAATTTCAATAGAGGTCAACTCTTAAAAGTAAGAATTTGCTCCTCAGAACAAATTCTTTCCTTTAGGAGTAGACCCCATTTTCGGACAGGGCTTATAGAGTCCCGAAAATTGTCTCCCTTTGAAAAATGGCGGAAAATCTAGCAGCTGTTCCTATTCCCTTTAAATCAATATAAAAATAAGGATCGGAATTTAGATTTTAAGTTCAACTTACAAGGGTTCTCCGCCAAGTTTACCAATGCGTGAGAGGTCCACGGTACCCTTGCCATCATCAAACTTACACGAGCACTGGTTAATTTTCTCACAATTTTGTGCAAGTATCAGTGTGCATAGAGAACACAGAAACGTCAAAACGGTGAAATTTCCAAACTTCATTCCCATCATTTCGACGTGTACTATCTTTATACCCTATTTGTTTTACCCCTATTCCATTTATATGTGTCGAGACCGTAAATATACAAAATATTTAACTACTTATGGCAACCCTTTGAATAAAAATGGGCCGGGGCATAGCAATTCCTGCAATTAACCATCACGAAAACACGCCTATATAATTTTGAACCCTCGAACCCCACTTTTATACAGTAAAACTGGGGTTTGCAGGGGTAAACCTTATTTTTCTAATTTCTGCTCTAAGATAAGGATTGTGGGTACTCGTTAGAACCGCCTCAACGAGGCGGTTCTAACGAGTACCCACAATGTACATTTTCAGCAGAAATAAGAAAAAATATCACAATTTTTTATCAGAAAATTTTCATTTTTTCGGCGATAAATGTGTCAATGTATTTATATAGGCGTGTTTTCGAAATGAAATGCACCCAGCGAAGAATCAGATCAGCTTATGCATCCATATTGTCTGAGCAGAGACTTCTCTGGCCCCCGTCCATCGGGGCTTGAAGAAATAGATGGGCTTCATGATGCTTCCACGCAGAGCTGTAGCCGACCGCACACGAGTACTGGTAAACCGCTTAGAGGATCTAAGACTGCCCATGCAGAGTGGTGCGAGTCGGACTGTCCAAGCTTATAAACCTTATTGGTTTCATTTTGCAACAGGGCTTGAGATGTAATTTCATCTCAGTGTCGGGAAAAACTCCCAGTGAGTGAGTGAGTGTTTGAGTTTGACGTCCCACCAACAGCTAAGGGCATATTGAGACGGGACCTCGGTTTAAAGACACATCCGAAAGTCCGGAGAAGCCCGGGATCGATCCTGCGATCCCAGGTTTAAGGGGAAAACTCCCACAAACTTGTAAGCAACATCCCCAAAATGACCTATATAGTGTTGACGGGGACGTTAAATCTCAAATCAAACAAACAAAACAAAACCATGGACTTCTCTTGCATTCGGCCATTAGCTATCCTTATAGTGCATAACGAAGACTATGATCAGACTGCGCGGATGCGCAGGCTGATCTGAGGCTTCTCTGGGCGCATTTGTAAATTGTAGGAAATGCTGTGCCCGTGCTCCTATTTTGTCTCCCTTATATAGATGGGACCAAGACAATAACCCTTTCGGCACCGAGGTACTGAAGAAAGCATTTGGGCATGTCTATTCTACTAAATAGGGTGCCTAGCACATCTGATCAGGATCTACACTGTTTGCATAGATATCTGTACCGAACTACAGGAGACTAAACCTCTTTAACAGAGAGACTCACGGACCCCGCCCAGACAGGCTTGAAGAAATGTATGGGCTGCACGATGCTTCCACGCAGAGCTGAACCCGCGTCCTTGTGATCATCAGCCAAACGCGCATCCGACTAAGCTACCGAGGCCGGCTGCGTACTGAATGCCTTGAAACCACCACATGGTAAAAAGGAAAAGGTGGTCAATACGCTAATGTACGCTATATTGTGCTTACTTTTGCTAAAATAATTGATTGCAGTACTCGTTAGAATCGCCTTAATGAACCGCCTCATTCAGGCGGCGGTTCTAAAGGGCAGCGATGATCTACGGCAGTTGTATTTATAGCCCCAAATAAAAAAAAACAAGCTCTTGCAACACTGTAGGGTCAGTTGTCTCCAAGGGTAGGCTGGGAAAAACTTTCTGGTAGTTACAGCTCCTTTACATTCATTTCGCTGCTTAGCAACCCGCACAATACAGTAAAATACCTATATCAAGACCACCATTGGAGCTGCTCAAAAGTGGTCTTAAAACCACTTTTGAACAGTCCCAAAATGGTCACCCACTAGACGATCCTACGCTTAGAAAACACAAAAAGGAGCAGGTAAAACCTTTTAAATATGCTTTTAAAAGCGGAATTGGTCTAAATTTTAGCTGGTCTTAATGGTGGAATTTCACGTCTCTCTAATTCAGGAGACGACAAATTGTGGGTAAATTTCTCATCACGTTAACAAGTCCGTGAAATAAAGACACCCCTAAACCCCACTTTATATAGAACAAACTGGGGTTTACGGGGGTAAACATTATTTTCCTTATTTCTACTCCAAGGCATAGGTTGTGGGTACTCGTTAGAACCGCCTCAATGAGGCGGTTCTAACGAGCATCCAAAACCTATGTTTGGAGAAGAAATAAGAAAAATAGCACAAATTTTCATCAGAAAAATGGCCTTTTTGGAGGTTTGAAAAATGTACTGTATCACACGGATGTGTTATCGTAATGTTACTTTTCCCACAAAACAGGATTTTACATCACATGCAAACTGTCAGAGCTGTTTTCCTTGAAAAACAAGAAAAATATTGTAACATCTCGACCGCTGAAAAAAAAAAAAAAAAAAATACCCAGCATGAGTGATTGGCAAACTTTGAAGACCCTGATATGGTCTTTCACGTTTGCTTAAAGTAAGGCAGGCGGTGCAAAACACATAATAAGTGCAGTAAGCTTAACCTCTCATATATTGCAACTGTACCTCTCCAAAGTTAGAAATTCTGTTCCAACCCTGGTGTTCCTACCCAAAATCAAGTATTCTCGCGTGTTTGATAAATGCACTGGTTGAATACGACCTCATATGCGTAGTCGTAAAGGGTGATTTCACAAACCATTATATGGCGGAAATCGGAAAGTGACTGCAGTATTAAAAACCCACGCCCAGAAATGGAAAAAAAAGAATCCTACATGGGTATGATAGGTGGATAGAGGGATCACTGTCCGGCATCACGAGGCAATACCGGACAGTGACCCGCGGGACGGATTTTTCCATCTTCCCTCCACGCCCCATGTAAGATTCTTATATTGTTTATTGATGATTGACTAACAATCGACCCAAATATGGGGTCGTGCCAAATTTCCTGCAATGTATCACGAAAACACGCCAATATAATATTGACCCCCTTGAACCCCACTTTTATATAGTAAAACTTGGGTTTATAGGGGTAAAAGTTTTTTTTCTTATTTCTGCTCTAAAATATAGATTGTGGGTACTCAGTACGGATACCTACAATCTATATTTAGAGCACAAATAAGAAAAATATCACACTTTTTCATCTAAAAAATTTCGATTTTCGGCGGTAAAATTTACAATGTGTTTGTATAGGCGTCTTTTCGTAATTGGAAGGACAGACAGTATGAGACCAGACTGCTCCGTAATCTGTTCTGGTCTACACTGTATTGTTTGTCCAATTTTTAGAGTGTTTACTGTAAGCTACTTACTTATTTTCGCATATCTATGCAGTAAATCAAACTTCAAAGTCTTGTTGACTTATGATGTCCTTTTTATGTAACGGCTGCAAAACGCATATGACAACAAAGGTAATGCGAAAATAGGACGCTACCGGGTACCGATACTGCCGAACATTATGTTTGACAGGCAGTATGTAGTGCATCACGTGAACAAGTCCGTGAAATGAAGACCCCCTAAACCCCACTTTATATATGGGGTTTACGGGGGTAAACATTATTTCTCTTATTTCTGCTCTAAGACAAAGGTTGTGGGTACTCATTAGAACCGCCTCAGTGAGGCGGTTCTAACGAGCACCCACAACCTATGTTTTGAACATTTTTAGCAAAAGTATCAAGGATTTTCATCAGAAAGGTAGCCATTTTGGAGATGTGAAAAATGCACTATGTTGCACGGGTGTGTTATCATAATGGGGTCATGGGCCGCATTCACACTGTAGCATTTATTCTAGCAAACATTTTATTCCTGAGCCTTCATTTTTAATAATTCCAATTTTATAACAAATATGTACATTTCGAGCGATCTGATTGGTTGAAATAAAAGTTTTATACGGTCGAACTTCAATGGCTCGAACACCTTTGGAACCTCGAAAATATGTACGAGACAGGGGCAGTTCGAGCCACTGAGGTTACTGTCAGGAGGTATAACGAAATACTTTTACACATCTTTTCGGTGTTCGATAATGAATATGTATGCTGTGTGTACTCATTAGAATCGCCTCATCGAGGCGATTCTAATGAGTACACACAGCATACATTTACAAGATAAAAGACTGAAATCTCCTTAATTATCCCACACTGTTTCTTATGTAGAGAATTTCGCTTGGGGCTCCAGAACGGGTTCGACTCATCCATGGTAAACGAGCCATCCGTGTTCGAGCCATCGAAGTTCTACTGTACTTCGATAAATTCCATGAGCAAGAATTTCAGATCTGCTTCACACAGCGACAGGGAGTAATATAACGTGACGTCAAATAGAACCCGCGCGTTACGTCGTTGTATAAAACGCGTTACGTCGTTGTATATAAACGACGTCAACAGTGTAAAGTATTGAGAAGACAAATAAACTGATCTTTTTTATACTTAAAAGTGAAATCAATGCATATCTGGAACAAATAAAAATGATTTCAATCACAAATGAAATGACATCGTATAATTTCACTTGTGACTGATACCATTTATATCATTTCACTGTAGCGTGTCGGAACTAATTTTTTGTTTACGTTCTTGTTAAAGTTCCTTTTATTTACTAAGGATAATAATTTCTTATACCGTTAGAATATATTTTGAAGTGTGGCATTAAAATTGAATGAATAGGCGCCATATCTGACAACAGCAGCGCTGTGAGTTTTAACATCTCCATTCTGCCGACACACAAAGCTCCCTCACAGATTTGGGCTTGGCTGTCTTTGTTACAAATGATCTAAAAGGCGTACTAGTTCACTGAATGGCTGAGAAAGAGTTTTTGCGAAGTTACTAGGGAAATCTGTGCTAAAATCAGCATGTTTTCTTTTTCTTTTCTTTTTTTTATTAACGTGAAAACCCGACCGCGACCGGCTGCAACACATGGAATCGATTATACAATGGCTGGTGGACTTCAAATAAGCACAACGCATTCTGTAACATACCTTGAAAAGCATTCTTTGAACTAAAATTGGCGATTTGTTTATGCTTTGAAACTGACTGTTGTGACGTCATGTAGTCGGCTCGAAATTGTGACGTCACCGTCTCGGGTCGCTCAGTTACCGTAAGTGTCCTATAATATTATAATTATATAAAAAAAAAAAAACGTTGACTATTTTTCGGCGGGTACCAAAAGTATTTCATCTCGTGTGTTGAAAACATCCGAATTTTCACTCGTGCTTCGCACTCGTGAAAATTATAATGTTTTCAACACATTGGATGAGATATTTTTGGTATCCACCTCAAACTCTATTTGTAGACTTGACGTTTTGTTCGCTTGTGTTTCTTTCAAAGCTGGCAGCTCCTTTTTGAATAATCATTCCCCCGTGGCCGTTGATTAGTTCATTCTTACGCTTTCGAAATAATTCTTAAAATATTACCAATCTGGTGGCATTTTTAATATTCCGATGGCATAGTTGGATTTATTAGGAATGAATTATCATTTCTTTGGGTTTTACCGATGTGTAATCTTCGGCAAATCACTCACAAACTTAGCATGGAGCCCTTTTTCTACACATCGATAATATCCACAACAAAAGCTGTCACATGACAACATAGCTTGCCTGTTTCACGCCTTCAAGATATAAGGTAAAAATCACTGAACCATGAAATATAGGTCTAGACCTAGATATATTATGTGGTCAATCATCAGGTCACATGGAACATATATTCCAAGTATGACATTTCTACACCAAACTGTGTCCAAGTTATAAGGCAAAATCAGTTAACTATGAAAATAGGTCGCACTGACCTAGACATATTTTAAAGTCAATCATCTGGTCATATGGAACTTATAATCCGGGTATGAAGTTTCTCCATGAAATGATATTCCAACCATGTGACAGAATCACTGAAGTGGAGCATGGTAGCTCGGTAGTTAGTGCACTTGCCATTGATGCTAGAAGTCCCCGGTTCGATTCCCGGCAGCAGTAATAAAATTGCGGTGTCCGAACATGCTCCACTGGCATCATCTGCAGGGATGAATGCCTCAAGTGTATCGTCAGCCCTGCCCCCCCCCCCCCCAACCCCCGCTTCCCCTTGTGCAGGCAGAACCATCTCCTGTGCAGGTTAAAGATCACTGCCGTAATTACATGATTACTGCGTATGCTTTCATCCTGCAAACCCGGAGTGTAAGTAATGTACACCTGCAAGTAATGGTCAATGTGACCGATCGCAGTATCAGTAGAAAGAAAGAGAGAATTTCATGAAATATAGGTCACACTGGCCCAGTTATATTTTATGTCAATTGTTGGCATTTTAAAAATATGAGCAGGCCAAATCCCATGCTCAAGTTTGTTGAGCAAGAAAAACAATTTATAACCTCGGGACCAGTTCACAGTCTTTCACCAGAAGATGATAATTATCTTTCTTAGTTTATAAACACTAATTCCGGGCGCGAGGGAGAGGCAGTGACTTTTACACCACTGCTATCCATTTACACCTGGGTGGAGTGGGGCAGAGGCATTGCGTGTCTTGACTAAGGACACATCTCGACTCCGGTGGCCGGATTCGAATCCACAACCTCTCGATCACATCACGAAAACAGGCCTATATAAATTTGACACCCTTGTACCCCACTTTTATACAATAAAACAGGGGTTTACGGGGGTAAACATTATTTTTCTTATTTCTGCTTTAAAAAAAAAGAATGTGGGTACTCGTTAGAACCGCCTCGAACTTGATAATTCGATTGTCCATTACAATACCACTAGGGCTGGCTAATCGGAGCTGAAAAGATGATCGATTATCAGTCCTGTCATTGCGATCAATAATCGATTAGTAATCGCTAAGGTTTTTGTCATAATTTTACCTGTCTGGCTTTCTGTCTGAGCATGACCCTTACCATATGTTGCATTTTACCATATGTATATTTGAACAGACAGGCCTGAGCAAACAGTGTAGACCCATATGATACGCCGCAGAATGCGGCGTCTCATCAGGGTCTGCACTGTTTGCCACTCATCCAGCTATTTTAGGCATAACTTTGGGTAGTAAATTGTACCTATCAAGTAATCGATTAAAAGCAAATCAGAAATGATAATCATTTTTGTGGAATTTATCGATCGATTAATCGATTATACGATTAATCGTGTCAGCCTTAAATACCACGCCTTTTCATACTCGTATATATGGAAAATATTACCACTGAAAAATGAAACTTTTCGAAAAGATAGAAATAATCTGATATTTTTCATATTTCTGTTCAAAAACATAGATTTTGGGAACTTGTTAGAACCGCCTCACCGAGGCGGTTCTAACAAGTACCCAAAGACTATGTTTTTGAGCAGGAATAAGAAGAACAATACATAGCCCTGTGAACCCAGTTTTACTGTATAGAAATGGGGGCAAAAGGAGTAAAAAAATAGTACAGACGTGTTTTCGTGATGGTTATTGATGTAAACGCCATTTTGAAAACCGAACACGTGAGTATACATGTACCTGCCGCAAATGATAGCATACATGTACACCTTTATCTGAACGGAGATCATTCGTCATATGACATATTTTGTATCAATCTATATGTACATGTACTGAATAAATTACTAAAATTTATTGATAAACTTAGATAACGAGTGTTTAATAAAATCGCTAAAATATTGATTCACAAAATGGACAAATAACTATTATTAAAACGAAAGTAAAAACAATGATGGCTGGCCTGAATTTTCAGCCAGAGAACTTGAGAGTGCTAGTTTTTGTGGCATGTATTTTTGCGCATTCAAGCCTCGTTTTGGCGAAGAACTGTGTTCAGATTGATAAGTGTTCTTGTAAGATGGACGATGGAAGTGGAACAATAGATCTCTCGAAAATCGGAAGAAAATCAGGCACAGGTCCTCTGTGAGTAGAGGGGCTGGAGGTTTTGGCCCCAAGGTGGTGCAGCTGTTTCATACTCAGTTAATCTAAGCAGGGATTCTGTCACAGTTTAAAACCACAACAACATGTAACAAATAAGACTGTGTTCATGCTCATATCGCCGAAAGTCTGTTTGCTTTTTAGTTTAGCGGCCCAGCCAACACTATTTTAGGTCATGTTTTAGCTGGTCAGTTTACCTATCCACACTTTTCCTGGGAAGGCTTATACTTAAGCGGTTAACAAGTACAGTGCGCATTCTTTCGCCAGAAACTGATAACTCCCCTTCTTGAATCAGCGGAAGGGACAGAATGACCGTAGAAAGGTTTCATGACCAATCTCTACGAAAGAATGTTGCCGACCCCGGCGGGTATCAAACCCGCGTCCTCCTGATCACGAGTCAGACGCGCATCCCACTGAGCTACTGAGGCCGGCTCTATATCGCCGAAAGGGTATTTGTCCTGCTCATAAATATTAATATCAGGTCAACAAGTCCGATAAATAAAGACCTCCATAAAACCCACTTTGTGTGGAGAGAAGTGGAGTTTAAGGGGGAATCATTATTTGCTTTTTTTATTTTTGCCGGAAAACAGAGAGTGTGGGTACTCGATAAAACCGCCTCACAGAGGCGGTTCTAACGATCACTCACAATCTATATTTGGACCAAAAATAAGACAAATATTAGACATAATTATCTGAGGAGATACGATAGACACCATTTTAGCGCACGTATGTTATCGTAATGAACAGTAAAATTCCTATATTAAGACCACCTTTGGGACTGTTCAAAAGTGGTCTTTAAGCGGACGATTGTGTTATCGTAATGAATCGCATTCTAATACAGTAACATCCCTTTATTAATACCACCTTTGGGACTGTTCAAAAGTGGTTTTTAAGACCATTGTTTCAATAGCCCCAAAGACGGTCTCTCACTAGAACACGCTGAGTGTAGAAACACAAAGAAAATGTGCCTGGAAGCTTCTAAATTAATTGCCTTAATTTAGGTGGTCTTAATAGCGGATTTTCATTGTATTTCCGATCAAAACAAATTTCATGCTTAAATGCACTGAACATGAGCGTTTCATAACCTTTGGAAACGTTGCGAGTGCTTGTTTTCTTGTTTGAGTGGTTATTTTGCACGGACTGTCGCAAATAATCATTCAAATATTTACATTCTCATTGTCATTATTGATACACCGACTAACGCGACGTCACATGGTCATTAACTGACGTCAAAACATGATTCTTATGATTGTACGATGGTGACGTTATGAGTTACGGTGTTAATTAAAAACATATGCGTAATTGTTTTCTTATTTGACCCATTTAGTACCGGAAACTCCAGAACGAGTACTCTAGTAAACAGTGCAGGCCCAGATCAGACGCCGCAGAACGTGGCGTATGATCAGGGCCTACAACTTTTTACAAACAGTTCAGCCATTTTCCAAATCAATTTTGAAGAAAACGCAACCTGACACCCTTAGATTTTGAAATGGACTCCTGCTATATAGGGTGGGAGTTTCTATTTGGTACAAAAAGGGTTAACTTTCAGCGGTCAAACTAGACTTTTTCGTCAAATAAATGATGGAAATTAACGTAAAAACAAGAGACCCATAGTGACCCAGACTTCTATATTGCTCACCTGAGCTAAGAAATATACATAGATAACACAGTAGGCTAATTTCAGCATTATATATGTTCTTAATGGTTTCCGAGATATTTAGTAGCCTGCGTGAACTGGGGGAGGTAGGACATATCCCCAGTGTCAACAAATTCGTCTTAACGTAAGGCACAATGGCAGGTATATGGTTTCGGGTGGGGATCCGAACTGTTTCTGAGATATTAAGACGTACATGTATGAAATTAAGGGGGTTTTGTGCACTCCCTTAAGGGACCCCGGTCAGTGTCAATAAATATGTCTATTCATAAGGAACAATAATATATGGTTTAATTTTCGGGATCTGATCGGGTTCCACGAGTATTTGATGGTTATCTGAGATATTGAGCCTTATATAAACTGAAGGGGTTGGTGAATACCTCCTGGGGTCTCACGGTTGGTGCCAATGAATGTGTCTGTTAAAAATAAATAACAATATAAATGGTTTAGGGGCGGGGATGTGAACGATTTCTGAGATATTTAGCCTTATATTAACTGGAGTGGATGGGCCATATCCTCGGGGGACTCAATCCAATGTCACTTAATGCGTCTTCTCATAAAGAACAACAAGAAATATGGTTAAGGGGTTCCGATGTAAACGGCTTCTTAGATATTAAAGTTTATATTAGCTGGCTGCCCCCGCCCATAGGGGCTTGAAGAAATATATGGGCTGCATGATGCTTCCACGCAGAGCTGAATCTGGCCCGCACATTAGTACTGGTAAACCGCTTGGAGGATCTAAGCCTGTCCAGGAACCGCGATGCGAGGCGGACCGTCCATGCTAATAAACCATATTGGTTTCATTGGGCGACAGGGCTTGAGATGTCATTTCATCTCAATGTCGGGTAAAAGTCCCACAAAATTGGAAGCAACGTCTCCAAAATGACCTTTACAGTGTTTACGGGGACGTTAAACCTCAAATCAAACAAACAAATATATTAGCTGGTGGGGTGAGACAGACACCATTTGGGCCCCGTCAAGCGATTTTGGTACTTATCGCCTATGCGAGCAGCGAAGGTTCAGGCGAGCCTGCGCATCCGCGCAGTCTCGCCAGAACCTTCGCTGCTCGCCCATACAAGCAGTGAATCAAGAGAAACCTTCAGACAGAAAGCCATATCCCTGGCCCCTCTGAATGGCTGGGCATGCGCAGTTAAAATTTGTCATGACGGAATGCTCGAAGACACAAATTCGCTTGGCGGGGCTCATTTGTGTCATCCAATGTGTTTCATCAGAATGAACACGTGTATATTTGGTTTAGGAGTATAGGGACAGTTTCTTGGATATAAAACCTTTAGTTAAATGAACTAGTGGTGGGGATTGGGAACCCACTGAGCATCCGGTTCATGTCACTGAATAGGTCTTATCATAATGAACAACAATATCTATGGTTTAGGAGCTGAGATCAGAACAGTTTCTGAAATTTAATGACTTCAATGAACAGTATGGGGTGAAGCATATCCCCGAGGACACCCATTCCATGTCACTGAATTGGTCTTCTCTCAAGGAACATCAATACATGTATATATACGGGCATAGCCTTGGAGAAGACCCTGGTCAATGTCAATGAACGTGTCTTACCACAAAGTTCAACAAGATGCGATTATATTCTACCGAGTATAAAGTCTCCCAAACGAACACCCATACTCAACTGAGCACCAATGTGGACATTGCATCTGAAATATTAGGCCTTTTGTTTGTTTATTAACGTCCCCGTCAACATTATTTATGTAATTTCGAAGACGCTGCTTTCAATTTTGTGAGACAGTTTTACCCGACATGGAATTAAAATGACTTCTCAATCGCCAAATGAAACCAATAGGGTTAAAATGCACTCGCACCACTTTGCGTGGACAGGCTTAGACCCTGTAAGTGGTTTACAAATGCGCATGTGCGGTCGGTTTCAGCTCTACGTGGAAGCATCATGCAGCCCTATCAATTTAGCCAAGCCCCGATGGGCGGGGGCCAATTAGACCTTTTATGAAATGGAGGGGGTGGGGCATAGCCCAGGCGGATCCCTGGTTGGTATGATTAAATACATCTTACCATAAGGAACAAGAATAAATATGGTTTAGGGGTGGGCTCTGAACGGTTCCTTTAAGCAGCGGATGGTGTCGTGCATGGCCTTGGCAGACCAAAGGAAAATGCAGAATGGTGTCGATTAATGTGTCTCATTATAAAGATCGAAAATATATATAGTTTAGGGGTGGGGATCTGAACGGATTCTGAAATATTAAACTTTTTTATGAAGAAGAGGGATGGGGAATGCCCCTGCTGACCTCCGTGGAACCCAAAGTTGGTGTTACTGAGTGCGTCTTATCATAGGTAACAAGAATATATATGGTTTAGGTGTGGGGATGTGAACGGGTTTTGATATATTATGCCTTCATGAAGTGGAGGGTAGAGGCAGGGCCCCGGCACACACACCGGCGACCCTGAGATTGGTGTCACTAAACGCATCTTATAAGGAACCAGAATAAATATGATTGAGGGGTTAGGATCTGAACAGTTTCTGAGATATTAGGCCTTAATGGAGTTAAGGGGTAGGGCATAGCCCTGGCCCACACCTGAGGACCCAATGGCTGGTGTCACTGAATGTCTCTTATAATAAGGAACAATGATATACATGATTAAGGGGTTGGATTCTGAACAGTGTCTTAGATATATGGCTTTTATTAAGCCGAAGGGTGTGGCATGGCCTCAGCGCATCCCGGGAAAACCCAGGTTGGTGTCGATGAATGCATCTTATCATAAGGATACACTAATGTTTGTAGGAAAAATGTCACAAGTTAAAAGGTCACGGAAAAAAGTCACAGTTTTGGGTAGGATAAAAGGTCACGGAAGAAAAGTCACAAAAATTGGTTTTAATCATGTTCAATATTTTTCTTATTTCTTGTCAAAATACAGATTGTGGTACTAGTTAGAATCACCTTGATGAGGTCGTTCTAATAAGTACATGTATCCACAATCTATGTTTTTGAACAAAAAAAAAAAAGAAAAACATATCAATAGGATATCATTTTTTTTTACCCCCGTAAAGCCTCGCTTTTCTCTGTATAAAGTGGGGTTAAAAGGGATACATCACGTGAACAAATCCGTGAAATGAAGACCCCCTAAACCCCATTTTATATAGAGAAAACTGGGGTTTACGGGGGTATTGATTATTTTTCTTATTTCTGCTCCAAGACATAGGTTGTGGGTACTCGTTAGAACCGCCTCAATGAGGCGGTTCTAACGAGCACACACAACCTATGTTATGAGCATTTGTAAGAAAAATATCAAGGGTTTTCATCAGAAAAGTAGCTATTATGGAGATGTAAAGAATGCACTATGTCGCACGGGTGTGTTATCGTAATGTTAATTGCTTGAGCTTGTTGACCTGATCATTTTTTCTAAAATAAGCATATTATATAAATATTTTGTCAGTGAATCAAATTTAACATTCATGGTCTCAGAAACTCGACCCTCTCTATATACATGTATGCATTACATTAACAGATTAGAAGTGAAGGCAGTGATCTGTGGTATAAACATCCTTTTAAACCTAAAAGTCGGAAGGGTAGGTGTTGTCATTATTTTAATTTATTAGAAACATTATTTATTTTCTTATTTTTGTACTTTTTTCCTGTGACTTATTTTCCGTGACTTTATTTCCTTGACTTTTTTCCTGTGACTTTTTGCCGCGCACCTCAAGAATATATATGGCTGATGTGTGGGGGTCTGAACGGTCTCTGAGATAATGATGTGAGATAAATATAGCTTTTTGTGACGTGGAGTGGGGAGGACATTGTCCTTGCGCATCCCGATGGACCCTAAGCTAGGTGTCACTGAATGCGCCTTATCATAAGAAATGAAGCAACACACCGAATATCAAAGGCCTGGGCCTTTTAGTTTCAGATAAGAAGAATCCTATATGAGTCTATATAAAATAAGTGACCATTGGTGATTTTGACACTTGGGTTATAATATGAAACAACACAACAAATATCAATGGCCTGGGCCTTCTGATTTCAGGCAAGAAGATTTTTAAAAAAGTTTCTCTGTATTGGTCTATGTAAAATAAGTGACCCTTGGTGAATGGACCATCTTCAGCCAATGACTTTAACATGAATAATCTTTGTAGAGGTCCACTAGATTAAACAAAAAACAAATATCAAAGGCCTGGACCTTCTGAGTTCAGACAGGAGACTTTTAAAGTTTTTCCCCTTAAGGATCCATGTAGACTAAGTGACCCCTGGGGCGGGACCATTTTTGACCCTATGGCTATTATTTGAAACGTCTTGGTAGAGGTCCATTAGATGTAACTGCATGCCAAATATCAAATGTCTGGGCCTCCAGGCTTCAGACAAGAAGATGTATAAAGGTTTTCCCCATATAAGTCACTGTAAAACAAGTTGGCCTTAGGTCGGGACCACTTTTGGCCCATGGGCTACTATTTGAACAGTCTTGGTTGAAGTCCACTCGATGAAACTACAAAACAAACATCAAAAGCCTTGGCCTTATGAATTTTTTAAAATTTCTCCTATGTAAAACATGTGAACCCTCGGGTGGGGCCGTTTTCGACCCGAGTGCTTTAATTTAAACAAGTAGAGGCCTATTGAGCGATACCAGATATCAAATACCTGGTCCTTCTGGTTTCAGGAAAGAAGCTATTTTACTGTTTCACCCATAACAAGTCTTTAAAGGAACTCATTTTTGATTTTTATTTGCCTTCACTGCAGCTGGTGTTGTGCCGTGTGGCGGCCGTAAAACGTCTCCCCGTACATCAACCATAGTGCAGTTTATATTTTACTTTTGGTCCTTTGAGATCAGCGTGAATATTCTGAGAAATCAGAAATAAATTATTAGTTTAGACTCATATTCTAGACAGGTTTTTAATTATTTGGACCCCATTTTGATTTATATCAGTCTTTGAATCGACTGCCTATTCGAAATTCGCAAAATTGCAGTATGTTTCCTCTGGCTTTCTTTGCCGGATCATTACAGGGTCACTGATGAGGCTTTATTAGCCGAAACTACGTAGTATGACCCATCTTCTTTCTTATGAATGTTTTCATTGCTCTTAAAGGAACTCATTTTTGATTTTTATTTGTAAAACCAAGTGGCCTTGGGGCGGAGTCATTTTTTTGGCCCCAGGGCTATAATTTGAACACTCTTGATAGAGATACACTAAATAAAGCTGCATGCAAAACTATCAAATGCCTAGGCTTCTGGTTGCTGCCAAGAAGTTTTGTTTTTAGGTTTTCCCAATATGGGTCTATAAAAAACATGTGAACCCTGAGGCGTGGCCATTTTGGATCCCAGGGCCATACTTTGCGCAACTTTGGTTCTAACGACTACCCACAGCCTTTGTCTTGGGGCAGGAATTATAATGGGGCTTAAAGGGGTGTGCGTTTTACGAACGTGATAAAGTGATATACCGTATGTTTTGTCGAGCATCGGCCCATTTATAACCGTCTTTCGTGGTGGTCTCCGCACGTCATGTGTCCATTATTGTCTTTCAGAATTGT
This sequence comes from Lucinisca nassula, assembly GCA_963580285.1. Classification (NCBI taxonomy): domain Eukaryota; kingdom Metazoa; phylum Mollusca; class Bivalvia; order Lucinida; family Lucinidae; genus Lucinisca; species Lucinisca nassula. The sequence continues at coordinate 88,911,831 of OY757025.1, read as the reverse complement.
AGATGGTCGTTTCGCATCCAGAGGCGTTGAGTATCATTATTTCCAGGATAAGTTGTTGACGGGTCTCAATGGCTTAGTTGGTAAGGGCATTTGGAAACGTCTATTTTGAATCCATGCAAATGAAAAAAAAATACTTATCAGTTAACCCCTATATTAAGTGCAATTTAACTCCGTGACCTGATAAAGTTGTGCTATCCTAGGATAAGTAAGCTTTATCAGGTCAACCTGACATTGCAATTTTATGAATGAACAGGCTTACTGGAAAAATGGCAAAAATGTTATTATTACTGGAAAATATGGGAAAAAATACATGAAAAATATCATAGGAAAACTTACTATGTCGGTCAGAATGTTGGGTCGCACTAAGTACAATCGATAACTGATCATAAAAAGCCAATATGAAGAGTGTACAAGGGGATTAATTGAGATTCATGTCATTTGATATCAAGTTTATCAGGCTCGGCTTCGAGAACGCATGTAGAATCGCTAGGCGAGACTCGCGATTGTACAAGCGTTCTCGAAACCTTGCCGATAAACTTGATATCAAAAGACACGAATCTGGTATATAGAGAATTGTGTCTTTTGATATCAGGTTTATCAGGTAAGGCTTTCAGAACGCTTGCAGAATCGCTAGGCTTTCCGAGCACTTGAAGCCGAACTTCAAAAAACTTGATATCAAATGATACGAATCCGGTATTCTATTTATCAGTTATTACAGTTTTGCCAATTTTCCAGTAGTCCAGTTCATAGAGTTCATAGAAGTGCAATGTCATGTTGACCTGATAATGCTCACTTGTCCTGATATAGCATATCTCTATCAGGTCAATGAGTCACAATGCAATTAATATAAGGGGGTAACTGATAATCTCTATTATCACATATAAGGGTGACTGATAATTTCTATTATCATTGGGGCTGGAGCCGAGCGATGGTCTCCCTGTTCACCGAAAACGGGGAATAGGGGTACCACCGAACGGCTACGGTGTAGTGCCAGCATGGATTCGTTCCCTGGGACCCCACCAGCTGACGACCCCTGGAAAAAAAAAACTATTATCACTGCGCGTACAGTGACGTCAAACGCCGCACTATTGTCATCAAAATGGCGGTCGTCGACAATCGTAGAGACTGCATTATAAACAGTCCACTCTCAGAAATGATAGGTATCTTACATGGATACGAGGAATAGATAGAAAAATCCGTCCCTCGGTATCACTGTCCGGCATCACGAGGCTCGTGATGCCTGACTGTGATCATTAGGGACAAAAATCCGTCCCTCGGCATCACTGTCCGGCATCACGAGGTTTGCCGAGTGATGCTGGACAGTGATCCCGAGGGATGGATTTATCTATCCACCCCTCACACCCATGTATGTTTCTTATAGTACTATATGCCCTTGTAAAACTCACCTTTTTCTACATTATGTTCTAACGGGTTTCAGTACTCAGACGTATGTCTGTTCTGGAGTTTAACGGCCAATTCAACACTGTTTAGGTCATATCGAGCCGGTCCGTAGTGTTGCGGTATTTAAGGCACTTGTACAAAAGCAGCAAAACACCATCACACTTTTCTCAATCCTCCTATAGGAGTAACTGACTTTCTTTCAGCATTCAGGACGCATTTGCCGGAACAGGTGACAGCTATGGCTACTCTTTTAATCCGTGCTTCGCATTCGATGAAGGGACGTGCGCAAACGTTGCGGTAAGTGCCGCACTCTTTAGCAAGTCAGTCTTTTACTTGAGATTTTCTTAAACATGAGTTAATAGTGCAATGGTGCGGTTCTAACGGAAACAACCAGCATATTGCTTTTAGCAAAAGTAAGGATAATGAATCTAAAATAGTGTCTCCAAAGAGGATTTTATATGAGTGTTCATGTATTATTGAATTTATTAAACGAGTTGAGGAAAAGGGATAAAATGCGAGGCTTTGCCGAGCATTTTAATCTTTTTCCTCAACGATTTTAATAAATTCAATAATACAATAGCACGAATGCAAGATTCTATTTATCATATGATATTTAAAATGAATTTTATTCACGATTTTCGTACAAAAATGTCATTATTCCGGCATTAGAAAAAAACGCGACGTCGTTAAGGGCGTCGTACATGTAACGTTACGGGGCGTATCTAACTAATTTTGCATATTTAATCCACTAGTGGATAACCGAATTTATTGCATGGCGTTATTACACTCTCAGACGCGACGTCATATGATAAATAACAATAACGCAACCGTGTTCTAAATGAACATCTTTCATATCTCTCAAACAAACACTTTTTTCTGATACATTTGTCCAATTTCAAAATATGTCGAAACATATGTCTCGTTGAAGTGGTTCTAACGAGTACCCACTATGATTATTTATTTCTTTTTCAGGCAAAATATGAAAAATAAAGTTTAACCCATTTAACCCCATTTTTCGCGATACATGTATTCGCTATTCGCTTTAATTAGTCATTTCGATAACAAGTCCGTGAAACGAAGACCCCCAATAAACACCACTTTTTATATAGAAAATAGGGGTTTATGGGGGAATACATTGAGGCGTTTCTAATGAGTACCTTCAATCTTTGTTGAAAGGAGATATAAGACAGATGTTATCCTTTTGCCTATTTTGTGTCATTTCTGACACCATTTTGGACGTCATTATTACACATGGACATGTTTTCCAACTGTATATTCGATATATACACATGTATTTAAAGTGGGGATTATAGGGCCGTTCATTACATGGGCTTGTTAATCGGATGCAAGGTGTACATTACACAGAATTGCAAACAAGATGAATTTCACCGTTATTTATTTATTTATTTATTTATTTATTTTCAGGGTTGCCAGATAGACTTCACTCAACCTATGTATTACGACATTGGTTCAGCGGACAAAGTGACGTTTTCCTATGACGACACTAATGACTATTTGGTGGGAACATATGTCGCTGGCGATGAAATGAGGTGTGTGCCTCAGAATTAACCCCTTTAACCTTAAGGTGCCCATCATTACTCTTGTCGTCCACTTTGTTTTAACAGTGATTGCTGCAATGGCTTTTTTGATTGATTGATTGATTGATTGATTGATTGAGGTTTAACTTCCCCGTCAACACTGTAAAGGTCATTTAGGAGATGTCGCTTCCAATTTTGTGGGACTTTTACCCGACATTGAGATGAAATGACTTCTCAAGCCCTGTCGCCAAATGAAACCAATAGGGTTTATAAGCAAGGACGACTCACACCGCTTTGCCTGGGCAGGCTTAGATCCTCTAAGCGGTTTACCAGTACTCGTGTGCGGGTCGGTTTCAGCTCTGCTTGGAAGCATCCTGCAGCCCATCTATTTCTTCAAGCCCCGATGGGCGGGGGCCGCAATGGCTTTTACTGTTTGCCTGTGTGCAAAATAGGTTTGCAAAGATCAGCAGACGACATAAACTGGAACATTTTCAGATGTAGGGATCTACTACAAGACTACTAGACGACATTTTCAAATATTTCTGACATTGTCATATATTTCTTTTTTTTTGTTTTATAAGAGTTGGAAGGTTTGAATATTTTATTCATTTATTTTCATCACGAAAACACGCCTATATAATTTTGACCCCCCTTGAACCCCACATTTACATGTATATAGTAAAACTAGGCTTTACAGGGGTTAAACCTTATTTTTCTTATTTCTGCTCTAAAATATTGCTTGTGGGTACTCGTTTGAACCGCCTTATCGAGGAACAAGTACCCACAATCTATATTTTGAGCAGAAATAAGAAAAGTATCATGATTTTTTTTTTTCGGAAAATTTTCATTTTTTTTTTTTTTTTTTTTCAGCGGTAAAATTTACAATGTATTTGAATTGGCGTGATTTTGTAATGTTGGCGATATGAAAAATAAAATGCTGAGCTGCCATGAAGAATTCAGGTTTCACACCATTTTGCATTACGTGAACAAGTCGGTGTAAACCACACTTTATACAGAGAAAACTGGGGTTTAAGGGGGTCACCATTATTTTTTCTTATTTCTGCTCCAAGACATAGGTTGTGGGTACTCGTTAGAATGAGGCAATTCTAAAGAGCGCCAAAAAAGCGCGTTAAAAAGTTAAAGGCGATAAAATCAAATTTCAAGTGGTCATATGATAAACAGAATCTTACACTCGTTGCCATTTCATATGAAATTTATCAAACTCGCCGAAGGCTCGTTTCATAAATTTCATATGAAATGACCACAAATGGAAGATCTACTATGTGTCGCACGGGTGTGTTATCGTATTGGTAAGATTGTCCTTCGTTGATCCACCGTGTAAGATGCCAGCATGCAGAGTTTTTCTTTTTCTTTTTTTTTGCACAATTTTGATTGTTTTCATCACTTTATATCTAAATGACGAATAGATTTAGGGGCTTAAAATTTAGTCCATCACGACAAGTCCGTGAATAAAAAACCCACTAAACCCCACTTTATATAGGAAAAACTGGGGTTTACGGGGGTATACATTATCTTTCTTATTTCTACCCCAAGACAAAGGTTGTGGGTACTCTTTGGAACCGCCTCAATGAGGCGGTTCTAACGAGCATACACAACCTATGTTAACTGTTTCAATAAGAAAAATATCACGGATTTTCATTAGAAAAGTAGCCATTTTGGAGATGAGAAAAAATGCAGTTTGTCACACGGGTGTGTTATCGTAATGCGTATTTAATCTCTATCTGCAAAGGATTGAAGCGGTCATTGTTTTAACGTCTTTCTTTATAAGTCAAGAAAACGTCGTCCATTAACTGGAAACTCAACTCTTAATGTGTGATGTCATCAGCAACTTCGACGGTGTAGTAACGAATGTCGTAAGAGATGCATTAACGTCATGAAAAAAAAAAAAAAACACTTTTTTTCGTCATTCGCGACAGGTCCCTACGCAGACTTTGAAAAAGGGGTGCGAATGTCAGGTATTTTGCAGAGAGGGGTGCGATCTTAAGAAAATCTTGATTTGGGGCCAAACGTTAGGAGTGTAAACTTGGTTTCTGATGAAACAAATGCATGAATTTGAGACGATTTTTTTTTTAAAAAAAGGGGGGAATCACCGCGGTTAGATTCAGCGCTCTTATTCACTATATTCTTAAGGTATTAAATTATTCTTGTTTGTCGTAGGATGTCGCGTCTGAGAACGCAATAACGCCATGTACATACAGGATCTTACATGAGTGTTCATGTATTATTGAATTTATTAAACGAGTTGAGGAAAAGGGATAAAATGCTATGCTTTGCCGAGCATTTTATCCCTTTTCCTCAACGAGTTTAATAAATTCAATAATACATGAGCGCGAATGCAAGTTTCTATTTATCATATGACATTTAAAACGCATTTTATTCTCGAGTGTTTACAAAAGTATCAATATTCCGCCATTAGTCAATGCGACTCGTTAAGGACGTCGTACATGTAACGTTACGGGACGTATCTAGCTAATTTGCATATTTAATCCACTAGTGGATTATCGAAAATATTACAAGGCGTTATTACTATCTCAGACGCGACGTCATATGATAAATGTAATAAATTCGATAAGCCACTTCTGTATTAAATAAGCACATTAGTTACACGTTGGCCCCCGCCCATCGGGGCTTAAAGAAACATATGGGCTGCATGATGCTTCCACGCAGAGCTGAATCCGACCAGCACACGAGTACTTGGTAAACCGATTAGAGGATCTAAGCCTGTCATATGATAAAAATAATCTTGCATTCGTGTTCATGTTTTATTGGATTTATTAAACTCGTCGAGGAAAAGGAATGAAATGTTCGGCAAAGCCTCGTATTTTATTCCTTTTCCTCAACTCATTTAATAATTCATTTAATCAATTCAATAATACGTGAACACTCCTCTATATGTAAGGTAAATCATTTTTGTCTTTATACCTAATTGCATGTATTTGTGTACCTGAACAGGTCGATTCGTGCCTTTACCCAGTCGCAAATCCCGAAGACAGGCTGTCTTGAGACGGTGCTATGACAATTATATATCTTCCAAATCTTCATTGGACGAAAACCGGAGTTCCCGGAGAAAAACCACCTGACCTTCCGTTGCAGAACTTGGCGTTTCACATGTGACCCTCGGCGGTACTTAGGACCGTAGATCAATGGACTTTGTTTGAATGTTTTGTTTGATTTGAGGTTTAACGTCCCCGTCAACACTGTAAAGGTCAATTTGGAGACTTTGCTTCCAATTTGTGGGACTTTTACCCGACATTGAGATGAAATGACATCTCAAGCCCTGTCGCCCAATGAAACCAATAGGGTTTATAAGCATGGACGGTCAATGGACTTATGTATATGTATGCTTGAGTTTTACGTCCCATCAACAAATGAGGTCATACGGAGAAGGTTCATCGGTTTTAAGATTCGTCCGAAAGTCTGGAGAAGACCGGCGTTGAACCCACGACCCCTGGTTTATGAGATGTGTAGCTTAACCACTACACCACGGAGGCCTTTTTTCTTTGACGTAACAATCCCAATACTCTAGACCGGAACAGGTGCATGTTCATATGCAAAACGTGTAGAAACAGATGACACGGTTCATAATAAGGCGGTTCTAATGAGTACTCACAATCTATGTTGTGTGGAATAACAAAGAAAATGAACCAGCGCACGACAAAACCTACAATAAGACATGTGCGCCCAACAAAGATTCAGATCAGCCTGCGCATCCGCGCAGTCTGATCAGAGTCTTCGTTGTGCGCTCGAAGGATAGCTAAGGACCCAATGCTCCTTCATGCAGCAAGAGAAGTCCTTGGTGAGACTATATGGATGTCTTATTGTAGGTTTTGTCGTGCGCTGGCTCAAATAATGTTTACCCAGTAAACATCACTTTTTCCTTATAAAATGGGGTTTACAGGGATGTTGATTTCACGGACATTTGTATTCAATGTCTGTTTATTTTTCAGGTCATCCATCGTCAATTACCAGTGTGACCAAAATGTTGATCCGCCTAGCGGTGCGGCACATGGAGAGCTATCTCCTTCTACATATGTAAGTACATGGATTGCTCAAAGGGCTGGATGCATCTTTGCGTGAAGCATTTTTCGGGTTGGGGTTGGTGAATGTTGGGGGGAGGGGGTTGGGGTTGGAGGAGTCAATAGGAAGCATACTCGTGTTCTATAGTACATTCTTTCGAAGTTTCGAAACGGATACTAGCATGTTTCTAAAGAAAAATGATAATATTTTACTTACTAATACACACCCATAGGTTGTGGATGCTCGCCCGAGCCGGTGGTTCTAACTATACCCGCAGCATATGTCTATGCATAAATAAGAAATAGTGTATGCCCCTGCAAACCTACGAAGGAGCATTAGGGTCAGGTACACTTTAATTTCTTTTGATAGTAATCTCGAAATTTCGACTTAGTATCTCGAAATTTCGACTTATTATCTCGAAATTTCGACTTAATAACTCGAAATTTCAACTTAGTATCTCGAAATTTCGACTTAGTAACTCGAAATTTCGACTTACTATCTCGAAATTTCGACTTCATAACTCGAAATTTCGACTTAATAACTCGAAATTTCGACTTAATAACTCGAAATTTCGACTTAATAACTCGAAATTTCGACTTAGTATCTCGAAATTTCGACTTAGTAACTCGAATTTCGACTTACTATCTCGAAATTTCGACTTACTATCTCGAAATTTTGACATACTAACTCGAAATTTCGACATACTAACTCGAAACTGACTCTACGATCTGTGATGTGCATTCAACTCTGAATAGGTATTAGCCATAACAGGAATTTTGTTATGGTCAACTCAGAGTTGAAAGAAGACCTCAGATCTCAGAACCAACTTTCCACAACTTCATTATCACGGTTTATATATGGAGTTTGGATATTTTTGCATGTGTAGCACCAGTAGTCATGCCTCATTTTGAGAAAGAATCATTGCCACTAGACCGATGTGGTAGACCCCGCCGTTACGGAATTGAGACATTGGCTTGGCTAGCTAGAAGCCCGGATTTGAATCCCCTGGAACATATTTGGGAGATTCTTGGGCGTCGAATAAAGAAAATTGAACACCCCCACGCCCCCCTCCCCTCCCCCACCACCGCACACACCGCTTGAGCTGACCAGCCATCAATTTCGACGTCTGACCGATGGGATGAAACGAAGGGCCTAGGAATCTGCTGCTCTGTCAAAATGATACATCTTGAACACGCAACGTATTCTGATAACACATTTTCTGTCCGGTTGTTGCTTTGTTAAGTTATAGTCGTGGTGCTCGTGTTGCATAGTTTTCCATCTTATGGGTCGATTTTTCTTTCATCATTCGACCCAAAGTAACTAACTACAGATTAGAAGCCTCCGTGGTGCAGTAGTTACGCTACTCGCCTTGTAAACCAGGGATCGCAGGATCGATCCCGGGCTTCTCCAGACTTTCGGATGAGTCTTTAAAACTGAGGTCCCGACTCCGTATGACCTTAGCTGTTGGTGGGACGTAAAACTCAAACACTCACTCACTCACTCACTACAGAAGCTTCTCGCCTACTATTGTCCACGTGACTATCGCTGACCATCTACACCATGAAGGTACCGGTTATTTAATGAAGCTCTCTTCTGCTGCGTCTGATCAGGGTCTACACTGTTTGCAATGTCCATGTTCACCGGCCATGTTCTACATAGCGCACTGACGTCACAAGGAAAGACTATAGCGCTGCTATAAATAACTGGAACATGGATTTTGAACATGGCGAGGTCAATCATGAGAAGGCGCGAAGCTTCTGTAGTTAGTAACTTTTAGTCAACTGATAATTAATCGACCCAAGCGCGGCGTCTGATCAGGATCTATACGTTTTGCTTATAGTATAGGAATTTAAAGGATCAACGACTTAATAACTCATCTCGAGTGTACAAATCCACACTCGAAGACAATCGACCCACGAGTGCTGTCAGTGCTTTGATCTATAAGTGATTTTTACGGCACACGATGAGAAAGTTTGATACCGAAAAAAAAAACTGTCAAATATGACTTTTAGCCCAGTTGTATTTTACTGAAACGAGATTGAATTTGTTTGTTTGATTTGAGGTTTAACGTTCTCGTCAACACTGTATAGGTCATTGTGAAGACGTTGCTTCCACTTTTGTGGGACTTTTACCCGACGTTGAGATGAAATGACTTCTCAAGCCCTGTCGCCTAATGAAACCAATAGGGTTTATAAGCATGGACTCGCACCGCTTTACCTGGGCAGGCTTAGATCCTCTTAGCGGTTTGCCAGTACTCGTGTGCGGTCGGATTTCAGCTCTTCGTTGAGGCACCTTGCAGCCCATCAATTTATTCAAACCCTGATGGGCGGGGGCCGTGAAACGGGATTGAATGCGCGACGTCCTGATGAGACAGAAAACCCTCTGTCTCTGACATGATACATATGTTTTGAGCCTCTAGTTTTATAGTTCTTGAGAAATATTTGATAAAATTAACATTGGCCATTTTAGAGAGAAAGAAGAATGAAAGAACGTGCGAAAAATACACCGAGAAAGGTCATTGGCGTTTATACGATACAAGTAAGCCGATAATGACCATAGTCTCTTCACCATGTTATCACATAATTTGCATAATCTGCTTGATGTAAACTTAATTTCAAACCGGGGTGTTTAACATTAACTGTGTGTATAGGACTTAATATCTCGAAATGACTAGTAAGTCGAAATTTCGAGATACTAAGTCGAAATTTCGAGTTAATAAGTCGAAATTTCGAGTTTTTAAGTCGAAATTTCAAGATAGTAAGCCGAAATTTCGAGTTACTAAGTCAAAATATCGAGATAATAAGGTTCGACTCAGCCATGGTAAACGAGCCATGGATGTTCGAGCGATCGAAGTTCTACCGTATTTAGGCATAAAAGCAAAACAGCGTCAGTGTAAATTCTAAAAGTTCTCCAGATATTTTGTTGTTGGGTCCACGAGGGTCAAAATGGCAAAGTCGAAAAAGGAGCATACTGTCAGAACACGCCTATACAAATATTTTGTAGATTTATCGCCACAAAAAGGAAAAAACTAAAGATGAAAAATCGCGATATTTTTCATATTTCTCTTCCAAATATAGATTGTAGGTACACGTTAGAACCGCACAATTAAGATGGACAGGCCATGCTACAAATTAAAATTTAAAGACTGTCTGTAAATTTAAACACTTTTTAGTCTGTAAATTTAAAGACTGGCATAAAATCACGAAAATGGCGTTAAACGGAAAATAATCGCACTTTGTTATTTATAGTAATGTGGTAGTTATCTGCGGAATATTTAATCATGTGTAACTGCAAATTATATAATTGTCTTTACTTAATTAAATCCCTTTAACCATAATTGAAGATTTCTCCGAACAACAGGTTTGTAATAAGATCCATAAGTAAAATGAGCTTAGGAATGAAAGTGTATAACGCTTTTATCATTTTGTCAACATACTGATCACTCGCTTCGACGGACAGTTTTTCTGGCTACTAAAATTGATGAAAACGTCTGACTTCCTACAACAGTAAAATGTCCGAAAACGAAATGATGTTAGTACGAAACTCATCTTATGTTCGACCTACGACAAATATTACCCCCCCCCACACACACACACATTCTGCGAAGTTCGCCTTGTTTTTGGTCTAAGGGAAGGCACTTAATTATTTGGTATCATTAAAACGATATTCACAGACAATCAAATAGAACATGCAGTCTTTAGCTACATATTTTTAACGAGATGAAGACGGAGGCAGCGTATGAAAATGTGTTTTTTTTTCGTGTTTCATCATTTTCATGATTTTCCTTGTGTAAGTCGTTAAATCTACAGACTAAAAAGTCTTTAAATTTGCAGACAGTCTTTAAATTCATAGACAGTCTTTAAGTAAAACAGCTTTCTAAGACCTGCCTAAGGCCATTAACTGTTCTTTTCCATTTCAGACATTTGCTATCGTTTCAAAATATGCCTGTCCCCAGTCAGGACCCGGGCCTGGACCAGGGCCTAGTGGTAATGTATCTGTCAGTATCTCCACGGGTACGATACTAGTTATAGTGTAAGATATATTCTTTCTTTCTTATTTCTTTTTTCTTTCTCATTACGATAACACACCCGTGCGACATGGTGCATTTTTCACATCTCCGAAATGGCTACTTTTCTGATGAAAATCTCTGATATTTTTCTTAATAATGCTCAAAACAAAGGTTGGGGTGCTCGTTAGAACCGCCTCAGTGAGGCGGTTCTAACGAGTACATGTACCCACAACCTCTGTCTTGGAGCAGAAATAAGAAAAATCATGTATATCCCCGTTAACCCAGTACTCTCTATATAAAATAGGGTTTAGGGGGGATCTTCATTTCACGGACTTGTTCACGCGATGTTCTTCTTCGTCTTCTTCGTTTTCTCGTACTTAGTCTTCTTCTATATCGTCTTCGTTTTCTTCTTATGGCGTGCTGCTGCTACTCAGTCCACTCTGCTTTCATTTAATTCCATTTATTCTGAGCGCGGACCTGAGAGAGGATATCTAAATGAGTTTGACCTATATTGCTCATTCAGAGGAGGCATTATTGGTTTCGGTTTTCATGCTTTTCATTCAGCAGTCGACGAAGTTTCTAATATATATGTCACCATGTCCTTGTTTTTAATTAACTTACGTAATATTTTGATATTTGTTTAGCTGTTTGTATGCAATACTAACTACTGACTTAAGGGGAATGGGAACACCTGGAAGATTTTTTCAACCATTTTTCAAAGGGAGACAACTTTCTGGACTTCCTGTTCGCTTTTCTATAAGCCCTGTCCCACTGAAAAAGGGGTCTACTCTTAGAGGAAAGAATTTGCTCCTCAGAAGCAAATTCTTTCCTTTAAGAGTTGACCCCTGTTGACATGGGAGACAAAAATACTTTTGCAAGAGTTGCCTCCCCTGAAGATGTTCCCATTCCCCTTAAAAGAGTGTTAATTAAAACATTGAAAGTGACAGTCTTGGGCTTAAATCTGCTTTGTCAGTCTCCATCCATACCCCTTTTCCGCCCGAACCTATATATTCATATGTATTTGGAGGGGTTATATTTATGGGCCTTGTTTTATTAACCAGGTTTTATTATGTCGCAGTTTATTTTTGTTATAGTCCGTCTTCGAATGTGTTTATCGCTTATATATATATTTTTTTGGGGATAGCCGATGGGCCATTTTGTTGCTTTTGGCCTTCCGCTAGTGATGTTTCAATTTAGGGTCTAGTTATTTCATGTTTGTGTTTCTTTCCCTTTGGTGTCTCTGATGGGAGCTGCGGGTTAATCGTATCGATTCCTGATCATTGCCTTCACTTCTGTTTTATGTTCGTTACCACCTGTGTACTGATGCCACCACGAAAACACACCTATACAATTTTTACCCCCTTGAACCCCACTTTTATATAGTAAAACTGGGGTTTACAGGGATAAGCATTATTTTTTTTTTCATTTCAGCTCTAAAATATAGATTGATGGTACTCGTTAGACCGCCTCATCGAGGCGGTTCTAACGAGTACCCACAATCTATATTTTGCGCAGAAATAAGAAAAATATCACAACTTGTCATCTGAAAATTTTCGCTTTTTCGGCGCTAAAATTTACAATGTATTTGTATAGGCGTGATTTCGTAATGGGTTTGGATGAGCCTGCTAGTCATTTTGGTTCGATTTGTTTCTTTGTATTTGCAGATTTATATGCATATTGTCTGTCTACTTGATTGCTGGCGTGCTGTTTAACAAGCTGTACCGCAAGGAGGCAGGACGTAACGTCATTCCAAACGTGACCCTCTGGACTTCCATGCCTGGATTAGTAAAGGTAAATTGCAATTTTTTAGGTTTTTGGTTTTAAGGCCATTTCAAGATTATTTAACTCATATCGAGTCGATCGTTAATCAGAGGTGGACGAAAACCGGAGTACCCGAAGAAAAACCAATGACCTTCCGTTGCAGAACTTGGCCTCTCACATGTGACCCGAGCGAGGCTCTCGAACCCACAGCGGTGAGAGACCTAATGATTTAGAGTCAGCGCTCTTATCCACTAGGCCACGGAGGCCCGTGGTAAAGTTGCAATATTAACCTTTACCACTCTCTGGGCTAAATCAGCAGACAACAAACTATTGATATTTTTTAATGTTCCAAGAAAACGGGATTTGGCTTAATATCACTTGCAAATTGTCTCCATAGGCATAAACCGTCATATACGATTTCTGTAAAGTGTATCCATATCCATATAGAGGCAATTTGCATTGACAGTCAAATTCTGTTTCCTGGTAAAATTAGAGCTACGTTTCGCCGTGAGTCGTTTCACCCATGAGTCGTTTCGCCAGTGGGTCATTTCGCCCTGGGTCGTTTTGTCCTGGGTCGTTTTGTCCCAAATAGGTGGGTCGTTTCTCCCATATTTTATTTCGGCCCTATGGATTGAGTTAAGGTATGTTTTGGCTTATAAGGAGTCGAGGGGATATCGGGAGTCGGTGTGCTCTGGCCTGTTTATTTAGCATCTATTGCTTATGAGCTTTACATGTATATTCTATTATCATTGTGTCTATTATCCTTGTTTGGACGACCTACTTGCGACTTCTACATTAGGTTTGGGCATCTATCTATCGATCGATCTATCGATCTATCGATCGATCTATTTATCTATCTATCGATCGATCTATAGATCGATCGATCGATCTATCGATCGATCGATCTATATATCTATCTATCTATCTATCCACGCAGCACTCCGTCCGTTTGTCCATCCATCCCGTTACCCGTTTTTACACAATCATCCCGTTTGTCCCCTTACAAAAATATAATTGGGGCGAACCGACCCAGTGACGAAACGACTCATAGGCGAAACGACTCACCTCATAACGGCGAATCGACCCTACACTGAATCAGAGCGAACGACCCAGGGCAAAATGACCTGGCGAAATGACCCAAGATTTCAAAATGTCGACTGCTAAAAACTTCCGACAATGCAAAGCGTTATCAAGTCTGTGTAATGGATACCCCGGTAAACCCACATTTTTTACAATGCCAATGGGCTTTTATGAGGGTATACATTGGTTTCGTCATTCTTACCAAAAAATTAGGGTACTCGTTAGAACAGCCGTAATGTTAAAAGCATCAGTGAAACACGCCAATTTAATCTGTAATCCAAAAACAGTAGTGTTTATTACGTCCCCGCAAACACTTTAAAGGTCATTTTAGAGGCACTGCTTCCAATTTTGTGGGGTTTGCCCGTCATTGAGATGGAATGATATCTCAAACCCTACCACCCGAAGAAATCTAAGATTTACGGGGCGGTCCGACTCGCGTCACTTTTCCTGGACAGGCTTAACCTTTAAAGCACCGGCCCCGATAGCGCAGTTGGTAGAGTGTCCGCTCCGGGGAACGGGAAGTCACGGGTTCAATCCCGGGCCGCGACGTACCAAAGTCGTTAACAATGGTACTAGCTGCTCCTCGCTTGGCACTCAGATTTACGGGGTAGAGCTAGGATAGGACTGGTCGACCCAGTGTCAGGATAATGTGACTGGGTGTGGTATTATGTAATCTGTCTGGGACATGATACTTCACTGAGGCAGCACTATAAAAGTGAGCATTGAGCTCCCTGTCGCAACCAGACACTGTCGTGATATAAGTGAAAAATTGTTGAAAGCGACGTTAAACCCGAATTCACACACACACACACACACACACACACACACACACACACACACACACACACACACACACAACCTTTAAAGCGGTTTTCGGTCGGATTTAGCTCCGCGCGGATGCACCATGCACTCTTATCTATATTTCTTCAAGCCCCGTTAGACGGAGGCGAACCGCATTATTGTCTTTTATCATATGACGTCGTTGAAAAGCAGTGGATAACGCCGTGCAATAAAAATCATATGACTACACGTGTAATTACACTTTGGCGGGATTAAGTAACGTCATGACGACGCCCATGTCAACCATGCATTTTTTGTGGAAAATTTGTCAAATTTAATGGTGATGAAATCCAGTTTAAAGTGGTCATAATTTATGATAAAAAGATTCTTACACTCCTGGTCATTCCATATGACCACGGGTGTAAGGTCCTCTGTATTAACATTTGTTTTGTTTTGTTTGATTTGAGGTTTAACGTCCCCGTCAACACTGTAAAGTTCATTTTGGAGACGTTGCTTCCAATTTGTGGGACTTTAACCCGACATTGAGATGAAATGACATGTCAAGCCCTGTCGCCCAATGAAACCAATAGGGTTTATTAGCATGGACGGTCCGCCTCGCATCGCGGTTCCTGGACAGGCTTAGACCCTCTAAGCGGTTTACCAGTACTAGTGTGCGGGCCGGATTCAGCTCTGCGTGGAAGCATCGTGCAGCCCATATATTTCTTCAAGCCCCTATGGGCGGGGGCGGTCTGTATTAACATCGAACTTCTCGTAGTGCAATTGTCAATTTGACGCCACGGTGTCGATATGCATTTTTTGGGGGGGGGGGGGTTACGGCCCTTTCAAAATTATTTCACTCATATCGAGCCGATCGTTAATCAGAGGTGGGCGAAAACCGGAGTACCATCTATATGCAGGTAAATCCTGCTATAAAGACCGCCTAATTGAATTGACAATTATATATAGATAGTCTGTCATTACTAACAATGACCAATCTGAATAACATTTAAGAAGATAGTTGACAATTCTCCTCCTTTCAAAAACGTATTTAAAATGTTTCAGCTGATCTTTCTGTGTTTTCCAAATCCACTCTTAAGTAAGAGACCACCTTTGGCACTGTTCAAAAGTGGTCTTAAAGACTCCTTTTGAACAGTCCCAAAGGCGGTCTTAATATTCTAGGAATTGTACTGTACTTATGAATACAAGTATAAATACTTGTATCAATAAGACCATATTTGGAAACTTTGAGGTTTGCACAGCCAGATCAGCCGGCCCCCGACCACCGGGGCTTGAAGAAATAGATGGGCTGCATGATGCTTCCACGCAGAGCTGAAACCGACCCGCACACGAGTACTGGTAAACCCCAGATAAAGCGGTGCGAGGGTCGGACTGCCAATGCTTATAAACCCTACTGGTTTCATTGGACAACAGGGCTTGAGATGTCATTTCATCTCAATGTCGGGTAAAAGTCCCGCAAAATTGGAAGCAACGTCTGCAAAATGACCTTTACGGCGTTGACGGGAACGTTAAACCTCAAATCAAGCAAACAAAACAAAACGTACATAAATAAGAATATATTTGGAAACTTTGAGATTTACATAGCCAGATTTGCAATTAAAGCACTAAAGTTGTTTTTGGGTTTTAGTGTATATAGTTTTGCATATTTTGTTTCATTTTATTCCAGGAAGGATTCCGATTCAGTTTGTCTAAAGTTCGGCGGACAGAGTATGAACCAATTAAATAAGCATCATTCTTACCAGTATGGATCCAGAGAGATATTTATTAACCCTTATCCTGCTGAGTAAATTCATTTAGCCACACCCATTGCTGACTATAAACTCATCACATTAACCCTTTTTGTACCAATTTGAATCTTCCTCCTTATATGCTACTCAAAGTTTGATCGGGATCACTTTTTATATACCAAATGTTGCACTGAACCTTTAAAATTGTACTCTGTGTATTGATAAATATCTTAAGCAGAAACGCATGAGCAATTCAGTACTCACGAAAGTGCATATTTCTCACACTTCGCAAATGAAGTCATGCAACCCAAAAATCTTGCGTAACACTGCATTCCAACAGAAAAATCAAACTTGTCAGTGTTCCTTTACCAAGGGTAAAAAAGACTTCATTTGATTTGTGAAACTCTAAACTGCCTAGGGGACAGTCAAGAAACCGTCTGAGCCCCGAAGAAATAAACCGTGGCGTCGGAATGTTGGAATCTGGAGTCTGTAGCTGGGAGTTTGAATGTGTCTCAGAGCGTGGTTTCCCGAATGTGGAGTCGGCATCTTACCCACGGAAATCCTTCACATAGACACGGCGGGAGTCGAGAAAGGGCTACAATTCAACATCGGGGTCGTTTTTTTTTTTTTTGTTGTTGTTGATTTAGTCTCGACGTCAACGGTTCCTGAACGCTATGCGCTTGAATAACGAGATTAGGAACGGAACTGGAGTACGAATTTCTACAAAAATTGTCAGAAACAGGCTCCAGGAGTTCGGGCTTAATGCCAGGAGGCCTGCTGTACGTGTTCCGTTGACGAGACAGCATGTTCAAGACCGGTTGGACTTGGCCAGAACTTACGTCAGGTGGACGATTCGTGACTGGACGCTAGTACTGTTTACTGATGAGTCCAGATTCTGTCTAGAATTCACTTATAAACGTCAAATAGTGTGGCGAATGTCTAAAGAGCGATAATATGACTTGAATGTGACAGAGCATGCTCGCTATGGAAAGGAATCAGTCATGGTTTGGGCTGGGATAAGCATGAACAGTAAAACTGACTTGTACGTCGTTGAGTGTGTGTGTGAATTCGGGTTTAACGTCGCTTTCAACAATTTTTCAGTCATATCACGACGGTGTCTGGTTGCGACAGGGAGCTCAATGCTCACTTTTATAGTGCTGCCTCACTGAAGTATCATGTGCCAGACACATTACATGATACCACACCCAGTCACATTATCCTGACACTGGGTCGACCAGTCCTAGCTCTACCCCGTAAATCTGAGTGCCAAGCGAGGAGCAGCTAGTACCATTTTTAACGACTTTGGTATGTCGCGGCCCGGGATCGAACCCGTGACCTCCCGTTCCCCGGAGCGGACACTCTACCAACTGAGCTATCGGGGCCGGTGTGTACGTCGTTGAAAACGGGACGTTAACGGCAGTGAGGTACTGTAGACTCTTGATTAGTTTGTGAGACCATATGTCGGTGCTATCGGCCCGGACTTTATTCTGATGGACGATAATGCCCGTCCCAACTGTGTCCACTATACTGATGTCTATCTTGGACGTGTGACAATCGTTTGTATGGACTGGCCTGCTCGATTACCGGACTTAAATCCGATTGAGCATGAGTGGGTATGCTACAGCGTGCTGTTTCAGCCCGACCGGTGCCGCCGAGGACTTTGCAGGAGCTCAAAGATGCATTTGTTACTGAATAGAGGCTAATTCGACAAAACCGGATACAGATAAATCCTTTAAGAGCAAAGAAAACATTCATAAGAAAGAAGATGGGCCATACTACGTAGTTTCGGCTAATAAAGCCTCATCAGTGATCCTGTAATGATCCGGCAAAGAAAGCCAGAGGAAACGTACTGCAATTTTGCGAATTTCGCATAGGCAGTCGATTCAAAGACTGATATAAATCAAAATGGGGTCCAAATAATTAAAAACCTGTCTAGAATGAGTCTAAACCAATAATTTATTTCTGATTTCTCAGAATATTCACGATGATCTCAAAGGACCAAAGGTAAAATATAAACTGCACTATGGTTGATGTACGGGGAGACGTTTTACGGCCGCCACACGGCACAACACCAGCTGCAGTGAAGGCAAATAAAAATCAAAAATGAGTTCCTTTAAGAGCAAAGAAAACATTCATAAGAAAGAAAATGGGCCATACTACGTAGTTTCGGCTACGTAGACTCTTGATTACGAGCATGCGCAGGTGATGGCGTACTGTAACTGATACCCGTGGACGCCATACATGTGATTAAACTTCGTTCAGAAAATCTGAATCATCGATATTTTCGTTTCTTTTTTTTAATACTGATTTTAGGCCATACGTCATTATGGGAAAGTTTTAGACCTGACTCTCCGCCGACTTATCGTATGCCTCTGCGACAGTCAGGAAAGGCCGTGATTATTTGGAGATACTTGCAAAACAAAGACATGAGACCACAGACTAAGTTTGTCAGGTAAAATAATACATGTTCAAATCCATGTGATGCACTTTATAAATAGATATGTAATTGCGACATACCTTACATTCGAATGGCCAGATAAATGCTCATTAGGCACGGGGAGCCACTAGCGCGATGTGCTGTCAACCGTGGTCAAAATGAATTATACCGATATCAGATGTGGTGTCACAGCTAATGATTTTCCATGAAGTGATCGTGCATTTAAAATATAGACGCCCTTGTAATTTACAAGAGCAGTGACCACTTCTATATATGGTTTAAAAGGGTGTGTCGAACCTGTCAGAATATCTTAGTCTGTGAACGAAAATTTAGATTTTGCAATTTTCTCCAAATAATCACAGCCTTTCCTGGCTGTCGCTGAGGCATACGACTTGTTGGAGAAATCGGCGGAGGGTGAGGTCTACAACTTTCCCACAGTGATGTATGGGCTAAAATGAGTATTAAAAGGAAGAAACGAAAAAAATCGATGATTCAGATTTTCTGAACGGAGTTTTTTTTTTTTTAGGCACGTTTGTCTAAACAAATTTTGAAATTTGTGAAAAATCAAGTGTCCAAATCCCTTCGTATTACGGCAAATTTTGTGGGTGCCAAGACGGTTGTTGTTGTCGCGCTCCAATGCAGTGCCAGTTGACAAACTTAATCACTAGTCTTTGTGAAGGATATGGTTTCTATCATTATGTATCAAATTTGGATTCAGCTGATTAAGTTATCTAAAAATATTTTGCATTAAAAAGTGATCCCTATCAAACTTTGAGTAGTATATATAGCAGTAGTCCATTTCAAAATTTAGGGGTGTTGGGTTGTGTTTTCATCAACATTTATTCGAAAAATGACTGAATTTTTAGCAAAGAGTGGAGGCCCTGATCAGACGCCGCGTTCTGCGGCGTCTGATCTGAGCCTGCACTGTTAGCCAACGACCCGTTTTGGGGTTTCTGGTACTAAATTGGCTAATTGACACAATGTTTACGTCAGATTCATAAACTGCATGACAAACGGTGTAGATCCTGAAGAGATGGCCATCAGATATCCATACCTACATGTACACTGTTTGTTAAAGTAGGTGCTGTCTTGTTCAGCGGAATAAGGATGGAATAAAGAAATATGGACAAAATAAATGTGTTGTATCAATGTCGTTGTAAGGTAGCGTTTTCGAAGAATACATGAAGGTATAGTAATCGCAGATAAGATTGACTAGGCGGAGCTATCTTTTGCACCTGCCTTCGGAATGTTCTATTAACGAAAAGGTAAACCAAGTCACCCGATTGTGTGAATTCAACTGTAACACAAAGAAAGCTGTGGTGTATATGGCTATTTGGTCCGAATATTCGGGTGAACTCAGCCAATTTTGACATATATTGACAACACCTGAATAGATCCGCCTAGTCAATCTTATCTGCGACTACTATATGCGCAGACAATGTGTGTTGTATATACATTCGAATGATGTCAATATATGTCAAATTCGCACGGACCTTTCGCATGGTTTATATGCGCCAAAATAGTATTTGGAGGCCTTCATGCGGACTGAACAAATTATTTGTCTTAATCGCGACAGAAATAAGGGCGAGGATTGTTGCCACGTAAAATCGATTTAAGCCCAATCCCCCCCCCCCCCCCCCCCCACACACACACCCAGTGGAACTCGTTTCACTGACCGTTCAAAGGCGGTTCTTCTATCGCGGTTTATTTTATTTATGGTTTGTCTTTGGGTGTGGGTTTGTCTTTGAGTGTGTGTATCACTTATATTATTTTGTTTTGGATAGCCAATTGGCCATTTTGTGGGAAAGTCATCACATGAACACGTCCGTGAAATGAACACCCACCTAAACCCCAATATATAGAGGGAAAACTGGGGTTTACTGGGGTATACATTATTTTTTTATTTCTGCTCCAAGACATAGGTTGTGGGTACTCGTTAGAACCGCCTCAATGAGTTGGTTCTTACGAGCACCACAACTTATGTTTGCAGTATAAGTAAGAAAAATATTACAGGTAGTAGCCATTTTGGGGCTGTGAAAAATGCACTATGTCGCACGGGCGTGCTTTCCCTTTGGTGTCTCTGATGAAGCTGTGGGTTAAAATCATTGCCTTCACTTCTATTTTGTGTTACAGTTGAATTCAAACAATTGAGTGACTGATTGCTAACAAGTCCCTAAAAAGAACATCCTTCTTAACCCCACTGTATATAGAGTAAACTGTGGTTCACAGGGGTGAACATTATTTATTTCTTATTTCTTCTCCAAGTTATAGGTTGTGGGTACTCGTTAGAACCGCCTCAATGAGGCGGTTCTAACGAGCATCAGCTTCCAATGCTTGGTGTATAATTAAAAAGAAAAGCAGAAAAATGACCCTTTTTAAATATGACAAAATGCAATATGTCACATGGATGTGTTATCGTTATGAAAAGTGTGGCTATGTAATTGACCGGCTAGAAATGACCTAAATAGTGTTAACTGGGTAGATAAACAGCAAAACTCTACTTTTTACCGCTTATGTATAAGGTTGTCCGAGAAAAATGTGGTTGTGTAATATCGGCTCGACACAACCTGAAAAGTGTTAACTGGGCAGCAAACAAAAGGTGTGTCCGACTCTGTATGACCAAGGTTGTGTTACAGAAGCCTCCGTGGTGTAAGTTAAGCTACTCACCTCATTGACTATAGTAGGGGTTGAGGATTCGGTTCCAGGCTTCTCCAGACTTTCCAGACCTTAATTAGTTGTTGGTGAGACGTAACACACACGCGCGCACACACACACACACACACACACATTTCAAGACATTTGGCATTGAACTGGATCTTTACCAAAAGTAAACTACTCGTATAGGGGATCGTCAAACGGTTGAGGCTCATACGTTTTTTCACCTGGTCTTGGATTTTAAGGGGAGCGGGAACACTGGCAGATTTTTCCGCTAGTTTTCAAAGGGAAACAATTTTCGGGACTTCATGTTTGCTTTTCTGTAAGCAAAATGAGGATCTTCTCTTAAAGGAAAGAATTTGGTCCTCAGGGGCAGATTCTTTCCTTTCTGAGTTGACCCCTATTGTCATGGGAGACAAAACTGGGTTTGCAGGAGTTGCTTCCCCTGAAGGTGTATCCATTCCCCTTAAATTTGTTTTAGTTGCTTTTCTTGGTATTGCAAGGAACAGTCTATTTTGCGTGTGTCCGATGTGTGACTATTTAATTAGTATTAAAACCAGTGCTTCAGCTGAAGTGCACGACCCGCCGGATGCTTTTAGCTTTATGAGTGTTACCATATATGGGTATGGCGGCCATTTTGGTCATGTGACCGAGACCTAAAACGGTCCCCCCAATAAATGCGCCTTATCGTAAGGAGCAAAAATATATCTTATACTTTAGCACTGTATTCTGAATCGTTTGCAGGATAAAATGCATTCTCACTTTTCCAAATACAAAAGCATATGTGTCAAAGTTTGACCTAGGCACAAAGAAGGTCAAGGTCAACCCAGGGTCACCATTTTGGCAATTTATGATGGGCCTATGTCCCAGATGCTATTTATCAAGTTTCGTGGAAATCTGCCCAGTGGTTCTAGAGAAGACTATTTTTGAAGGGTTTTTACCATATATGGCTTGGCGGCCATTTTGGTCTTGTGACCTGGACCCCATGAACAAATTTTGGTTTCCCCCATCCCATAGAGGCTCCATATGAAATTTGACTTCAATCGGCCCAACGGTTTCCGAGGAGAAGCAGTTCGAAATTTTTCACATTTTTCGCCTCGGTGAGGCTATACTAAATGGAATGTAATATTTCTCAAGTTCTTTGGTTAGATCTCATTGATATCTATCAGTATGCCAAAAATTGTTTAAATATTCCAAGCGGATAAGTCACTATCACCAATTTTCACAAACGTGTTACGGACGGACAGACAGGCAGACCATATATGGCTTGGGGCCATTTTGGTCATGTGACCTGGACCCAATGAGCAAATTTTGGTTTCCCCCATCCCATAGAGGCTCCATATGAAATATGACTTCAATCGGCCCAAAGGTTTCCGAGGAGAAGCATTTCGAAAATTTTCGCATTTTTCGCCTCGGCGAGGCTATACTAAATGGAATGTAATATTTCTCAAGTCCATTGGTTAGATCTCATTGATATCTATCAGTATGCCAAAAATTGTTTAAATATTCCAAGCGGTTAAGTCACTATCACCAATTTTCACAAACGGGTTACTGACGGACAGACAGACTGACAGACTGACAGAATGACACGATGATTTTAGGGCACTCTTAGAAAATCAACCGACTTCAGTCGGTCGCTTTTTCTGCGGGTCGTGCAATATCATTCAGCATGAACACAAAAATTCACGAGAACCTCATCAATAATATTACAAAAAGGTCGCATAGGGTAAATATAGAAAACAGCAGAAAAATGAAAGTCGATAACATTCATGCTTCTCTCTGTCCCCCCATAATCAGTACTTTCAGTGCCTTGATAATAAGCAATTGCCGAACTTAAGTGGAACATGTCTGTATTTTTGTTGTGTCAAATAAGGTGGTCGCCCCCAATCAGTACTTTCATTGCCTTGATAATAAGCAATTGCCGTACTTAAGTGGAACATGTCTGTGTATTTTTTATTTTTTTTTTTTTGTCAAATTATGCAACTGCCCTGGGAGGAAAGTTGTTTGAACCACTTTTTCAGCGAAATCGAGCTATTTCCAGACTATAATCTAACAGATTAGTTTTAAAATGGGGCCTCTGACCTTATTAGACATGTTGTAATGTTTAAAGATGTCTTTCTGTACATCATTTACGAGATAGATCGACTCTTATGTAAATTAAATTAGATCGACTCTAATGTAAATTAAATTATAAAGCATTCCATGCGCGAGATCTGATGATTATTAATTGAGCCCCGCCAAGCGAATTTGGGTCTTCGAGCATTCCGTCATGACAAATTTTAACTGCGCATGCCCAGCCATTCAGAGGGGCCGGGGATATGGCTTTCTGTCTGAAGGTTTCTCTTGATTCACTGCTTGTATGAGCGAGCAGCGAAGGTTCTGGCGAGACTGCGCGGATGCGCAGGCTCGCCTGAACCTTCGCTGCTCGCATAGGCGATAAGTACCAAAATCGCTTGACGCGGCCCAATTAAGATCTATATGCACACCACGAAAACTTGACAACTAGCCTATATAAATCTTACCCCTTTCATTACGATAAACGCCCCCCGCCCATTGGGGCTTGAAGAAATAAATGGGCATCATGATGCTACCACGCAGAGCTGAATCAGGCCCGCACACGGGTACTGGTAAACAGCTTAGAGGATCTAAGCCTGTCGAGGCAATGCGGTTCGAGTCGCACCGTCCATGCATATAAACCCGATTGGTTTTATTTGGCGACAGGGCTTGAGATGTCATTTCATCTCAATGTCGGGTAAAAGTCCCACAAAATTGGAATCAACGTCTCCAAAATGACCTACATAGTGTTGACGGGGCGTAAAACATCAAATCAAACAAACAAACAAACAAAAATCATTACGATAAAACACCCGTGCGACAAAGTGCATTTGTTCACATCTTCAAAATAGCTGCTTTTCTGATGAAAATCCTTGATATTTTTCTTATCTATGCTGCAAACGTAGGTTTTGAGTGCTCGTTAGAACCGCCTCAATGAGGCGATTCTATCGAGTATCCAGACCTATGTAACACGCGTGCGACAAAGTGCATTTTTTCACATCTCCACAAAAGCTACTTGTCTGATGAAAATCCTTGATATTTTTCTTATCTATACTGCAAACGTAGGTTGTGGGTGCTCGTAAGAACCGCCTCAATGAGGCGATTCTAACGAGTACCCTCAACATATGTAACACCCGTGCGACAAAGTGCATTTTTTCACATCTCAAAAATAGCTGCTTTTCTGATGAAAACCCTTGATATTTTTCTTATCTTTGCTGCAAACGTAGGTTGTGTGTGCTCGTTAGAACCGCCTCATTGAGGCGGTTCTAACTAGTACCCACAACCTATGTCTTGGAGCAGAAATAAGAAAAATAATGCATACCCCCGTGAAGCTCAGTTTTCTCTATATAAAGCTGGGTTTAAATGGACGTTGATTTCACGGGCTTGTTAACGTTATGGAATCCCACTTTTATACTGTAAAACTGGGGTTTACAGGGGCAAACATTATTTTTCTTATTTCTGCTCTAAAATAAAGATTGTGGATACTCGTTAGAACCGCCTCGATAAGGCGGTTCTAACGAGTATCCACAGCCTTTGTAACACCCGTGCGACAAAGTGCATTTTTTCACATCTCCAAAATAGCTGCTTTTCTGATGAAAACCCTTGATATTTTTCTTATCTTTGCTGCAAACGTAGGTTTTGTGTGCTCGTTAGAACCGCCTCATTGAGGCGGTTCTAACGAGTACCCACAAACTATGTCTTGGAGCAGAAATAAGAAAAATAATGTATACCCCCGTAAAGCTCAGTTTTCTCTGTATAAAGCGGGGTTTAAAGGGGCATTGATTTCACAGGCTTGTTAACGTGATGGAACCCTACTTTTATACAGTAAAACTGGGGTTTACAGGGGCAAACATTATTTTTCTTATTTCTGCTCTAAAATAAAGATTGTGGATATCGAGGCGGTTCTAACGAGTATCCACAGCCTTTGTAACACCCGTGCGACAAAAGTGCATATTTTCACATCTCCACAATAGCTGCTTTTCTGATGAAAATCCGTGATATTTTTTTCTTATCTATACTGCAAACATAGGTTGTGGGTGCTCGTTAGAACCGCCTCATTGAGGCGGTTTTAACGAGTACCCACAACCTATGTCTTGGAGCAGAAATAAGAAAAATAATGCATACCCCCGTAAAGCTCAATTTTCTCTATATTAAGCGGGGTATAAAGGGACATTGATTTCACGGGCTTGTTAACGTGGTAGAACCCCACTTTTATACACTAAAAGTGGGGTTAACAGGGGTAAACATTATTTTCTTATTTCTGCTCGAAAATATAAATTGTAGATACTCGTTAGAACCGCCTCATCGAGGCAAGGCGGTTCTAACGTGTACGCACAATCTATATTTTTAGCAGAAATAAGTAAAAAATATCAGACTTTTTCATCTTAAATTTTTCGTTTTTCGGCGAAACAATTTACTATGCATTTGTATAGGCGTGGTTTCCCGAATGTGGAGTCGGCATCTTACCCACGGAAATCCTTCACATAGACACGGCGGGAGTCGAGAAAGGGCTACAATTCAACATCGGGGTCGTTTTTTTTTTTTTTTTGTTGTTGTTGATTTAGTCTCGACGTCAACGGTTCCTGAACGCTATGCGCTTGAATAACGAGATTAGGAACGGAACTGGAGTACGAATTTCTACAAAAATTGTCAGAAACAGGCTCCAGGAGTTCGGGCTTAATGCCAGGAGGCCTGCTGTACGTGTTCCGTTGACGAGACAGCATGTTCAAGACCGGTTGGACTTGGCCAGAACTTACGTCAGGTGGACGATTCGTGACTGGACGCTAGTACTGTTTACTGATGAGTCCAGATTCTGTCTAGAATTCACTTATAAACGTCAAATAGTGTGGCGAATGTCTAAAGAGCGATACTATGACTTGAATGTGACAGAGCATGCTCGCTATGGAAAGGAATCAGTCATGGTTTGGGCTGGGATAAGCATGAACAGTAAAACTGACTTGTACGTCGTTGAAAACGGGACGTTAACGGCAGTGAGGTACTGTAGATTCTTGATCAGTTTGTGAGACCATATGTCGGTGCTATCGGCCCGGACTTTATTCTGATGGACGATAATGCCCGTCCCAACTGTGTCCACTATACTGATGTCTATCTTGGACGTGTGGCAATCGTTTGTATGGACTGGCCTGCTCGATTACCGGACTTAAATCCGATTGAGCATGAGTGGGGTATGCTACAGCGTGCTGTTTCAGCCCGACCGGTGCCGCCGAGGACTTTGCAGGAGCTCAAAGATGCATTTGTTACTGAATAGAGGATAATTCGACAAAACCGGATACAGACTCTGATTACGAGCATGCGCAGGTGATGTCGTACTGTAACTGATACCCGTGGACGCCATACATGTGATTAAACTTCGTTCAGAAAATCTGAATCATCGATATTTTCGTTTCTTTTTTTTAATACTGATTTTAGGCCATACGTCATTATGGGAAAGTTTTAGACCTGACTCTCCGCCGACTTCTCCAGCAAGTTGTATGCCTCTGCGACAGTCAGGAAAGGCCGTGATTATTTGGAGATACTTGCAAAACAAAGACATGAGACCACAGACTAAGTTTGTCAGGTAAAATAATACATGTTCAAATCCATGTGATGCACTTTATAAATAGATATGTAACTGCGACATACCTTACATTCGAAAGGCCAGATAAATGCTCATTAGGCACGGGGAGCCACTAGCGCGATGTGCTGTCAGCCGTGGTCAAAATGAATTATACCGATATCAGATGTGGTGTCACAGCTAATGATTTTTCATGAAGTGATCGTGCATTTAAAATATAGACGCCCTTGTAATTTACAAGAGCAGTAACCACTTCTATATATGGTTCAAAAGGGTGTGTCGAACCTGTCAGAATATCTTAGTCTGTGAACGAAAATTTAGATTTTGCAATTTTCTCCAAATAATCACAGCCTTTCCTGGCTGTCGCTGAGGCATACGACTTGTTGGAGAAATCGGCGGAGGGTGAGGTCTACAACTTTCCCACAGTGATGTATGGGCTAAAATGAGTATGAAAAGGAAGAAACGAAAAAAATCGATGATTCAGATTTTCTGAACGGAGTTTTTTTTTTAGGCACGTTTGTCTAAACAAATTTTGAAATTTGTGAAAAATCAAGTGTCCAAATCCCTTCGTATTACGGCAAATTTTGTGGGTGCCAAGACGGTTGTTGTTGTCACGCTCCAATGCAGTGCCAGTTGACAAACTTAATCACTAGTCTTTGTGAAGGATATGGTTTCTATCATTAAGTATTAAATTTTGATTCAGCTGATTAAGTTATCCAAAAATTATGTTGCATTAAAAAGTGATCCCTATCAAACTTTGAGTAGTATATATAGCAGTAGTCCATTTCAAAATTTAGGGGTGTTGGGTTGTGTTTTCATCAACATTTATTCGGAAAATGACTGAATTTTTAGCAAATAGTGGAGGCCTTGATCAGACGCCGCGTTCTGATCTGGGCCTGCACTGTTAGCCAACTACCCGTTTTGGGGTTTCTGGTACTAAATTGGTTAATTGATACAATGTTTACGTCAGATTCATAAACTGCATGACAAACGGTGTAGATCCTGAACAGATGGCCATCAGGTATCCATACCTACATGTACACTGTTTGTCAAAGTAGGTGCTGTCTTGTTCAGCGGAATAAGGATGGAATAAAGATATATGGACAAATTAAATATGTTGTAACAATGTCGTTGTCAGGTAGCGTGTTCGAAAAATATATGTACGTATGCGCAGACAAGATGTGTTGTATTTGTGTTCGGATGATGTCAATATATTTTGTATTTGTATTCGGATGATGTCAGTATATGTCAAATTTTGCATGGTTTATATGCGCCATAATAGTGTTTTGAGGCCTTCATGCGGACTGAACAAATTATTTGTCTTTATCGCGACAGAAATAAGAGCGAGGATTGTGGCCACGTAAAATCGATTTAAGCGCCCCCATCCCTTTCACCCCCAGTGGAATTTGTTTCACTGACCGTTCCAAGGCGGTTCTTCTGTCGCGATTTATTTTTGTTATGGTTTGTCTTTGAGTGTGGGTTTGTCTTTGAGTGTGTGTATCACTTATATTATTTTGTTTTGGATAGCCAATTGGCCATTTTGTGGGAAAGTCCTCACGTGAACACGTCCGTGAAATGAACACCCACCTAAACCCCACTATATAGAGAGAAAACTGGGGTTTACGGGGGTATACATTATTTTTGTTATTTCTGCTCCAAGACATAGGTTGTGGGTACTCGTTAGAACCGCCTCAATGAGGCGGTTCTAACGAGCACCACAACCTATGTTTACAGTATAAATAAGAAAAATATCACAGGTTTTCATCAGAAAAGTAGCCATTTTGGGGCTGTGAAAAATGCACTATGTCGTACGGGCGTGTTAACGTAATGGACTATCCTTTGGCTTTCTGCTATTGATGTTTTGTGTTGTTGTTTGTTGCTACTCACTGTGTGTGTCGCTTGTGTCTTTTTATTTTGGATGGCCATTTGGCCATTTTGTGGGAAAGTAACTGTCCTTATGGCCATCCTTTGTTTAGGTTTCCATTACGGTCTGGTCACTTCATGTTTGTTTCTTTCTCTTTGGTGTCTTTGATGGGTGGAGTAAGTTAATTGTATCGATTCCTGATTTTTGTTTTACTTCTACTTTCCATTAGGGTCTAGCTGTTTCATGTCTGTGCTTCTTTTCCTTTGGTGTCTCTGATGAAGCTGTGGGTTAATATCATTGCCTTCACTTCTATTTTGTGTTACAGTTGAATTCAAACAATTGAGTGACTGATTGCTAACAAGTCCCTAAAAAGAACATCCTTCTTAACCCCACTTTATATAGAGTAAACTGTGGTTCACAGGGGTAAACATTATTTATTTCTTATTTCTTCTCCAAGTTATAGGTTGTGGGTACTTGTTAGAACCGCCTAAATGAGGCGGTTCTAATGAGCATCAACTTCCTATGCTTGGTGTATAATTAAAAAGAAAAACAGAAAAATGACCCTTTTAAGATATGACAAAATGCATTATGTCACATGGATGTGTTATCGTTATGAAAAGTGTGGCTATGTAATTGGCCGGCTAGAAATGACCTAAATAGTGTTAACTGGGTAGTTAAACAGCAAAACTCTACTTTTTACCGCTTATGTATAAGGTTGTCCGAGAAAAATGTGGTTGTGTAATATCGGCTCGACACGACCTGAAAAGTGTTAACTGGGTAGCAAACAAAAGGTGTGTCCGACTCTGTATGACCAAGGTTGTGTTACAGAAGCCTCCGTGGTGTAAGTTAAGCTACTCACCTCATTGACTATAGTAGGGGTTGAGGATTCGGTTCCAGGCTTCTCCAGACTTTCCAGACCTTAATTAGGTGGTGGTGAGACGTAAAAGACACACACACACACCCAGAGAGAGACACACGCACACGCACACACACACGCACACAAGCACACACACACACACACACACACACACACACACACACACACACACACACACACACACACACACACACACACACACACATGTCTAGACATTTGGCATTGAACTGGGTCTTTACCAAAAGTAAACTACTCGTATAGGGGATCGTCAAACGGTTGAGGCTCATACGTTTTTTCACCTACTGGCAGATTTTTCCGCTAGTTTTCAAAGGGAAACAATTGTCGGGGCTTCATGTTTGCTTTTCTGTAAGCAAAATTAGGATCTTCTCTTAAAGGAAAGAATTTGGTCCTCAGGGGCAGATTCTTTCCTTTCTGAGTTGACCCCTATTGTCATGGGAGACAAAACTAGGTTTGCAGGAGTTGCTTCCCCTGAAGGTGTATCCATTCCCCTTAAATTTGTTTTAGTTGCGTTTCTTGGTATTACAAGGAACAGTCTATTTTACGTGTGTCCGATGTGTGACTATTTAATTAGTATTAAAACCAGTGCTTCTGCTGAAGTGCACGACCCGCCGGATGCTTTTAGCTTTATGAGTGTTACCATATATGGGTATGGCGGCCATTTTGGTCATGTGACCGAGACCTAAAACGGTTCCCCCAATAAATGCGCCTTATCGTAAGGAGCAAAAATATATCTTATACTTTAGTACTGTATTCTGAATCGTTTGCAGGATAAAATGCATTCTCACTTTTCCAAATACAAAAGCATATGTGTCAAAGCTTGACCTAGGCACAAAGAAGGTCAAGGTCAACCCAGGGTCACCATTTTAGCAATTTATGATGGGCCTATGTACCAGATGCTATTTATCAAGTTTCGTGGAAATCTGCCCAGTGGTTCTGGAGAAGACTATTTTTGAAGGGTTTTTACCATATATGGCTTGGCGGCCATTTTGGTCATGTGACCTGGACCCCATGAACCAATTTTGGTTTCCCCCATCCCATAGAGGCTCCATATGAAATTTGACTTCAATCGGCCCAGCGGTTTCCGAGGAGAAGCAGTTCGAAATTTTTCACATTTTTCGCCTCGGTGAGGCTATACTAAATGGAATGTAATATTTCGCAAGTTCTTTGGTTAGATCTCATTGATATCTATCAGTATGCCAAAAAGTGTTTAAATATTCCAAGCGGTTAAGTCACTATCACCAATTTTCACAAACGTGTTACGGACGGACAGACAGGGCAGACCATATATGGCTTGGGGCCATTTTGGTCATGTGACCTAGACCCCATGAGCAAATTTTGGTTTCCCCCATCCCATAGAGGCTCCATATGAAATATGACTTCAATCGGCCCAACGGTTTCCGAGGAGAAGCAGTTCGAAAATGTTCACATTTTTCGCCTCGGCGAGCCTATACTAAATGGAATGTAATATTTCTCAAGTTCATTGGTTAGATCTCATTGATATTTAGAGATTATCACATGGGGTTTTGGTTATCGCCCGATGTATCAACCCGAGACCCCATTATCTGCCCGAAGGCTTTAGCCTGAGGGCAGATAATGGTCGAGGGTTGATACAGAGGGCGATAACCAAAACCCCATGTTATAATTTGTTTATCACATATCTAGATCCTATTCTTACTGTGTTTGACGTTCATAAATTAAAAAAAAATGTGATAAAAAGCGTGATTCAAGCAAAAAAGCGCGTAACGTCACGCCTAACTATTCGCGTTACGTCATGTAATTGGCAACGTCACAATAACGTCATGAGTGGGCTGATAACCGCTGTCCGTTCAAAATACACTGTTTCCGGTTATCAGACCGGGCGGGCTGATAACCGGAAATGGAAACAAGCATTATCACACATGCAAAACATGGGTTATCATGTTAAATATAGTACTGAATATGTGATAACTATCAGTATGCCAAAAATTGTTTAAATATTCCAAGCGGTTAAGTCACTATAACCAATTTTCACAAACGGGTTACTGACGGACAGACAGGCTGACAGACTGACAGAATGACACGGTGATTTTAGGGCACTCTTAGAAAATCAACCGACTTCAGTCGGTCGCTTTTTCTGCGGGTCGTGCAATATCATTCAGCATGAACACAAAAATTCACGAGAACCTCATCAATACTATTACAAAAAGGTCGCATAGGGTAAATATAGAAAACAGCAGAAAAATGAAAGTCGATAACATTCATGCTTCTCTCTGTCCCCCCATAATCAGTACTTTCAGTGCCTTGTTAATAAGCAATTGCCGAACTTCAGTTGAACATGTCTGTATTTTTGTTGTGTCAAATAAGGTGGTCGCCCCCAATCAGTACTTTCATTGCCTTGATAATAAAAAATTGCTGAACTTAAGTGGAGCATGTCTGAATTTTTGTTTTGTCAAATTAGGTTGTCGCCCCCAATCAGTACTTTCAGTGCCTTGATAATAAGCAATTGCCGTACTTAAGTGGAACATGTCTGTGTATTTTTTTTTTTTTTTTTTTTTTTTTTTTTTTTTGGCAAATTATGCAACTGCCCTGGGAGGAAAGTTGTTTGAACCACTTTTTCAGCGAAATCGAGCTATTTCCAGACTATAATCTAACAGATTAGTTTTAAAATGGGGCCTCTGACCTTATTAGACATGTTGTAATGTTTAAAGATGTCTTTCTGTACATCATTTACGAGATAGATCGACTCTTATGTAAATTACATTAGATCGACTCTAATGTAAATTAAATTATAAAGCATTCCGTGCGCGAGATCTGATGATTATTAATTGAGCCCCGCCAAGCGAATTTGGGTCTTCGAGCATTCCGTCATGACAAATTTTAACTGCGCATGCCCAGCCATTCAGAGGGGCCGGGGATATGGCTTTCTGTCTGAAGGTTTCTCTTGATTCACTGCTTGTATGAGCGAGCAGCGAAGGTTCTGGCGAGACTGCGCGGATGCGCAGGCTCGCCTGAACCTTCGCTGCTCGCATAGGCGATAAGTACCAAAATCGCTTGACGCGGCCCAATTAAGATCTATATGCACAACACGAAAACTTGACAACTAGCTTATATAAATCTTACCCCTTTCATTACGATAAACGGCCCCCGCCCATTGGGGCTTGAAGAAAATTAATGGGCAGCATGATGCTACCACGCAGAGCTGAATCCGGCCCGCACACGAGTACTGGTAAACCGCTTAGAGGATCTAAGCCTGCCGAGGCAATGCGGTTCGAGTCGGACCGTCCGTGCATATAAACCCAATTGGTTTTATTTGGGGACAGGGCTTGAGATGTCATTTCATCTCAATGTCGGGTAAAAGTCCCACAAAATTGGAATCAACGTCTCCAAAATGACCTGCATAGTGTTGACGGGGACGTAAAACATCAAATCAAACAAACAAACAAAAAAATCATGACGATAAAACACCCTTGCGACAAAGTGGATTTTTTCACATCTCCAAAAAAGCTGCTTTTCTGATGAAAATCCTTCATATTTTTCTGATCTATACTGCAAACGTAGGTTGTGGGTGCTCGTTAGAACCGCCTCAATGAGGCGGTTCTAACGAGTACCCACAACCCATGTAACACCCGTGCGACAAAGTGCATTTTTTCACATCTCCAAAATAGTTGCTTTTCTGGTGAAAATCCTGAATATTTTTCTTATCTATACTGCAAGCGTAGGTTGTGGGTGCTCGTTAGAACCGCCTTATTGAGGCGGTTCTAACGAGTACCCACAACCTATGTCTTGGAGCAATAATAAGAAAAATAATGCATACCCCCGTAAAGCTCAGTTTTCTCTGTATAAAGCGGGGTTTAAATTAAAGGGGCGATGATTTCACGGACTTGTTAACGTGATGGAATCCAACTTTTATACTGTAAAACTGGGGTTTACAGAAGTAAACATTATTTTTCTTATTTCTGCTCTAAAATATAGATTGTGGATACTCGTTAGCACCCACAATCTATATTTTAAGCAGAAATAAGAAAAATATCAGAATGTTTCTTCAAGTTAAAATTTTCGTTTTTCGGTGACAATTTGTTTGTTTGATTTGAGGTTTAACGTCCCCGTCAACACTGTAAAGGTGACAAATTTTACTATGCATTCATATAGGCGTGCTTTCGTTTGTTTGATTTGAGGTTTAACGTCCCCGTCAACACTGAAAAGGTCATTTTGGAGACGTTGCTTCCAATTTTGTGGGACTTTTACCCGACATTGAGATGAAATGACTCCTCAAGCCCTACCGCCCAATGAAACCAATATGGTTTATAAGCATGGACGGTCCAACTCGCACCGCTTTGCCTGGGCAGGCTTAGATCCTCTAAGCGGTTTCCCAGTACTCGTGTGCGGGTTGGTTTCGGCTCTGCGTTGGAAGCATCATGCAGCCCATCTATTTCTTCAAGCCCCGATGGGCGGGGGTCCTTGCGTGTTTTCGTAATGTTTATCATCGTTATCGGAAGCATAGGGTGACCAGTAAAAGCACACGCCATCCGTGGCCAAGGTGAAAGTCACAAGTGCATGTAGAAGCCTCCGTGGTGTAGTGGATAAGCTACTCGCCTTATAAAAACAAGGGATCGTAGGTTTGATCCCGGGCTTCTCCACACTTTCGGATGAGTCATTAAACCGAGGTCCCGTCTCCGTAATGACCTTAGCTGTTGGTGGGACGTAAAACTCAAACACACACACACACTCACTCACTCACTCACTCACTCACTCACTCACTCACTCACTCACTCACTCACAAGTGTATGTGTTTATGTGAATCTTTAATGTGATGTGTTACGATTTTTGTTACTTTTTTGGTTGAAGTACATGTAGTTGACGATGGAATGAGATATTGGTCCTGTTTGTGCCGCTAAGATGGAAAAGATTTAGCCTATTTTAGGTCTCACTGCATTTGTGCTGATGACTGCCGATGGGTCTGCCGATCTATCTATCTATCTATCGATCGATCGATCGATCGATCGATCGATCTATCTATCTATCTATCTATCTATCTATCTATCTATCTATCTATCTATCTATCTCTCTATCTATCTATCTATCTATCTATCTATCTATCTATTTATTTATTATCAATTTCTTGACAACATATATACATACAAAGTACATACATATGCATCAAAGGATTGGATGTAGGCTCAGCCTATACGTATCCTCTCCTTGATGACCGGTACATATATGATATGCATTCATAATCAAAAACATTACTTATATATATAAATATCAGAACAGCTTTGAAGCTGTTGAGACAAATATGAATGCCATTTTACACGTACGTTGTCATGACTAAACATGATCACACTTTTATGAGCAGACAATTACAGTTAAGAGAGAGAGAGAGAGAGAGAGAGAGAGAGAGAGAGAGAGAGAGAGAGAGAGAGAGAGAGAGAGAGAGAGGGCGGGGCACTTGCACTAGGTCAGAATTAAAACTGCTGGAACACCTTGGAAGTTTAGGCGTAGGTCTACGTTAGCAGATATCGTTTGATAAAAGTTTATTATTATTATTATTATTATTTATTTATTTATTTATTTATTTAATGTAAGTAATATCGAATGCTACAGATTTATTAGACCTGAAATGACTTATTGAAACCTTCCTTCTATCTATCTATCTATCTATCTATCTATCTATCTATCTATCTATCTATCTATCTATCTATCTATCTATCTATCTTCTTGTACTAAGTCGGCCATTTTTGGCCATTTCCTCAGTTGGGTGGGTGGTTAAATGTAGAATTTAGCTAAAAAAGAGGTCACTGCATGAGTCCTTAAACCTATTTACAAACTGAATAAAACGCATACCTCTGAATCGCAATCTTACACTGTATGTGCTTTGAACTCCTCTGCGGTCTTGGCATTCAGTACGGAAGAGGGAATAGAAGTGAAGGCAATGATCAGGAATCGATACAATTAACCCACAGCTCCCATCAATGACACCAAAGGGAAAGAAACACACCCACGAAATAACTAGACCCCAATGGAAACATCAATAGCGGAAAGCCAAAAGGACAGTTACTTTCCCACAAAATGGCCAGTTGGCTATCCAAATAAAAAATCAAAATAATATAAGCGATACACTCACTCGGAAGACAAACCATAACAAAAATAAACCGCGACAGAAGAACCGCATTGGAACGGTCAGTGAAACTAATTCCAATGGGGGGGGGGGCTTAAATCGACCATTCCATAGAGGAATATATTTTTTTCAGGGCATCGCTATAGGACTGGTACCTACGATATTATGAGTTGTTCACTTTTGATGCCCTTTTTTGGGTTGAAACTGTCGCGACAGGCCTCCAGGGACAGCCATTCTAGCTCATTCAGCATTCCACCGACGCTAGTTCTATTTCGCCATTGTCGGCAGGTCCATCGAGCAACTGCACTCTGCACCTTCTCCGCCTGGTGAATCTGAGTTTTAACATAGGGATGCCAAATGGGTGATGCATATTCAAGTTGAGAGCCAACCACTGTTTTATATGCAACATCCTTTGTCTGCCAAGTTGCAAAAGCCAAATTACGTCTGGGAAATACTAAAGTCCTAGTTCCCTCATTCAAGATCGACAGTGATGGGGATTGAACCTGCTCTAAAGTTTGCTAATGTATAATCAAACTTAATTTGCTTGTCCAAAAGGTGTCGTGACACCCTCATTGAATGATATTTGGAACCCGAATTTTATGGTGTATTAGTATACAAATTCAGAAAAATTTATAACCGCAATGACTTCAGCACCCAATTTCGTAAAATCATTCTTCGATATAAAAATATTGGGTACAACATAAATGTTATACGACAGACTGCATGCATGGTAGTTAACCCAATCACGGTTTACAACTTTGCTTCCCTCTTAAATTGCACGCCGGTGGGTCAGGCCTCAGATTCTATGACGATTCCAGTGTAAAGGCTTATTTAAAATTAGAGAGATCTAATTCAAGGTATGTTGGCTGATGCCTGATGCTCTGTCTCTGGTCGGGCCCATCGGAGTCTAACTGTTGGTTTTCTTTTGCTTCAGCATTTCAGTGGTTTCTTGCTGTCGAGTCCTCACCGTTGTTTCATCTCTGTGGTTGTTTGATTATTTGTGTTCACGGACATGCTGTACTGATGAGTTAGGAGGCCTTCATGCGGACTGAACAAATTATTTGTCTAAATCGCGATGGAAATAAAGGCTCACAATGTCATGGTAAAATTGAACTAATTGAGTTTCGCAAGACCTTTGACATAGAAAACCCTTGTTGGCAGTCAGCAAGAATGCTCTCAAAGACAAGGTGCTTGTTGATATTGCTAACTTCTTCAAAGTTAAGAGGGGCGAAGCAAGAACCAAAATATTATTACGCACAACTAGGAACATCTTTCTACGAGATGAGGGCTACTCTTAAAGGAAAGAATTTGCTCCCGAGGGGAGCAAATTCTTTCCTTTAAGAGCAGCCCATATATAATAGTTAATGGAAAACACTATTGTTTAGGTGGTTTCTCTTTATAACAAACATTTTACCATACGCACATGCGTAATATGCGTATTGGGCCTATGAGTAATGATGAGATAGGAAGTATTTTTGAAGGTAAAGTGGATGGCTCGTTGATTTCGGATGGGAAGGAGTGTAATAAGGAAACTAGGGGAGGTGTTTATTACTTCTTATAGTCAAGGTTATCGACGGCACAAGGATTGTTTAATAATAAGAAAGTTGTTGTATTAAGAGATAGGTTATCGACTGCACAAGGATTGTTTAATTATAAGAAGGTTGTTGTATTAAGAGATACTGGGTGTACAGGTTGTGTCGTTCGGAGACGTTTGGTTTCAGATTATCAGTTAATAGTGAATGAATCAGATGTTACGATGATTGATGAATTCACACAGAGAAATCCTTTGGCAATGATTGACATTGATTGTCCATTTTTTCTCTAGAAAATTGACGCTTTATGTATAGATGTTACTTTGTATGACTTAGTCATCGGAAACATTGATGGGTCAAAAGTTCCTGATATGTCTCATTTCTCAACTAGGTCTCAAACTATGCAGGCCGAGAAGTCTTACAGAAAACTGAAGGTTCCCGATCAGATCATTAACGGTGACAAGGAGGCTTTCAACTAAGCTCAGGTTGATGATCTAAGTTTGGAAAACATTAAGAAAAGGGTTGAATCTGGGAACAAGACTGTGAGTCGTGGCTTAAATCGAGGTGAAACTAGGTTTATTAAGAAAAAAGTTTGATGTATAGGGCGTTTTCTAAGAAAAACAAAGTTTCTTTTCAACTTGTGCTTCCTGGAAGTTTCTGCGGAAAGGTTTTGAAACTGGCTAATGAAACGCTTATGTCTGGACATATGGGTATTAGGAAGGCACGGCAGATTGCTTTCTCTTCAGCAGTTAACTACAAGTCCAAGGCATCCGATTTGTAAAGGCTTAATTGTAACCTTCCACGCTACGTTAAAACAGGTCTTATGTGTGCTGAACGGCCAAAAGACTTGGATAAATATCTACCAGCTTTGTTGTTTGCGGTTAGTCCCACAAGAGTCATTAGGATTTTCCCCTTTTGAATTGTTGTACGGACGTAACGTCAGAGATCCAGACTATGACGTCAGACTATGGCGTCATATACCGCATTCGCCCTAATTACCGCACCGTGCGCTTAGTTTTTTCAAAATCATGTCAAAAAACCACAGTGAAAAACCTACATAATTAGCGCACACTCGAAGCGAAAACAATAGCCCCCCCCCCCCCCCCCCCCCCCCCCGAGATTATGCATACTGATATTTAATGGGACGGAAAATGATACTAAAGCATTGCCTTCACTGCTGAAGAAATAACGGTTAGTTTTTTCGCGATTTATTGTGAGAGCTTCCAGGGGGAGGTTACTGTAAAGTTTGAGCTTATGCATTTCCTTTTCAAAAATAGCTTTGGTGTGCGCTTATAGGAGGATGTGCGGTAATTAGGGCGAATACGGTAGTTTACTTTCTGTAGAGTCTGTCCCGTCAACTGAAAATGATGACGTCCACGAGATCTCGTCAGAGGATTGCGCTTTTCCGACGGCAAAACAACCGGATCACTATTTCAGCAACGTTAACGGCAGAACAGCGTGAAGAGATTAAAGCATTGGTAGAAGAGTACCCGGATGTACTGTAGAGTGAACCGGGACGAACAGATCAAATACAGCATGGCATTAAGTTGCTAATGTCAGTACCAGTGAGTTCAAATTGATATTCCATACCATACAAAGTACGGGATTTAATTGAACAAGAACGCGTCTGAGTGACAGCCAAATCCCCCCGCCGCACATTGATAACAAGGCTCAACACAACCTTATGACCTTCACCTCTGACCTTGACCTTGACTTGGCATGGTTAATTTATCAGCTCACTGAACGGGGATATCTGATTAAAGTTGAATGAAAATCCTTCCAGGGGTAAATAAAATGTGGAACGGACACAAAATTTTAAATATGTTCTAGAAAGGGTTATCCTTTCAAACTCGTGACCTTCACATGTGACCTTGACCTTAAGTCGGCATGGTTTATTAATGGATTAATTTATTAATGGATTCTGCACATCAGCTCAGTGAGGGGGATATTTGACTAAAGTTTATTGAAAATCCTTCCAGGGGTTAAGGGGATATGGAACAGACACAAAATTCAAAGTTTCAAATTTGTTACCTTCAAATGTGACCTTGACCTTGAGTCGGCATGGTTTGCTTATGGGTTCTGCACATCAACTCACTGAGAGGGATATTTGACTAAAGTTTAATGAAAATCCTTGCAGTGGTAAAGGAGATATGAAAGGGACACACAATTCAAAGTTTCAAACCCGTGACCTTCAAATGTGACCTTGATCTTGAATTTATTTATAGGTTCTGCACATCGGCTCTCTGCGGGGGATATTCGACCAAAGTTAAATGAAAATCCTTCCAGGGGACAAGGAGATATAGAACAGACACAAAATTCAAAGTTTCAAACTCGTGACCTTCAAATGTGACCTTGACCTTGAGTCGGCATTTATTGTTTATGCGTTCTACATATCAGCTCACTGAGGGGGATATTTGACCAAAATTTAATGAAAATCCTTTCAGGGGTAAAAGGAGATATGGAACGGACACACAAATAAACGTTTAAAACTATTGACCTTCAAATGTGACCTTGACCTTGACTCGTCTTTTTTTTTTTTTTTTGTTTATGGTTCTGTATATTAGCTCATTGTGGGGGATATTTGGCCAATTTGAAAGTTGAATGAAAATTCTTCCAGGGATAACGGCGATATGGAACGGACACACAATTCGAAATTTCAAACTCGTGATCTTCAACCTGACCTTGACCGTGAGTTGGCATGGTTTATTTATGGGTTCTGCACATCAGCTCATTGAGGGGGGTATTTTTTATGAATTTTGCCAAAAATGTCGCCAGTCGCCAAATAGTACCATATATATTTTCTAGCCGAAAGCGTTATTTGTGGTGATATTGTACTGATATGTTATGCCATGGGTTCCTTTGGAATTGTTATCAGTACCCTTCAAGGGAAATTCGATTTTAGTAGAGATCCCTATTCTGCTTTTTGCTGCATGGCTATAATTGTAGCCTGTATCTATATTTCAAATTTATCGAGCTAGCACGGGAATGCATGGTTTTCCTGAGATAGCATGTGCATGCATGATATTCCTGTATTGCCGATAGTTATAAATATCCAAAAAAATATCGCCTTTGGTCGTCTTGTCAGCATGTGGGTTTGCGGGACGTCTTAACCCTACATGTATAATTTTTAGCTCAGTTTGTCTGGTCAGCGCATGCGAGATAACGGTATATGCATGATCATGTTCAGAGGATTATAATGTAGTGTATACGATTTATAAACCGTATTGTATAGTAGTCGCAGATTAGATTGACTAGGCGGAGCTATCGTTTGCACCTGCCTTCGGAGTGTTCTATTAACAAAAAGGGGAACCAAGTCACCAGATTGTGTGAATTCAACTGTAACACTGGCGTATATGACCATTTGGTTCGCTTGCAGAAAGCATGCGAAAGGCACTCTACCGAATCTTCTGATGGACTCAGCGAATTTGACATATATTGACAACACTTGAATAGCTCGCCTAGTCAATCTTATCTGCGACTACTATAAATGTTTGGTATTGTTTCTAGGCACTCTGTGCGATGATTGATTTTGAGATTGTAAATTGTCCTTTCTTGGATGGTGATGTCCCCCATGCGGCATCCTATGGCGTTTATATTTCACCAGAGTGTTGAGTCATGTAAGTGACTTCAAAACTCGTAATAAATTGTTAACTGCTAAACTTCTTAATCAGTGTTATCGGTATCATAAACTACGCAAAGCCTTTTCAAAACTTTATAGACGTCATTCCGATTTAATTTCAAAATTCAATGTTGGACTAAAATCTCTTCTGCAACAAGGTCTGTCGGACCCGAATTTTATGGTGACTTAGTATATAAATTCAAAAACGTATATATAAATGCAATGACTTCAACACCAGATTTCGTATAATCAGTCTTCAATATAAAAAGATAGGGTACAACATAAATGTTATACAACAGACTGCATGCATGGTAGTTCACCCAATCACGGTTGACAACTTTGTATTCCTCTTTAATTGCACGCCAGCAGGTCAGCCCACAGATTCTATGACGGTTCCAGCATAAAGGCTTACTGAGAATTAGAGAGTATCTAATTTTATGTAATGTTGGTTGGTGCATGATGCTCCTGTCTCCGGTCGGGCCCATCAGAGTCTAACTGTTGATCTCTTTTGCTCCAGCATTGCAGTGGTTTCTTGCTGTCGAGTCCTCACCAGAGTTTCATTTCTGCGATTGTTTGATTTTTGTGTTCACGGAGATGTTGCACTGTTGAGTAGGAGGCCTTCATGCAGACAGAACAAATTATATGTCTGAATTGCAACGGAAGTTAGGGCGAGGTTTGCGAGCGCGGAAAAATCGATTAAAGCCCCGCAGTGGAATTCGTTTACTGACCGTTCCAAGGCGGTTATTCTGCCGCGGTTTATTTTTGTTATGGTGTGTCTTTGAGTGTTTGTATCGCTTATATTATTTTGCTTTGGATAGCCTATTGGCCATTCTGTGGGAAATTAACTGTCCTTTTGGCTTTCCACTATTGATGTTTCCATTAAGGTCTAGTTATTTCATGCTTGTACGCTTTCCCTTTGGTGTCTCTGATGGGAGGTGTGGGTTAATTGTATCAATTCCTGATCATGGCCTTCACTTCTATTTTTATAAAAGAAAAATGGTATCTACTCACCTCACAATTTAGAAGTCAGGGGTCCGACAACGGACAAGTTGTATCTTAGTGTCCTCCATATGACCTCAGTTATTAATTTGGTCTTGGAAGTCCATATACGCGGTCTAGTGAGAACCATCGGTCAGTTCACTAGTGAAATAATTTAAGTCCACCTGAAGTAGTAGTGCTAAAGCCGGTATGTTTGTGTGTGTTTTGTGGTATTTGTTTCTTATCTGATTTTCACGTCGCGGTTCCGAGCGTAAAACTTAGTTTTCCCTTCGCTACAGCGCCGCGAAATAAATCTGTTACTGTGAGTGTTACTCGTTAGTAGTGTTCTGTTGGTTGGTGCCTGATGCTCTATCTCTGGTTGGGCCCATCGGAGTCTAACTGTTGGTTTTCTTTCGCTCCAGAGTTTTAGTGGTTTCTTGCTGTCGACTCCTCACCGTTGTTACATCTCTGTACCGGTTATTTGTTTTTTGTATTCTCGGAGATGTTGCATTGATGAGTAAGGAGGCCTTCATGCGGACTGAACAAATAATATGTCTAAATAGCGACGGAAGTAAGGGCGAGTATTGCATGTACGTAAAAACGTACGTAAAAATTTAAGCCCCCCCCCCCCCCCCCCCCAAGGCAAACTCATTTCACTGACTGTTCCAAGGCGGTTCTTCTGTCGCGGTTTATTTTTATTATGGTTTGTCTTTAAGTGCGTGCATCGCCTGTATTTTTTTCTTTTGGATAGCCAATTGGCCATTTTGTGAGAAAATAACTGTCCTTTTGGCTTTCCGCTATTGATGTTTCCATTAGGGTCTAGTTGTTTTATGCTTGCGTTTCTTTCCCCTTGGTGCCTCTAGTGGGAGCCGTGGGTTAATTGTATCGATTCCTGATCATTGCCTTCACTTCTATTTTATATAAAGTTATTGTTAATGATATTTATGTCTCGCATATGACATCTTCCGTCTGATTTGCCCTACAATTTGCCATTCACCTGTCAGAGATCGCCATTTACCGTCTTGTCTGCATGTGGGTGTGCGGGACGACGTAACTCTACATGTATCATAGAGGCCCTAGCCCCTTCTCTGATATGTTCTTATCCATTACGATAACACACCCGTACGACATAGTGCATTTTTCACATCTCCAAAATGGCCATTTTTCTGATGAAAATCCGTGATATTTTTCTTATAAATACTGCAAACATAGATTGTGGGAGCTCGTTAGAACCGCCTCACTGAGGCGGTT
This sequence comes from Lucinisca nassula, assembly GCA_963580285.1. Taxonomy (NCBI): domain Eukaryota; kingdom Metazoa; phylum Mollusca; class Bivalvia; order Lucinida; family Lucinidae; genus Lucinisca; species Lucinisca nassula. The sequence goes on along the minus strand of OY757025.1, from coordinate 88,868,522 downwards.
CTAACGAGTACCCACAACCTATGTTTTGGAGCAGAAATAAGAAAAATAATGTTCATCCCCTTAAACCCCAGTTTTCTCTATATAAAGTGGGGTATAGGGGGTCTTCATTTCACGGACTTGATCACGTGATGTCTACACATGCATTTGCATGAGGAATAAGACTTGCCCGGAACAGAAATGAGGCCCTTTCCTGGGATCTCGGGGATCTTGGGGAGAATGTTATTATTTCAAAGGACAGGGCAGAAATGGTATTTATTCAACAGAGATGGGGAGCGAGCACGTTTTCAGTGAGCAGGTTCCGTAATATATGGGGAGGCATTTCGGAGAACTGGGGAGAAATAGCCAAATGATTTATGGGGCTGGGCACAAAATACCACACCCTCTTGTCAAGGTTTCAGAGAAGTTTCATGGAGCTGGGGACAAAATACCACACTCTCTTGTCAAGGTATCAGATAAGAAGAAGAAGGGGTGGGCCAAATCATGAAAAACGTTTTCAAATTAAACAAAAACCTTCGTATTGTTCGTGTGGTCCCACATCAGATGTCACATTGTGGCATTTGATCAAGAAGATCTGTGCTGTTAATGTTTAGTAGGAAACAAATGTTTGCATATGACTTATTTATTAAAAGCAAAGTCTCCAAATGCACTATAGTCAACTGGTGCATCATTTGAGCCCCGCCAAGCGAATTTGTGTCTTCGAGCATTCCGTCATGACAAATTTTAACTGCGCATGCCCAGCCATTCAGAGGGGCCAGGGATATGGCTTTCTGTCTGAAGGTTCCTCTTGATTCACTGCTTGTATGGGCGAGCAGCGAAGGTTCTGGCGAGACTGCGCGGATGCGCAGGCTCGCCTGGACCTTCACTGCTCGCATAGGCGATAAGTACCAAAATCGCTTGACGGGGCCCATTTGGTTAAAAGAAACTGACTTTTGTATTTAATCTCTTTGAAAAACAATGTACGAAAATAACTGATTCGGAACTCGGGTCTAAAAATTAATTGTTTAAATAATCGTTTAGAAAATAGATATACTTTCTCTTTTTCTTTTTAAGTAAATCTACCCTTACCCTTTACTCAAGATGACCGCAACATCTGGTCGTCTGCTCTGTGTTACTAACAAATAATCGTGTTGATACATTTTATCAGTTTGACTCTTGTACGTCTTACTTTTGACATCGGAAGTGCCAACGTAATTCTGCACGAGCTTGGTCGTCAAAAGTATAATTTACAAGTTGGCTTCTTTAAAAAGAATCCAAAGGAAAGGTCTGCTGCTTTCTAGTCAGCAGACTGAACAGAGCATTATCACAATAATACTGCTACTACTACTAATAATAAACATAATAATAATAATAAACGTGCGTATTGTTTGTCTATTGCAAACATGACCAACCCTTAAAAATTCGCTTTTGAAGCTTGCAAGTTTCCATACAGAAACGCGTGGCTAGTGGTCCAGGAAGAAGACTGTTCGCAAGTCTTATTCCCAACCAGCAGGCAGGATGAGTGCGTAATGATCCAGATGCTGGCACAAGCCCTCAGCATCTCCTACCGGTTTGGCCATGCAGAAGTGTTGCTTGTAGAACCGCCAAACACCTGGGACGAACTCATCGACACCTGCATCAGATGACCTCGACCCGTACAGAATGCCGTTCTTCAAATGTTGGTTAGACCCGTAGGCTTCCTGCTAAGCAGGTAGACGTCGTGGTCACTGTAGTGGCGGACAGCTTGACAGTTGTAGTGGTCTTGTACCCGAAAATGCTGGTCGATCGTTACGAAGTACTGGTGCGAGCGGTTGGTAGGCTGGCTTAGGCGGCGAAGTCTTGCGTCGTTGCTTTATTGGTGGCCCCGGCGGTGAAGGTTGAGAAGGCTCTGGCTCTGGCGAGGACAGCGCTGGTGCAGGCGAAGGTCGCTGCAGTGTCGGCGCGGACGCAGGTTCGGCGCTGGCTGTCGGAGGTTGTCTGGTTATCGTCGGTGCTGTCATTGTAGTGTCTTTCCGTCGCAGAAGGCTGCTGTTTCGTCACTGTCTTCTTGGGTCTGGCTGGAAGAGGAGTGCTTAGATCGCAGCGAAGGGTGACAGTGAAACACTTGTGCTGAATGCCTATGGCCACTTCAGGCCCCCATGATGTCGGCATGACTTTAGGAAAGCCACAAGTGGCTCTGGAAGCAGTAATCTTTCATCAAGTCTAAGAAAGTTGTTTTATTTAAAGACTGTCTATAATCTTAAAGACTATCTGTAAATTTAAAGACTAACACAAGGAAAATCATGAAAATAATGAAACACGAAAAAAAAAAAAAACGCTTTCTCATACGCAGTCCCAGTTTTCATCTCATTGAAAGAAATGCGTTGCTAAAATTTGCATGTATTTTATTTTCTGTAAATATTGTGTTAATGCTAGAAAATAATTAAGAAATAAAACAACTCAGTTTCTTCCCTTAGACAACAAATGCGGGGAAACTCCACAGAAAGCCGAACATAAGATGACTTTCGTACTGACGTCATTTCGTTTTCGAACATTTTACTGTTGTAGGCAGTCTGAAACTTTAATCAATTTTAGTTCTGTCGAATCGAGTGGTCAGGTCAGTATGTTGACAAAATGAGGTATATATTATACGCTTTTATTCTTTAGCTCATTTTACCTATGAATCTTAATCCAAACTGGTTTTCTGAGAAATCTTCAATTATGGTTGAAGGAATTTAATTCAGTAAAGCTTACTATATGATTTGCAGTTACACACGATAAAATATTCCACCGTTAACGACTAAATTACTACAAATAGCAAAGTGCGATTTTTTCGTTTAACGCTATTTTCATGGTTTTAGTTGTGTCAATCTTTTAGGTTACAGAATTTACATCTTTAAATTTATAGACAGTCTTTAAATAAACCATCTTTCTTGGGCAGACATGCTGAGAAGACGATCTGGATTGTTCGAGAGCTGAGCAGAGAATCATGACACTGCCGAACAGCTCAGCACAGTCGTGCTACGCCATCTGGAATTATTTAATGACATTCTTTCCCCCGGGCTTTTCTTTTCTTTTAGCCGTTGGGGCGAGAATTTTTTTTTCATAAGTTTTTTTTCCTAATTACATTAAAAACCGGTGGGGTGTAAGGAGCCCCACGCGGCCGACACCTTTGAATTAACAATATGAAACCTACTAAAAGAAGTAGAAAAAACGTTACACATCGAGATGGAAAAATAACAAGAGCACCGCAAGCGGGTGCCAACGCTCGTCTGCAGTTTCTTTTAGAAAACAAAAGTTCTAAGTCAAATCAAATTGCAAGATGGAGTTATAAAACTTGTAGGGAATGTAGCTCTTGTGATGGTGAGTATGTGTATGAAGTTTCATGAAGGTAGGCCAAATACTTTTGGAAATATGGTCAAGGTTAAGTTTTTTGGTTAATTTTTCGAAAAATATGTCAAAGTTCAAAGGTCAAGGTCACAGGTCAAAAAGCGTGGTATGACTGAAAAGGTCTTGTCCCAAGGAACATTCATGTGAAGTTGGAAGGCTCTGTTGTGAATAGTATTGAAATAAGAGACAAAAACAATTTAAAAAAAACGGAGAGAAAAGGGGAGATAATTCAATCAAATTGCAAGATGGAGTTATAAAACTTGTAGGGAATGTAGCTCTTGTGATGGTGAGTATGTGTATGAAGTTTCATGAAGGTAGGCCAAACACTTTTGGAAATATGGTCAAGGTTAAGGTTTTCGGTTAAATTTTCGAAAAATAGGTCAAAGTTCAAAGGTCAAGGTCACAGATCAAAAAGTGTGGTATCACTGAAAAGGTCTTGTCCCAAGGAACATTCATGTGAAGTTTGAAGGCTCTATTGGGAATAGTATTAAAATGAGAGCAAAAAAATGTGTTTCAGAAAAAAAATTGGAAAAGTGGAGATAATTCAGCCAAAATCAACAATGTTGTTATGGTCCTTGGTCAAAATGTAGCTCTTGTGATGATGAGTGTGTGTATGAAGTTTCATGAGGCTAGGTCTAATACTTTTTAAGTTATAGCCAAGGTTAAGTTTTTTTGGAACGACGCAGGACGACGCAGGACGACAACGCAGACGCCGGAGTGATGACAATAGCTCGAAAGTTTTTTTTCAAAAAACAGACGAGCTAAAAATTAGTAAGAGAGAATATTGCAAAAGCCTAGATTGAATTATGCAAATTGAACACTGTTGTGAGGAAAGAAAACGGGAAATGGATAGATTTGACTTGTGTGAAATGAAGACACATTTTTTGATTGCATAACACCCTAATGACCAGTTATTGAAGAAATCAGTTTTGAGATAAGATACATTTGGGGTATTGTGACTGTCATACAGGTAGGGGACCAAGAGAGGGTAATCAGTTACCTAGAGGAAATTCACATCTATTTATTTACTTGTTTGATAACTATGTCCTGGTTTTGATATTAATGGAATGTATTCTGTTTTTGTTTTCTTTTTATATTTTATTTTTAGTCACCGTTATTGATAATCATTACTAAAACATGCCTATTGAAATATGGGTTAAATTTTACGACCAAAAATGATAAAAGTCCTGATATCTTTAATATTTCGGCTCAAACATATATCGTGGGTACTTGTCAGAACCGCCTCGGGGAGGCGCTTCTAATGAGAACTCACAATTTGTGTATTGTGGGTACCTGTTAGAACCGCATCGGTAAGGTGCTTCTAACGAGAACCCAGAATTTATATTTTTGAGTATAAATTAAAAAAAAAAATTGAATCCAATCTAAACCCCAGTTTTAACTATGCAATATTTTTACATAGTGAGTACTCGTAAAAAACGCCTCTGCAAGGGGATTCTAACGAGGACAATATATGTTTTTGAGTAGAAATTAGAAAAATAATGTATACCCCTCCAAACCCCAAATAAATAAATAAATGTTCATTGAATGATTAAATCGCGGTGCAAGTCGGATAGTCCATGCTTATAAACCCTATTGGCTTTATTGGGCGACAGGGCTTGAGATGTCATTTCATCTCGGTGTCGGGTAAAAGTCCCCCAAAAATTGAAAGCAACATCTCCAAAATGACCTATACAGTGTTATCCGGGATGTTAAACCTCAAATCAAACGAACAAACACAATCTTGAATTACCTAATCAATTCATTAAGTTTACTTCTTTTCAGATTTGAGTCAATGAAACAATGACTGTCAGAGTTTTCTTTTACTTTTTAAAAAAAAATAAATAAAAAAAAGAAGTAATTTAAAACAACATTTTGTTGGAAACAATCTCAGTAAAAAATATACCATCACACAAGTTCCCCTTATAGAGCCCCCTTTTAAACATATCTCTCAGAGAATCTCTGCTCATAATCACCCCATGATCACTTAGATAAGACAAGCCTTTGATGTGCACTATGGTCCGAAGAACTTGATTATTGGAGATTATGTAACAGGCCACCCCTTTTATATAGAGAAAAAAATGTGTCTTTATGTGCACTCTATGACGGTGCACTAATTAAGAAATGAAATTTATTTTTCTGCAGTTCATGGAAGTATGAACGCAATGGGTCGCGTGCAAAGTAGTTCATGTAAACTTTGCTAGCGATCCACTGTCGTTCATACTTACATGAAAAGCAGAAAAAATAAGTTTATTTTTTATATTTACATTATTTGCCCCTCATCCCTGGGTGAAAAAAATACTTGTAGGGCAAACATTTAAAGCCGAAAAACATTTACACGCTGTTTTTCTACAAAGAGCGGAGCAGCGTTGACGTCATCAACGCCCGTAGAGAACAATGGTTTAGAATGACGTCATTTAACGTCACTGAAAATCATGTGATTCGATGCGTTCATGGAAGTATGAACGCAATTGTTTTCTATAGGTTTACATTAGAGTTTTCACTGGAAATGTAAATATATAACAATGAATGACACACACTAAACTGAAAAAGAAACGCAACTTTTTAACCCAAAAGATTTTCATGCAACCATCAGGTTGACTGAAAAATCATTTTGCGATTTACTTTCAAACTTTTTAATTTTCTTATGCAGAAAACATTTGGGCGATATCTGTACAGTTTAACGCTCCACTTGGCAGTTCGTTGTTTTCAATATTTCCTCGTACAGTACGTATAGGTCTACAGTAAATGTATACAGTAACCTCATCATATTGGCATATTGTATTACCTGGAGTTAAGGTTTCAAAAGTCCGGTAAAATTTCTCCACGGAATATGGTACATTTGACGCAAGATCAACGTAACGTAGCGGTTCAAATGCTTCTATTTCGGACGTCTCAGGCTGTCATCCCCAGGAAATTCCAAGTGAGTAAATTAGGGGATAACTGTACTTAAAATTGTCATTTGGGGAGGTAAATCGGAGGTTTTACGGTCGGAAATTTCGTTTTACGGCGACGCGGTAGCGGAGCCGTAAAACGTAATTTGCGACCGTAAAACCGACGATTTACCTCCCCAAATGACAATTTTCAATACAGTTATCCCCATTCTAATGCACTTATTTGGATGTTAAAGTAAAAATTGTGCAATTTTGCACAAGGCGGCAAGCTCGGTGAGCTGCGTAAAACCAAACGGCAACCAATGAAAAGCGACGTTACATGATGACGTCGGATTTCCGACAGTATATCGCAGAATATACTGTCGCAAATTTTTGACGTTATCCAATCAGACGTCGCGTTACATACGCAAGTGCATTAGAATCGACGATAACTCGCTTGTACCAGCGTCTGCGTCAAACGGGAACGACAAATGACAGGCCAAGAAGTGGACGTCCACGCGTCACGACACGTCGACAGGACCGATACATCCGTCTAACCCACCTTCGTAATCGGTTCCGTACAGCCGTCGAGACGTCTCAGGTGACACCAGGAACGCACAACAATCGAATAAGTGCAGATACTGCCAGGAATCGCCTTCGAGAGTTTGGCTTACGTCCTCGTCGTCCGTACGTTGGTATGTCATTAACACCACGACAATTCAGGTTAGAATGGCGTGGCTCACATAACATAGGCCAAACCTGTTGCCCCTTCGTCAGTGGCGTAACGTAATGTTTTCTGACGAGTCCAGGTACTTGCTGTACAGAGCTGACGACCGTCAACGTGTGTATAGGCGTGACGGAGAGCGTTATCGTGACAATTGTTTTGTTGAACGTGATCGATTTGGAGGCGGTGGGTTGATGGTGCGGGCTGGCATATCTTATGGTCATAGGACGCCCCTTGTATTCATTGATGGATCTTTGACGGCTCAGCGTTACGTTAACGTCGTTTTACGACCGGTAATTGTTCCATATGTACGACAGCACAACGTTACGTTTCAACAGGATAACGCTCCGGCGCATTTAGCAAGGCTCAGCATGGCGTGTCTTCAGCAAAACAACGTTGACGTGATGCACTGGCCTCCGTATAGTCCAGATCTCTCTCCTATAGAACATTTGTGGAGCGTCTTGGATATGCGCGTACGTTACCGACCCCAACCGCCAACAACACGTCAAGCCTTGCGTCTCGCGCTCATACAGGAGTTGAATGCTATACCCCAAGCAGAGATCAATCGTTGAATCCTGTCCATGATCATGCGTGTGCGTGCAGGACTAAATGCCAACGGAGAACATACTATTAACTGCTTATGTTTTGAACTTGTGAAATGACAACCTCTGTGACAAAACGGATTTGTGTTCCAAACATTCTCACTGGAAATTGAACTCTCTATAGTAGTTACATCAGGAATGATTATATCATTGCGTCATTAATTCGATTTTCTGCAAACATGATTATTTCTGCATATACTCGCATTTAGATTTGGAGTTGCGTTTCTTTTTCGGTTCAGTATATTTAAATCACTTAGCCCTAACAGGTGTCGTTCTTACAAGGTTATAGTTTATCAACGACCTTTGAGAGTTCAACGTTCAAGCGTGGCAAGACTATTCCATGTTTTAGGGCAAGCAGGTTTCGGATTTCTTTTTTCACAGGATTTTAAAATTATGAATTCGTTTTTTGATAATGCCATTATGAAGAAGTCGTGGCCAAGTGGTTAGTATGATGCAGTACGAATCTCAGTAAAACAATATCTCCCAATGTAAAATCCAAACTGAAGGCGACTTACCTAAAACACGGACTAGCCCAAAATTAAAAGTGAAGTCATGTCTCACTGCGTTTTGAAAGACTGTAGTAAGGAGCTGACTCGTATGCAAATATAATTATATGAGTAATAAATATTGACTATGAAAAATGTATTGAGCTCCAAATGTATATAGAAAATTTGGGGTGGGGAAAGATTCAATCCTCCACTGGTGACATGGCTGATTGGGGGTGGGAGAATGGACTATAAGGACTGGGTTGGGTAACCCCAGAGTATGGGGAGAAAATTTCACGTAACAAAAAAAGCTAAGTCAATTTAAACTCAATGCGGTGTTATACACAATACGACTTCATATTCTACGTTTCACCACAAATGATTCCTTTCGCTACAATATCACAAAGCTTGTTTCTTTTTAAAGATATTATGTGAGAAAGATGCGAAGGCAATGATCAGGTAAGTCTTGTTTATTCGCATTATGTCACCGAGTCATATTTAGTGCACAACTGGAAGGGAGGTAGTAATGAAAACAAATGCAAGAAAGAGCTTTCTAAAAACCAAAAAAAAAAAAAAAAAAAAAAAAAAAAAAAAAAAAAACACTACTACACAAATATTGAGGAAAATTTTACCAACCAAAAAATTAAAAACAAGAACAAAAAAACAGGAATCCACAACCTATATCTTTGAGTAGAAATACTGGTAACGTCTGGGCCCGAGCTCTGGCCCAATCTGGCCCCCAAAATAGATAGAAGTGGCTGCTCCCTCCTGAGAAAATAAGGAGAAGTTTGCTGAGTTCAGGGAGAAGTGAGTGCGGCTGGCTAACTATCCCTTGCGCTTACAGCAAAGGCTCTGATCAGAATGCACTGAAGCGCAGGCTGATTAGTCTTTGTATACGTTTTAGAGCGTTTTACTACGTGTTTTTGCTAGATATACGCTCCGTATATTGTAATGATATGTATTTTTTTTTTAAATTTCAAAGCAAACGCAGCTGTAGCCATATATAACGGTATGTACTACGATTCTACGTTTAAAATACGCAGTAAAACCTAGCCCTTAATACGTGACGGTGAAACTGTGACCTATGTTGCCATGTAATAGATTTTCACTATATTTATTGCCGTTCTGCTACCTTTTTTTTTAAATGTGCTAAACCCTAGCTCTCAATACGTGACAGCGTGACTGTGGCCTAACTCGTACACGTATGTGCAACACACTATACCATGCCTGGGCGTCCTCATTATCTTAGATACGAGCATTTAGCAACAACTTTATTCTGCCTGAGCAATCAAATTTATTTCCGCGCAGAGTACTTGTTACTATTAATTTCAAGTAGTGGTTTTCAGTTACTGGTTATCAGTATGTTACATGTAACTGTAATGAAGTTGTGATTACAGGGACTACATTAGTTTTCTAATTTTTGTTATAATACGTAGGTCGTGTTACTCGTTTGAACGACACTAACAAGGAACAATATATATGTATATTGGATCCGTGCCACCCATAAGAAAGATAAGTTATTCCCAGCGGGAACATGATGTCTAGGCAACGTCGTTCCAACGTCAATGCAACGTCATGTCAATAAACTGATTAAACTGACACAGAAACTAGAGACATTCAGCCTCAGCAATTGATTCGCTAAGGCTGTTAAAACGCCTTTTTCTCGTTGGAGAAGAGGCAGCTGATTACTTTCCTTTCCGTTGCATTCTTACTGTATATCAAATATTTGGTTTGTTCTTCCTGTTGGTGCCATCGGTAACATGTTTTCTGTGATTTCGCACTTTCTGGCTATCTTCATTAGTATTTCACTTTTTCTCAGTTCAAATATATTGCAAATCAGTGTCACGCATATGAAAAGGACGTTGCCAGACGGTTCAACAATTTGCGGAAGCTGGCATAAGGATACATTCAACTATACATATGTTGTGCCGCTTGCTAGCGTAGGCCAAGCTTTTTGTGAAACCTCATACTTGTAAATGGTTTAACTTTCATTTATGGTCATTTCGCCAAATAGACACACTATATAGAAAAATGAAGTATCCCTGCATATTTTTGACTGGTTCACATTGTTTCTTCACGTCGAATATGATTGCAATTAGCAAACTGTAGCGAGAAGTCTGCACTGGAGCGAAAATGCTTCAAATTTCACATAAACACTGTGGAAAGGTCCTGAGGGACCTTTCCAATAAAAATTGATTTTTTTTTATTTTTTTTTTTTTTTTTTTATTTTTTTTTTTTTGTATTTAAAGTATGACTGAATATGCTATAGTTTTATGCTGCATGGTTTTCAAATCGTCTTGGTGACTTATCAATGTCATGTTGATTCGGAACTCGGTACGATCCGGAACTGGGCACCCGACTGTATAATAGCTCCGCCAAGTGTTACATGTAGGATTACCGTGTCCCGCAAACCCACATGCTTACAAAACGACCAAGGGCGATCTCCGACAGGTGACAGCCAGCCGTAGGGCAAATTACAAGGAAGATATCATATGCGAGACATTCATTACCAAAACACTCCTACACAAATACATTGCCTGCATTATCGCCGAAAAAATGAAGATTTTAAGATGAAAAATTATGATATTTTTCTTATTTCTGCTCATAATACAGACTGTGTGTAGTCGTTAGAACCGCCTCATCGAGGCGGTTCTAACGAGTACCCACAATCTATATTTTAGAGCAGAAATAAGAAAAATAAGTTTTACCCCTGCAAACTCCAGTTTTGCTTTATAAAAGTGGGGTTCGAGGGGGTGAAAATCATATAGGCGTGTTTTCGTGATGAATTATTAACAATAACTATATAAACTAAACTTAACGATTAACACTACATTTACAGAATATTTGTTTCTATATCATTTCAAGGCGCTGTTGCGAATGCAAAACTATGTATTACGCCCGGAACCGCGGCGTGGAAATTATATAGAAACAAATAACAAAAAACAAAAAAAAAAAATATGGCCGGCTTTCTAGAACCTATCTGGCACTTCCACTTCACGTGGATTTACGTGAACTGACCAATCATTTACATTACACGCTATTCACCATATTTGCATTAATTGCTGGCTCCCAGCCTGCACATTGTCAATTTTGGAAAAACAGGTAACCAGACCCCCCTGACCTTTCAAAGTCAGGGGGGTCTGGTTACCTGTTTTTCCAACACTGATAACCTTCAGACTAGGAACAAGCAGATAATGCAAATAAGGTGAATACAGCGTATATTGACTTCAAGTCCCAATTACTGAGGTCATTGATACATTGATCATTGTCTGTTGTGTAACCCCTGAATCCTAGTTTGTCAGGTGAGTGGCTGCCATTTCTCATATATAGTCGTTATATGTGTGGTGAACCCGACGTGTTCGTGTTCCGGGTTTTGTCCGCCCTTGTTGGGCTCTTTCCTAATGGGTCGTCCAGTGCCTGATCATGTAAAGCAGTGAGCAGCGGGTCACAACTTCTACCAACAAACTACGGTTCACAAAATATAATCACTGCCCCGGAGATCTCTGAACATGATCATGCATATGCCGTTATCGCGCATGGACTGACCAGACAAACAGGCTGATCCGTACATGCGACAATAACTGCGCTGCATAACTCCGCTTGACTGAGCAAAAAAATATCAGCACCCAGTGCTTGAAACCAGAATACTCAATATTTTCGCTCCCTTACCTAGCACTACTGAAATCAATTTTATGCTCACCATGACTGAGCACAACACATTTACATTGCTAAGACCGTTACAACATGTGACGACCAAACACCCAAACAGGTTAATCTACATATCAGCCTACCCTTAAATGCGTTGCGTGCAATAAAAACAAGTTATTTACGGCGATACATGTATAAGCAGATGCATACATATAACTGAATGAATAAAAATCAAAAATGAGTTCCTTTAAGAGCAATGAAAACATTCATAAGAAAGAAGATGGGTCATACTACGTAGTTTCGGCTAATACAGCCTCATCAGTGACCCTGTAATGATCCGGCAAAGAAAGCCCGAGGAAACATACTGCAATTTTGCGAATTTCTTAATTCTACTCGAACAAAATACTTTAAACAAATTTACGGACAGATATGAATATGCTTGTAATATCATTTTATCATCAAAAATAACTCGTCAGGCTAAGAGATCGCCCTTATGAAGAAAATTTGGTTAGACTTGTCTGTTAAAATCTAGGTCCCCTCAACATTTAAGGTCATATAGAGACGGGACCTCGGTTTTCCAACAACCGGGTGTCAAAAGCTATGGGTCGAACACGCGACCCGACGTTACTAAGCACGTAACTCGATGAATAACGAACATGTTTCAGAAAGTTGGGGTATATTACAGAGAAAACCACCAAAGCAAATGCTAAATCAGACAAGTATAATCATACATACAAAATAAAATATAACATAGAATCAACATACCGTCATGGCTTTATGAAGTCGACACGTTCTTGTGGTGGTGTGGTACTAACATGCCCTGCTAACTATCTTGGCTCACTGCTGACATTGCGATAAATTCTAAAATTTCTATTTATATCGGCCAGACAGGAAAATCATGCATGCCCGTGCTGGCTCGATAAAGTTGAGCGAAATTTAGAACCAGGCTACAATTGTAGCCATGCAGCAAATTTAAGCAGAATAGGGATCTCTACTAAAATCGAATTTACCTTGTAGGATATTGCTACAATTTCCATAGGAACCCATGACATAACATAGCAGTACAATATCACCACAAATAACGCTTTCGGCTAGCTAATATGCATGACACTATTTGGCGATTGTTTTAGCAAAATACATGAAAAAATATACATATAGCCGCCTACTGTAGGGCTAATAACACCGCGCATGAATATATCGTATCATAACTGCACGTTAAGTGCATGGTAAGAAATATTCTGCCTACCCTATTTCTATGGGGCGCACTTTTACTATTTAATCCGTATTTATAGAAATCAATAAATCGAAATATGGATAGCCATAATTCGGTTTATGGATATCCATAAATCAGCCGAATAATGGATATCCATAATTCGAATTATGGATATCCATAAATAATTATGGATATCTATAAATACGGATTAAATAGTAAAACGGCGCCACATATATTTCATCTAAAATACGCGCTGGCTTTGCCATATATTTACTAAAAATAATTTAGACGTGCCGCAGCAACAGATAGGCTTCTGCGTTCTGCGTTCATCTCGTAACAAACGTTTCCCTCTTTTGGCGAAAAAAAAAAAAAAACAGTCACAAATGTTTTTTTCTTTATGCAGCGAGATAGGTCAAGTTGACGCTTACCAAAATAAGAACACCTATATACACAACAATTGTAGGAAATGTTAACATTTGTCTTCCCCTACATTTTCTTGGCCGCGAATTGCAATAATCCGAAATCTATACAGTTGTAGCTTCGTTGCCCAACGCATAATTCGAGGATTAAGAACTTTAGCTGCTTGCATGTAAGACAAAGGATTGTGGTCAGTCTCAAGCAAAAAGCTCTACTCCTTAAAGATATTTGCGAAATTTCTCCAAACCCCAGATAATGGCCAAGCACTCATTTTCTATCACAGAATAGTTTTTTCCCACGAGGCAGAAGTTTCTTCCTGGCATAAGCAATGGGAAGTCGTCCTTCACCTTCAAATTCTTGGAACAAAACGGCAGCTATACCAACACCAGAAGCGTCCGTCCGATTTAAGAACGGATTTCGATCATGAAAGATAGGAAGACGAAGAATAGGACTATTCGTGAGTTTATTCTTCAGTTCTTCAGGGTCTGGAAAGCTTTTTCATGATGGTCCTGCCAATCTGTGATCTTGTTTGGTCTATTATTGGCTCCAATGTCGACTGGAAGCCATTAAGATTGGATAGGTGATACCCCAGTTTATTTCTTACCGTCTTACGACGTCACTGGGAAAGCCCTACAGATAAGACTCCTCTCCGCATATTTACGCAGTGAAAATGCGTTCGGAATAAACAGAATACAGCGCCCGTCTATTTATAAAGCTTTTCAAGGTATCTATCGAAGACGCCGGGCCAAAAATCATTATTTAGGTTATCTTTGAGCCGGCAATTTTACCTATCCACAATTTTCCTGTGCTGTGGCAGGCTTATATGCAAGCGGTTAACCAGTACAGTGCACATTCTCTCGCCAGAAACTGAAAACTGGCCTTCTAGAGAGAATGACGGTAGAAAAGATTTCATGATCTATCTCCACTAAAACATGTTGCCGACCCCGGCAGGTATCGAACCCGCGTGCTCCTGATGACCAGTCAGACGCGTATCCGATTGAGCTACCGAGGCCGGCACAACATGCCTATACGACTATGTTTGCGATACGCCTCGTTTATGCACACCGCGTCTTTCTGCGACAATTTTATGACGCATCATGAAAACACGCCTATATAATTTTGACCCCCTTGAACCCGACTATTATATAGTAAAACTGGGGTTTACAGGGGTAAACCTTATTTTTCTTTTTTTCTGCTCTAAAATATAGATTGTTGGTACTCGTTAGAACCGCCTCGATGAGGCGGTTCTCACGCGTACCCACAATCTATATTTTGAATATAGATTGTTGGTACTCGTTAGAACCGCCTCGATGAGGCGGTTCTAACGCGCACCTACAATCTATATTTTGAGTAGAAATAAGAAAAATGTAACAATTTTTCGCCTAAAAATAGCATTTTTTCGGCGGTAAAGTTTACATATATTTGTATAGGCGTGTTTTCGTAACGGGGCGTATGCCTGGCGTAGGCTTACGTCTACCTTATGGGCTGGTATGGGACAACACTTGGCATTGCTCACAGAGTCGGACGATCGTTTATTTAGCCACGACTTTTGTCCAACAGTATGGCTGATAAGATCGTGTGTGCCGTGGTGCAACTTAGCCTAATTGTGATTGACTGAAATTTAAAGAGTTCGCATCTTTAGTTTCACTTGTCTAGCAGCTTCTTGACAGGTTATTTTGACATAATATTTTCAGTGCACGCTATCACATGACCTCAGATTTATCAGTTTTCATTGTTGTCTAGGGCAGTATATTTTCGTTTTTTTAGCCCTGACTACGACTCCCAAACGCATATGGTACTGACGAAAAAGAGTATACCACCACAGGTAGGTTAGACAGGTTCCACCGTTATCATTATCATACCAATCATTGACTGCCAAGACAGAATATACCGTTATAATTATCATTACCGAAGCGTCGTTATGACAAGAGTGGACAATGCTTTCGCTGACGTCACTTTCAACTTATCTTCGGACAACAGTGTGTGATTTTTTTTCACATAACGATAACAAAGCCCGCGAGCTAAAATGTTGTTTTTCGTAAGTCTTAAACTAGCATTTTTCGGATGAAAATGTTTGATGTTTTTTTTTTTTTTTATTATTCTTATCAAGACGAAAAACGCCTATACAAATGCATTGTAACCTTTATCGCCGAGATAGATAATGAAAATTCTAAGATGAAAAATTGTGATATTTTTTTTCTTTTTTCTGCTCCAAAATTTAGAGTGTGGGTACTCGTTAGAATCGCCTCAGAAATAAGAAAAATAAGGTTTACCCCTGTAAACCCTTGTTTTACTGTATAAAAGTGGGGTTCGAGGGGTTCAAAATTATGTTGGAATATTTCGTGATATCTTGTCAAAATAAAGATTGTGGGTACTCGTTAGAACCTCACGAGTATCCACAATCTATATTCATTACGAAAACATGTCTATACCAATACATTGTAACCTTCATCGCCAAAAAATGAACATTTTAAGATGAAAAATTGTGATTTTTTTCTTATTTCTGCTCAAAATATAAATTGTGGGTACTCGTTAGAACCGCCTCGATGAGGCGGTTCTAACGAGTACCCACAATCTATAGTTTAGAGCAGAAATAACACAAATAATATTTACCCCTGCAAACCCCCATTTTTCTATATAAAAGTGGGGTTCGAAGGGACAGGAATCATATAGGCGTGATTTCGTGATGTTAACCACAAATAAGGAAAATAAATAATACTCCCGTAAACCGCACTTTTCTTCACATATGTGGGGTTTAGAGGGGCGTTTATTAAATTGACTTGATTACTTGATGAGATGGGCCGATACACGGAAAGATCGGGCGGAAAAAATAAAATCTTCACAAAAACTTTTTTTTTTTTTTTTTTTTTTTATTAATTTCATTTTTCACAAAAATGCGGTCAGCAAGGTTGTAAACCAAAGTTAAAAAAAATGGCCGTGTCCAGACAACCAGGCTGTGAGCAGATGCAACAAAAATCATTATACTTACCCCCTCTCTCCCCCCCCCCCCCCCCTTCCCCCAAATGGTTTCAGTGGGGGGCAGGTATTGATATGTCATTTTTCAATGTCGGGTAAAAGTCCCATAAAATTGGAAGCAACGTCTCCAAAATGACCTTTACAGTGCCCTACATCATAGTGTAGTTTATATTTTCTTGTCCTTTGGGACCATTGATTTCATTGCGGATTTTGAAAAAAAAATGAGGGTCACTGATGAGGCTTAATTGGCCAAAACTAGCTAGTCAGGCCCGGAAAACATGCACACTCCATATTTTTCAGTTCTGTGGAGTATTCCTTGCTTCCAAAGGATAACCATTTTATAGAACATATTTGACGGGGACGTTAAACCTCAAATCAAACAAACAAAACAAAATAAACAAGCGAAATCAGCTTGACTGAGCAACAGACAACCTAAACTGTGCTTGACACAATGAATACTCAAAAATATTGCTTACTGGGAACAAAAGATGGGCGGGGCGTTATAAATACATTTTAGTTCTGCATAAAAACTTTGGAAGGGCTACGAAGCAAAATTCATACCACGTTATTTTACAAATTAGCGACGTCCCTGTTTGCATAAAGGCTCAAATGAACTACTATTGTACTCGGTAACTGACGTCGCGATTTAGACGACTTCACTCGTAGTGATAACACACCCGTATGGCATAATGCATTTCTAACATCTCCAAAATGGCTACTTTTCTAATGAAAATACTTGATATTTTGTTTATAAGTATAAATGCTCAAAATATAAATTGCGGGTAATGTCTGGCCCTACGACCTAAACATCCCGCCTTGAGGTGCGTGTTTTGAGTCGTCAATCCATGGACATGATGCTTTATTTCATAGATGGCCCGGCATACTAACCATCTTGTTTCGGCTGCAACATCTACTCCTTTCAATTACAACATTTGGTTTCCAAATTGTCAGATCAAAAGGTTTTGGTTTACCTCTATGTTCAGTAATTCCTTCCTGCTGATTTGCTGCCTTTGCTGCTGATATGGTGCCTTCCTACTGATCAGCAGGAAGGCACCATATCAGCAAGAAGGAATTGAGACTCACTCTTACATGTATGTCATTGATGGAAAGAATGTACTCGATATTTCACAAAGCACTGTGAAGACAAGTCAATCATTATTGACAGTTAAGGCGCCAAGTTTGCAGCTACAGAGTACAGTGGCTGATGTAAATTCCAACCATAATCATCATGACACAATATGTTTGGTGCGACTGACCAATCACTGGTCAAAACTGAGAGGAGGGTGTGCTCTTTAACTGGTACAGTGAACCTTGTGAGTGTCAAAATATATAAGATAAAAGAAACTTGAATGCTATTCATATCTTTAATCTTTACATGACAAAGAAACATTTGACAGCAGTGAAACAAAGCAATGTTGCAGCTAAACCAAAATTGGTAGTAAACCGGATGCTTTTAGCTTTATGAGTGTTACAATATATGGGTATGGCGGCCATTTTGGTCATGTGACCTGGACCTAAAACGGTTCCCCCAATAAATGCGCCTTATCGTAAGGAGCAAAAATATATCTTATACTTTAGTACTGTATTCTGAATCGTTTGCAGGATTAAATGCATTCTTACTTTTCCAATACAAAAGCATATGTGTCAAAGTTGGACCTAGGCATAAAGAATGTCAAGGTCAACCCAGGGTCACAATTTTAGCAATTTATGATGGGCCTACGTCCCAGATGCTATTTATCAAGTTTCGTGGAAATCTGCCCAGTGGTTCTGGAGAAGACTATTTATGAAGAGTTTTTACCATACATGGCTTGGCGGCCATTTTGGTCATGTGACCTAGACCCCATGAGCAATTTTTGGTTTTACCCATCCCATAGAGGCTCCATATGAAATTTGACTTCAATCGGCCCAACGGTTTCGGAGGAGAAGCAGTTCGAAAATTTTCATATTTTTCGCCTCGGCGAGGCTATACTAAATGGAATGTAATATTTGGCAAGTTCATTGGTTAGATCTCATTGATATTTATCAGTATGCCAAAAATTATTTAAATATTCCAATCGGTTAAGTCACTATCACCAATTTTCATAAACGGGTTACGGACGGACAGACAGAATGACACGGTGATTTTAGGGAACTCTTAGAAAAACAACCGACTTCAGTCGGTCGCTTTTTCTGCGGGTCGTGCAATAGACGTACAACAGTAAAACGTGACATAATTGATCGGTTTTCTAATTACTGGTTTACATTTTGCACTGAAATTGCTGATTCATCAACGGGCGTACAAAAAGATAACAAAAACGAATAAAAGCATGTCTATGCCAGATGCTTTCCGTCCCTGGTGAGCCCCTATATAGGTTTTTGAATGAAAGGTGTGTCGTAATCGCATATCTATTTATATTTTACTGCCTTTAATCAATACAATACAATACAATACAAACTGTTTATTCGGCATAAAACATTCACGTTATCAAGTTATTTCGTATTGGCCCAGGTACAGGTCCGAGGTCTGTTTTTGGCCTCGGGCCAATACAGCTGACCGAGGACCTGTAACTGGGTCAATGCGAAATTACTTGATTAATGACAATTTTATTAACTGACACAATTAAAAAAACATAATTATTGATTTTTTTACCTCACTTGAGCTCAGTTAATATTGGTTTACCTGGTGTTAATACAGATGACCTCTGATCAATACAGGATAGTAAATTAATAAAGTGTGTTACATGGATTAAAATATGTACTATTTAACCTGAATATCTTCGTCAAATGGACTTAGTCTGTGGTCTCTTTTCTTTGTTTTGTAATTTTCTCCAAAATAATCACAGCGTTTCCTGACTATTATAATTTTTCGTTTCTTGCTTTTAATACTCATTTTAGCCCATACATCACAAGTGTAAAGATTTAGGCCTGACCCTCCACCAACTTCTCCAGCAAGTCGCATGTCTCTAGCAGAGACATGTTCCTTATATACGTTAGTATTGTCATTTGCACTCAGCAATTTCTAAGCATGGTTGAAAACATGCGAAGCCAATTTTTATTACGGGACCTCCAGTGAACAGGGGAAGAAAAGGTTGTTGTGTCCGTAGTCTAGGTCACATGACCAAGATGGCAGCCATACCCATATATGGTTAAACACTTTGAAGTCGTTTTCTCAAGAACAAAACTGCCGGCGACATAGGAAGTTTGTAAGCAATTAAAGATTGTGTCCCTCCAAAGATTAAAAAAAAGATCCTAGACTAACATGAAGCTTTGTATACAGAGGTTACGTGAAAGGTAAGGTCGGTGATAAGGTACTGTGTAGCTTTCAATGCCGGGGCGTTCTACTGGTTTGGGTTCAGTAGGACAATGGATTATCATCACGAACACACGCCTATTCAATATATTTAGAATTTTGCAACCCCCACCCCCACCCCCAATCCCCCCCCCTCCAAAAAAAAAAACACACAAAAAAAAAACAAAGAAAGATAAAAATTTCCGATAAAAAATATCCGATACATGTACATGTATTTTTTCATATTGTGGGTAATCGTTAGAACCGCCTCAGCGAGGCGGTTCTAACGAGTACCCACAATCTATGTTGTGAGCAGAAATTGAAAAATAGTGTATACCCATATAAACCCCAGTTTCACTATATAAAATTGGGGTTTGAGGGGGTCAAAATTATATAGGCGTGTTCCCTTGATGCAGAGCTTGCAGCAGGTTCGAAATGGGAGCTGAATTTCGTACGAGTGTGTGTATTTGTGTGATCTCGTTCAGTACTTGTAAACCGCTTAGTTCTAAGCCTGTCCACAAACAATTGAGGTAACTGAATGGCACGATATGACCTTTGCTGGTTACTAGGCCACAAAACCGCAACACATAACGAATGCAGGTCCTTAACCATATAAATTGCCTTAACCAATCAATCATCAGTATTCGCTTATATTCGCACGTATTGTAATTTGTGAATTAATAATTATTTTCTTTTGGTAAATAACTGCTGAGTTCGCACAACATATTAAAATACAATAATAAATTGCATGTCCCTTCCAGGGTTCCGTGCAGAACGCAAAAAATGTCATTAGGAAAATTAGAGAGAGAGAGAGAGAGAGAGATGGGAGATAGAGGTACAGAGCGATAAAGAGAAAACATACATTGAGAGGTTTGTTTGTTTGTTTGTTTGTATTGGAGTTTAACGGCCCAGTCAACACTATTTTAGGTCATTTTTGAGCCGGTCAGTTTACCTATCCACACTTTAGAAAACGGAGGTGGATAGTAAGTATGGGTGGAGAGAGCGACAGAAAGTAATGAGAGGGAATGGGGAAGAAACAGAGCCTATGAGGGATGTACAAGGAAGGGAGACTGGGACAGGGAGAAACATTAAAACTTCAGCGACGCTTACACGGCTGACTTGCTTACCATGCTTTACGAAAACACGCCTATGCAAATACATTGGAAACTTTATCGCCGAAAAATCTAAATTTTTAAGATGAAGAATTGTGATATTTTTCTTATCTCTGCTAAAAATATTGATTGTGGGTACACGTTAGAACCGCCTCATCGAGGCGGTTCTAACGAGTACCCACAATTTATATTTTAGAGCAGAAATAAGAAAAATGTTTACCCCTGTAAACCGCAATTTTACTATATAAAAGTGGGGTTCAAGGGGGTCAAACTTATCAAGCCGTGTTTCTTTGTGATGGCTGAGTCGAACCCGTTTTTAGTCCCTATGCAATTCAAATATATTGAGCCGGGGGCACAGCATTTCCTACAATTTACATATGCGCCCAGCGAAGACTCAGATCAGCCTTTGCACCCATATAGTCTGACACCAGTGACTTCTGTTGCTGCATGCAGGAGCATTGGGTCTTGAGCTATCCTTAGAGCGCACAAAGAAGACTCTGATCAGACTGCGTGGATGCGCAGGCTGATCTGAGTCTTCGTTGAGCGCACATGTAAATTGTAGGAAATGCTTTGACCGGGCTCATATATTTAGAATAAATTGTATAACTTTTAAGGACTGTATGTTGCGTATACTCATACGGAAGAAGAGACCGCCCAATCGGAGTCAGTGGAATCCCATTTTCAGTTAATTTGGTTTCCATATTTGATAACTTGTACCCCGATCAGGGGGGCAAAAACGCCATTTTTGGGTATGTTAACAGAAATCGGTGTGTTCAAAAGGTTACTCATCCAATCAAATAGCTTAAACACCATAGTTTAAAAAACATAAAGGTCTAACATTTAACCAATCAAAATTTTGTTAAGTGATTTTCAATACGCAAACACGCCTATACAAATACATTGCCACCTTTATCACCGAAAAAAAATGAAAATTTTATGATGAAAAAAAAATGCGATATTTTTCTTATTTCTGCTCCAAATATAGATTGTGGGCACCCGTTAGAACCGACTCATCGAGGCGGTTCTCACGATTAACCACAATCTATAATTTAGAGCAAAAATAAGACAAATAAGGTATACCCCCGGAAACCCCAGTTTTACTATATAAAAGTGGGGTTCAAGGGGGTCAAAATTATATAGGCGTATTTTCGTGATGTGTTAAAAGTATATTGATCCACGAAGTTGACTGATTAACCCTTTTCTGGCAAAAACAATTATGACCCCGATCGGGGTTCACAGGACTCCGATCGGGGTCTTCAAAATCATTCGGACCCCGTTCGTGTTCTTTGTCGCTGTTTATTTTTGTTATCGTTTGTCTTTGGTGTTTGTGTCGCTTATATTATTTTATTTTAGATAGCCTTTTGGCCATTTTGTGGGAAAGTTACTGTCCTTTTGGCTTTCCGCTATTGATGTTTCCATTAGGTCTGTTGTTTCATGTTTGTGTTTCTTTCCTTTTGGTGTCTCTGATTGGAGCTGAAGGTTGATTGTATCGATTCCTGATCATTGCCTCCACTTCTATTTCACCTGCAAAGTAGAAGTAAAACAAAGATCAGGAATCGATACAATTAACTTACTCCACCCATCAAAGACAAGTCTGTGAAGTGAGTATAGCGCAAAGATTCTGTCATGCGTTGTCGAACCAAAGAATCTCTTCCCCGTTCGATTAGGCATTTCATGTTATAGTTTTGTTGGGAGGTGTGAGGTATTGTATCGATTCCTGATAATTGATTTCACTTTTATTATGTACTGTAACTCCTTCTTAAATATCCTATAGTTTAAACATTTAGGATTTTCATAAACAGATTTCTTTCAGGTTAACTGTTAATTAGTCTGTGTTTAATGGTTTTTGCAATATTTATAGGGACCTCTTTTTGCAGCCACACTTCTGCCTTATTACATTCATGAAAATGTCTTTATTCTTGAAAAAAAAAATAGAATGAAAAAATCGTCATCATATATGACAAGTAACATGTTTTGAAGTTGCTTTTATATTTGTCCGGTTTAGCATCTATTATCCTTTGTCAGTATTCATTATACTAGATTTAATTTCAATGATAAGTGAATGCCTCAAAATGAAGTATAACATTTTATGTTTATTGTTTAGCTTTCAAATCATTTAAATTTGAATACAAAAGTTTTCAAGAATAGCACTATTCTCGTACCGAAACACCTGGAGACATAAAGTACAATAGGACTCACTTTACCATCACAAAGTTGAAGCTGTAAGTCTAAGCTGAAAATAATTTTCTGGTTTTGCAAGCTTTACGCGCGTTGTCCACCATCTTTTGTTATAGTTTAAACAAAATGGTATGGCGATTAACTTTGATAAGACAAAAGCAATGTTAATAACAACAAGACAACGGAGAAACAGGTTAGAGAGAGATGTAAGTGTAATCTTCAATGGCATCCCTCTAACTACAGTATCTAATGAGAAAGTCCTAGGAGTACATATTGACAACAATCTCTTGTGGGGGGATCACATCAGCAAAGTTACAAAAAATGTCTACTAATATATGGCTACTCTCAAAAATTAAGTGCTATTTATCTTTAGAACATAGACTTATGTTCTATAAGGGTTATATCCAACCTCATTTTGATTATGCAAACACTGTTTGGGGAAGCACAGCAAAATATAATATATCAAAAATTGAAAGGCTTCAAAGGAGGGCATGTAGAGTAATTTTGGATTATAACGCAGACAATATATACCAGTCAATGTGTGATTTGAAAATACTGACATTATCTGAAAGGGTATTCTTTAGAAAAGCAAAATTTATGTTTAAAGTTTCTAATGCTTAGACACCTGAATATATCAATGACCTTTTTTCAAGGAGCCAGCAACTTAATCTTGATGGTACAGAAATGCACATATTGCGCTCAATGGCAGCTGATAATTTCGTTCTACCCAAACCCAAGACACAGTTGGACAAGGGCAGTATGGCTTTTTCAGGGCCCATCATTTGGGGTACATGTAGTCTCCCTGCCAAAGTTAAAAATGCACCCTCTGTTGAATCCTTTCATTCTATGTGCATCAAATGGATGAAAAGTTAACAACATTCCAGGCAACTATAAGCTCAATCTAGGGGATCACTGTATATTTTGGTGTGTGTTCGTGAGTGAGGTATGCGTGCATTTTGTGTTTCATTCCATTTATTTCATTCATCAGTTCATTGAAATCTTTGTCTCTTGTATATGTTTAATGACTCACTCACTTACTCTCCACTCCACTCAACTCCACTCCACTCACACACTCACTCACTCACTCATTCATTACTCACTCACTCACTCACTATTATCTACTTTGGTGTGTATGCATTTGTGTATGCTTTTATACAGTATGAGTGTCATTTATTCTTGTTTTCCCTGTAGATTTGTAAATATTTGAGGGCCACAAGGGACATTAGTTTTGTATTAATTGTGTTACCCTCTTGAAATAAAGACTTTATTATTATTATTATTATTATTATTATTATTATTATTATTATTATTAGTTCTCTGAAAGGGTCCATTGTTTAAAAATCGTGCACCTAATTACACTTAGTTATTATAAATGTCTAACATTTAGGAAAAATGTAATTTTAGTCTTGGTTGGGTTCACCTCAAGATCGCATAATAAACAATTTGAATGCATAGAATTTAGAATTGTACGAAGTTAAGAAGCAGACTCAGCACAAATCATTGTATCATCTTTGTACAGCAAGATGATGAAACAGTTTAAGATAAACTGTCATCGTTACTCAAAAGAATATTTGTCATGTCGTTAACATAAATTAAACCATCATCAACATGAAAAATGAATTCAGTATATAAACAAGTCATTCAAAAATGCTGGAAACACCATTTAAGAAATAATCTCACTTTGACTGACACCCAATAACTTGAAAGAAAATTTGACGGGTCTTAATTTTTTTTTTATTAAACAGATTTTACATTGGGATACATGCCATGAATGCTTTTAAACATTTACCATCAATATTGCTGTTAAACATCTTCTTGCATAAGTATACACGGTTAATAAAATCAAACGCATTTTTTTAATTAATGAAGGCACAAAATAAGGTTTTCTGAACAAACAGAGATCAATCAAACACCTTAAACCGAAAAGGTGAATGCTTATTCGTGATTCAGAATTTAACCACATCCTTTAGTTTGGCCAGAACGATAACTATAAAGCGCGGATTATTCTTTATGAAAGCGCGTCAAAGTACAACCAAAAAGCATGGATGCGGATGTGCGGATTAGTGTAGTTGATCATCAAAATAACGCAATGAAAACTAAGAGAGTTGATACCCCTCCCTTTCTTTAGCCAAAACGTGAAAATGGCAATGTGTTGCCCCCCCCCCCCCCCTCCACTCTCCATCTTCTACCGCTCAACAGCTGGTAGCCGGAAGTAGTATTTCAGGCGAAAATATAAGGGTTTTGTAGTTTCACTAGAAGCATATCTTGATACTTTGTATATTGTCCCATATGATATTCATATTTTCTCATTATTCTCAGGTTTATTAACTTGACTTTATTAATATTATAAGCCTGTACTAGATGAAACCATGAAACCGACAGCATTTAATATTTGTTCCTAGAAAGGTTATGCAGAGCATTTTCAAAATAGAAGTGAAGGCAATGATCAAGAATCAATTCAATTACATCACACCTCCCACCCTAGACATCAAAGCGAAAGTAACACGAACATAAAATAACTTCACCATAATGAAAACGTCACAGGAGGAAAGCCAAAATGACAGTGGCCAGTTGTGCAAAGCATCGTTAGCTTAACAAGCTCGTTATATAGTGGTCATAATTTTAACTGTTCTAGCAAGTTTAATATTTAAATTTTTGGTATTTTTGCTGAAAAAAATGTGAGCAGCTTTTGCATTGCAAAAGCTGCTCAGATTTTTGCAGCAAAAATATTAGCATATTTGCCATAATAAATGATCAAAGTTTTAACGATACGTTAACTAACGAGGTCTTTGTTTTGAACAACTGGCCCCAGAACGCTACTTTCCAACAAAATGGCCAAACGGCTATCCAAAATAAAAATATATTAGCAATACATAAAAAATAATGTAAAGACGAACTACAACAATAATAAACCACAACAGAAATACCGCCTTGGAACTCTCACTACAACATTTTTACGGGGCTTGGGGGAGCTTGTGGTTTAAACAAATAATTTGTTCAGTCCGCATGTAGGATTGCTAAATCATTAGTGCAACATCTCCGAGAACATAAAACTCAAACGAACACAAAGATGAAACAATGATGAGGACTTGACAGCATGAAATAACTGCAATGCTGGGGCAAAATAAAACCGACAGATAGACTCCGTTGGGCCAAACGAGAGGCAAAGTCCACAATTGCTAATTCGATAACTAGGTGAGTGAGTGTTTGAAGTTTACGTTTCACCAACAGCTAAAGTCAAACGAAGACGCGACCTCGGTTTAAAGACGCATCCAAAAGTCTGGAGAAACCCGGGATTGATATTGCGTCCTCTGATTAACAAGGCGAGTTGCAGAACCACTACACCACGGAGGCTTCTAAACAATATCTGGGTACCTACTTGTACAGGTAGGTAATTGTAATCCGCGCTTTTTTGTCACTTGGTGTCTGCGCTTATAGACACGCATGTATGTACATGTATATAGTTTTTTCTCATATGTCTAAAGTGGAGCCACTCATTTAGACCTTTATGTCTTTTGAAATGTGGTATTTTAAGCTATTTGATTGCATGACTAACTTTTTGAACAGATTTATTTCTGTTAACATACCCAAAAATGGCCTTTTTGTCCCCCTATCGGGGTACAAGTTACTAAATATGTATTACGCTAGTCGCCTTGAGACCCTTTGGTTTTACAAAGACTTATAAAGGGAAATCTTTAAAAATCTTCTTCTCTGAAACTGCAAAGCCCAGATCTTTGATATTTGGTATGGAGCTTCATCTATTGGACCTCTACCAAGATTCCAAGATTGTTAAAATTATAGCCCTGGGGCCACAAATGCCCCCACCCCGGGGCCCTTTGGTTTTACATAGACTTATATAGATCCGGGGCCATTTGGTTTTGCATGGGCTTATGTAGGGAATACATGTATCTTAAAAAATCTTCTTCTCTGAAACCGCAAGGCCCAGGTCTTTGATATTTGGTGTGTAGCTTCATCTAGAGGACCTTTGCCAAGATTGTTCAAATTATGGCCTTTGTTGATGTTTGGTATGAAGCTTCACCTTTAAAGGTGCATTATTGAGCTATCTGGAAAAAATGCTTCCAAAAATAAAATACATATAGCCGGTATTTTTCTTTAAAACAATACAAATGAATGCATTTTATGCAAAAATGCGAACAATTATGGTGACAGGTAAACGAGTTTGAGAGGGACTCCCTAACTAGGTTTCGCACACTAGTTAGATCTAGTTTTAGTTCGTGACAAAAATAGAATCCCCATATATGACGTTATGCGACGTTCATTTTTGGCATTGTTTGCTTAGGCCATGCCTGAATCGGAACAAATATGACGCTGAATTCCAAGCCATAAATAACGACACTCAGAGACGATACTGTCGCCATGTATGTGTAAAGTGACAGATTTATTTTTAGAACAGAAATTCCGAACACATGTTCAGAGCTAAGGGTAAACACGAATGAAAACGACCATTTTCACAAAGTTCTGAAGCTGTATTTTGCTCCAAAAGTGGACACATGACAAAGGAGTATGCATTGAAGATAAAAACCAGAAAAAAAATTTGAGACCCGGTAGCTCAATAATGCACCTTTAAGACCTCCCTCAATATTATGCACGTTAAAGCCCCGGGGGGGGGGGGGCAATAATGGATCAGATGAGCGATCCAGGACCATCATTGTTTTTTTTTTATTATTATTATTATTTTTTTTTCTTCACAAAAATTATCAATATTCCCCCATAAGTAAACG
Organism: Lucinisca nassula; assembly: GCA_963580285.1. Taxonomy (NCBI): domain Eukaryota; kingdom Metazoa; phylum Mollusca; class Bivalvia; order Lucinida; family Lucinidae; genus Lucinisca; species Lucinisca nassula. Next base: position 88,840,942 of record OY757025.1, on the reverse strand, counting down.
CGACGTCGTTAAGGACGTCGAACGTGTAAGGCAACGAGGCGTCTCGAACGTGTAACGTAGCGAGGCTTCTCTAACTTATTTGCATATTTAACCCACTAGTGAATTACGAAATTTATTACGTAGAGTATATTCATTCTCCTATTTGAAATATGGGGTTTTTAAACCGATGAAGGTAAAACAATCCGATAAAGAAACGAGTGCGAAGCACGAGTTCAATTAACGGATTGATTTACCTCCCGAGGTTTATAAATCCCATATTTGAAATAAGAGAACTGAATAATCTTTATATTACATACACTTCCACAGACAGTTTAGATCTGGAATTTTGGATCTGCAGTTCGGTACAATTGACTGTTTTCAACTTGTATTAACTGGTGAATCAGCGTAGTGTTACAGAAGCTGGTGGAAGATAAAGTGGATGGGTGCCATTTTGAAAGAGCTTTCTAGAGTTAAGAAATAAATCAGCTCTAACTGTGATTTGTTGAGTAATAAATCACGGTTTGGAGGTCAGTTGTAAAGTAGATCAAATCACGAGCGCGTAGGCTCAATATCGGCAATAATATTGTTGTTTCCTTTAAAATCTCACAACCTTTTGCCATTGTTAGAATAAATCCCGCTAAAATTCTCGACTGAAATACATGCATTTATATCCTTTTCTACCGTTTCGATGTGAGAAAATGACGTTCCACCGTCAAACGTCAAGAAAATCGACTAGTAGCGTCATAAATTTACAGTTTTTAATGACGTCACCCGGCACGCTCCTCCGAGCTGTGATTTGTTGCAGAATAAAACACAGCTATTTTCCATTGCCTACACAGGCGCGCTGTGTTAGAATTTTGAATAAAAATAGAAGAAACAAAGTGCTTCAGTGATAAAACAACAAAAATGTGAGATTAAAGACAGCAAAACGTACTCCCAATTCAATGACCATGTCCATGTCCACATTCTGAAGGCCTGTTGATATCTTCTCAGATGCCATTTCGATAACGTCATGAGTAACGTCGACGTGACTGAAACTTTCCCGCGTTTGAATATAACGATTTCACCGCAAACGTGTCCTTACATAAAACCCTAAACGTACAAGCGTATAAACGCCATAATGGCTCAGAACAGTATATGCGACTTGTTTTCGGATTTTGTAAGACACGTTTCTAAATTTATATGCTACGGTGGATATGCTCTGTCAGGATAATGGCCTGCTCATATTTTTCTTAACCCTTTCCCACTCAGGGATTTTGTGATTTTCGCTGATTTTCACAGTGTTGCACCTGACAGCAACTTCAACTAGCCATTGTTTCATAATGGATAGTCTGTTTAGACCAAACTCGGTATGAATGTTCATTGGGCAATATTCTTTCAAATGCAACCTTTCATGACTTGATCATTGTTGTCATGGTAATGAGGGGGCATCTCAAAGTTGGCAAAAAGTGTGATTTCACATGAATTTTTGACCAAATCTTAATCTTCACACAGCTGTCAAGGCAACAATTAAGGGATTTGGCACTGGCCATTTTCACTATTTATCAGCATCAATTTTGAGGCATTTTTGATCCCAGACACCCTCAGATATAAATTTTAGCGGCCGGTTGGGCCATGCACCCAATGTTTTTCGGATGTGAGGGGGGCGTTACCTTCAATTTCCCCCCCCCCCCCAAAAAAAAAAAAAAAACATTTTTAGTGGGGAGGCGCGCGAGAAAACTGGATTCTTTTTAGGCAAACAAAGCGTAAAGCAAACATAACTATCCAGTGGTAGGAAATGCAGATTTTATGTGCTTCTGTGGCTTAAAATGTGGGGTGGGGGTGCACACACCTAAAACACGTATCTGAGTGGGAAAGGGTTAACAAAAGTAAATCTCTTTGTTTTATGGGCAGTTTCATACATGCACATAACATGTTATTTTATCCCATTACGAAAACACGCCTATACAAATACATTGCCACCTTTATCGCCGAAAAAAATGAAAATTTTATGATGAAAAATTGTGATATTTTTCTTATGTCTGCTCAAAATATAGATTGTGGACAGTCGTTAGAACCGCCTCATTGAGGCGGTTCTAACGAGTACCCACAATCTATATTTTAGAGCAGAAATAAAAACAATAAGTTATACCCCCGGAAACCCCAGTTTTACTATATAAAAGTGGGGTTCAAGGGGGTCAAAATTATATAGGCGTGTTTTCGTGATGCTTTAGAAATTACGCCTGTCATATAAGACATATTTTGTTAAAAGGTTGTATTGTCCAACCCTTTGATTGGTGTCATTCTTTTTTTTAAATGATCGACAAGAGTTTCTTGCTAACATGCACATAACATAACTTTATACAAATAAGTATGGTTATTATTTCCTACTGAGATATTCAGCTCCCACATTTTCCTGCCCTCTGATGGCTAGGATTCTGTAGCGATAGGGCTGGATTTTTAACGCCCATCGCGACATATTTTGTTAAAAGGTTGTATTGTCCAACCCTTTGATTGAAGTCATTCTTTTTTTTTAAATGATCGACAAGAGTTTCTTGCTAACATGCACATAACAAAGCTATAAACAACTTTATACAAATAAGTATGGTCATTATTTCCTACTGAGATATTCAGCTCCCACATTTTCCTGCCCTCTGATGGCTATGATTCTGTAGCGATAGGGCTGGATTTTTAACGCCCATCGCGACATATTTTGTTAAAAGGTTGTATTGTCCAACCCTTTGATTGAAGTCATTCTTTTTTTTTAAATGATCGACAAGAGTTTCTTGCTAACACGCACATAACAAAGCTATATACAACTTTATACAAATAAGTATGGTTATTATTTCCTACTGAGATATTCAGCTCCCACATTTTCCTGCCCTCTGATGGCTAGGATTCTGTAGCGATAGGGCTGGATTTTTAACGCCCATCGCGACATATTTTGTTAAAAGGTTGTATTGTCCAACCCTTTGATTGAAGTCATTCTTTTTTTTAAATGATCGACAAGAGTTTCTTGCTAACATGCACATAACAAAGCTATATACAACTTTATACAAATAAGTATGGTTATTATTTCCTACTGAGATATTCAGCTCCCACATTTTCCTGCCCTCTGATGGCTATGATTCTTTAGCGATAGGGCTGGATTTTTAACGCCCATCGCATGATACGTAGGTTAAATCATTACCTAGATTTAACCAGTTCTTGGTACAAGGTGCATCGCCACCTGATCGGGGTGATAACCTGCGAAAGGCATCCTTTCTAAAGAACCCTGCCAAACACCACTGTTATGCATAAACCTACGACAAACGTCACGCGATTTGCCGTTACGATAACACATCCGTGTGATATAGTACATTTCTCAAACCTCAAAAAGGCCATTTTCTAATGAAAATAAGTGATTTTTTACTTATTTGTACTCCAGTCATAGGTTTTGGGTGCTCGTTAGAACCGCCTCATTGAGGCGGTTCTACAGTCATAGGTTTTGGGTGCTCGTTAGAACTGCCTCATTGAGGCGGTTCTAACGAGTACCCATAACCTATGTTTTGGAGCAGAAATAAGGAAAATAATGTTTACCCCACCCCCTAAACCCCAGTTTTCTCTGTATAAAGTGGGGTTTAGGGGGTCTTTATTTCACGGACTTGTTCACGTGATGAATGCCTTGCAATACCGCCACAAAATTCAGGCCAGTAAAACGCAGAGAATTCTCTGTTTATAGTTTTCCTTATACCCAAGTGACCGGACAATACAGATTCATGCGCAAGTTTCATAACTGTCTCCCTTAAGTCTGAAGGAACAACACGTTGTAAGGAAGTTTTTTGCCTGATGTGAATTGTCTATACATCAAATCATCTTTACACACAAAATGGGTTTCATACGGAACCCGGTAAGGGACATGTTTTATTTCTTTTAATATGTTGTGCGAACAAGATATTATGTTGTGCGAACAAGATATTATCTTGTGCACACAAGATAATATGTTGTGCGCACAAGATATTATATGTTGTGCGAACAAGAAATTATGTAGTCCGAACAAGATAATAACTTGTGCGCACAAGATAATATGTTGTGCGAACAAGGAATCATTTTGTCCGAACAAGATAATATCTTGTGCGCACAAGATAATATGGTCCACACAAGATAATATCTTGTCCGCAAAAGATAATATGTTGTCCGAACAAGATAATATCTTGTCCGCACAAGGTCTTGTGCGCACAACTTAAATAAAAAAAATCATGTCCATTCCCGGGTTCCGTAGTTTCACCTCCGTTCAAACCTTTAGTGACAGATACAGTACCAGATTGAACTTTTTGCCTTAATAGGTCCAATGAGGGATCATTTTCCCGGGCAAGTTTCAAAGCCGTAATAGGTCCAATGAGGGAACATTTTCCCGGGCAAGTTTCAAAGCCTTAATAGGTCCAATGAGGGATCATTTTTCCGGGCAAGTTTCAAGGCCATAATAGGTCCAATGAGGAATTATTTTCCTGGGCTAGGACAAGTTTCAAAGCCTTAATAGGACAATGAGGGATTATTTTCCTGGGCACGTTTCAAAGCATTACGCAAACACGCCTATACAAATACATTGCCACCTTTATCGCCGAAAAATTAAAAATTTTATGGTGAAAAAGTGTGATATTTTTATTGTTTATGCTCAAAATATAGATTGTGGGCACTCGTTAGAACCGCCTCATCGAGGCGGTTCTAACGAGTACCCACAGTCTATATTTTAGAGCAGAAATAAGAAAAATAAGATATACCCCCGGAAACCCCAGTTTTACAATATAAAAGTGGGGTTCAAGGGGGTCAAAATTATATAGGTGTGTTTTCGTGATGGCCTCCTTGTCACGATTCACAATTTGTTCTAGAAAAATGGACAAAACAGGCAGCTTTGTCCCGTCAGTGCTACCAATAACCAAGTCGTAAAGTGTATCATCCAAGCATAAATACTCGTATGTTCTATAAAAGGGTTATCCTCTGGAAGCAAGGAATACATCACAGAACTGGAAAATATAAAGTGTACATGTTTTCTGGGCTAGACTAGCTAGTTTCGGCCAATTAGGCCTCATCAGTGACCCTCAAATATTTCCAAAATTCCACAATGGAATCAATGATTCCAAAGGACAAGAAAATATAAACTACACTATGATGTAGGGCAGGGAGACATTTTACAGCCGCCACACATTCCCAGACACCAGCTGTAGTGACGTTAAATATGATCTATAAAAGGGTTATCCTCTGGAAGCAAGGAATACATCACAGAACTGGAAAATATAAAATGTACATGTTTTCTGGGCCAGACTAGCTAGTTTCGGCCAATTAGGCCTCATCAGTGACCCTCAAATATTTTCAAAATTTCACAATGGAATCAATGATCCCAAAGGACAAGAAAATATAAACTACACTATAATGTAGGGCAGTAGTACCTCAGTAGTACCTTTGACAAAAGGACAATCTATGTCAATTAGTGCCATAGGACATATAGTAATATTGCGCTATTAAGACCACCTAAAATTAAGAATGATTCTGCCCTAAAAGACTTATTTTGAACAGTGCAGTTACTTTTACTTTGTGTTTTCTGCACACAGTGTCCCCTGGTCATGGACCACCTTTGGGACTGTTCAAAAGTGGACTTTTGAACAGTCCCAAAGGTGGCCTTAATGTAGGAATTTCACTGTATATTGATAGTTTGATCAATCAATGTGACCTCAGATTCCTTATCAATCAGTTGATCATCAGATACCAAACATCTCCGAATTACCACATCAGTACACCCAGTATCTCGGAACACAACTACCTTTTTCTCATTTACAATACCAGGAGCTGTGGGTAACCTAGATTTCAAGAAATAACAAACCCCTTCCTTATCCTTATATAAAGAAGTTTTGGCCCCCGCCGATCGGGGCTTGAAGAAATAGATGGGCGGCATGAGGCCTCCACGTACAGCTGAAACCGACCGCACACGAGTGCTGGTAAACCGCTTAGAGGATCTAAGACTGCCCAGGCAAAGCGGTGCGAGTCGGATCATCCATGCTTATACACCCTATTAGTTTCATTGGGCCACAGGGCTTGAGATGTCATTTCATCTCAGTGCCGGTAAAAGTCCCACAAAATTGGAAGCAACGTCTCCAAAATGAACTATACAGTGTTGACGGGGACGTTAAACCTCAAATCAAACAAACAAACAAACAAACAAACAAACAAACACAAAGAAGTATCAACAATACCATTTTCACAGGATAAGCACTTTGAACATCATGATCAAAAATAGAGGCACTGTTATTCTTTCTTTTAGCACTACAAAAGTTTATCTGATGGTCTCCCTTAGGTGTATTACTGCTTTTATTCTGATGCATTCCCCTACCGCGCCCGCGATGATCTCCCCGCGTCCGCGGATAGCACCACGACCAATGTTATGGTCAGCTGTATTGTAAGCCGTTTTATTGTCCTCTACATTCGCGCTCGAAACCATCTTACGGCTAAGATGGTTCCAGCACTTAACTGTTGAGTGCGCCTTACCGCATATCCTGCACTTTATATCCGATTTCTTACCGGTAGCCCCCTCATTACTCTTACTTAGATCGTTGGGCCTGCTCAGAGCCCCATTTTCCGCCAAGTGCTGCCTTCGACACACAGCTGAGGACACAGCCTCTCGCCTCCGCAAAGAGGTCAGCTTCCCTAGCCATGTCAGATAGACTTTAAAACTCCCTTGGCTTCAAATGAAGATATAAAACTCTGCAACACTCCAAAAACTGATCCCTTGTCATCATAGACTGCGTCATATGATTCCCCAATATTACCAAGGGATAACCACTTATCAAAATACGAGGGTAGGCTGAAAAGTTCTGAGCCTGACTAAGATCCAATGGTTTTCCATGCTGAAAGTGCCCTATTTTTTCAATATAGTCTCCCTTCTTTTCCACACACTTCTTTAAGCGATGGTGGAGTTCTTGGATCCAAGTGGTATAGAAGGTCTCATCTTGGTCTCTGAAAAATTCCTCCACAGCAGCGTTCACCTCCTCGTCAGACCGATAATGCTGCCCAGCCAAGTGCTTTTTCATGTTTGGAAACAGGAAATAATCTGATGGAGCTAGATCAGGTGAATACGGAGGGTGATCGACAAGTGTGAAGCCACAGTCATGCACAGCAGCCATTGCGACAGCCGATTTATGAGCAGGCGCATTGTCCTGATGGAACAAGACCCCTTTTGTCAATTTTCCGGGTCGTTTAGCCATAATTGGTTTTCGCAATTGTTTTTGCAGATCTTCATACTACTCACCATTAATTGTTCTGCCCTTTTGAAGGTAATCTATGAACATTATACCCTTGGCATCCCAGAACACTGATCCCACCACCTTCCCTGTAGAGGAGACGACCTTTGCCTTCTTTGGAGGGGGTGAGCCAGGGTGCTTCCATTGCATGGATTGTCTTTTGGTCTCTGACTCAAAATAATGAACCCAACACTCATCCTGAGTGACAAAACGGTCAAGAAAACCATCTTGGTCTGCTTCAAAAATAGCCAAGTTGGCTTGTGACAGGTTCAGTCTGGTCAACTTTTGGCCAGGCGTCAAAAGCCGTGGCACCCATCTTGCGGAATCCTTCGACATTCCTAATTCACTGTGTAGAATTTCCTCTACTCGTTCACGGGAGATGACAACCGTGTTAGCTAACTGATTCACAGTTTAACGCCTGTCATCCATCACGGCCCTGTGCACTTGGCTGATGGTTTCCTCAGTTGTTGCCGTTGTGGGTCCTCCACAACGGTCATCATCTTCAAGGCTGTCCTTGCCCATCTTAAAATTTGCTGCCCACCTTTTTACAGTTGCATACGAAGGAGCATCATCCCTTAATGTAGCAACCATATCAGCATGAATGTCCAAAGGAGCTAACCCCTTTTTATGGAGGTACTTGATGACACCGCGATACCAGATTTTGTCCATTTTCTCAAAAACGTGCTAGTATCAGTTTTCAAAGTCTAGAATTTCTATGTTATTGCAGGTAACCTTGAACGCATTTGAGTCAAATCAAGTAATAAAGGTTTGGATTTAATGAATACAAAATTTCATGGCTGTTCGATGCCTGCTTCTTGGTCAGGCTCAGAATTTTTCAGCCTACCCTCGTAACTTCTCAGTCTGCCACTGAACTGCATAACTGTCTCGCTCCTAATTTATCTCTCGTAACGAAACTTTTTTACGGAAACCTCGTTCAGTCATGGCGAGCTTCTTTGAGCTCAACATAATCATTTGCATCTTCATTTGAAAGTCTATCATAAACTTCCAGAGCACGTCCTTTTCACGATTCACTAAGATTTATAGCCCAACGATCTGTTTTCCATCTATTCTCGGTCGCGTATTTTATCAAACCGCGAAATATAGCTATCCATCTTATCCTCGGCCTCGTCAAAGTAAGGCAACTAAGGGTCCTTAGCCCGTACTGCTTTTTCGGTCTTCTGGTGCGCGATTTCCACGTTTGACTGCAAACGCTCGCTTGTGCGTTAGAAAAGAGACCGTTCTAACTAGTACCTAAAATCTATATTTTTGACCATTACGAAAACCTATTCCCTATTCCCATATATTGGTAAAATTTTAGCACCAAAAAAGGAAATTTTTGGATAAAAACTTCTGATATTTTTCATATTTCTACTCAAAACATAAATTGTAAGTACAAGTTAGAACCGCCTCATCGAGGCGGTTCTTACGAGTTCCAACAATCTATATTTTAGAGTTGAAATAAGAAATATAATGTTTACCCCCTGCAAACCCTAGTTTTACTATATAAAAATAAGGTTGAAATTACATATGCGTGTTTTCGTGATGCCGCAAATAACATCACGAAAACACCTAAACATTTTTTTTATATTTCTACTCTAAAATATAGATTGTGGGTACTCGTTAGAACGGGACGGTTCTAACGAGTACCCACAGTCTATATTTTTCAGCAGAAATAAGCAAAATATAACACTTTTTCACCGTAAAAGTTTTTTTTTCGGCGGTAAAGTTTACAATGCGTTTGTAGAGGCAAGTTTTCGTTATGGAAATAATTTATCCTTACGTAAAATAGAAGTGAAGGCAATGGTCAGGAATCAATACAATTAACCCACAGCTCCCCTTCCATCAGTGACACCAAAGGGAAAGAAACACAGACATGAAATAACTAGACCCTAATGGAAACATCAATAGCGGAAAGCGAACAGCACGGTTGCTTTCCCACAAAATGGCCAATTAGCTATCCAAAACAAAATAATTTAAGCGATCCACGCACTCAAAAGACAAACCATAACAAAAAACAAGAAAAATGCCCAATGGCATTAATTTCAGTACTGCTTTGACATCAGCAAAGCTGCAACCTGCAAGAGCTGGCAGAAGGCAACATAGCTCGCCAACAGGGGCCTAAATTAAACAGGTTATCCAGAATAAAATTTCAATCATGCAGTTTTTTTTCTCCCAAAAATGACATTTTGTTTTGTAAAAGAGCTCAACAGACTGCAGCAATACATACCCAGAATTTGTGTGAAGCACTACAGCGCTGACAAAGGCTTTCTAACAATAGACAGCATGCATCTGTGCATGCATGCATGTGTGTGCATGTGCATGCATGCATGTGTTCATGTATGCATGCATGTGAGTTCATGCATCTATGTGTGAGTGCATGCATGCATGAGTGGGTGCATGCATGCCTGCATGACTGTGTGCATGCATGCATGCATGCATGTGTGTGCATATATGCATGAGTTATGAGTGCATGCATGCAGTCATGCAGGCACGTGTGAGTGTGTGCATTTATGCAGTTGTGAGTGCATACATGCATGTGTGCATGCATCCTTGAGTGCAATCACATGCGCGTACATTCATGAGTGTGTGTGCATGCGTCCATGACTGCATGCATGCATGAGTGCACGTATGTTTGTGCATGCAAGCATGCATGTTTACATGCATGCATGTGTGCATACAAGTGTGTATGAGCATGCATGCATGAGTATAATAATAATAATAATAATAATAATAATGACTTTATTTATAGAGGAAGCTCAGTTGGAATAATCCAATCTTCCCTGAGGTCCTCTCTTCACATATACATTATATACAAATTATAGACATGCAATTAACACAAACAAATATACAGGAATATAAATGAAATTCAAGTAATTAATTTATCTCTGTCTTTTAAACCATTCTAAATACTGATGCTTAAATTGCTGAATTGACCCTGCTTGTTTTACATTTGCTGGAATGGAATTCCAAAGTTTGGATCCAGAGTAGGATAAGGAATTTCTAAAACATTCAAGATTTGGCTTTGGCACATAAAGCAGGTTTTCGGAAGTTGATCTTAAATTTCTTTCATGCACTTCTGTAGTATACTGAAATAATCCAGGCAAGTAGTCTGGAGCTAGATTGTGAAAAATTTTATACATCAAAAGGGCCTTCTGGTATTGGACTCTGTCAGGAAATTTCATCCATTGTAGTTGCTCAAACATTTCATCCGAAGGTGCATCTATATCTTTGTCAAGAATGCACCTTGCTGCTCGTTTCTGGAATTTTACGACAGAGTCTGTTAGTTCAAGAGTTGTATTACCCCAAATGATGCAACAGTAGTCTAGATGGGGAAGAATGTATGCATTATAAAAGAGTTTCCTGACCGGTATAGATAAATAACATTTTATTCTACTCAGAAGGTAGAGTAGAGAATTGCACTTTTTTATGGTATTTTCAACCTGTGAAGTCCAGCCTAGCACATTGTCAATATTAATTCCCAGTAACTTTTCATTTGTTGATAAAGAAATGGTCTCATTTTTTATCTTTAATAATTAGAGGAGGATTTGACATAATATGATTTACTTTTGGTTTGGAAGAAATAAACATTGCTTTGGTCTTTGAGACATTTACTACCATATCATTAGTGCTACACCAGTTCATGAAATTTGACAGGTCAGCATTTAAACTGTTTGTGAGAATTTTAATAGAAGAATCCGATGATGAGAGAGTTGCATCATCAGCAAATAGGTCAAGAATACAGAACTGCAAAGATAAAGGCAGGTCATTAACATACATAAGAAAAAGGAGGGGGCCTAATACCGAACCTTGAGGGACCCCAGCCTTTAATTCCTTTGGTGCAGATAATTTTCCGGAAATGTGAACCTGTTGGAACCTGTTTGCCAAGTATGACTTGAACCAGGATACAGTCGTTTCATTAAATTTATATGCAGTCAGCTTTTGAATCAAAATATCATGATTGACCAAATCAAAAGCCTTTGACAGGTCTAGGAATACTGTTCCAACAGTTTCATGGTTGTTTACAGATGTCAGCCAGTTGTCAACAATTTTAGTCAGTGCTGTTTGACATGAATGAAGGCGCCTGAAACCCGATTGTAACTCGTATAACAGGCTATATTTTTCTAAGAAGGAAATTATGCAATTGCTGACATGTCTTTCCAATATTGAAGTGAGAACAGGTAAGACAGAGATAGGTCTATAATTATTTACATCTGTTTTAGTTCCACGTTTGTATACTGGAGTTACTTTTGCCTTTTTCAGCATGTCAGGAAATGTTCCATTTTGTATACTTAAATTAAAGATTTTTGTCAAGGGTTTGGCTATTGCTGGAGCTGCTATTTTGAGGTATTTAGCACTGATATCGTCAATACCTGTGGCTTTGTTTCCAGTTAAATTCTGCAGTTGTTTTTGAACAAAAGAGTTATCAACCAAAGATATGCTGAACTGTGTTTCACTGGGTACTTTTCGGCTAACATAGCTGTTTAGCCGATTTGTATTTAGGGGTTCTGTGGACTGGCTTAAATGTACTTCTTCATGGACTGAAGTGAAATGATTATTAAATCTATTAGCCATGGTTTCCGGATCCAAAATTGGGTTGCCATTCTCATCATCAATAAAGTTTGTAGAGTATTTGACAGATTTACCAGTTATGTCATGGAGATTCTGCAAAGTATGAGCATGTATGCAAGGGTGCATGCATACATTTATGCATGAGTGCATGTATGGATGAGTGCATGCATGCGTGCTTGTGGGCATGCATGCATGCATGTGTGCATGTAAGTGTGTATGTGCATGCATGCATGAGTATGAGCAAGTATGCATGCACGCATGTATACATGTATTCATGCATGCATGCATCAGTGCATGCATGCATGGTTGCACGTATGTGTGTGCATGCATGCATGTTTGTATGCACACATGCATGCATAAGTCACTTGTGCATGCATGCATGTGTGCATGTATGCGTACATGCATGTCTGAGTGTATGCATGTATGTGTGAGTGCATGCATGCATGAGTGCATGTGTGCTTGTATGCATTTATGTGTGCTTGTATGCATGCGTGAGTGTACATTTATGCATGTGTGTGTGCGTGTGTGCATGCATGCACCATGGTTGTGTGTGCATGCATGCATGTGTGCAGTTAAGTGTGTGAGTGCATGCATGTGTATGTACATGCATTCCTGAGTGTGAGCATGTCTAAGTGTGAATGATTGCATACCGTCCAAACGTGCGTACATGTACGCATGATTGCATACCGTCCAAGCATGCGTACATATACCAATGATTGCATACCGTCCAAAAGCCATTTTCTTATGAAAAAGAGTTAAACAGACTGCAGCGATTGAAAGAGAACCAAAAAGTACCCACAAGTACCCAAACCTTTGCATTGTTCAAAACGAAATTTATATATATGACAAAAAAAGAAGAAATTTAACAAACGTGCAAGTAATAATAACGTTTATGTGTTTTTAAGAAAGAAAAAAAGAAAAAGAAAAGAAAAACATTCCTCCTACTGGAATTGAACCCAGGACCTTTCTGGTTCAGAGTTCAGCACTCTATCAACTACACTATGAAGCTTGCAACTGAAGTAAGGGAGGTAATAGAGAGCAAACTTCTTAAATAAACTTAAGTTCGAAATCAAAACTTTGGTCCCTGGTGCCATAAACGGATTGCATAAGAAAGAGGTACTATCAATGAAGCAACAGTTCTAATATGTAAGCAATCCATCGAAGAATAAAGGTAATATATTACTTTGAAAAAAAAGGTTAACAAAAAGGTAAACCTCGGACGACGCCCGCCCGACGCCCACCCGACGCCCGCCCGTCGCCTGACGCCCGCCCGCCCGGACATCGCTATTTCAAAGGACGTTTTTTTTTTTTTTTTTTTTTTTAAACCCGTCCATTGAACTGCGACAGAATAACCGCCTTGGAACGGTCAGTGAAACGAATTCCACTGGATTCCGTGGCGATTTTAATGCATATAATTCTGAATATGTTTTAACTTCAGTTTACGGAACCCGGGAAGAGACATGATTTTTTATTTTTATTATGTTGTGCGAATAAGATAATATCTTGAGCGAATAAGATATTATCTTGTTCGGACAACATATTATCTTGTGCGAACAAGATATTATCTTGTGCGGACAAGATATTATCTTGTTCGCACAACATATTATCTTGTGCGGACAACATAATATCTTGTTTGCACAACATATTATCTTGTGCGCACAATATATTAAGTTGTGCGAACAAGATATTATCTTGTCCGCACAAGATAATATCTTGTCCGCACAACATAGATCTTGTGCGGACAAGATAATATCTTGTGCGCAAAAGATAATATCTTGTCCGCACAACTTCCCAAGCTCTATGTTGTGCAAACAAGATAATATGGTGTGCGAACAAGATAATATCTTGTCCGCACAAGATATTAAGTTGTGCAAACAAGATATTATCTTGTCCGCACAAGATAATGTGTTGTCCGCCCAACATAAATTATGTTGTCCGCACAAGATATTATCTTGTCTGCACAACATATTATCTTGTTTGCACAACTTAATATCATGTTCGCACAACATATTAAAAAAATATGTCCCTTCCCGGGTTCCGTATCACTTTGTATCATTAGGTGCGGGTTTTGTTTTGTAAAGTGGACAAAAGTGTTTAAGTGCATAAAACCCACTTTTTTTTCGGTAACCTGACGAGCAGTAAGTTCTTTTCATTAAAAATACCCATTTAAGACGGGGTTATACATTAAACATCTGATCATTTTGAGTCTTCTGTAACCATTACGAAAACGCGCCTATACAAATACATTGTAAATTTTACTGCCGAAAACATGAAAATGTTGAGATGAAAGTCCGATTTTTTTCTTGTTTCTGCTCAAAATATAGACTGTGGGTACTCGTTAGAACCGCCCCATCGAGGCGGTTCTAACGAGTACTCATAATCTATATTTTAGAGCAGTCAGCCTCGATAGCGCAGTGGTTAACGCGTTCGACTCATGATCGAGAGGTTGTGCGTTCGAATCCCGTACCCGGTATCGAGGTGTGTCCTTGGGCAAGACACATAATAAGCAGATATAAAAAAGTAAGGTTTACCCCTGTAAACCCTAGTTTTACTATACAGTCGAACTTCAATGGCTCGAACACCTTTGGGACCTCGAAAATCTGTTCGAGACTTGGGTAGTTCGAGCCACTGAGGTTACTGTCAGGAGGTGTAACGAGATACTTTAAGACATCTTTTCGGTGTTCTATAATGAACACGTATGCTGTGTGTACTCATTAGAATCGCCTCGATGAGGCGATTCTAATGAGTACATACAGCATACATTTGCAAGATAAAAGACTAAAATCTCCTTAATTATCCCCCACTATTTCTTATGTAGAAGATTTCGCTAGGGGCTCAAGAATGAGTTCGATGCATACATGGTAAAGGAGCCATCGGTGTTCGAGCCATCGAAGTTCTACTGTATCAAAGTGGGTTTCGATGGGGTCAGGATTATATAGGCATGTTTCCCTGATGATAACGATAATGCAACACGTGCTAAAATGGAGTTCTTCTTATCTCTGAAATTGGCATTATTCGGTTGAGAATATTTGATAAATTCTTATTTCTTGTCCAAATATAGATTTTGGGTACTATTTAGTACGGCCTCAAATAGTCGGTTCTAATGAATACCTACCACATCACGAAAACACGCCTATATAATTTTGACCCCCTTGAACCCCACTTTTATATAGTAAAACTGGGGTTTCCGGGGATTTACCTTATTTTTCTTATTTCTGCTCTAAAGTATAGATTGTCGGTACTCGTTAGAACCGCCTCGATGAGGCGGTTCTAACGAGTGCCCGCAATCTATATTTTGAGCAGAAATAAGAAAAATATCACAAATTTTCATCTTAAAATTTTCATTTTTCGGTGATAAAGGTGGCAATGTATTTGTATAGGCGTGTTTGCGTAATGATCTATATTTTGACCGCAAATAAGGAAACTAATTAATACCACCGTAAACCCCACTTAATTCTATACGTATAAATAGGGTTAAAAGGCGTGTTCCGTAACCTGGCGAGGAGAATTTAAGAATTTAAGACAGTGATCCCGGGGACGGATTTTTCTGTCCGCCCCTCATACCCATATAGGATTCTGTTTCTTGCATACCTTTCATTTCTTAGCGCGGATTTTTAATGCTGCAGTCGCTTCGAGTACCGACTTCAGCCATTTTTTATGGCAGTACAGAAATGTTTAGTGACGTCGCGTAACGTGCTGCGACGTCAACCTTAACGACCGCGCATACGAGGCCGTAATCAACCAGTGCATTTAGCAAACACGCGATTATATTCGGTTTTCGGTCGGAACAGCAGGGTCAGAACATAAATGTCTATCCCACGGTAAAATTACGGATTTGCTTGTCTGGTGTGCAAGAACAAAACATCCATTACCCATTATTTGAAGAAAAAAAA
Organism: Lucinisca nassula; assembly: GCA_963580285.1. Classification (NCBI taxonomy): domain Eukaryota; kingdom Metazoa; phylum Mollusca; class Bivalvia; order Lucinida; family Lucinidae; genus Lucinisca; species Lucinisca nassula. The sequence continues at coordinate 88,825,251 of OY757025.1, read as the reverse complement.
ACAACAAGATTGATCATTTGCATATGCATCAAAAGTTAATTTTAAAACATGAAAGGTTGCACATGTGACAAATGCATATTGGTCCCGTCAAGCGATTTTGGTACTTATCGCCTATGCGAGCAGCGAAGGTTCAGGCAAGCCTGCGCATCCGCGCAGTCTCGCCAGAACCTTCGCTGCTCGCTCATACAAGCAGTGGATCAAGAGGAACCTTCAGACAGAAAGCCATATCCCTGGCCCCTCTAAATGGCTGGGCATGCGCAGTTAAAATTTGTCATGACGGAATGCTCGAAGACACAAATTCGCTTGGCGGGGCTCATATTTCTTCGTATATAAGAGATCCATCAACAGATGCATCTACCCTGCTATTCTGGTTCATCGTTTCCACACGGGCTGACTCGGGCACTGCGAAAATGGATTTTTCACCCATCGTTTTACTGTTTGTTTCCTTTCTAGGATTTGTCCATGGTAAGTTGTGCTGCTATAATTATAATTATTATTTTTATTTATTATTTGAATTATTATTATTATTATTATTATTATTATTATTATTATTATTATTATTATTATTATTATTATCATATGGCCCCGGCCCGTCGGGGCATAAAGAAACAGATTGAACTGCATGGTGCATCCACGCAGCGCTGAAAGTACTGGTAAGCTCCAAAATGACCTAAATGGTTTTGACGGGGACATAAAACCTCAAATCAAAAATAATTATAGGTATATTTATATAATAATTATTATAATTGTTTTATTATTATTATTATTATTATTATTATTATTATTATTATTCACATGTTATACAGTAGAACTTTAGAGGCTCGAACTCAAATGGTTCGTTTACCACGGATAAGTCGAACCTGTTCTTGAGTCCGCAAATACGAAATTGTTTGTTTGTTTGATTAAGTTTTACGTCCCACCAATAGCTAAGGTCATACGGCAGCGGTACCTCGGGTAACAGACTCATCCGAAAGTCTGGAAAAGCCCGGGATCGAACCCACGACCCAATGTTTATGGGGCGAGCAGTAAAACCACTACACCACGGGGTTTCTATTGAGGGATAATAAAGGAAGATTTTCTTCATTATCTTGCAAAGGTCGAGAAGGTAAGAATATAAGAATCTTATATGGGTGTGAGGGGTGGATGGAAAAATCCGTTCCGAGGGACACTGTCCGGCATCACGAGGCTTGCCGAGTGATGCCGGACACTGATCCCGAGGAACGGATTTTTCTATCCGCCCCTCACACACATATAGGATTCTTTTTCTTGCATACCTTCCATTTTTAGCGCGGATTTTTAATGCTTCAGTCACTTCGGTTACCAACGTCCGCCATATTGTGATGACACTACAGGAATGTTTACTAACGGCACGTAACGTGCGTGACGTCAACCTTGACGACGGCGAACGAGGTCGTATTCAACCAGTACATTTATCAAACACGCGGGAATATTCGATATTGGGTCGGAACACCAGTACGAGGACTGTTCAAATATGAATGCAACTAAGCACATAAAAATGATTCCGTGATAGATTTCGATGAAAAATTTATTTTGTCCCCTCAAAGTATTCCCCTTTGACAGATATACAAACTTTCAGTCTTCTGATCCAATCATTGAATGCATTTTGGTAGTCTTTTCGAGGTATACTATGAAGGCACTGGAATATTGCAGAACCGAGGTGTTTGCGCTGTACAAATTTACGACTAGAAAGGTATTTTGTCAGCCGCGGCAACAAAAAAAGTCATACGGGGCAAGGTCAGGGGAATACGGTGGGTGAGGTAGTTCAACAACCTTTTTCTGCTTCAGATAGTCTTGCACAATGAACGCCTTATGCGATGACGCATTGTCATGTAGCAATCTGACATTGGCCAAACCAGTTACAGGTCTTCGTTCTTTGAAATATTTCTTCAATTTTCGAAGAACTTTATTCTTGTAAAACTTCGCATTTACAGATTTGTCTTTAGGCACAGCAACCTGAATAGCAGGGCCCTGATTTGAAAAGAATATGGCATACATTACCTTCTTGACGCTCATGGTCCGCTTTGCAATGCATGGTCTTTTGCAATACTTTTTTGCCCATATTTTGTTCTGAATCTGTCGTTTTGGCTCAAAAAAGTGAACCCATGTCTCGTCACCTGTGACGACATTAGCGAAAGACCGTGCATTGTAATTTGGAAACTTTCTAAGCAACTTCTTGGCGCACTGAACGCGTGTCTTTTTCTGCTCATCTGTCAACAGATGGGGAATCCATCTAGCACGGATCTTTCTCATTTTCAAATCCCGTTTCAGAATTGTATGAGCTGCTCCTAATGAGATGCCAACCATACTAGCTATTTGCCTAGTGGTGTATCGTGCATCGGTAGCAACTATGTCTTTCACTCTAGCAACCATCTTGGCAGATGTTGCTCTTTTTGGCCGACGATCATGTGGTGCATCTTCTGTTGAGCCTAGCCCACAGCTGAATTTCTTACACCAACGAAAAACTGTCGGAAAAGACATTTCATTATGCCAATAAACCGAACATATTTCAAAAATGTCTTTGCACCGTATACCAAGAATACAACGATTCTTAATATAGGACCGTATTTCAACGGCGTAATCTGACCTTCTTCCAACCATGTTTTGTATTAGTATACAAGAGTAGACAGTGTTTATCGAACGATATACATGGCTAAAGTGGACGGATTTTAACAGGTTTGGTATCAATGTATAGGTAAAATGTTTTTCTACGCTGTGATATTTATTTCCAGGTGATTTTCGCATTAGTGCAGGAGAAAACGGTCTACTTGCATTCATATTTGAACAGTCCTCGTAGTCGGGGATTTGAAATTCGCAGCACCCGTATTTAAGGAGTTTAATGCACCTTACTTTCTCACACTTAACTTTGATACGAATTCATTTAGAGGTCTCTCAGCATCTTGAAAATGGAGTTAGAAAATCAAAAAAGTGGGGAAAAAGACATAAAAAGGGGAGATAAATGTCCCTACCCTCTTTTCTCATTTAAGCATTCAAACAATTCCAGACGACATCTTCTCTGAAACTACAAGGCCAATTGGAACCAAATTATATGTGAAGCCGCCATGGGATGGAAGAACAAACATATTTTCTGAATATCTGGGTCACATGACCAAAATGTCCGCCATGCCCATATATCGTAAAAACCTTTGAAAATCGCCTTCTCAGGAACAAATAGACCGATGACCTTGAAACTTGGAATACAATATATGGGACCCGGGCCCTATCGAATTTGTTCGAATGATGACATTTCGTTGACCTTTACCTTTCTTACGTCAAGGTCACATTCGGTCACTTAGGATTTTGTATGGAAAATACAGGGTTTTCTGGTTCTGTTGCAGCTTATGACATCATAGTTGATATTTGCAATCAGTTTAATGATCCTGGGGCCCATAAGATTAAATAGTTTTTTAATTTTTCTAAAACTACTTAGCTAACTGATACCAAATTACATATACTGCATCAGTGTGGTCGAGAAATCCAAGTTTGTTAGAGGGATCTGTGTGATCGTCACAACAATAAACGGCCAAAAGTGATTTTAAATTCTGCATCTCAAGAAATACAAGACCTTGGTATGCAGCATTTTGGACTCTAGCCCTAAGATGGTTCAAAACTGACTATAATGTATGCGACGGCAACAAAAGAAAACAATGGTTGATTTCAAAATAAGTTGGCATCAATGGTCCTGGGATTGGCCTCTACTAAACCGTTATGGTCTGTTAAAATAAATGGCCCCCACGGGTGTGTATGTGTATGGGGGGATTTATGTCCACTTGAGCTCTGGTGAGCGTAGCTTCCCATCGGCCGCTTGTTTACAATTTTGCGTTCAGGGCATTTATTAAAAGTCGCGTAAACTTGATGACAAGCGTAAACCATATCTAATTGGCGTTGTCATGATACAACAGCCACAGTTTTCTGCTTTACTGGTAGCGCTTGTTTGGTTATCATTTGTTGCTTAGCTTCATAAACAATTAATTGGTGACCAGTGGTAGTTTAGTATGAAGTTACCATGACAGCAATACCTCTGAAAGACGATAATGTTCAGTGAAGATAACAGCGCGGCCCTATTTCAATTTTGTTTTTTCAAAGGATTGGCAGATTTTTGTTTAGTATTTCATATTGAAGGAAAGTCGTGTTTTAATGAGTTTACGCCTCTGAACAATCAAGCCTTCGTTTGACTGAAGGTGTGCGAAATATTACTGCGAACAAAAAAGAAACATTACACAGTATTTGGTGGAACGATTTTACTTAAATGTTTTAGAGGTTTATTGTTTTGGTTTTTAACATTAATTTGCTGCAAAAAAGATACTGTACTAAATTTAAATATCGGCATCTAATTCTCCAGCTGCGGATTTGATATACTCCAGCTGATTTGCTGATTGAATCACTCTGGTTTTGATCGATCTTTTGGCAAAAATGCGCAAATTGGGGTGACTAAGTTACATGAAGATGCAGAAAAGTTCAGTCGAGGGTCTTTGTTGAACCCGATGTTCCCACCCTTCTTGACAAAGGTGAAGAGAAGAAGATTGATTTACGTAGGAATCGTAACATTTATTATGCCAAACATCGTCCCTGTTCACTGTTCAATATATCTGACATATTAGGTTTCAACCTCAAGTAAATTAACCCGCCGGCCTAGTTCCTTTCATATGTACGAACGCATTTCCGCCAGAACGCCTGAAGGTAGGTGTCTGATGCTCTGTCTCTGGTAGGGTTAACCGGAGCCTAACTGCTTGGTTTCCTTTGCTGCATCATTCTAGCTATTTCATGCTGTCGAGTCCTTATCGTTGTTTCATCTCTTTAGTCGTTTGATTTTCTGTTCTCGAAGATGTTGCACTGATGAGCTAGAACTCCATCATGTAGAGTGAACAATGTATCGGTTTTAACCACGACAATCAAGGGCGAGTAGTATGATCACCTAAAATCTATTAAAGTGTCCAACCCCACATCGGCCCCCGTAAAACTTCTTACTGACCCCGTCGTAGATCCTTTTTTTGTGTTTTATTATTTTTATAGTTAGTCCTCAAGATGTATGTATTGCTAATGCGTTTTTTTTTAATTTTGGATAGCAGTTCGGTCATGTGGGGAGATAACTGTCATTCTGGCTTTCCACCCATGACGTTTTCATTTTGGTGTTTAAATGGGAGGTGCGAGATATTTTGTATAGATTCCTGATCATTGCATACACTCTGTTTTTCAAACGTGATAACTCCTGATGGCTTGTCATAGAAGGCCTTTTTGGCCAATCTATATGGGACAATTGGGATGGTTGGGTGAGGCAAAGGTGACGTGTATCTTGCGTTAATTGGGCGTCCAGCTGATATTGGCTTACAGCTGGACAAGACCTGCTGTTCTTCCAGCAGTTAAGGGTAGAGGGGGAATACTGTTATTTCTTCTGTTTCTGCTTTTCCATTTTCCCATTTCTCCTTTGCCCTTTACTTTCATCTGCTCAGCTATCTCTTCTGTCGCTTTTCTCCCTTTCTCTGGAGAGAGGACGAAAATGACCAACAAGGGGTGACGTGTCTTTAAACCCAAAACAATCAATATATCGGACAAATGTCAGAAAAAGGAAGTAGTAATAAAGGAGATGAAGAACAGATTAACCACTGTGTGACAAGAGACACAGGATGATTAAGAGCTAATGGTGAATAGAGGGACAAGGCTATTGTATGCAGGTTGCCCAACAAAATGGTAGAAAGTAAGTGCAGGTGACATCTTAAGACGCACGTTTACAGGTTATACCACAACTCTGGGAAAAGGGAAAATAGAAGAATGTTTAAGGGATGGCTTTACGTTACATTAAACCTCGGGTACAATTTATTTTTAGTCGTGCGACTAAACAGAAAATAAGGTACCCAATAAATTTCAAGTGGCCAGTAACATTTACGTGTTTAACATATAATAGTGTCGATGTTAACTGGGGAGCCTTCAGCACAAACCGGAAACTTTGGATAATGATTCTTGAAATATACAATGTATTCATTAAGTGTTGATTGTTTCAAGTCACCAGTTTAGAAAATCACTTGCCAGTTCACCCGCTGACAAATATGCTTGGTGATGTATATTCCCCTAACTTAATATAAACCGAAAGGAAATGGCCATGAGTAACTTATCAAAAGTATATCTATCGGTCCCTGTTATGATACATCTATGACCAGCCAGTAAACTAATTTAGTTTATGTTGGTTTTAATATAAATCTTAATCACGATCTGTGACACAACAGGAAAAAGTGGTAAAATGGTCCATAGGTATCGGAGTCCCTTGTTCATGCCCGGATTGAAACAGAGCTATCAAGTTTCACATGCACGTGCAAAAATAATCGCCCTTCATACTGACGGAAAATACATTGTTTCAAAAAGTACTGAAAATTATTTAAAATAGTGTAAATAGAAAATAGTGTAAAATTTACCAAATTTTTGGGGTCAAATTTCAATGGTCAAAATTTATGGTAACACCGGATGTATATCATGAATTTTGGTGTCTTCTAGTATTGACATATATTTTGGCTTATGCAATAAATCAACATTCATATGTAATCGCAATCTACACATAACTAAACTCAATCCAACTATACCATCCGCATGGGGATGGGTGTAACCCCATAGAATTGTCAACCCCTTTTCCCCACCAGATTTGCTAAATAACCACATGTCATATAGGTTAGGCTCCTATCTCAATGAAACAGCACAAATAAAGCGTTAGAATTTTGGGTGCATTAAAGTTTTCGAAATCTGGTCTCAAATCCCGGACTACAGGGTCAGAACATAAATTTCTATCCCAGGGTACATCACGAAAACACGCCTCTATAATTTTGACCCCCTTGAACCCCACTTTTATATACATGTAGTAAAACTAGGGTTTCCGGGGTATACCTTATTCTTCTTATTTCTTCTCTAAAATATAGATTGTGGGTACTCGTTAGAACCGCCTCGATGAGGCGATTCGGCGATAAAGGTGGCAATGTATTTGTATAGGCGTGTTTGCGTAATGAAAATCACGAATTTCCTTGTCTGGTGTGCAAGAATTTACCAGAAATATCAGAAAATCTGTCCAAATACAGATTGCAAAGATTTTATCTTGCAGTTTTGTTGTTTTCCAATGTATAAAAGCCTGCATGTTATTGTTTACTCTTGTAAATTAGTGACCTGAAAAGTAGGTCCGGTCTATAAAATGTTCCCAGACGTATTATAGGTCAGTAGACGGTATTATAGGTCACTACCGATTATAGCGTGCAGTTATTCGACCCCATTTATCGGGTAACTAGAATGCCTGGTTCCGGTACGAAATAACAACAGTTGACGTTTAGCGGAAAATCTGATAAAATCACAGAAATAAAGGTTCCTTTTAAAAGGAAAGGCTTGCCTGGTTTTAAGGGTACTGTTCCTGGTGTAAATGTAGCCATATTGCTGTCACATGGATGAACGAGTTGATGTAGATGAAAGTAGTGGTGAGGAAGCAAATTGCATTGTTCCTGTTAATGGGACATAGACTTTTTATGCAGTGTACTCAAAGGCAATATATGGTTTATCTACACATTGGAATGGACAAACCCATGAGGTGTCAATTTTCTATGTGGCACTACCCTGACATATATTGGAAGAAATATTTCAATGTTAAGGTAACTGAGGCATTGACATGTGACCCAATGATCACATCCTCACTTTTGACCAACTATGATAGTAAGGGATCATTGTGATGACCCTGTTTTATTGACATTTGCTCAGTAGTATCTGAATAGTAGTTGGAAGAAGACATTGTTAACAGACAGACAGGAGGAATAATTGACTTATGGAGCACCGACGATATGCGATTTGGCAAGAAGAAATGGACAAACAAAACAAAATAAATGTCCCTAACAGATTAATGAGAGACAATAATGTGGTAGAACACATCGTACAGACTGTTTGTTTTGCTAGGTTTTACGCCCGTTCAACAATCTTTCAGTCATATACAGGCGGGTGGTTTCCTAACCATCGTTCCTGGAAAGTACCAGTACTAGACTTCGATCCTCCGACACAAACTTCCAAATGTTCTCACATAAACGATCATGGCCGGTAGCGGGGCTCGAACCCATGACCCCCAGTGATTACAAGTCAGCGACCTTAATCACTGGAACACGGAGGCGGTCTCCCATACATACTGAGTATACATTCATGTCATGTGGCCAGTAAACATGTAATTGTTAGGTGACGACACAAATATACATACAATGGAGTATAAGACGAAGGACGAAGAGACATTAAATGTTAACATCTTTTATTAGCAAAGTATAAAAATACTATAAACAAGAGACAACCAAAGTAAACAATGTTACAAATGTTAACAGTTTTTATCTGAAAGTTTAAAAAGAAATAAACAGTATAAAGCTATTTAAGGTGAATCTTAATCTTGATAAAAACTGGACCAATTGACTGTCAGTACGCCATAAACTTTGGTTCATTTATTGGTGACAGTACCTTCAATATAACTAGAGCTGTCAGTGAAACTGACTAGCGCCCCGGCAGCGCTATCAGAGGAGTAGGAAAATAAAATGTTGATATGTGTGTGTATGTCGGGGGGGGGGGGGTCTGCGGGAGGGGGCTATTTTTGCGTTTTTATTTTATTATTCTTCCCTTTATAAGAAGACCCTCTGAAAAAGGGGTCTACTTTTAAAGAAAAAAATAATTAGGAGCTGTCAGTGAAACTGACTAGCGCCCCGGCAGCGCTATCAGAGGAGTATGAAAATGTTGATATGTATGCGAGTGTGTGTGTGTTGGGGGGGGGGGTCTGCGGGAGGGGGAGGGGGGGCTATTTTACTCCAGTTAACACTTATGACGTCAAGAATCTACCCTATAAAATGTCAACGAAACCTCGAGTTTTGACCTTCGAGTGAATTGTAGACTGCTACACAGATGATTTATGAATGTGGTCAGGTAAACTGTATTGACGGTAGTGCTGAGTAGACCGTGGCCTAGTGGATAAATTCGCTTGGGTGTGTAGATAAACTTTCGCACAGAAACGATAGCTCTGACACTAGACCATCTCTCACTAAACTGGTACCCTCTATTCTATTAAAATATGCGAAAGCTATTGAGCTATAGAGTGAGGGAACCAAAACACCGGAAAAAGCTGACTGTATCTCTGATTTTTGTTTAAAAAAAAACACCTGAGGATCCAAAATAACATAGAAAGAGAAGTCTAAAACCGGAACCACTTGTCCAATCTAACTGGCTTGCAGCCGTCGCTGCAAGCCGATAAGGGCCCATTTGTTCAAAGCATCGTTAGCTTAACGAGCTCGTTAGTGGTCAAAGTGTTAACTGTTCTAGCAAGTACAATATTTAATACAATTGTATTTTTGCTGAAAAAGAAATGTGAGCAGTGCTCAAATTTTTTTCAGCAATACTATTAGCATACCTGTCATATTAATCTGTCATATTAAATGATCAAAGTTGTAACGATGCGTTCACTAACGACATCGTTAGTTTTGAACAACTGGCCCCTGATTTCAATTTTCGCGTCCATTTCATAAGGAATGCATGTCCGTGTGAAACAATGGCGTCCAACATGGTGTCAGAAGTGACAAATTTTGGGTAAAAATGATGGCATCTTTCCTATTTCTGCTTTCAACATAGATTATGGGTGCTCGTTAGAACCTCCTCAATGAGGCGGTTCTAACGAGTACCCATAATCTATGTTTTTGAGCAAAAATAAGGCAGAAAACATATACATGTTCCCCCATAAACCCCACTTTTTTCTCTATATAATGTGGGGTTTATAGGGGTCTCCGTTTCACGGACTTGTTACCGTGATTAGACGTTTTTGAGAACACGAAGATAAAGTATATTTTTTTTTCATAATACAGTTCTACTTGCATGACAATGTTGTATCTCTATTTCAAGCACAGGATGATTTTTTCATTGAAATGAAAACAAGATGGCGACTTATTTTCAAACTACACCACGCCTCCTGAAATCCATGCCCTGGCTGGAACTATTTAGATCGGAACTCAGAGATTAAGTAGTTGAATTTGAAAATTCAAAAGTTAGACATGAATGGAAATGTGATTAAGAGTTTATTTGGTTATTTTGATTGGTTACGGAGAAATAATGCACACGTGTTCTAAGATTTTCGTGAAAAAAAACAACAACAACTCGGAAGCCTTAGAACCATCACGAAAACATGCCTATATAATTTTGACCCCTTGAACCCCACTTTTATATACTAAAACTGGGGTTTACAGGGGTAAACCTTATTTTTCTTATTTCTGCTCTAAAGTATAAATTGTGGGTACTCGTTAGAACTGCCTCATCGTTGAGCAGAAATATTAAAAATATCGCAATTTTTTATCTTAAAATTTTCATTTTTTCGGCGATTAAGGTTACAATGTGTTTGTATAGGCGTGTTATCGTAATGACTCGTGAATTATTTCACCGTAATCGAAAACAAACAAAACAAATAAACGCTATGTTTTCTTCTATACTGTTACAGGTACACCAATAGGGATCGGCGGTAGACTGGGCTACATTCAGCCATATGCTTATAGATCTGCTTATCCAATGGCAGCTCCCCGTATACAGGTTAGGGAACAGCCATAATTTCTTGGGTCTTTTGGACCCATCATTAAATTCAAATTCAGCTTGGCTACTAATGAAGCTGAAGCCATTAAACAGCAGGGAGCAACGGCTAGCCCTTTCTTAATTAGTTGAGTTCCCTGAAATTCAGTCAGATAAATATTCCAACACATTGCAGGTTTAGTGAATATTACACAGAAAAGGTGTTCTCTATACAGTATTTGCAAGTTTGTCCAGTAAAGACACATAGGTGCAGTGTGATCAGAGCTTTCATTGTCTGCATGAAGAAATCCAGTGAAGCCTTTGATCAGAACATGAGAATGTGCATGCTAGTTTAATACTCACTGTGCACTTGCAGTCGTGTAGGTTTTGTTGTCTGCCTACTGGCACAGTCAACAGCTTAGGCATGTTGGGCTGGTCAATTACCTTCACTGTTCCTGGATAGATCAAGATGTCGTTGAGGAACGACTAAAATAAACCTCAGCCCCCAACCCCCACACCTCCACAACTCCCCCACCATGAGTAATTGACAATAAATTGAATGTCAATCAAGCATTTTTGAGCAAATGCGATGTGCGTAGGAAGGTAAACAAGTTTGAGCTTAGACACTGTAGCATCCTTGGGTTAGGTGATTGAAAGTTTGTGTTTTTTACGAAATTCGGCTCATTAGTTTGGTTGCTATGGCAACTTAGAGTTTCCATAGACTTATAATGGGGAAAATTGAAAAATGGCATTTACTGCCAAGCCTCTGCAGATATTTGACAAAACTTTCATAGAAATGTTCCTTGAGTAAACTTCTCTCAGCCATACGCTTTTGTGTCAGCCTGGGGTCCCGTAGGTTGTGCCGGGGCCATGCCCCGCCCCCTCCGCTTAATAAAATGCCTTATATCTCAGAAACCTTACAGACCCCACCCCCCAAACCATATATATTCTCGTTCCTTATGATAAGTCGCAGTCAGTGACACCAACGGGGGGGACACCCGGGATGTGCCGGGACCATGCCCAACCCCCCCTCCACTTCATAAAAGAAACCTTACAGATCCCCAGCCCTAAACTTTATATATTCTCGTTCCTTATGATAAGTCGCATTCAGTGACACCAACCTGGGGGACACCCGGGATGTGTCGGGGCCGTGCTCAACCCTCTCCATTTAATAAAAGGCCAAATATTCCAGAAACCTTACAGATCCTCACCCCTAAACCGTATATATTCTTGTTCCTTATGAAAAGATGCTTTTAGTGACACCAACCTGCCCCCCCCCCCCCCCCGGATGTGCCCGGGGCATGCCCCACCCACTCCACTTCATAAACAATTCGGATCCCCTCCCTAAACCATACATATTCTTGTTCCATATAATAAGACACACTCAGTGGCACCAACCTGGGGGTCCCTCAGGATGTGCCGGGGCCATGCCCAACCCCCTCCACTTCATGAAAGGTCAAATATTCCAGAAACCTTACAGATCCCCACACCTAAACCATACATATTCTTGTTTCTTATGATAGGACACATTCAGTGATACCAACCTAGGGGTCACCCAGTTCATGCCCGGGCCATGCTCCACTCCTCAACTTCACAAAAGACCATATACCTGAGAAACTGTTCAGAGCCCTACCCCTAAACCATATATATTCTTGTTCCTTATGATAAGATGCAATCAGTGACACCAACGTGGGGGTCCACTGGTGTGCCACGGGCCATGCCCCACCCCTTTACTTCATTAAAAGCCATACATCTCAGAAACCATTCAGATCCCCACCCCTTAACCAGATATATTCTTGATCCTTATGACAAGACCCAACTTCATAATAGGCCATATATCTAAAAAAAAAAAAAACATTCAAATCCCCACCCCATAATCACATATATTCTTGTTCATTGTTATAAAACACATTCAGTCAGCCCCATCTTGGGGATGGGGCGTGGGGGCGCAAGAGCCATTTTTCCACGTCATAAAATGGGCTCATATCTCAGAAACCGTTCAGCATTCAGGGACAACAATCTTGGGCTTTTCTGGGATCCGCAATGCCCGAATCCCTCCACTGCTTAAAAGGCCTTACCTCTCAGGAGCCATACATATTCCCACTGCTAAACCATATATGTCTCTGTTCTTTTTGATAAGACGCATTTAATGACACCAACCAGGGCTCAACTGGGTTCATGCCCCACCCTCTCTACTTTATAAAACACCTAATTTTTCAGATACAGTCCACATGAGTGCTTAGGTGGGGATGGGTTTGTTTGGGAGACTTTATAATTAGTAGATTAAACTCATATCAGGTTAAAATACATGGCTGCCATTTGGCAGTGCCCAACTAAGCTCTGGTTTATGAAATTCGGCTCTTTGGTTTGTTTGCTATCGCAAATTAAGAGTTTCCATTGACTTGAAATGGGGAAAATTGAAAAATGACATTTATGCCTTTCAAGATATTTTGTCAAACTTCCATAGAAACGTTCCTTTAATAATATTCTTTTAGGCCTATTTGTTGTCAGTTGTCATCTGTTGTCCTGCAACAACACATTCAAGTGACATCAGACCTCTGAAGCCACTAGGCTGATTGGGTCCAAATTTTGGGCGCAGGGCTTCCATGGTTAATTAAAATACATTGCTACCAGTGGGCATTGCTCGCTGAGCTCTGGTGAGCATAGTGGCCCATGGACCTCTTGTTTTTAAAATAGAAGAGCAACAAAGGGCCATAGCTGTCATGTTAAAGGTACAATATCAGTTTTTTCGAACCACAAGTAAGAACACAGGGCTGTAACTACCATGATACGTGCGGGAATCATGATTACAAAGCCATGTTTGACGGTTGGAAGACATAGACTGTAGAGTCCAGAAAAGGCTAATTTCAGCATTATTTAAAGAACAAAGGGCCGTAACTCCCCTGATACGCATCTGATTTAAAAGACGATCGGACTAATCCGAGGAATTATGGATGCAAAGCAATGTATGAAGGTTGGTTGAAATTGGCTGGGAAACATACTTTAGACTCCAGAAATGGCTAATTTCAGCATTATTTGAAGAACAAAGGGCCATAACTCCGATTCTGACGATGATCGAAGTCGTCTGAGGTCTCCAGGATGCAAAGCCATGTATGAAGTTTGGTTGAAATTAGTTGGGAAACATAGACTGTAGTGTCTGGAAACGGCTAATTCCAGCATTATTTGAAGAAAAACGGCTTTAACTCCCATGATACGCGTCAGATTTTGACGATTTTGACGATGATCGAACTCGTCCGTTGTCTCACATATGCAAAGCCATGTATGAAGTTTGGGGTGGAAATGGGTAGGTAAAGACTGACTGTAGAGTCCAGACAATCTTAATCCAGTATACCCATCTCCACCCCCCAACCCCCACAAGGCTCCCGCCCATAGGGGCTTGAAGAAATATATGGGCTGCATGATGCTTCCACGCAGAGCTGAATCCGGCCCGCACACTAGTACTGGTAAACCGCTTAGAGGATCTAAGCCTGTCCAGGAACCGCGGTTCGAGGCGGACCGTCCATGCTAATAAACCCTATTGGCTTCATTGGGCGACAGCGCTTGAGATGTCATTTCATCTCAATGTCGGGTAAAAGTCCCACAAAATTGGAAGCAACGTCTCCAAAATGACCTTTACAGTGTTGACGGGGACGTTAAACCTCAAATCAATCAACCAACCAACCAACCCCCACAGGCGCGCGCACACACACACAATCTGAATCCAGTACATCCCCCCACCCCCTGCAAACTTCGTTTGCGACCGCAGACTACTAGTGCTTGGATTTCAATTGGCTCAATAAAACATTGTGCCAACAAACAGTGTATGCCCAGATCAGAAATGGCAGAAGGCTTGTTTATGAAAAAAAAAAAAATAACACACCCATGGACATGCCTGCTTTGTAAGGTGATGAAGTAAATAAAAGCATCAAGCGGCCTGATAGGCTGAATATATTCTGCAGCTGCTGTTCAACACAATGTTAATAAAATATTCCATTCTCTCTGTGTAGGAAAATCAACAGGTACCCTTGTGGTCAGCTTCAGATTATGATGCTGGGGTTTTATTGCTTCTTAATGGCTCTTATCACTGAATTAAATAATCATTATCAGTTTCTGCTAGAAATGCTCTTCCACAGAGAATCTATGGCTGTTCCCTAAACTGTATATATGAATCTGTGTTTCCATATGAACTTTTACCTAGGTTTTCACCTGTTTCCCCCTATTCATATTCATATGGTACTGCTTCCATAAGAAGGCGTATACCTGGTAATGGTAATGAGTGTTGCGGAGAGATCACCGGTACCGGAGGATCTGCCACAGGTGGTCGTAAGTATTACTTCCTTCATACTTTCCTTTCTTCCTTTATTCCTTCTATTGCATGCCCATACATGCAATGCGTCACGTGACGAGTTACCCTCTAAATATGTTCTATACAAGGGTTATCCTTTGGAAGCAAGGAATACACCACAGAAGTGAAAAATATGGAGTCTAAATGTTTTCTAGGCCAGACTAGCTAGTTTCGGCCAATTAGGCCTCATCAGTGAAAAAAAAAAAAAACTTTTTATAGAAAAAGTGGGACTTGCAATGTGTTATTTTCTATAGCTTTGCTCTGAAACATGTATCGTGGGTACCCGTTAGTTCTAACAAGCACCCACAATCGATGTTTGCATTAGAAATAGGAAACACTTAAAAAAATCTTCTAAAAACGTCAGTTATAGAAATAAGAAAGACGCCATTTTAGCGCAAGGGTGAGTTATCATAATGGCGGTGATTAGGAATAATAGTAATGACCCCTGCTCCGACTTTGTCACAGCTGAGTTTACTACACTTATTTCTTTTATTGAGTCGATTGTTTGGCAGTCGACCCAGAGTTACTAAGCAGAGAAGATCTTTAGCGCTAGGAACCCCGTGGCTTTCACCGATATGAAGCAAATAAAGATAACTGTTATTTATAGAAAATAGTCGCGTTAGTTTTATCACGCTGAGGTCAGTGTTGCGTAAGAGGGTTAACTATATAATCTGTACTTGAATCATGTGTTGGGTTTGTCTACTTCTATTTTGCCAAAACAGTGTTGACCCAGATTAGACGCCGCAGTGATGCGGCGTCTGATCAGGGTCTACACTGATTGCTTTCAGTTCATGAATTTAAGAGAAAAATGTAACAGTCGAAATTGACGTTAAGGACTATCAGCCATCTCCGGGCAATTAAACCAGCAGTGCCGCTGTGAGTACCTTGATACATGTATAACACGTATTCTTGCATAAATATCTATGCGCATGGCTGTTTGAGGCCATTGTCAAATGGACCGAAAGTCGTGTTCAAACAGCAAAAACCATGTTCAAATCATGAAATTTGCGTGCTGTTTGAACATGGATATTGAGCTTTTGATATCACAAGACTGACCTTGTTTGATATCACAAGACTGGCCTTGTTTACGTTGTACGCGGCGCGACGTAAGGTTATCGCCCTGAACGTAGCGTTTTATGGTTCTATGATGACGTCAGATGGTTACTGCGTAACCACGTCATTGTAATCAACATTCTGACTTGGCCGTCATGTTGGTTCGCCAGTCGCATTTGAAGAGTTTATATGGAGTTTATATGGAGCTTTTGGGCGTTTTCGTCAAAATTTGCTATCGGAATCGTAAACGATCATCCATGGTTATTTCATTGCATTAACATTTGCCGGATCCCTCGGGAGATATTTGAACATTCGGCCTGGCGGCCTTATGTTCAAATAGCTTCAGCGGTACCTGGCGAATGTTAATGCATGAACAACCATGGTTGATCCCTACAGTAGAACTCGATGGCTCGAACACCGATGGCTCGTTTACCATGGATGAGTCGAACCCATTCTTGAGCCCCTAGCGAAATCCTCTTCATAAGAACTAGTGGGGGATAATAAAGGAGATTTTAGTCTTTTATCTTACAAATGTATGCTGCGTGTACTCATTAGAATCGCCTCGATGAGGCGATTCTTATGAGTACACACAGCATACATATTCATTATGGAACACCGAAAAGATGTCTAAAAGTATCTCGTTATGCCTCCTTGCAGAAACCCTCAGTGGCTCAAACTCCCCTTGTCTCGAACAGATTTTCGAGGTCCCAAAGGTGTTCGAGCTAATGAAGTTCGACTGTATATCAGTGAATTGCTCATTTGTTTTCTTACACACACATTATTACTACGGAAGCTTGATCTGTCACATTCAGATTTAATCACGTCGAGTGGATGTTTCACACGGAGCATCGAGTATGATGCGTAAGTTATGGAACCATCCAATACAGTGCGACAGATAAAGTTCCTGTAGTAAAGATGCGTATGTATCTTTATCGCAAAAGATGGTATTTTGTCCACACAAGATAATGTTTTCTTATTTGAGCACACACATTCGAGGTAACATCTTGTGCGAATAAGACAAGACAACAACGAAATCAATTAAGATCAGTGTGACTTGGTCCGGTATCCCTCTCGGGCGTGTTTCTGACTGATGATCAGGAGGTCGCAGGTCTGACCCCACCGGGTCCGGCATACTGATCGTGAAACAGTTTTTTTTTTCAACTACCATTCTATTCTCTTCCGCTAGTTTAAGACTGTGAACTGTACTGGTAAGTAGAAGTAAAACAAAGATACAATTAACTTACTCCACCCATCAAAGACACCTAAGGGAAAGAAACACAAACATTAAGCGACCAGACCATAATGGAAACCTAAACAAAGGAAGGCCATAAGGACAGTTACTTTCCCACAAAATGGCCATATGGCCATCCAAAATTAAAAAAACACAAGTGATACACACAGTAAGTAACAAACAACAACATAAATAAATCGCCACAGAAGAACCGCCTTGGAACGGTCAGTGGAAAGATTTCCACTGGGGGGGGGGGGGGGGGGGCTTAAATCGATTTTACGTGGCCGCAATCCTCGCCCTTACTTCCGTCGCGATTTAGACAAATAACATCTCCGTGAACACAAATAATCAAAGAACCACAGAGGTAAGACAACGTTGAGGACTCGACAGCAAAAACAAACACTGAAATGCTGGAGCAAAAGAAAACCAACAGTTAGACTCCGATGAATTGCTAATGAATTGCTAATAGTTAGACTCCGATGAACCGCTAATGCTCATATTGACAGGCTCGACGTGATTTAAGGCCTTAATTTAAGGGAAATGGGAACACCTGGCAGACTTTTCCGCCATTTTTCAAAGGAAGACAAGTCTCGTTTTTTTAAAAGCCCTGTCCCACTGAAAAAGGGGTATACGCTAAATTGAAAGACCTTGCGCCTGAGGAGCAAATTATTTCCTTAAAGGGTTGACTCCTATTGAAATCGGAGACAAAAAATACTTTTGCAGGAGTTGCCATCCTTGGGTGTGTTCCCATTCCCCTTAAATCGTGTTTGGCGCCAGTATATTGTTTGCTCATGTTAGTAAGTTGTTGGGCCAGGACTTTATGTTGTAAAAACAAGATGATAATTTTCACAAACGACGTAATAAGATGATATCGACTTGTTCGGATAGTTTAACCCTTGTCCCGCTGAGCCCGGACATGTCTTATCTTTCAAACAATGAAGATCCTGATCAGTTGGCTTCTTCAGAAGCCATCTGATCTGGATCTTCATTGTTTGTCATTCAGCTCATGAATTTGTTGCAATAATTTAGTTTATACTAATTTATTTTAGTTCGATTGCGATGAATGCTTCAAGCTTATTGAATCGCTCTCGAACACTCATTCCGGGTGTTTTCACGCGCGCGAGAGAGAGAGGCAGTGGCTTTTACACCCTGCTACCCATTTACACCTGGGTGGAGTGGGGCAGTGTCATTACGTGTCTTGCCCAAGGGCACACCTCGATACCGGTGGCCGGATACGAACGCACAACCTCTCGATCATAAGTCGAACGCGTTAACCACAGCGCTATCGAGGCTGACTTGCAATAATTTGCATCAAGTTATTTGATTGGTTAATAATCAGTAGTGGGTGTGGCACATATATATATTCAGCAGGTCAATGGTTTAGGTAAGATACGACATTGTAAAGTTGCGGATACGAACTTGCTATTGCTATATCTGTCGTGTTTCTTAGGTCAGTTACAATTAGGGCTGGCTAATCGGAGCTGAAAAGATAATCGATTATCAGTCCTGTCATTGCGATCGATAGTCGATCAGTAATCGCTAAGGCTTTTGTCATAATTTTACCTGTCTGGCTTTCTGTCTGAGCATGACTCTTACCATATGTTGCACTTTACTATACATGTGGGACAATTGTAATCCGCCTATTACCTGTGTCCGATTTAAACCGCGCGACAAAATGTATAGAAATTAATAGGGCATGTGAATCTTAGACATGATTGAAAAAATACTAGGCTAGATAGCGAAAATGTGATTGAAAATTATAAAAATTCAATCTTTTATCTTAATTTTGATTATAATTTTATATTTTTTAAATAAAATTTAAACTGGTCAATTTTGAAATGAATATAGGACCCTTCGTCTCGTAAACCTCTCGTTTACTTCAATAGAAAATTAGCAAAAACTCACGAGGGTGTCTGTTTTTATACTGTAATAATTAAATTATATAATACGTTGTTAAAAATGTGACTTTAGATTCTTGAAGAAAAATGATTTTTCTTTCCAACAGTATTAAATAATTGAAGATCAAATAAAAACAAAGTTGGTCATTTTCAGGTTGTTTTCTTGCCATTTTCAGTACTTTTAGCCGTCTCTCCTCATTGTATCTATTTATAGCTATCGGTTCTCATATTACGCGATCATCGGATTAAATCGGAAGTAGAAGAAAGAAAAAAAAAATATTGATTTTTTTTTTTTTTTTTTTTTTTTTTGACTAGCGAAAATATATTGATTTCGGTGATTTTTTTTATTATTATTATTATTTTTCGGGTACTACACACTCATGCTTAATTGGCAATTGTTGCTAATTACTGCCAATCATGCCGGTTGTGGGAATACTACTTAAAACCCTTAGGTAATTTTTCTGATCAGAGTCTACGTTGTGCGAAAGATCCAATGCTTCTTCATGCAGCAAGAGAAGTCTAGGATGCGCACGCTGATGTGATTCTTTGATGGGCACACGTAAATTGTAGGGAGTGCTGTGTCCTGGTTCAAATATTATTTTCTGGGATAAATTGCATGTAATCACACACAGAAAAATAATCATCACGAAAATACGCCTATATAATTTTGAACCCTTGAACCCCACTTTTATATAATAAAACTGGGTTTTACAGAGGTAAACCTTGTTTCTTATTTCTACTCTGTATATAGATTGTGGGTACTCGTTACAAAGTCTATATTTTGAGCAACAGAAAATTTCACAATTTTTCATCTTAAATTTTTCTCTTTTTCGGCAATAAAATTTACTGTGTAGTTGTACAGGCATGTTTTGTGATGTGTTGTCAGGTTTGCAAATCAAAATATATTTTAATGCTAAACAGTAATCAGCAAAGCTTCGATTAATAGGCATCAATTAATACATGCATAGAATTTAAGAGTTGACACGCGCTGTGTGTATATTCAAACTAATCGCTTTATGGCCCGGAAGCCTTAATTGTTGACATGATATCGACAAACTTATGTTAGGTAATCTTTAGACAAACGTTCTCTGTAGTTAATGGACTCGGTCCAGTTAACGCTTTCCCTTTCACCCCTCAGCTTCTGTTAATTAGAATTGAGACAACCCCCCCCCCCAAAAAAAAAAAAAAGAAAAAAGAAAAAGGGTTGAGTACAATTCAAGTCTTTCTATTATAACGAAATATATCCATATAACGCACAATGAACACTCTGATCAGATTGTGCAGATGCCAGGTTGGTCTGGGGTTTGTCATATAATCTTATTCGCTAGTTATCAAGTATCCTATTTTCTTCTCCAAGATATATCTCTTACAGCGGTCCTAACGAGTACCCACAAACGATGTTTTGGAGCAAGAATTAACACACTCGCGCGTCAACGTGCATTTTTTCATATCTCCAAAATAGCTATTTTTCTGATGAAAATCCGTGATAATTTTCTTATTTATACTGCAAACATAGGTTATGAGTGTTCGTTAGAACCGCCTCAATGAGCGCAAAATAGTGTATACCCCGTAAACCGAAGTTTTCCCCTATACAAAGTGGGGTTTATGGGGTGTTCATTTCACGGACTTGTTAACCTAATGTATGTATTTACTTTTTTTTTAGGTAAATACCAAAAATATAATTTCATCGATTTTATTGAAAACATAAAACTTTTCACTCGTGCAAAAAAAAAGAAAAGAAACTTTTCTAACGAGTGCGTTGAAAACGTCATAGTTTTCACGAGTGTTTCAGATATGCAAATATTTCACTGCTAATAGTGATTAACCCATTTCAGACTGGAAACCCCTAAACGGGTACCGTGGCAAACAGTGCAGGCCCAGATCAGTCGGCCCAGATCAGACTGATCTGGGCCTACACTGTTTTAAAAAAATTCAACCATTTTCCAAATAGGTTTTGAAGAAAATACAACCTGCCACCCCTAAATTTTGAAATGGACTCCTGCTATAGGAGGAAGATTCCACTTGGTACAAAAAGGGTTAAGTGATGTTAGGCCAGTATGGGTTCAATGGATTAAAAACCGATTAGTTGTCAAATGAAATGATTAAAAATGAAACAGTTTGCTTACTGTGTTCCCCTTTATTGCTTAACGAGGCCAACTGAGCTTTTGTTTGTATTGGAATTTAGCGGTCCAGTCAACATTATTTTAGGTCATTTTTGAGCCGGTCAGTTTACCTATCCACTGTTTTCCTGGACAGGCTTATACGTAAGCGGTTAACCAGTACATTGCACATGCTTTCGCTCTCTGACGTGCGGCTTAAAATAGCCGTTTCCCATCACGTAAAGCAAGTCCTTGAAGAACCCCTCAAAAACACGCTCTGTATTAACAGGGGCATACATTATTTTGCTCTTTCTGGTCCAATACATAGATTGTGGGTACTCGTTAGAGCAGTCTCAATGATGGGTTTCAAACAGACCAGTGAAAGGCACGTGGAAATCAGCAGTGCAAAGCAACTGTACTAAGTAGCGTTTGTCAATCCGCCTCAAAACTATCAAAACTTTAACATTGAGTCAACTACGTTCTACTTAACACACATTGATCATCAAGGCCAAGTTGTTCAAAGCAGCGTAAGTTAACCCTTTTTGTACCAAATGGAATCTTCCACATTATATACAGTAGGACTCCATTTCAAAATTTAGGGGTGTCAGGTTGTGTTTTCATCAAAATCTATTTGGAAAATGACTGAACTTTAAGCAAACAGTGCAGGCCCTGATCAGACGCCACGTTCTGTGGCATCTGATCTGGGCCTGCACTGTTTGCCAAGGTACCCCTTTAGGTGTTTCTGGTATACTGAATGGGTTAATGAACTCGTTAATGGTCAAAACGTTAACTATTCAATAGGTACCTAATACTCTTGTATTTTTGCTGGAAAATGTGAGGAGCTTTTTCGCAAATTTGATGCAAACCCTATTCGCACTTCTGTTTTTGCTGTACAAAATGATAAAAAAATTAACGACTCGTTAACTAACGACTTCGCAAAAAATAAAACTAAATAAATAAAATAAAATAAATAAATAAAATAAATAAATAAAAGTGGCATTAGGTTATTTTATAAATGCGGCATAAAACAAACACTTTCCCTTACAATACTATAATATTTGAAAAGCAATTTAATCCGTATTATATATGGACCAATAAATCATCATATTTAGTTAAACAAATATGCCACTGTAATACCCTTAAGCAATTGTCTGAGACAAGGATTAACGGTCACAACCGATATTCATCGAAAACTGCCGACTATAGCCGAATTGCTTTAAAACAGGTGTCAAGTAGCGTAATTCTGGAAGCTACCTGGAAAAACTGCCAGTACAGGTTCGTTCCCTTGATTTCTCTTGATTTCATATGGCCGAACTTTTCCCGTATGTGTATATTTGAACAGACAGGCCTTAGCAAACAGTGTAGACCCAGATGAGACGCCGCAGAATGCGGCGTCTCATCAGGGTCTGCACTGTTTGCCACTCATCCAGCTATTTAAGGCACAACTTTGAGTAGTACATTGTACCTATCAAGTAATCGATTAAAAGCGAATCAGAAATGATAATCATTTTTGTGGAATTTATCGATCAATTAATCGATTACACGATTCATTTTGTCATCCTTAGTTACAATGTTTTACCTTGAATTCTTAGGTCGTATTCACACGAACATTCCAAAAAATAATGACCGAGTGTTTCAGTTTTACGTCCCACCAACAGCTACGGTCATACGGAGACGGGACCTCGGTTTAAAGACTCATCCGAAGGTCTCATCACGAAAACATGCCTATTTAATTTTGACCCCCTTGAATCCCACTTTTATATAGTAAAACTGGGGTTTACAGGGGTAAACCTTATTTTTCTTATTTCTGCTCTAAAATATAGATTGTGTGTACTCGTTAGAACCGCCACGATTCTTATTTCTGCTATAAAATATAGAATGTGGGTACTCATTAGAGGCGGTTCTAGCGAGTACCACAATCTATATTTTAGAGCAGAAATAAGAAAAATGTTACAATTTTTCATCGTATTTCATTTTTTTTTCGGTAATAAAAGTGACAATGTATTTGTATAGGCGTGTTTGCGTAATGTGGAGAAGCTCGGGATCGAACCTGCGACCCCTGGTTTACAAGGCGAGTAGCGTAACCACTCGACCACGGAGGCTTCTCCCAAAAAATAGTTTTCTTACTTTTGCTTAAAACATAATTGCTGGTACTCGTTAGAATTGACTTGCTGAGGCGGATCTAACGAGTGCTCACAATCTATGTTTTGAGCTGAAAATGAAAACATCTCGATTTTTATCTGATTTTTTTTTTTCTTGGTAAAATTATAGGTTTAGGTTTATTTCAGAAATAAAGCACAATAAGCCATTACGGCCCATGAGCACATAGTATAACTAGGATACATACAAATATTTCAAACATTTCACGTGATGAAAATGGGAAGTATCATAACTTATCTGTTAATACATTTGTACATTCATTATACCTATCTAATAGTTTGAATAAGTATGCTTTCGTAACGTAAATATTGATTAACATAATCAATGAGGCGGTTCTAATGAAGTAAATTACTTTCTTACATGCTTTTCAATGAAATATTGAGATTTCTCAGTGAAATCGAAAACTATATTGTCACTGTTTCAAACAGTGACTTATATCAATTTTATTTTTCGCTGTTTGGGACTACTTTTTTTGATGATTGAAAATTAATGAACTGTATTAGAATTGACGCTAAGCCGGTTCACACATAACGAGGACGTTAATGACGTCATTTTCGACGTTGACGTCACGTATTGTGTGGCGCGACGTTAGATCTGTCCGCACCGTTTTTTGGGAAACTTTCCCTCAATTATTTCAGTAACCATTCAAAGTAATGCCATCCCAGGCTATTTCTCAGGTGCAAACTTTTAGTTTACACCCAATATTATTCCCAGTTAATACGTTGGACACCACTAAACTGACGCGAAACGACCAGTAAAAAAGTTAGTTTTCTCTGAGGGTTAGTGACGCGATTAGTGAAGCTAAATATTGCCGTTTTGAAGCATGTAAGAAACAGAAGATCTGATTTTTTAGTGTAAGATTCGATCTTACACTGAAAAAATCAAATATCCTCTTTTGGCTTTGTTCATGGCCTACAAACAAAACAAACAAATAGAGGATATTTACTTTTTTAGATGAATACCAAAACAAAAATATTTCGAGTTTGTTTTCAACACACTTTGATATTTATAGAAAAAAAGTATTATTTTCTTTTTGTTTGATAATATTTTAGGACACTTACTGGAATTGATCAGTCGGGTCTTACGTCACAATTTTTTACTTGTCTGTGACGTCACAACTGTCCGTTGCAAATCATAAACAGATCGCCATTTTTAATACAGCATTTTAACAGTTCAAAGATGCTTTTTCAAGGTATATTTCTGAGTTATTTTATAGAAAGCATATAGATTTTGGCGAGAAAAGTAGACCCAGCTGCTACTGTGAAAATAACATGGTCGTGTTAATTTTCACACTGTGAAAATATCACTTTATTTTTATTTGTTTCAGATATGCATTCATTTCACTGCTATGTATAAAATAAAACAAAATATTGCTTTCACGATTATTATACAAAAAAGTTTCATATTTTTCACCACACCATTTGAAATAGTTTGTAAACCTTTGAGGGGAAGACTGTCTAATGTTCCAAAACTTATGTCCACTTACATATTGAACAAATGCAATAAAATATGTTTAATCTGATATATGAAATAGATATAGAATAGAATAGTCTCACGAAGTATTTGCAGGGATACTTCGTGCGGCGAAACCCCGAGATGTAGTATCGCAAATTGATTATTATAAAAAAAAAGTTTCATATTTAACACCGTACCATTTTAAATAGTTTGTAAAAATTTTGGGCGAGGACTATGTAATGTTCCATAACTTGTGTCCACATCACGAAAACACGCCTGTATAATTTTGTCGTCCTTGGGCCCCACTTTTACATAGTAAAACTGGGGTTCACTGAGTAGATCTTAATTTTCTTATTTCTGCTTAAAATATCGGTTGTGGGGACTCGTTAGAACCGCCTCAATGAGGCGGTTCTAACGAGTCCCAACAACATATACTTTGAGCAGAAATAAGAAAAAAATAACATTTTTCATCTTAAATTTTAGTTTATTCGCCGGTAAAGTTTACAACGCATTTGTATATGCGTGTTTTCGTAATGAGTTCCATTATCGCAAAAATGCAATAAAATATTTTTAACCTGATCTTAGAAATACAGTACAACCTGTATTAAAAGTAGAAGTAAAACAAAGATCAGGAATCGATACAATTAACTTACTCCACCCACCAAAGACACCAAAGGGAAAGAAACATTAACATGAAGCGACCAGACCATAATAGAAACCTAAACAAAGGAAGGCCATAAGGACAGTTACTTTCCCACAAAATGGCCAAATGGCCATCCAAAATAAAAAAGACACAAGTGATACACACAGTAAGTAACAAACAACAACATAAATAAACCGTCACAGAAGAACCGCCTTGGAACGGTCAGAAGAAAGAATTCCACTCCACTGGGGGGAGGGGGGTGCTTTAATCGATTTTACATGGCCATAATTCTCGTCCTTACCTCTGTCGCGGTATACACTAATTTTGTTTAGTCTGCATGAAGGCTTCCTATCCCATTAGTGCAACATCTCCGCGAACATACAAATAAAAAAACTACAGAGATGAAACAAGGTTGAGCATTCGACAGCATACAACAACAGAATTGCTGGAGCAATGGAAAACCAACAGTTAGACTCCGAGGGGCCCGACCAAAGAAATTAAGCAAGCACCTAAGGGGTAACCAAAATGTGCTTATTTAGTACAGGTGCTTGCTTAATACAGGTGAAATTTAACACATTTACCGTTTTTGGGAATTGAATGCCTGCTTGCTAATGACAGGTTGCTTGCTTAATAGAGGTGGTCACTAAGACATGTTTTACTGTAAATATAGAAAAGTGTCACGAAGTGTTTGCAGTGATAGTTCCTGTGAGCAGTATGGCAAATTTGAGAGACATGTTCTATGTCTGTTTTGTACCATAGTCAACCAATCACTGGTATTAACCAGTGCTTCAGCTGAAGTGATCGACCAGCCGGATGTTTTTGGATTATGAGTGTTACCATATATGGGTATGGTGGCCATTTTGGTCATGTGACCTGGACCTAAAACGGTTCCCCCAATAAATGCGCCTTTTCGTAAGGAGCAAAAATATATCTTATACTTTAGAACTGTATTCTGAATCGTTTGCAGGATAAAATGAATTCTTACTTTTCCAATACAAAAGCATATGCGTCAAAGTTTGACCTAGGCACAAAGAATGTCAAGGTAAACCCAAGGTCACCATTTTAGCACTTTATAAACGGCCTACGTCCCAGATGCTATTTATCAAGTTTCGTGGAAATCTGCCCAGTGGTTCTGGAGAAGACTATTTTTGAAGGGTTTTTACCATATATGGCTTGGCGGCCATTTTGGTCATGTGACCTGGACCCCATTAGCAAATTTTGGTTTCAGCCATCCCATAGAGGCTCCATATGAAATTTGACTTTAATCGGGCCAACGGTTTTCGAGGAGAAGCAGTTCGAAAATTTTCACATTTTTCGCCTCGGCGAGGCTATACTAAATGGAACGCAATATTTGTCAAGTTCATTGGTTAGATCTCATTGATATCTATCAGTATGCCATAAATTATTTAAATATTCCAATCGGTTATGTCACTAGCACCAATTTTCACAAACGGGTTACGGACGGACAGACAGACTGACAGAATGACGCGGTGATTTTAGGGCACTCTTAGAAAATCAACCGACTTCAGTCGGTCGCTTTTTCTGCGGCTCGTGCAATTTAGTAGGCTAATCGTGTTTCTATTTTGAATTTAAACTAGCAATTATCTGGTTGCTGCAATGTAATGTAGAGCCACATCTGATTTTGACATTAAAAGAAACAGAACAATACTATGATGTTATTAATCAAGTAATTTCGTATTGGCCCGGGTATAGGTCCGAGGTCTGCTGCATTGGCCAAGGACCTGTAAATGGGTATTTTCGAAATTACTTGATTAATGACAATTTTATTAATTGAAACAATTAAAAACATGATTATTGATTTTTTTACCTTACTTGACCTCAGTTAATATTGGTTGACCTCGTGTTAATATGGATGACCTCCGATCAATACAGGATAGTCAATTAATAATATGTTCTTATTAATGAAGTAGTTTTGTATTGGCCCAGTTACAGGTCATCGGTCTGCTGTGTTGGCCCGAGGCCGAATTTACTTGTTTAATGACAATTGTATAAATTAACACAATTAAGAAACATAATTATTGATTTTTGATCTCCGAGTAATATTTGTGTTACAACGGATGACTTCCAATCAATATAGGATAGTCAATTTATTATACGCTTGATTTGTAGGTCACACATCTTAAATGCACTGAATCCCATTAAGTATTACGGGGAGGGGGCGTTCATTTAATGGTGTCATTAAGGTTAGACTAGGCGCGTTATTAATCTCATTCACATTTCGTTTACTTTGACCCTTCGAAGTATCCTCCCTTGACAGAAATACACTTTTCAAGTCTCAAAAATTTTATTTATCATATGACGTAGCGTTTGAGAGTGTAATAACGCCATGTATTATTTTCGATAATCCACTAGTGGATTAAATATGCAAATTAGCTAGATACGTCCCATAACGTTACCTGTACGACGTCCTTAACGACGTCGCGTTTACCAACGGTGGAAAATTGACAATTTTGTAAATAATCGTGAATAAAATGCGTTTTAAATGTCATATGATAAATAGAATCTTGCATTCGTGCTCATGTAATATTGAATTTATTAAACTCGTTGAGGAAAAGGGATAAATTGCTTGGCAAAGCCTCGCATTTTATCCCTTCTCCTCAACTCGTTTAATAAATTCAATAATACATGAACACTCATGTAAGATCCACTATGTAAACCCTGAAGACAGTGGTGAACTACACTACCATGCGCACTTTGAGATCTATAACGACAACTAAGGCTGGCACGATTAATTGGACAATCGATTATTCGGTCGATAAATTCCACAAAAACGATTATCATTACTGATTTGCTTGCAATCGATTATTTGATAAGTACAATTTACTACCCAAATTTGGTCCTAAAATAGCTGTATGAGTGGCAAACAGTGCAGATCCAGATGAGACGCCGCAGAACGCGGCGTCTCATTAGGGTCTACACTGTTTGCTCAGGCCTGTCTGTTCAACAGAGTACAGCACATGGTAGGAGTCATTGCTCAGACAGGATGCCAGGCTGCTAAAATTATGACAAAATGATCAGTGATTACTAATAGATTATCGACCGCAATGACAGTAATGATAATCGGTTTTCTTTTCAGTTCCGATTAGCCAGCCCAAAGTCGACATCCCGTTCTCTTTAGTAAAGGAAAAAAGTCGCAGGTTTATTACGAAAACACGCCTATACAGCTACATTGTAAACTTTACCGGCGTAAAAAGCAAAATTTTAAGTTGAAAAATTGTTGTTTTTTTCATATTTCTGCTCAAAATATAGATTGTGAATACACGTTAGAACCGCCTCGATGAGGCAAACAAACAATAACGAGCCATTGAATGTTTACTGTAAGAATTACACAGGGAGGTGAGGGATGGTCCCGAGGATCACTGTGTGGCATCACGAGACTTGTCGAGTGACACCGGACTGTGATCCCGAGGGACGAATTTTTCTATCTACCCCTGACACCCATTAAGGTTCTTTATTCTTGCATGCCGTTTAATATCTGAGAATGTGTAAGCACTTGGATTATCAACGTTCGTCGTATTTTGCGGCGTTTGTTCTTCACTGTACTTGTAGTGACGTCATTCTTAACAACGGCGTACGTGACGCTGTAGTTAATCAGTGCACATCAAGCACGTGAAAAGTTTCCATTTCATCATTCCGCTGAGCAGGATAACCTGGGTGAGACAAAAAAGTCTGTCCCTGGGTTGAGTCCGGGATTTCCTCAACTGGTATGCAAGAATGCAATGTATATTTTCTCGTTAACCCCACTTTTATATTCACTTTTATATTCACTAATTAATAAACTCGTCGCGGAAAACGGATAAAATGCGAGGCTTCCCCTTGTTTAATTATTTAAATGGGCCTCGTCAAGCGATTTTGGTACTTATCGCCTATGCGAGCAGCGAAGGTTCAGGCGAGCCTGCGCATCCGCGCAGTTAAAATTTGTCATGACGGAATGCTCGAAGACACAACTACGCTTGGCGGGGCTCAAATAATACGTGAACAGTCACGTCAGATCCTGTGTATCTGTATAAAGGGCTGCTAACATGGATATTCACGTGTTTTTCAGCTGGCATTGGGATCGGAATTGATGGAGTAGGTATTGGAATTGGCGGGGACGCAGTAGGTGGATCTGCTTTCGGTGATACTATATTTGGATATGGACGCACTGACGGGTTGTTGAACGGACTAAATACAGTGGTACCCAACGCAGGAAGGGTGTTGCCTGGCGCTAACATGTTTGTGCCCAGGGCAGGAAGGGTGTTGCCCAGGGCAGGAAGGGTGACGATATCCGGTTTGCCGTCGGTGCAGCCTCTGTCTGTTGGCATCTTGTGAAAGAGACTTCAGGTTCCACAACCAATTATATTATAAACAGACATTTATTTGCCTAAGGACCACTAAGATACACTCACGTAGTCTAATGCTAATCCGTCTAGGAAAACCGTACATCGTGCCGCTAGGGCGCCTAGTAGCTTATTGTAATTATTATTTATATTATTATTGTTGTTATTACCGCCTTGGCTTAGTGGGTAAGAACACTGCCTCTTAATCTTTTAATCATTAGCCTCGCGGCGCTGTGGTTCAAGCCTTGCTGCTCGGATCACATGTGAGACGTCAATTCGTTACGAAAACACGCCTAAACAAATACATTGTAAATTTTACCACCGAAAAAATGGAAATTTTAGAAGAAAAATTGTTATATGTTTCTTTTTGTGCTTAAAATATAGATTGTGAGGACATATATTAAAACCGCCTGATCGAGGCGGTTCTGACGAATACCCACAATCTATATTTTTGAGCACAAATAAGAAAAATAAGGTTCACCCCTGCAAACCCCAGTTTTCATATATACAACTGGGGTTAAAGGGGATCAAAATTATATAGACGTGATGTATTTTTTCTTCTTCTCTTGGTTCCCCGGGTTTCGCTCACATTACGATAACACATCCGTGCGAAATAGTGCATTCCTTAACATCTCCAAAATGGTGAAATTTCTCATGAAAAATGGTGATATTTTTCTTATTTTTACTCTAAACATAGGTTGTGGGTACTCGTTAGAACCGCCTCATCGAGGCGGTTCTAACGAGTACCCACAACCTATGTATTGGAGCAGAAATAAGAAAAATATTGTTTACCCCCGTAAACCCCAGTTTTCTCTATATAAAGTGGGTTTAGGGGGGTCTTCATTTTACGGACTTGTTTACACGATCGTTTCGAAATAAGTGAAGTGATTTTTCAAAGGTCGTTAAATCAAAGCAAAACAAAAACATTATGATTATTGTTATTATTATTATTATTATTATTATTATTATTATTATTATTATTATTATTGTTGTTGTTGTTTTTGTTGTATGCATGCTTTTTTCCTGATAATCTTCATTGCCTTTCAGATCTTTGAAATAAAAATCCGAAACTTTTAATTATCATTATTTTTCTTTGAGCTCCAAGGAATGATAATAATAACAAATGTAATAATTATAGGTTATTTACTTTATGTTGTGAAATATTCAGCACGAGTTCCGTGATATGAACGGGTGCCGAATATTTCACAATATAAAGTCGATAACCTTTTTATTTTATACATGTACCAAAGATTTGAACTGTCCGCCTGAATTCGGGATTGGCTGGCAAAGAAATCTAAACGTAAAATAAGATTAATTATAATATGACGTCGTTGATAAGCAGTGGATAACGTCGTGTAATAAAAATCGTATGACTACACGTGTAATAACACTTTGGCGGGATTAAGTAACGCCATGACGACGTCCATGTCAACCATGTAGTTTTTGTGGAAAATATGTCAAATTTAAAGGCGATGAAATCCAATTTAAAGTGGTCATATGATTAGCAGAATCTTACACTCGTGGTCATTTCATATGAAATTTATGAAACTCGCCAAAGGCTCGTCTCATAAATGAGCACGAGTGTAAGATCCTCTATATACATGTATCTTTAAGTGGTTTGAAATCGAAAATAATGCAAGTCGTTAAGTGTCTTCCTACACCTTAAAAAAACCACGCCAAAGACATCAAATAACGTTGGTGGATGTGTCGTCATTAAAAACACTGACATTGCCTAACGCAAGACGCCATTTTTTCCGAAGTGTCCATTTTATTTATATCAAAATACTCCTGAATTCCTGACAGAAATTATTGAACATCTTAACAGATTGCAGGCACATGTAGGTCATATTTGCTAGCTTAAAATGTGTTTTATGCACTTGGACAAAGCCTAAATTGGTCTTGTCTTTATTCAGTCGATACGCACGACAAAATGGCTGTCGATTTTTAGTATAAAGATGAACAAATTAGAAAGTAGTTCTGTAGTGAACGAAACTGCCTATCTACGGGCAATATGAACTTGACTACAGACAATATAGAAAAACATTGACCGGTAACTTCTCTACAGAGTAAACGGGACATTTTCTTGGTATATAATAATATCTTTATTCATATGACGTCGTTGGTTAGCAGTGGATAACGTCGTGTAAGCAGTGGATAACTTCGTATGACCACATGTGTAATGACACTTTGACGGGATTAAATACCGTAATGACGACGTACATGTCAATTTATGTTGAAAAATTGTCAAATTCAAAGACGATAAAATCCCATTTAAAATGGTCATATGATAAACGGAATCTTACACTCGTAGTCAAAAAAACAAAACAAAAAAACAAAAACTCCTAACCTTCCGTTGCAGAATTTGGCGAGTTCAACAACACGGCGCTTGATTGAAGCACCCTCCCTCGTCTGTCTAGTCGGTGACCAATTCAGTCTTGTCCGGGCGCTTAATCAAGCATTCCCGACTACCGTGCAAGCGTTTTTTGTCTACGCCATGGGCTAAAGACAGTATTTAACACAAAATTACCTTTATTCCTATTCGGATATTCGCGACCACAACTCGTGTTACTCGGGATGAAATTTGGCGCATGCGTACAAATGTACTCGGGTAGCCGGTTCTGAGTTGCATTCAGTTTTACTAACTGCCGTAACTTACCGGTGGTTTTATAATAAACGTCTTTCACAGTTTATCGCCATTGTAAATACGATGTTCTTACTGTGAATTTGTCTTCCATTTGGATTTGAAACGACGTAATTGACCTTTAAACTTCAGTTAGTCTTAACCCCAGGAGGGGACACAGACGGTACACATTACATGCACCTCTGTTTTACAGGATGAGCGCCTTCGAAATTATCATGTAATCTCCACAGGGGATCATTCTCCATGCACAAAGGTGACTCCAGCTAACGTCCCGATCCGAAGGACGCGCGGCGCACTTTATGATATTCGTCCCTGCAAATGATGCCATTGAAGTATGATAACACCGAATATTTTATCACCGCTGTCGGGGATCGAACCGGGGCATCTAGCGTCAGAGGCAAGTGCCCTATAGCCAATGAGCTAGAATGATCTACACTCAACTGTTAGGATGACCGATAAAACTTGAGGATCAAATGCGGAGCGTTTGAGATTTTTTAAATCACCCCATCCATCAGAGCTTGGAAAAATAGATTGGGTTGCATGGTGCTTCCTGGCAGAGATGAAACTGATGGTAATTTTAGCAACCCCCAGAAATATTCCCAAATTACGAGGGATGTTCGAAAAGCATTGCTTATTTCTATCTGGAGACTTCAAATTTAAAGTTAGCCCAAAAGTGCTCATTTCATGCCCTCGAAGTACTCTCCATGGCTAGAAATGCAAAGTTTAAGCCGATGTATCAAATTCTTGAAGACACCACGGTACGCTGATTTGGGCACAGTAATAAGGTACTAATGAATGGCAGAGCCAAGTGCCTGCCGGGACTAGAATTTCCACCCAGCAAGGAACGAGTTCAATTTCGGAGACAAAAAGAAATCACATGGGGCAATGTCTGAAGAATACGGGTTGGGGGGTTGAGGCAAAACAGTTACTTTTTCTTTCTTCAAAAACGCCGTAACAATTGCGGAGGTATGAGAGGTTGCATTGTGATGTAGAAGACGGACAGGTTTTAAACCAGTGACAGGGCGTCATTTCTGATACTACTTTTTCAGTTTCTTCAGTACTACGTCTTTGTGGTACTTTCCGGTGATGCTTTTGCCCTTTTCACCGGCACTTTTATTGCGACACCTTCACCAGAGAAGAAGATTGCATACAAAACCTTCTTTGTTCTCAAAGTACGTTTGGCAAATTATTGGGCGCTGGATGTGTTTAGTGGCCCTGTTCTTATTGCTAACCTTTCTGAAGGGCTCAAAATAACGGACCTATGTTTCATCACCTGTGACGACATTGGTAAACTGTTTTTTGTCATATTTTGGAAACATTTGAAGCAGCTTTTTTGGCCACTTTAACCCGTTTCCTCTTTTACTCGTCAGTCAACAGATATGGCACCCATCTAGCAGAAATCTTTCTGATTTTCAAATGCTTCTTCAAAATAAGGTGAACCGCTGACAGTGATAAGCCTACCTTTCTTGCAATATCACGAACTGTAAATCTGGCATCTCTTTTAATGATTTCTTATTTTGGAGACGATTGGTTTGCGATATGCAGATTTTGGCTTTCCTGGTTTCGGTGCATTTTTTATTGATTCTACACAAATTTCTTTTTCCACCGCCGAACTGTGTCATAAGACCCGCAAGAAGGTCAAAAAGCAGTTACTGTAGAAATTTCAGTTATCAAAGAACAACCAAGTTTTGAGCAAGCTTTGAAGTAAGCCGGTATGCCTTCTTTTAGTGGACGCTTCTACCAACCATTTTACAGCAGTGGTCAATGACTGCGTGTATTCAAATGGCATTTTTTGTCTTACACTTAGTCTAACATGTACAGTTATACATCATTGTGTAGATATTGAATAGCCCTATACAAGTATGTATTGGTTTTGATCGTTCCCCACGTGGATATCGAGCTAGAGGACAATAAACAATTATTTTCGAACATTCCTCGTATACTGGATTGCTGGCTGTGTTTCCCATAATCGTTGTATATGGTAACAGAAGTGCTTTAAACAGTTTGCAACAGAATATCTCTGTAAGCTATAACTGTATACTATAAAGCCACTGTTGTGCAGAGAGAAACAAAAACATTATTATAACTGCTTCTGATATCAGTGGGGAAATGATTCAACAATACTAAGCATTTCAGCCGAAAAACGAAAAATACCAAATATTTTCGACAGTCCGAAAAAATACACATGTAGTCAGTTTTAGAAGTGACCCAAAAATAATATCTGCAAAAAGGCCTGTGCGCATTGGTAACGCCCTTGGGGTCCCTTAGCTCTCATAGACTAATAATGGGAAACCACAGGACCGAGAGCTAAGATATTTAGCATGTAGCAACGGCAAGTGGTCACCAACATAAATCCTGCCAATCGTGCCCCTGGGGTCCAAATTGGCCAAATCCTGTAGTCCCTTAACGCCAATAAACTTATAATGTAAAAACAAGCTTCAAAAATTTTCTTCTCTGAAACCAGTAAAGACCTTAGATATTTAGTATAAAGCAACATAAAATGGTGGCCTACATGAATCCTGCCAACCATGCCCGTTGGGTCAAAATTGGCCATGCCCCAGGGCTCATTAGCTCCTATAAACTTATACTGGAAAAACATCATAAATCTTCTTCTCTGAAACCATAAGGCGCAGTGAGTGTGTTTCAGTTTTACGTCCCACCAACAGCTAAGGTGTTACGGAGACGGGACCTCGGTTAAAAGACTCATCCGAAAGTCTGGAGAAGCCCGGAATCGATCCTGCAATCCCTGGTTTATCAGGCGAGTAGCTAACCCTCTACACCACAGAGGCTACATAAGGCTCAGAGCTTAGATATTTAGTATGTAGCAATATCAAGTGGTCGCCTACACTAATGATTTTTTGGTTCACAGGTGAGCGATATAGGGCCATTGGACCCTCTTGTTTCTTCTTTTTTGTATCATTGCGAAATTTGTTACCAACAATTGATACATGCTCATATATTGTTGTCACACATTAGGAAAGCTCACCTATACAAATGCATTGTAAACTTAACCACCGGAAACAATGGAAATTTTAAGATGAAAAATTGTGATTTTTTTTATTACTGCTCAAAATATAGATTGTGGGTACTTGTTAGAGTCTTAGAATAGTAAAACTGGGATTTACACGGGTAATCATTATTTTTCTTATTTCTGCTCTAAAACATAGATTTAGGGTACTCGTTAGAACCGCTTGGATGAGGCGAATCTTACGAGTACCCACAATCTATATTTTGAGCAGAAGCAGGAAAATGTCACTTTTTTTTTCATTTGAAAATTTTGGTTTTTCTCGGCGGTAAAATTTTCAGACTACATGTATTTGTATAGACATGTTTTCCTAATGTAAGCCGTTTTAACGAGCACCCACAGCCTATATTTGCAGTATAAATAACATGAATAGGAAAAACGTATCACAAATTTTCATCGGAAAAGTAGCAATTTCGAGTGCACCATGATGTGAACAAGTCCGTGAAATAAAGAGCCCCTTAAACCCACTTAATATATATAGGAAACTGGGGTTTACTGGGATAAACATTATTTCCCTTATTTCTGCTCGAAGACAAAGGCTGTGGGTGCTCGTTAGAACCGCCTCAATGAGGCGGTTCTAGCGAGCACCCAAAACCTATGTTTGGAGTATAAATATCAATATCACAAACTTTCCTCAGAAAAAATGCGTTTTTTTTAAGATTTGAAGAATATACTATATCACACGGATGTTTTATCGTTTTGTAATAATTTGCTATTTCTTTTCCAAATATAGATTTTGGGTGCTATTTAGTACGGTCTCAATGAGTCGGTTCTAATGAGTACCTACAATCTATATTTTCACCGCTAATAAGAAAACTAATTAATTATCTCGTGAACCCCACTTTTCACTATATAAATAGGGTTAACGGGGTTTACGGGGATAAACATTATTTTCCTTTTTCCTGCTCCAAGACATAGGCTGTGGGTACGCGTTAGAACCGCCTCAATGAGGCGGTTCTAACTAGCACCAAAAACCTATGTTTGGAGTATAAATAAGAAAAATATCACAAAT
The DNA here is from genome assembly GCA_963580285.1 of Lucinisca nassula. NCBI lineage: Eukaryota > Metazoa > Mollusca > Bivalvia > Lucinida > Lucinidae > Lucinisca > Lucinisca nassula. Next base: position 88,788,801 of record OY757025.1, on the reverse strand, counting down.
TTTCATCAGAAAAAAATGCCTTTTTTAGGTTTGAAGAATGTACTATATAACATTATAGATTTTGGTGCTAAAGGTACGGTCTCAATGAGTCGGTTCTAATGAGTACCTACAATCTCTTTTTTCACCGCAAATAAGAAAACTTATTAATATCCTCGTGAACCCCACTTTTCACTATATAAATAGGGTTAAGACGCGTGCTCCGTAACCCGACGAGGAGAACAAAAAATTCCTTGTCCATCATTAAGAAAAAAAAATGATCATTTAAATGTGCATCCAATGTTAATTTTAAAACATGAAAGATCGCCTTTCAATCTTAAAAATAAATGTGACAGATTTGCATATGTCTTCGTATATAAGAGATCAATCGGAAGATGCATCAACACTTTTCTTCTTTTTCTATTCTACAACGGACTGACTCGGGCACTGCGAAAATGGACTTTCCACTCCTCGTTTTACTATTTGTTTCCTTTCTAGGACTTGTCTATGGTATGTTGTGATTCTATTATTATAAATATTATATTTATTATTTGGATAATTTTATTATTATTATTATTATTATTATTATTATTATTATTATTATTATTATTAAAATAATAATATTATTATTGTTTGACCCCCGCCAATCGGGGCTTGGATAAATATATTTGACTCCATGGTGTTTCCACGCAGCGCTGAAAGTACTGGGGCCAGTTGTTCAAAACTAACGACGTTGTTAGTTAACGTATCGTTAAATCCTTGATCATTAAATATGGCAAATATGCTGAATTTTTTACTGAAAAAATGTGAGCAGCTTTTGCTTCCGCAAAAGCTGCTCACATTTTTTCAGCAAAAATACAAAACTTTTCAATATTGTACTTGCTAGAAGAGTTAACAATATGACCACTAACGAGCTCGTTAAAATAACGATGCTTTGAACAACTGGCCCCAGGTAAACTGCTTAGAAGGTAAGGAAGAAGTAGAGGCAATGATGAGGAATCGATACAATCAACCCACAGCTCCCATCAGAGACACCAAAGGGAAAGAAACACGAACATGAAATAACTAGACACTAATGGATAGATTAATAGAACAACTGGCCCCAGGTAAACTGCTCAGAAGGTCAGGAAGAAGTAGAGGCAATGATGAGGAATCGATACAATCAACCCACAGCTCCCATCAGAGACACCAAAGGGAAAGAAACACGAACATGAAATAACTAGACACTAATGGATAGATTAATAGAACAACTGGCCCCAGGTAAACTGCTTAGAAGGTCAGGAAGAAGTTGAGGCAATGATGAGGAATCGATACAATCAACCCACAGCTCCCATCAGAGACACCAAAGGGAAAGAAACACGAACATGAAATAACTAGACACTAATGGATAGATTAATAGAACAACTGGCCCCAGGTAAACTGCTTAGAAGGTCAGGAAGAAGTAGAGGCAATGATGAGGAATCGATACAATCAACCCCGAGCTCCCATCAGAGACACCAAAGGGAAAGAGACACGAACATGAAATAACTAGACACTAATGGAAAGATTAATAGAACAACTGGCCCCAGGTAAACTGCTTAGAAGGTCAGGAAGAAGTAGAGGCAATGATGAGGAATCGATACAATCAACCCACAGCTCCCATCAGAGACACCAAAGGGAAAGAGACACGAATATGAAATAACCAGACTTTAATGGAAATATTAATAGCGGCAAGCCAGAAGGACAGTTACTTTCCCATAAAATGGCAAATAGGCAAAATAAAATAATATAAGAGACACAAACACCCAAAGACAAACCGTAACAAAATTAAACCGCGACAGCAGAACCGTCTTTGAACGGTCAGCGGAACCGAATTCCACTGGGGGACTTAAATCGATTTTACGTGGCCACAATCCTCGCCCTTACTTCCGTAAGAAACAGGCAAAGTGGTACGATTCTAAGCCTCTAAGCCTGCCCAGGCAAAGTGGTACGAGTCTAAATATGTTCTAGAAAGGGTTATCCTTTGGAAGCAAGGAGTACACTACAAAACTGGAAACCATGGAGTGTATAGGTTTTCTGGGCCAGACTAACTAGTTTCGGCCAATTAGGCCTCATCAGTGACCCTCAAATATTTTCAAAATTTCACAATGGAATCAATGATCCCAAAGGACAAGAAAATATAAACTACTCTATGATGTAGGGCAGGGAGACTTTTTACGGCCGCCACACATTCCCAGACACCAGCCTGCCCAGACACCAGCCTGACCTCTAAGCCTGCCCGGGCAAAGTGGTGCGAGTCTAAGCCTGCCCGGGCAAAGTGGTGCGAGTCTAAGCCTACCCAGGCAAAGTGGTGCGAGTCTAAGCCTGCCCAGACAAAGTGGTGCGAGTCTACGCCTGCCTAGGCAAAGTCATGCGAGTCTAAGCCTGCCCGGCAAAGTGGTGCGAATCGGACCGTCCATGCATATAAACCCTATCGGTTTCATTGGACGGAAGGGCTTGAGATGTCATTTCATCTCTGTGTCGGGTTACAGTCCAACAAAATTGGAAGTTTCCAAAATAACCTAAATAGTATTGACGGGGGCATTAAAGCTCAAGATAAAAATAAAAAAGTATATTGTTATTATTTTCATCATCATTATTATTATTATTATTATTATATGGCCCCGCCCATCTAGGCTGGACTGCATGGTGCTTCCACGCAGCGCTGAAAGTACTGGTGGTCTAAGCCTTCCAGGCAAAGTGGTGCGAATCGGACCGTCCATGCATATAAACCCTATCGGTTTCATTGGACGGCAGGGCTTCAGATGTCATTTCATGCGGGTTAAAGTCCAACAAAATTGGAAGTATTGTTTCCAAAATAACCTAAATAGTGATGACGAGGACATTAAAAGTCAAATAAAAAATAATAAAAAAGTATATAATCAATATTATTATTATTATTATTATTATTATTATTATTATTATTATTATATGGTCCCCGCCCATTGGGGCTTGGAGATATAAATTGGACTGTATGATGCTTCCATAGCCGAAAGTAATGGTAAGCCGCTTAGGTCTAAGCCTGCCCAGGCAAAGTGGTGCGAGTCAGACCTCCATGCATATTAACCCTAATGGTTTCATTGGACGGCAGGGCTTGAGAAGTCATTTCATCTCAATGTAGAGTAAAAGTCCGAGGGATAATTTAGGGAGATTTTCTTCTCTTATCTTGCAAATGTATGCTGCGTGTGTACACATTAGAATCGCAATGAGGCGTTTCTCATGAACACACACAACATACATTTATGGCATAAAACACCGGAAAAAAAGATATCTCCATTATGCCACCTGACCTGGTATGGCACTAATGATAACCCTCCGTGCCCCGAACTACCCCTTGTTCGAATCAATTCTATGGTTCCAAATAGGTTCAAGCCATCGAAGTTTGACTTGAACATCTTTATTAATTAGTCTCACCTGTGATGAGCATTCGTTCAATTGAAATTGTCATTATAACAAATTTTATTGTTATAAAATGTGTTAAATGTACTCCTAGAACCCTCTCATCGAGGCGGAGGTAATGAGCACGTACAATCTATATTTAGACTGAAGATAAGAAAAACTTCTTTGTCCAAAAGATGCTTGTTCTAGCGACAAAAAGACGCCATTTTATCATATGACGTCGCGTCTGAGAATGGTATAACGCCGTGTAATAAATTCGATAATCCACTGATGGATTAAATATGCAAATTAGTTAGATACGCCCCATAACGTTACATGTACGACGTCCTTAACGGCGTCGCGTTTACTAATGGCGGCATACTGATACTTTTCTAAACTAATCGTGAATAAAATGCGTTTTAAATGTCATATGATAAATAGAATCTTGCACGAGTGTTCATGCATTATTGAATTTATTAAACTCGTTTAGGAAAAGGGATAAAATGTTCGACAAAGCCTCGCATTTTATTCCTTTTCCTCAACTCGTTTAATAATTCAATAATAATTGATTTTTTAAAGACAGATTCTATCTGTCATCTCTAGCTATCCTGCGTGTTGTAAAGTAGTTCCGGCTTTCTTACGACTTTCTTCCGGCTTTGACCGCCAAAGAAATATGAGTCCGCACAAAAATATAGTCCGGTTAGGCGCAGTTATCCAAATTGTACATCCTATAATCGCAATACAAACTTTTGAAGCAGACGACATGACGATTTTATCTTACCTTTCAGACAATATATTCAGCACTTCATATGAATCAGCTGCATCATGCGAGACTGTATACCTAGATCAATGCGGCATCTGCTTAGACGTCTGCTCAGGTTTTACACTGTTTTCTAGCAGTGCTGTCAATATTTAATCCTTAAAGACCAGCCGGTCAGCTGCAGACCAGAATATTAATTGGTTTTACGACATTCGAGGTCAAGTCTAGGTCAGTTACAACTAGGTGTATATCAGACTTTGCGAGAAAGGCTGTCCCTTTCAACCCTGGAATATGGTACAGATACCTATGCAAACAGTGTAGGTCCTGTGATATAATTCTAGGTGCCATATTTAGCAGAATGGACGAGCCCAACTTCAGTGATGGAAAAGTACACTCCAGAAACTCAAGGCAGTGAATAAATCAAAGCACTGACAACACTCATGGCGATTGTCTCTAAATGCAGGCTGGTCATGAACGAGCACTTGGACTGATCCGTTTAAACTTAACGGAAGTTTAGTAACTGATGCAAAAATGTAGAACAAGATCAGCACCGTGTTCTGTGGCGTTTGATCTTAGTCTACATTGTTTGCCAGATCGAACATTTTTTCAAGTGCAGATTTTACAGATAACACTTACATGTAACCAAGACTGACAAACGACCCGGCTATGTTTGGGTTGATTGTTTGGCATTCGACCCGAAGTTACTGATAAACTAGAAAAAGTGTCCATAGGACACGGATGCCCCCGCCAAATGCCATTCATAAATCAGGCTCTACCTGTTACAAAAACTTTAACCTGAGGTTACAGGATCACGTACGTACGTACGTACGTACGTACGTACGTACGTACGTACACACACACGTACAGACGGACGTAAACATGTACGCACGTATGCACGTACGGAAAACCGAAAAACTATATGCCCCCGGCATCATATGATGCGGGGGCATGAAAAAGCGATTCAGAGCTAACGTCTACGTGACTATCACTGACTTCTCAGAATAACCTTTTCTTGCAGAAAATAGCCGCAGTGAGATCAGGGTATTCCATAAGACTAAAGAGGGTCATCCTGGAATCATAGGGTGAGCTTGGCAAACAGTGTAGACCAAGGACGCTGCAGAACGCGCTTCTTATCAAAATCTTCACTATTTGTTTGGAATTTCAGAGTTAAATTAAACAGTTTATTCTCAGCCCAGGACTTTTACCCCAACCTACATCCCACCAACACTTTTGGTGCTTTGATTTTGAAACCAAACGATTGCATGATTACAACACGCTTAGGCACCATACCCTTAAGCTAAAAAGGTTAAATCAATCAACCGTGACGTATGGTTACCAGTCCGGCCACGATCCTGTGTTTTGTATTGTTTGATTTGAGGTTTAACGTCCGCGTCAACACTGTATAGGTCATTTAGGAGACGTTGCTTCCAATTTTGTGGGACTTTTACCCGACACTGAGATGAAATGACATCTCAAGCCCTGCCGTCGCCCAATCAAAACCAATAGGGTTTATATGCATGGACGGTCCGACTCGCACCTCTTTGCCTGGGCAGGCTTAGATCCTCTAAGCAGATTACCAGTACTCGTGTGCGGGTCGGTTTCAGCTCTGCGTGGAAGCATCATGCAGCCCATCTATTTCCTTAAGCCCCGATTGGCGGGGGCCAACGATCCTGTGTACCATTTTCACACCAGCACTGATAGAAACCACATGTTCAGGATCAAACTTTTGATGTGTGATGTAAGGTCGTGCCTAGAAAAGAAGAAATTGTATTTTGTTCTCAAAAAGCATCAAGTGAGAACGTATTACAACATTTTTCATTGAACCCTGGACAGTACGAGTTAGTGTGTGAGTGTTTGAGTTTTACGTCCCGCCAACAGCTAAGGTCATACGGAGACGAAACTTCGGTTTAAAGACACATCTGAAAGTCCTGAGAAGTCCGGGATCGATCCTGCGATCCCTGGTTCACAAGGCGAGTAGCATAACCACTACACCACGGAGGCTTCTAATGGACAGTTAGAAGCTGGTCGGAAAGCTTATGGCGTTGACTCTGATTTTGGGTGCCACATGTGTGTGATCTATTTGTTGGAGCGACATCTTACTATCAACAGAAGACTCTAGTGGACGTCGGCGTAGCGGAAGACCGACGTTAGTACGTCAAGATCGATTCATCCGACAGACGCATATGCGAAGCAGATTTCCAGCGGCATCTGCTACACTGTACCTGTAGATAAAACAAAGGGTTTCAACTACCGACTAATAAGCACTGACACTGTTTGCGCCCTTATGCGATGCACTTTTGAGAGCTAGACGTCCCTGTCGTGACCAAAATTAAGACGTCGACACAGTACGGAACACTTACGCTGGTGCATGAAATACGTACATGTATATTGGCGTCTAAGCGACTCGCGTGATATGCGTTTCAGTGACACATCGCACTTCATCACGCCGATTGTCGTTTCGGGATGTTTCGACACATAGGTGTAAGGTATGCCCAGGCGACGCGTGCGTAATAAAAGCATGACATATCGGATGGAATAAATGAAATGGTATGTCGAGCTATTGTAGCTAGCGACATTAAGAACATTCAAGATCATGGCTGAGACGTTGGTTGGTTGGTTGATTTGAGGTTTAACGCCCCCACCAACACTGTAAAGGTCATTTGGGAGACGTTGCTTCCAATTATGGCTGAGACGTTAACTGAACAGCGAGACGTTACATCAATCAAGTGCGTCGGCCTCACGTGGTTCCATTTATTTGTTTACGCTCAGAATCCGGGATATCTAATCCAGCAGGATTACGCGCGTGTTTATACTGTGGTGTTCTTACTCAAAAATGTCTTCAAGCCAATGGAATTCATGTACTGGACTGATCAGCCTTTCTCCTCCGATCTCTTTGTGAAAAATAGAGTATCTTTTGTGGGGGGGGGGGAGGTATCCACAACCGACCAGACAAAAATGTTACTAATTGCCAGTAGTATTGTTAAAACTTGAATTTTAATGTTTGGTTTTGAAAAAGTAAATAGTTTCTTTCCAAAATTTGAAACATCGAATGACATTTCATGATACCATCGGTGTATAGACAACTGCAAACATATCATACAATGGAATTTGCAGAACTGCTTTTCTAAATTTTAAGATCTTTTTAGAAAGGTTGTCTGTAAGTTTTCACAGTGTTTTGATTTTCTCATAGAATCTGTCATTTCAGTGCCTTTGGCGCTTTGATTTAAACTCGTTGAGGAAAAGGGAAAAAATGCTCGGCTTAGCCGAGCATGTTATCCCTTTTCCTCAACGAGTTTAATAAATTCAATAATACATGAACACTCATGTAAGATCCTCTATTTAGAGCACGAGAATGTTATCGTTATACACGGTGAAAGGATAAATTACGTATTGCACACTGACATTTCACAGTGACATATATAGAGGATATCGATATCAATTTACTGCTGTTTGATACCATTTTTATTTGTTCCAGATATGCATCGATTTCAATGCTTAGTATAAAATTAAAAAAATCTTTATTACATTTTCAGACTTGATTTACTGAGATTTCTCAGTGAATTATATAGAGTTAATGTATTATTTAATTTATTAAACGAGTTAAGGAAAAGGGATAAAATGTGAGGCTTTGCCGAGCGCAAATGAACGATTCAATTTATCATATGGCATTTCAAACGCATTTTATTCACAAATTGTTTACAAAAATGTCAATATTCCGCCGTTAGTAAACGTACGCGACGCCGTTAAGAACGTCGTGCATGTAAAGTTACGGGGCGTATCTAACTAACTTGCATATTCAATCCACTAGTGGTTTATCAAATTTATTACATGGCGTTATTACACTCTCAGACAAGTGAATTATTTCATTTCCAACGTTTTGACATCATAATTGCTAAGCGACGTAGCTGATGCCATTTGTAACAACAATAACAATAGCTGACGTTTAGCGGAAAATCTGATCAAAACATAAAAATCCGATTTCCATTTTCGCGTCCATTTCACGTTTTTGAGCAACACGAAAATACGAGCGTAAAGTATGATTTCTTTATAATGCATTTCTATTTTTATGACGCTGTTGCATCTCTTTTTCAAGCGCAGAACGATTTTTCGCTCACCTGACCGAAGGTCATGGTGAGCTTTTGTGACTGTGAGGTGCCCGGCGTCGTCGTTCGTCGTGCGTCTTGCGTCGTGCGTGCGTAAACTTTTCTTGTTAACACTCTAGAGGCCACAGTTTTGATCCAATCATCATCAAACTTGGTCAGAATGATCATCGTGACAATATGTCGGTCAAGTTTGAATATGGGTCATGTCGGGTCAAAAAGTAGGTCACCAGGTCAAATAAGAGGAAAACATAGTTAACCCTCTAGAGGCCACAATTTTGGTCCGATCATCCTCAAACTTGCTCAGGATGATTATCTTGATAATATCTTGGTCAAGTTTGAATATGGATCATGTCCAGTCAAAACGTTGGTCAGTAGGTCAAACCACAGAAAACGTTTGCTAGCACTTTAGAGGCCACAGTGTTGGTCCAATCATCCTCAAACTTGCTCAGAATGATCATCCTGACAATATCTTGGTCAAGTTCAAATACGGGTCATGTCGGGTCAAAATGTAGGTCAGTAGGTCAAATCATAGAAATACCTTGTTAACACTCTAGGGGCCACAGTTTTGGTCCATACATCCTCAAACTTGCTCAGAATGATCATCCTGACAATATCTCGGTCAAGTTCGAATATGGGTCATTTCGGGTCAAAAAGTAGGTCAGTAGGTCAAACCACAGAAAAACCTTGTTAGCACTCTAGAGGCCACAGTTTTGGTCCAATCATCCTCAAACTTGCTCAGACTGATCATCCTGACAATATCTCGGTCATGTTCGATTATGGATCATGTCGGCCAAAATATAGGTCAGTAGGTCAAATCATAGAAAAACCTTGTTAACACTCTAGAGGCCACAGTTTTGGTTCAATCATCCTCAAACTTGCTCAAAATGATTATCCTGACAATATCTCAGTCAAGTTAGAATATGTTTCATGTCGGGTTAAAAAGTAGGTCAGTAGGTCAAATCATAAAAAACCTTGTTAATACTCTAGAGGCCACACTTTTGGTCAAGTCATCATCAAACTTGCTCGGAATGATCATTTCTTCAATATCTAGGTCAAATTCGAATATGGGTCATGTGGGGTCAAAAGTAGTTCAAATCATAGAAAAACCTTGTTAACACTCTAGAGGCCACAGTTTTAGTCCAATCATTATCAAACTTGCTCAGAATTGTCCTCTTTTTGTAATACCTTGGACAGGAGGGGTATTTTATTTGATAGAAAATGCTGTTAGCAAACAGTGCAGACCCTGATCAGATGCCACGTTCTGCGACGTCTGATCTCGGCCTATGCTGTTTGTTTGCCAGGCTACCCCTTCAGAGTTTTCCCGCCTTTTAGGGGTTACATGTAATATAACTTTAAACAAATAGTCTGTATGATAATACAGTATCTCAAGCAATTCAGACTTTCAGGGTGTTTGGATCATGGTCAAGGTTCTTTTGGCTATTTTCACTCGACCTACTTTTTTTTCATAATTTCCCCACCATAAGCATGCTACAGATTAGAAATGATTGAAATCAACCTTCAGGCTGCAGAAATATAAATGGTGTCTGACATGAAGGGGCGGACCTTTCATCTGAATGTCGGGTAAAAGTCCCACAAAATTGGAAGCAACGTCTCTAAAATGACCTAAATAGTATAAATCTCAAATGAAACAAACAAAATTGGTCAAATCATACTTGAGACTGCATTTTTGGTTCAAGCTTCATGAAACTTGCCAAGAATGTTTGCCTTTATGAAATCTTGAATATGTTTGAATATGGGTCATGTGGGATCAAAAAAAGGTGATGAATAGACTCAGGTGAGCGATACAGGACCATCATGGTCCTATTGTTTTCATTGAAACGAAAACAACATGGCGACTGATTTTCATACTAAACTGCGCCTCCTGAAATCCATGCCCTGACTGGAACTATTTAGATACTATTTAGATTGGAATTCAGAATGGCTGAATTTGAAAATTCAAAGGTTCAACATGAATGGAAATGTAATACATGTGTAAGGTGGCACTACAGTAAAAAAATCCTCTTACTCACAATGTAAATTGGGGCATATTCAATGTTCTACCACATTTCAGCAAGTCTAATGCTTCCATTATGAGGCATATAATTTGACAGGCTGACCATTTACATTGCAGAAGCAGCTAAAAAATATGGGCGCTGTGCGGCATATTTTGGCCTTTTTGGCAGCCAGTGTCAACAAACCCATACCGCAGTGAATAAATTCCGGCATTTCCAGTGACCAGTCAGCACAATTTTCTGGTTCAATTTAAATCAGCTGCAATTTACAGTAGCAAATACCTACTAATATTTCTTCTAATAAGCAATAATACTTCTCAGAAAAATAATGGCTTAGCACCAAATCCAATCAGAAGCTGCAGAATATTCAATTCTGTACTGAAAGCTCTCCCCAAAGCAAGTGCAGCTTTCATAAAGACCAATTATTTACTGTAGTGCAACCTATACCAAACCCTAATTTCTTTATGATCCACCAAAAGAATTGCCAAACACAAGTTTAGACCATATCTAATAATAGAGTCATGCATATTTAATGTTCAGTGACAAAGAATCTTTAAACTTTGCGAAAAAAATTATCGCTTCAAGATTCTACGATGAAAGCCGAACAAAGCATGATTTGTGAAAAAGCGCAAAGTTTAACTCTTTTCCAGAATGGAACCCAGAAACCGGCTTGCATCAGTGCTTCTTCTCAGATGTCTTTGGAATACTTTTATCCTAAAATGCACTAAATCATGTCCTATTAGTAGCCATGCTAGAAATTTTGGCTGTTCTCACACCTATACCCCCTAATTTCAGTAAAAAATGGCATATTGAGGATATTTTGGAGACAAAACTTTGATGAAAATGATTATAAATGCCTTAATGCCATGAGAAATGGTTGACTTTATCTATTCAAATATTGTAACATGAACCCAACCAATAAGAACTTACAATGGCTGAGAAAACTCATTGCGATGTTGCAGCGGGCTGTTCGGAGAGACAATTTTGAAATTTTGCATTGGCTTGAGACCCTTGCCTAATACCAAGTAACCTCAGTGTTATATTCAATATGGAGTATTTTCTTTTTCTTGTGTTCCTGTTTATACATTTACTGCAAAGTAGAAGTAAAACAAAGATCAGGAATTGATACAATTAACTTACTCCACCCATAAAAGACACCAAAGGGAAAGAAATACAAACATTAAGCGACCAGACCATAATGGAAACCTAAACAAAGGAAGGCCATATGGACAGTTACTTTCCCACAAAATGGCCATATGGCCATCCAAAATTAAAAGACACAAGTGATACACACAGTAAGTAACAAACAACAACATAAATAAATCGCCACAGAAGAGCCGCCTTGGAACGGTCAGTGGAAGATTTCCACTGGGGGGCTTAAATCGATTTTACGTGGCCACAATCCTCGCCCTTACTTCCGTCGCGATTTACACAAATAATTTGTTCAGTCCGCATGAAGGCCTCCTAACTCATCAGTGCAACATCTCCGTGAACACAGAAATCAAAGAACCACAGAGGTGAGACAACGGTGAGGACTCGACAGCAAGAAACCACTGAAATGCTGGAGCAAAAGAAAACCAACTGTTAGACTCCGATGAGCCCGACCAGAGACAGAGCATCAGGCACCAACCAACATTATCTCTTTAATTTTCAATAAGCCTTTACGTTGGAGCCGTCATAGAATCTGAGGCCTGACCCACCGGCGTGCAATTAAAGAGGGAAGCAAAGTTGCCAACCGTGATTGGGTTAACTACCATGCATGCAGTCTGTCGTATAATATCCATGTTGTACCCAATCTTTTTATATCGAAGAATGATTTTACGAAATTGGGTGCTGAAGTCATTGCGGTTATATATTTTTCTGAATTTATATACTAAGTCACCATAAAATTCGGGTTCCGATAGACCTTGTTGCAGAAGAGATTTAAGTCCAATATTGAATTTTGAAATTAAATCAGAATGGCGTCTATAAAATTTTGAAAAGGCTTTGCGTAGTTTATGGTACCGATAACCCTGATTAAGAAGTTTAGCCGTTAATAATTTATTACGAGTGTTGAAGTCAGTTACATGACTACACACTCCAGCAAATAATTAATTGCGAAATATAAACGCCATAGGATGGCGCACGAGGAACATCACCATCCAAAAAAAGGAAAATTTACAATCTCAAAATCAAAGTCATCGCGTTTATCATAAATTTTGCACGAAACAAATCCATCTACAATAGATAGATGTAAATCCAAAAACGGGGCCTCGGTATCAGAAGAATTTGCTTTATTTAACTGAAGTTCTAGGGGGTAAATCTGACTGATCAAACAATCAAAATAGGTATTATCAATATTTAATAAATCATCTAAATATCTAGAAGTATAGCTAAAAGCTTCAATAATTTCAGATTGGTTATCAATGGAAAGCGACAAAATGAAGTCTCTTTCATAACAATACAAGAACAGATCAGCCACAAGAGGTGCGCAATTAGTACCCATCGGAATACCCGCAATTTGTCTAAATAACTTAGTATCGAATCTAATATAAATATTGTCAAGTAGAGAGGTGAGGGCATCACACACTTTCTGACATGACCAAAGTGTATAATTCTTATGCTCTTTAGAAGTGAAAAATGCATTTCTGACATTACATGCAAGATAGAGAGAATCTTCTCTGTGAAAAGCCCATTCAATTAAATCATTAAGCTTTTCTTTTATAAGATTATGAGGAAGTGTAGTGTAAAGAGTGGAAAAATCGTAGGTAGACAGACTAGAAGCACGAAACTGTCTAGATTTCAATTTATTTAAAACCTCATTCGAATTTTTTATAGACCAAAACAGATTTCTTCCTGATCTTTCAAAGACTTTATCACAATATTTAATTACATGCGTTTTAATAGCAGTAAGACAGGAAGTTAATAATTTAGAAAGTTCAGTGGTAGTGCAAGAACTAGAATTTGCAATAAACCGTGCTTTGTAAGGTTTTTTTATGAAGTTTTGGTAACCAGTATAGCGTAGGAAGCTTGTCTTGGCCTTCGTTAACACACACAGCAAACTTGGTGGCTGAAAGACAAACATGTTTATCTACTATAGCTCTCTCTTCAGCCAAAGGCTGAAGTTCATAGGCCTTAGTACCACCAAGCTCCTGCTTAAGCGTGTTAACATAGTGGAGCCGTCACACAACGACGACGTTGTTAGCGGCCTTGTCTGCAGGGGCCAAAACAAACTTCTTATGAAATTCTTGAATACCTAGTTTAAGATGACGTAAAGACGTCTTGGGCTTAGGAGGTAATAAGTTAGTATTTTGAGAATAGAAAGAAAAGCGTTTATTCACTAGTCTTAAAATGCTAAGTTTCCAGTCCTTTAGGGCTTTATACTCAACATACTCTCGCTTACACCATCGATTACCGAATTCATTCAAGGAAGCAGCGATTTCATCTCTACATTTACTGAAATCAATTTTAGAAGGAAACCGATATTTCGGTCCTTTAGAAATTATATTCCTTATCCTAGAATCAGGAATAATTTTCAAATTGCCAGTAATTACATGACCAGCAGCAGGATAGCAATACTTTGAGTTTTTACAATCACATGAATCAGGAGTATTAGTATCAATATCAAGATCTGAAACAAGTTTATTGAAATTAAAAATGATAGATCTAACAGGTTTGTTATATTTATAGCAAATTATAGGTGTTTCAGTATTTTGAAAATACGCAGGAATGGAAGAAAGCACCGATCTCTCACGGAAGATACTGGGCAAATCTATAAAACCCATACCCTTATTAATGAAGGATATTTTGAAGAAATGACGTTTATGATTATTTTCAGAATCAATGTAAGGACGGAGAGTATGCTGAGTATAGCCTCTAGTTAAGAGAGCCGCATCATATAACTGATGAGAACTATCGTAGAATTTATTCGCCTCGGTGTCCAGAAGACGTAAAACAGAAACGGGTAATGAACTTAAAAATGAAAGTCTGCTGTCCAAACAGACCAATGACAACTGATTTACATGGCTTTGAAGCACCCCCTCCCCACTCCAATTACATGGAACAGAAGCAAAAACTGATAAAAAAACATCCAGTTAGTCCTAAATTAGCCCTAAACTTACAATTTGTACAGTATCTATCTTTGTACAGCATCTATGACAAAATACATGCCAGGAAGAACCACTTTAAGATACAGAATTAGAGGGAACCTATTATGTGTGAAAGTATTATGTAATGAATGAAAACATTAGAGGGGAGCTGTTCTTTCTACTTTCGGTTTAGGTGGCACTACAGTAAAAAAAATCCCCTTACTCACAATGTAAATTGGGGCATATTCCATGTTCTCTCACATTTCAGCAAGTCTAATGCTTCCATTATGAGGCATATAAGTTGACAGGCTGACCATTTACATTCCAGAAGCAGCTAAAAAATATGGGTGCTGTGCGGCATATTTTGGCCTTTTTGGCAGCCAGTGTCAACAAACCGATACCGCAGTGAATAAATTCCGGCATTTACAGTGGCCAGTCAGCACAATTTTCTGGTTCATTTTAAATCAGCTGCATTTTGACAATAGCAAATACCTACTAATATTTCTTCTAATAAACAATAATACTTCTCAGAAAAATAATGGCTTAGCACCAAATCCAATCAGAAGCAGCAGAATATTCAATTCTGTACTGAAAGCTCTCCCCAAAGCAAGTGCAGCTTTCATAAAGACCAATTATTTACTGTAGTGCAACCGTAAAGCTTTTATTGTGTTGTTCTGATTGATAAGGGAGAAATAATTCACACGTGGTCTAAGGTTTTCGTGTAAAAGAAAAATCACATGATACGTCCGTGAAATGAAGACCCCCTAAACCCCACTTCATATAGAGAGTTTACGGGGGTATACATTTTCTTATTCCTGCTCCAAGACATAGGTTGTGTGTACTCGTTAGAACCGCCTCCATGATACGGTTCTAACGAGCACTCACAATCTATGTGGAAAGCAGAAACAAGAAAGATGATTTTAACTAAAATTGTCATTTCTGACAGCATGTTGGACGCCATTATTTGTTATAGATATGTTTTCCTAATGGAAAACAAAACAAATTTTGTTTGTTAGTATTGGCGTTCAACTGCCCAGTCAACACTATTCTGGGCGATTTTTGAGCCGGCTTGTTTACCTATCCAGACTTTTCCCTGGCAGGCGTATACGTAAGCGGTTAACCAAAGCAGTGCCCATTCTTTCGCCAGAAACTGACAACTACCCTTCATGAATCAATGGAAGGGAGAGAAATTACCGTCGAAAATATTTCATGATCGATCTCCACGAAAGAATGTTGCCGACCCCGGCAGGTATCGGAACCGCGTACTTCTGATCACCAGTCAGACGCGTACATGACTGAACTACCGAGGCCGGCAAAACAAAACAAATGACCCAGCGCATGATTAAATCTTCAAGAAGGCTTGCGCGACCAGCGAAGACTCAGATCACCTTGCGCATTCGCGCAGTCTGATCAGAGTATTTGTTCATCGCATTACGTACTATAGGCTAATATCTATGCAAAGAGACATAGGCAAAAGGTCTTGTCATTGTGGATGGGTGCGCAAGTTGTTTTGAGTATCTGCTGGTCGCACCGGTCTTATGGTATAGTTCGAACAAATTGACCTGAGACTGGTGAACTCTATTAACATAATTTCACACCCGACTGATCCGGCCCGCACACTAGTACTGGTAAACCGCTTAGAGGATCTAAGCCTGTCCAGAAACCGCGGTGCGAGGCGACCGTCCATGCTAATAAACCCTATTGGTTTCATTGGGCGACAGGGCTCGAGATGTCATTTCATCTCAATGTCGGGTAAAAGTCCCACAAAATTGGAAGCAACGTCTCCAAAATGACCTTTACAGTGTTGACGGGGACGTTAAACCTCAAATCAAACAAAACAAAAAAATCACACCCGACTGAATGCATATATTTTTTCTTCGCCGTTTTTCCGAAGATATTGTTTTATCATATGACGTCGCGTCTGAGAGTGTAATAACGTCATGTATTATTTTCGATAATCCACTTGTGGATTAAATATGCAAATTAGCTAGATACGTCCCGTAACGTTACATGTACGACGTCCTTAACGACGTCGCGTTTATTAATGGCGGAATATTGATATTTTTGTAAACAATTGTGAATAAAATGGGTTTTAAATGTCATATGATAAATAGAATCTTGCATTCGTGCTCATGTATTACTGAATTTATTAAACTCGTTGAGGAAAAGAGATAAAATGCTCGGCAGAGCCTCGCATTTTATCCATTTTCCTCAACTAGTTTGATAAATTCAATAATACATGAGCACTCATGTAAGATCCTCTATATACAATACATAGGGGCGGTAAATGGGTCGTTATTCACGGGATACCGAAAATTCACGAAAGCCGACGTGTTAGGATATCAGATTGACTAATTTATTCCTTGCATAAATAGAGAATACCAGGTGAGTGTCTTTTGATATCAAGTTTATCAGGCAAGGCTTCGAGAACGCTTGTAGAATCGCGAGGCTTGCCGAGCGATTCTACATGCGTTCTCGAAGCCGAGCCTGATAAACTTGATATCAAATGATACGAATCTGGTATTCTATTTATCAGTTTATCCCCTTGTACACTCTTAAATTAGCAATTTACAATCAGTTATTGATGGTTCTCAGTGCGTCCCAGCATTCTTGCGGCCGATATATTTGTATCAGCTAATCATATTTTTCCTATGATGTTTTTTTATGTAATATATCCAATTTTCTCAGTAGCAATATCATTTTTGTCTTTTTTTTTCGTAGGTCCGGTTCATTCATAAAAGTGCAATGTCATGTTGACGTGATAAAGCTCACTTGACCTGAGATAGTATATCTTTATCAGGTCAATGCATTGCAATGCAATATATATGGGGGGTAACTGATAAAGGCTAGTCTCAGGTCAATTTGTGCGCACTATAGGCTCAAATAACGCTATGTATTTTCTCTATACTGTTACAGGTACACCTATAGGGATCGGCGGTAGACTGGGATACATTCAGCCATATGCTTATAGATCTGCTTATCCAATGGCAGCTCCCCGTATATATGAATCTGTGTTTCCATATGAACTTTAACCTAGGTATTCACCTGTTTCTCCCTATTCATCTTCATACGGTACTGCTTCCACAAGAAGGGGTAGACGTAATGGTAATGGGTGTTGCCCCAAATTCACCGGTACCGGAGGAGCTGCCACAGCTGGTCGTAAGTATTCCTTCCTTCATACTTTCCTTCCTTCCTTTATTCCTTTTATTGCATGCCCATACATGCAATGCGTCACGTGACGAGTAACCATCTAAATATGTTCCATACAATGTTATCCTTTGGAAGCAAGAAATACACCACAGAAGTGAAAAATATGGAGTCTAAATGTTTTCTAGGCCAGACTAGCTAGTTTCGGCCAATTAGGCCTCATCAGTGAAAAAACCCACTTTTTATAGAGAAAGTGGGACTTGCATGGTGTTATTTTCTATAGCTTAGCTCTGAAACATGTATCGTGGGTACCTGTTAGTTCTAACAAGCACCCACAATCGATGTTTGCATTAGAAATAGGAAATACTTAAAAAAATCTTCTAAAAACGTCAGTTATAGAAATAAGAAAGACGCCATTTTAGCGCAAGGGTGAGTTATCATAATGGCGGTGATTAGGAATAATAGTAACGACCCCTGCTCCTTCTTTGTCACAGCTGAGTTTAGTACACTTATTTCTTTTATTGAGTCGATTGTTTGGCAGTCGACCCAGAGTTACAAAGCAGAGAAGATCTTTAGCGCTAGTTACCCCGTGGCTTTCACCGATATGAAGCAAATAAAGATGACTGTTATTTATAGAAAATAGTCGCGTTAGTTTTATCACTGTGAGGTCAGTGTTGCGTAAGAGGGTTATCTATAGAATCTTGACTTGAATCATGTGTTGGGTTCGTCTACTTCTGCTTTGGCAAAACAGTGTTGACCCAGATTAGACGCCGCAGTGACGCGGCGTCTGATCAGGGTCTACACTAATTGCTTTCAGTTCAGGAATTTAAGAGATAAATGTAACAGTCGAAATCGGCGTTCAGGACTTTCAGCCATCTCCGGGCAATTAAACCAGCAGTGCCGCTGTGAGTACCCTGATACATGTATAACACGTATTCTTGCATAAATATCTATGCGCATGGCTGTTTGAGGCCATTGTCAAATGGACCGAAAGTCGTGTTCAAACAGCAAAAACCATGTTCAAATCATGAAATTTGCGTGCTGTTTGAACATGGATTTTGAGCTTTTGATATCACAAGACTGGCCTTGCTTTGTTTACGTTACGCGGAGCGACGTAACGTTATCGCCCTGAACGTAGCGTTTTAGGGTTCTATGATGACGCCAGATGGTTACTGCGTAACAACATTATTGTAATCAACATTCTGATCTGGCCGCCATTTTGGTTCGCCAGTCGCATTTGAAGAGTTTATATGGAGTTTATATGGAGCTTTTGGGCGTTTTCGTCAAAATTTGCTATCGGAATCGTAAACGATCATCCATGGTTATTTCATTGCATTAACTTGCATTAACATTTGCCGATTCGGCCTGGCGGCCTTATGCTCAAATAGCTTCATCGGTACCTGGCGAATTTAAATGCATGAAAAACCATGGTTGATCCCCACAGTAGAACTTCGATGGCTCGAACATCGATGGCTCGTTTACCATGGATCAGTCGAACCCATTCTTGAGCCCCTAGCGAAATCCTCTTCATAAGAACTAGTGGGGGATAATAAAGGAGATTTTAGTCTTTTATCTTACAAATGTATGCTGTGTGTACTCATTAGAATCGCCTCGATGAGGCGATTCGTATGAGTACACACAGCATACATATTCATTATGGAACACCGAAAAGATGTCTAAAAGTATCTCGTTATGTCTACTTGCAGAAACCCTCACTGACTCGAACTCCCCCTGTCTCGAACAGATTTTCGAGGTCCCAAAGGTGTTCGAGCTATTGAAGTTCGACTGTACATCAGTGAATTGCTCATTTGTTTTCTTACACACACATTATTACAACGGAAGCTTGATCTGTTACATTCAGATTTTATCACGTCGAGTGGATGTTTCACACGGAGCATCGAGTATGATGCGTAAGTTATACTAGGAGGACCGAAGTTCGAGGTCGTAAGCGACTTGACCGGTTTGTATTTCTATAAATAGCAATATATTAAAAACGTTGGTAGCAAAATAATCAAACGGCATTTGATGAATAAACTGTCAGAAACAAACATGAAAATTAACGAGCAAACATCGACAGAGCTTATTATTTATCGAATGACCCATTTCCTAGTCATTTTCAAAATGGAATTTAAGTTCGAGGATGCAATTGTCATGGGGATCATTAAGGTGCTGTGCGGGGCATAAATAAAATGAAGGCATGTTATTGATAACAAGATACCTTTATTGTAAATAACATAAATTTTATTGGAAGTCATTTGGACAATGGTGATTTTTTTCACTCATTCTCCATTTGTGCTCAAAAGTTTATTCTTCTTCTAGATATCTGTTTAGTTCATTCTGTTCTATTCCATACGAGTCCAAACACTAAGCTGCATTTTATGATTTGTTCATTGCTATCTACTTCAAACGAGAATAAGTGTCCCAAGAACAAGAACAATTACCTTAAGTTTTGAGTATTAAGGTTTTAATAGTTCTTAAGAGAATGACATTCACTACAGCTCTCCATTTCCCAGAAGACAAATGAAGCCTCTGAAGTAATAAGGACTGCAGGTATGTTTTGTTAAAGAATTTTCCCACATTGATCCTCATACGAAAATAACGGACGAACATGTCTGCTGGTATGTGTCAACAGTAAACAAAGGACGATTGATATTTCTGCCAGAATGTGTATGAATGAAGAAATCATTGGGTTAAAGTTGGGTGTAAAAGTATTAGCAAAAATGGCGGATTTTTGTAACTTTTTAATGTGTCAAGCAATATTTACCTCTCTGATCAGCATTGCAAGAATATTATACTGCCAAAATGTTGACTTGCATTTGTGGTTTGTTGTTGTTGATTCACGAGAGGAAAGCAACAGTAGTAATCGAAATGTTTATATACAAATGACGTCATCGAACTTGCGTCAACCTCGAAGTTGCATGACATCACTATATGGAAGCATCCAAGAGACGTAATACAGTGCGGCAGATAAAGTTCCTGTAGCAAAGATGCGTATGTATCTTTCTCGCAAAAGATGGTATTTTGTCCACACAAGATAATGTTTTCTGATCTTGTGCACACACATTCGAGCTAACCATCACGAAAACACGCCTATATAATTCTGACCCCTTGAACCCCACTTTTATATAGTAAAACTGGGGTTTCTTATTTCTGCTCTAAAATATGGATTGTGGGTACTCGTTAGAACCGCCTCGATGAGGCGGTTCTAACGAGTGTCCACACATTATATGGGGAGCAGAAATAAGAAAAATATCACAATTTTTCAGCATAAAATGTTCATTTTTTCGGCGATAAAGGTGGCAATATATTTGTATAGGCGTGTTTTCGTGATCATCTTGTGCGAATAAGACAAGACAACAGAACGAAATCAATTAAGATCAGTGTGACTTGATCCGGTATCCCTCTCGGGCGTGTTTCTGACTCATGATCAGGAGGTCGCAGGTCTGACCCCACCGGGTCCGGCATACTGATCGTGAAACAGTTTTTTTTCAACTACCATTCTATTCTCTTCCGCTAGTTTAAGACTGTGAACTGTACTGGTAAGTAGAAGTAAAACAAAGATACAATTAACTTACTCCACCCATCAAAGACACCTAAGGGAAAGAAACACAAACATTAAGCGACCAGACCATAATGGAAACCTAAACAAAGGAAGGCCATAAGGACAGTTACTTTCCCACAAAATGACCATATGGCCATCCAAAATTAAAAAAAACACAAGTGATACACACAGTAAGTAACAAACAACAACATAAATAAATCGCAACAGAAGAACCGCCTTGGAACGGTCAGTGGAAAGATTTCCACTGGGGGGGGGGGGGGGGGGGGGGGCTTAAATCGATTTTACGTGGCCACAATCCTCGCCCTTACTTCCGTCGCGATTTAGACAAATAACATCTCCGTGAACACAAATAATCAAAGAACCACAGATGTAAGACAACGTTGAGGACTCGACAGCAAAAACAAACACTGAAATGCTGGAGCAAAAGAAAACCAACAGTTAGACTCCGATGAATTGCTAATGAATTGCTATTAGTTAGACTCCGATGAACCGCTAATGCACATATTGACAGGCTCGACGTGATTTAAGGCCTTAATTTAAGGGAAATGGGAACACCTGGCAGACTTTTCCGCCATTTTTCAAAGGAAGACAACTCTCGTTTTTTTAAAAGCCCTGTCCCACTGAAAAAAGGGTATACGCTAAATTGAAAGACTTTGCGCCTGAGGAGCAAATTATTTCCTTAAAGGGTTGACTCCTATTGAAATCGGAGACAAAAAATACTTTTGCAGGAGTTGCCATCCTTGGGTGTGTTCCCATTCCCCTTAAATCGTGTTTGGCGCCAGTATATTGTTTGCTCATGTTAGTAAGTTGTTGGGCCAGGACTTTATGTTGTAAAAACAAGATGATAATTTTCACAAACGACGTAATAAGATGATATCGACTTGTTCGGACAGTTTAACCCTTGTCCCGCTGAGCCCGGACATGTCTTATCTTTCAAACAATGAAGATCCTGATCAGATGGCTTCTTCAGAAGCCATCTGATCTGGATCTTCATTGTTTGTCATTCAGCTCATGAATTTGTTGCAATAATTTAGTTTATACTAATTTATTTTAGTTCGATTGCGATGAATGCTTCAAGCTTATTGAATTGCTCTCGAACACTCCTTCCGGCTGTTTTCACGCGCGCGAGAGAGAGAGGCATTGGCTTTTACACCCTGCTACCCATTTACACCTGGGTGGAGTGGGGCAGTGTCATTACGTGTCTTGCCCAAGGGCACACCTCGATACCGGTGGCCGGATACGAACGCACAACCTCTCGATCATAAGTCGAACGCGTTAACCACTGCGCTTTCGAGGCTGACTTGCAATAATTTGCATCAAGTTATCTGATTGGTTGATAATCAGTAGTGGGTGAGGCATTTATATATATTCAGCAGGTCAATGGTTTACGTAAGATACGACATAGTAAAGTTGCGGATACGAACTTGGTATTGCTTTAGTAAAGTTGCGGATACGAACTTGCTATTGCTATAGTAAAGTTGCGGATACGAACCTGCTATTGCTTTAGTAAAGTTGCGGATACGAAGTTGCTATTGCTATATCGGTCATGTTTCTTAGGTCAGTTACAATTAGGGCTGGCTAATCGGAGCTGAAAAGATAATCGATTATCAGTCCTGTCATTCCGATCGATAATCGATCAGAAATCGCTAAGGTTTTTGTCATAATTTTACCTGTCTGGCTTTCTGTCTGAGCATGACTCTTACCATATGTTGCACTTTACTATATGTGTATTTGAATAGACAGGCCTGAGCAAACAGTGTAGACCCAGATGAGACGCCGCAGAATGCATCAGGGTCTGCACTGTTTGCCACTCATCAAGCTATTTTAGGCACAACTTTGAGTAGTACATTGTACCTATCAAGTAATCGATTAAAAGCGAATCAGAAATGATAATGATTTTTGTGGAATTTATCGATCGATTAATCGATTACACGATTAATTGTGTCATCCTTAGTTACAATGTATTACCTTGAATTCTTAGGTCGTATTCACACGAAGTGTTTCAGTTTTACGTCCCACCAACAGCTAAGGTCATACGGAGACGGGACCTCGGTTTAAAGACTCATCCGAAAGTCTGGAGAAGCCCGGGGTCGAATCTGCGACCCCTTGTTTACAAGGCGAGCAGCGTAACCACTCGACCACGGAGGCTTCTCCCAAAAAATAGTTTTCTTACTTTTGCTTAAAACATAATTGCTGGTACTCGTTAAAATTGACTTGCTGAGGCGGATCTAATGAGTGCTCACAATCTATGTTTTGAGCTGAAAATGAAAACATCTCGATTTTTATCTGATTTTTTTTTCTTGGTAAAATTATAGGTTTAGGTTTATTTCAGAAATAAAGCACAATAAGCCATTACGGCCCATGAGCACATAGTATAACTAGGATACATACAAATATTTCAAACATTTCACGTGATGAAAATGGGAAGTATCATAACTTATCTGTTAATACATTTGTACATTCATTATACTGTACTCGGAGGATAAGTTGGCAGTGACGTCAGCGAATGTTTTTGTTATTGGGCATAGTCCACTGTTGTGAAAAGGTAAACAAGCTTCGGTAATATTCAATATCATGTGATTTTATTGAACACCTGGTAGATATTCGACTTGGCACAGTGGAAAGAGTAGTAGTCATCCAAACATTTTGCACTTTATAGTTGTGGGTTCGAGCACCACTAATCTATTTTCTTTCTTTTTTTTTTTTTTTTTTTTTTCGTTATTAAAATATTAAAATATTACATTATACTTGTCATTGTTTAAAATATTACAATGCCCTTTTTCTTCTGCTGAAATCAGTAATTTTATTTTTATGTGTTAAGAAGAAGAAACACGGAGCAATGTCGAGAAACTGGCAGTCTTCAGAAATTAGTTTGCATGTTCCATTCTCTAGAGGAGAGAGATTGATGGTTTTGCATTCTGGCTCAAGGGTTGGATTTATAAAGGGTCAGAAGAAATCTGGAAGGCGAACACAAGTACCGGAGACTACCATGACGAGATGAATGGGAACAACTTATTCAAATTGGTAAAAAAAAACAAGCTTATTCCGCATTTTCCAGCAGAGTCGGTTATCATCATTGATAATGCACCGTACCACAACCTTCAGGTAGACAAATGCCCTACACGGGCTTCCAGAAAGGCAGACATTCAGGCCTGGATGACTCGGCACAAGATACACTTTAATTCTACAATGTTAAAGGCAGAGCTGCTCCAGATATGCAAACGGCAGAAACCCGCCCCACCATTCGTACTAGACAATCTAATAAAGGAACATCGACATGACTACCTGAGACTCCCTGCCTCCCATGCAGACCTTAACGCCATTGAACTGATCTGGGCAACGATGAAAGACTACATCGTCAGGCATAACCTAACCTTCAAGATGGCTGACGTGATGAAGCTCGAGTAAGCGAGATGAGTGGCTCTCGTGCTGCAAACATGTAGAAGATATTGAGAAGGTATACTGGTCAGCAAACATAGCAGTTGAACAGGGGGTAGAGAAGATTCTTATCGAGGTGACCTCCAGTGACGAAGATGCGGGCACGGCAACCGAGTGCTCCGATTATTCGGACACAGAATCTGCAGAAGAATCTTAAACTTGTGAAAACAGATGGGATGTCTGTTTTAGTGCTGAATGTATATTTTGTATTCTGTTTGCTTGTATTGGAGTTTCACGGCCCAGTCAGCAATATTTAGGTCATTTTGAGCCGGTCAATTTATACGTAAGCGGTTAACCTGTACAGAAACTGGCAACTTACCTTCTCGAACCAGTGGAAGGGGAGAATGACCGTAGAAAAGATTTCAAGATCAATCGCCGCGAAAGAGGCAGGTATCGAACCTGCGTCGTCATTATAAAATCATAAAAAACACTATATTACAAAAAAATATAATAAAAGCAGTGACCTACAAAAATGCATGTCAAAAATTTTAAATTTCAATTTAAAAGAACATCAAAGAAAAGGGAGAACTCTATTCACGATAAAAAAAAAGTTTTGGGTGGGGTGTGGTGGCGATCGAACCACAAATGGTCATCTTCTCGGATTTTAAACAACCCCAAAACACTAACCTCTTCAGCCATTTCAACTTGTTCTGTATATGATCCAAATTCTTCTCACTTTATCGGACGGTTACTAGATTTTATCGATAATAACGGTAAAACCCTGTCTTACCTATCGATGGTGGTATAGTCTTAAACGTCACTTTCAACTTATCCTCCGACTACTGTACCTATCTAATAGTTTGAATAAGTATGCTTTCGTAACGTAAATATTGATTAACATAATCAATGAGGCGGTTCTAATGAAGTAAATTACTTTCTTACATGCTTTTCAATGAAATATAGAGATTTCTCAGTGAAATCGAAAACTATATTGTCACTGTTTCAAACAGTGACTTATATCAAATTTATTTTTTGCTGTTTGGGACTACTTTTTTGATGATTGAAAATTAATGAACTGTATTAGAATTGACGCTAAGCCGGTTCACACATAACGAGGACGTTAATGACGTCATTTTCGACGTTGACGTCACGTATTGTGTGGCGCGACGTTAGATCTGTCCGCACCTTTTTTTGGGAAACTTTCCCTCAATTATTTCAGTAACCATTCAAAGTAATGCCATCCCAGGCTATTTCTCAGGTGCAAACTTTAGTTCACACCCAATATAATACCCAGTTAATACGTTGGACACCACTAAACTGACGCGAAACGACCAGTAAAAAAGTTAGTTTTCTCTGAGGGTTAGTGACGCGATTAGTGTAGCTAAATATTGCCGTTTTGAAGCATGTAAGAAACAGAAGATCTGATTTTTTTAGTGTAAGATTCGATCTTACACTGAAAAAATCAAATATCCTCTTTTGGCTTTGTTCATGGCCTACAAACAAAACAAACAAATAGAGGATATTTACTTTTTTTAGATGAATACCAAAAATATTTCGAGTTTGTTTTCAACACACTTTGATATCTATAGAAAAAAGTATTGTTTTCTTTTTGTTTGATAATATTTTAGGACACTTACTGTAATTGATCAGTCGGGTCTTACGTCACAATTTTTGACTTGTCTGTGACGTCACAACTGTCCGTTGCAAATCATAAACAGATCGCCATTTTTAATACAGCATTTTAACAGTTCAAAGATGCTTTTTCAAGAGTTATTTTATAGAAAGCATATAGATTTTGGCGAGAAAAGTAGACCCAGCTGCTACTGTGAAAATAACATGGTCGTGTTATTTTCACACTGTGAAAATATCACTTTATTTTTATTTGTTTCAGATATGCATTGATTTCACTGCTATGTATAAAATAAAACAAAATATTGCTTTCAACAAAGTTTCATATTTTTCACCAAACCATTTGAAATAGTTTGTAAACCTTTAGATGGGAAGACTGTCTAATGTTCCAAAACTTATGTCCACTTACATATTGTACAAATGCAATAAAATATGTTTAATCTGATATATGAAATAGAAATAGAATAGAATAGTCTCACGAAGTATTTGCAGAGATACTTCGTGCGGCGAAACCCCGAGATGTAGTATCGCAAATTGATTATTATAAAAAAAAGGTTTCATATTTAACACCGTACCATTTTAAATAGTTTGTAAAAATTGTGGGCGAGGACTATGTAATGTTCCATAACTTGTGTCCACATCACGAAAACACGCCTGTATAATTTTGTCGTCCATGGGCCCCACTTTTACATAGTAAAACTGGGGTTCACTGAGTAGATCTTAATTTTCTTATTGCTGCTTAAAACATGGGTTGTGGGGACTCGTTAGAACCGCCTCAATGAGGCGGTTCGTTAGAACCGCCTCAATGAGGCGGTTCTAACGAGTCCCCACAACATATACTTTGAGCAGAAATAAGAAAAAAAATACATTTTTCATCTTAAATTTTAGTTTATTCGCCGGTAAAGTTTACAACGCATTTGTATATGCGTGTTTTCGTAATGAGTTCCATTATCGCAAAAATGCAATAAAATATTTTTAACCTGATCTTAGAAATACAGTACAACCTGTATTAAAAGTAGAAGTAAAACAAAGATCAGGAATCGATACAATTAACTTACTCCACCCATCAAAGACACCAAAGGGAAAGAAACATTAACATGAAGCGACCAGACCATAATAGAAACCTAAACAAAGGAAGGCCATAAGGACAGTTACTTTCCCACAAAATGGCCAAATGGCCATCCAAAATAAAAAAGACACAAGTGATACACACAGTAAGTAACAAACAACAACATAAATAAACCGTCACAGAAGAACCGCCTTGGAACGGTCAGTGGAAAGAATTCCACTCCACTGGGGGGAGGGGGGTGCTTTAATCGATTTTGCATGGCCATAATTCTCGTCCTTACCTCTGTCGCGGTATACACTAATTTTGTTTAGTCTGCATGAAGGCTTCCTAACTCATTAGTGCAACATCTCCGCGAACATACAAATAAAAAAACTACAGAGATGAAACAAGGTTGAGCATTCGACAGCATACAACAACAGAATTGCTGGAGCAAAGGAAAACCAACAGCTAGACTCCGAGGGGCCCGACCAAAGAAATTAAGCAAGCACCTAAGGGGTAACCAAAATGTGCTTGTTTAATACAGGTGCTTGCTTAATACAGGTGAAATTTAACACATTTACCGTTTTGGGGAATTGAATGCCTGCTTGCTAATGACAGGTTGCTTGCTTAATAGAGGTGGTCACTAACACATGTTTTACTGTAAATATAGAATAGTGTCACGAAGTGTTTGCAGTGATAGTTACTGTGAGCAGTATGGCAAATTTGAGAGACATGTTCTATGTCTGTTTTGTACCATAGTCAACCAATCACTGGTATTAACCAGTGCTTCAGCTGAAGTGATCGACCAGCCGGATGTTTTTGGATTATGAGTGTTACCATATATGGGTATGGTGGCCATTTTGGTCATGTGACCTGGACCTAAAACGGTTCCCCCAATAAATGCGCCTTTTCGTAAGGAGAAAAAATATATCTTATACTTTAGAACTGTATTCTGAATCGTTTGCAGGATAAAATGAATTCTTACTTTTCCAATACAAAAGCATATGCGTCAAAGTTTGACCTAGGCACAAAGAATGTCAAGGTCAACCCAAGGTCACCATTTTAGCACTTTATAAACGGCCTACGTCCCAGATGCTATTTATCAAGTTTCGTGGAAATCTGCCCAGTGGCCCTGGAGAAGACTATTTTTGAAGGGTTTTTACCATATATGGCTTGGCGGCCATTTTGGCCAGGTGACCTGGACCCCATTAGCAAATTTTGGTTTCACCCATCCCATAGAGGCTCCATATGAAATTTGACTTTAATCGGCCCAACGGTTTCCGAGGAGAAGCAGTTCGAAAATTTTCACATTTTTCGCCTCGGCGAGGCTATACTAAATGGAATGCAATATTTGGCAAGTTCATTGGTTAGATCTCATTGATATCTATCAGTATGCCATAAATTATTTAAATATTCCAATCGGTTAAGTCACTAGCACCAATTTTCACAAACGGGTTACGGACGGACAGACAGACTGACAGAATGACGCGGTGATTTTAGGGCACTCTTAGAAAATCAACCGACTTCAGTCGGTCGCTTTTTCTGCGGCTCGTGCAACTGAGTAGGCTAATCGTGTTTCTAGCTTTGAATTTAAACTAGCAATTACCTGGTTGCTGCAATGTAATGTAGAGCCACATCTGATTTTGACATTAAAAGAAACAGAACAATACTATGATGTTATTAATCAAGTAATTTCGTATTGGCCCGGGTATAGGTCCGAGGTCTGCTGCATTGGCCAAGGACCTTTAAATGGGTCTTTTCGAAATTACTTGATTAATGACAATTTTATTAATTGAAACAATTAAAAACATGATT
Source organism: Lucinisca nassula (assembly GCA_963580285.1). Taxonomy (NCBI): domain Eukaryota; kingdom Metazoa; phylum Mollusca; class Bivalvia; order Lucinida; family Lucinidae; genus Lucinisca; species Lucinisca nassula. Next base: position 88,759,908 of record OY757025.1, on the reverse strand, counting down.
ATTGATTTTTTTTTACCTTACTTGACCTCAGTTAATATTGGTTGACCTCGTGTTAATATGGATGACCTCCGATCAATACAGGATAGTCAATTAATAATATGTTCTTATTAATGAAGTAGTTTTGTATTGGCCCAGTTACAGGTCATCAGTCTGCTGTATTGGCCCGAGGCCGAATTTACTTGTTTAATGACAATTGTATCAATTAACACAATTAAGAAACATAATTATTGATTTTTGATCTCCGAGTAATATTTGTGTTACAACGGATGACTTCCAATCAATATAGGATAGTCAGTTTATTATACGCTTGATTTGTAGGTCACACATCTTAAATGCACTGAATCCCATTAAGTATTACGGGGAGGGTGCGTTCATTTAATGGTGTCATTAAGGTTAGACTAGGCGCGTTATTAATCTCATTCACATTTCGTTTACTTTGACCCTTCGAAGTATCCTCCCTTGACAGAAATTCACTTTTCAAGTCTCAAAAATTGTATTTATCATATGACGTAGCGTTTGAGAGTGTAATAACGCCATGTATTATTTTCGATAATCCACTAGTGGATTAAATATGCAAATTAGCTAGATACGTCCCATAACGTTACCTGTACGACGTCCTTAACGACGTCGCGTTTACCAACGGTGGAAAATTGACAATTTTGTAAATAATCGTGAATAAAATGCGTTTTAAATGTCATATGATAAATAGAATCTTGCATTCGTGCTCATGTTTTATTGAATTTATTAAACTCGTTGAGGAAAAGGGATAAATTGCTTGGCAAAGCCTCGCATTTTATCCCTTCTCCTCAACTCGTTTAATAAATTCAATAATACATGAACACTCGTGTAAGATCCACTATGTAAACCCTGAAGACAGTGGTGAACTACACTACCATGCGCACTTTGAGATCTATAACGACAACTAAGGCTGGCACGATTAATTGGACAATCGATTATTCGGTCGATAAATTCCACAAAAACGATTATCATTACTGATTTGCTTGCAATCGATTATTTGATAAGTACAATTTACTACCCAAATTTGGTCCTAAAATAGCTGTATGAGTGGCAAACAGTGCAGATCCAGATGAGACGCCGCAGAACGCGGCGTCTCATCTGGGTCTACACTGTTTGCTCAGGCCTGTCTGTTCAACAGAGTACAGCACATGGTAGGAGTCATTGCTCAGACAGGATGCCAGGCAGCTAAAATTATGACAAAATGATCAGTGATTACTAATAGATTATCGACCGCAATGACAGTAATGATAATCGGTTTTCTTTTCAGTTCCGATTAGCCAGCCCAAAGTCGACATCCTGTTCTCTTTAGTAAAGGAAATAGGAAAAAAATCGCAGGTTTATTACGAAAACACGCCTATACAGCTACATTGTAAACTTTACCGGCGTAAAAAGCAAAATTTTAAGTTGAAAAATTGTTGTTTTTTTTTCATATTTCTGCTCAAAATATAGATTGTGAATACTCGTTAGAACCGCCTCGATGAGGCAAACAAACAATAACGAGCCATTGAATGTTTACTGTAAGAATTACACAGGGAGGTGAGGGATGGTCCCGAGGATCACTGTGTGGCATCACGAGACTTGTCGAGTGACACCGGACTGTGATCCCGAGGGACGAATTTTTCTATCTACCCCTGACACCCATTAAGGTTCTTTATTCTTGCATGCCGTTTAATTTCTGAGAATGTGTAAGCACTTGGATTATCAACGTTCGTCGTATTTTGCGGCGTTTGTTCTTCACTGTACTTGCAGTGACGTCATTCTTAACAACGGCGTACGTGACGCTGTAGTTAACCAGTGCACATCAAGCACGTGAAAAGTTTCCATTTCATCATTCCGCTGAGCAGGATAACCTGGGTGAGACAAAAAAGTCTGTCCCTGGGTTGAGTCCGGGATTTCCTCAACTGGTATGCAAGAATGCAATGTATATTTTCTCGTTAACCCCACTTTTATATTCACTTTTATATTCACTAATTAATAAACTCGTCGCGGAAAACGGATAAAATGCGAGGCTTCCCCTTGTTTAATTAATTAAATGGGCCTCGTCAAGCGATTTTGGTACTTATCGCCTATGCGAGCAGCGAAGGTTCAGGCGAGCCTGCGCATCCGCGCAGTTAAAATTTGTCATGACGGAATGCTCGAAGACACAACTACGCTTGGCGGGGCTCAAATAATACGTGAACAGTCACGTCAGATCCTGTGTATCTGTATAAAGGGCTGCTAACATGGATATTCACGTGTTTTTCAGCTGGCGTTGGGATCGGAATTGATGGAGTAGGTATTGGAATTGGCGGGGACGCAGTAGGTGGAGCTGCTTTAGGTGATATTACATTTGGATATTTACGCCGTACCACATTACAAACTGACGGGTTGGTGAACGGACTAAATACAGTGGTACCCAACGCAGGAAGGGTGTTGCCTGGCGCCAACATGTTTGTGCCCAGGGCAGGAAGGGTGACGATATCCGGTTTGCCGTCGGTGCAGCCTCTGTCTGTTGGCATCTTGTGAAAGAGACTTCAGGTTCCACAACCAATTATATTATAAACAGACATTTATTTGCCTAAGGACCACTAAGATACACTCACGTAGTCTAATGCTAATCCGTCTAGGAAAACCGTACATCGTGCCGCTAGGGCGCCTAGTAGCTTATTGTAATTATTATTTATATTATTATTATTACCGCCTTGGCTTAGTGGGTAAGAACACTGCCTCTTAATCTTTTAATCATTAGTCTCGCGGCGCTGTGGTTCAAGCCTTGCTGCTCGGATCACATGTGAGACGTCAATTCGTTACGAAAACACGCCTAAACAAATACATTGTAAATTTTACCACCGAAAAAATGGAAATTTTAGAAGAAAAATTGTTATATGTTTCTTTTTGTGCTTAAAATATAGATTGTGAGGATATATTAAAACCGCCTGATCGAGGCGGTTCTGACGAATACCCACAATCTATATTTTTGAGCACAAATAAGAAAAATAAGGTTCACCCCTGCAAACCCCGGTTTTCATATATACAAGTGGGGTTAAAGGGGATCAAAATTATATAGACGTGATGTATTTTTTTCTTCTCTTGGCTCCCCGGGTTTCGCTCACATTACGATAACACATCCGTGCGAAATAGTGCATTCCTTAGCATCTCCAAAATGGTGAAATTTCTCATGAAAAATGGTGATATTTTTCTTATTTTTACTCCAAACATAGGTTGTGGGTACTCGTTAGAACCGCCTCATCGATGCGGTTCTAACGAGTACCCACAACCTATGTATTGGAGCAGAAATAAGAAACATATTGTTTACCCCCGTAAACCCCAGTTTTCTCTATATAAAGTGGGTTTAGGGGGGGGGGTCTTCATTTTACGGACTTGTTTACGTGGTGACCTATGACTGACGATCGTTTCGAAATAAGTGAAGTGATTTTTCAAAGGTCGTTAAATAAAAGCAAAACAAAAACATTATGATTGTTGTTATTATTATTATTATTATTATTATTATTATTAATTTATTGTTGTTGTTGTTTTTGTTGTATGCATGCTTTTATCCTAATAATCTTCATTGCCTTTCAGATGTTTGAAATAAAAATCCGAAACTTTTAATCATCATTATTTTTCTTTGAGCTCAAAGGAATGATAATAATAACAAATGTAATAATTATAGGTTATTTACTTTATGTTGTGAAATATTCAGCACGAGTTCCGTGATATGAACGGGTGCCGAATATTTCACAATATAAAGTCGATAACCTTTTTATTATATATATGTACCAAAGATTTGAACTGTCCGCCTGAATTCGGGATTGTCTGGCAAAGAAATCTGAACGTTAAATAAGATTAATTATAATATGACGTCGTTGATAAGCAGTGGATAACGTCGTGTAATAAAAATCGTATGACTACACGTGTAATAACACTTTGGCGGGATTAAGTAACGCCATGACGACGTCCATGTCAACCATGTAGTTTTTGTGGAAAATATGTCAAATTTAAAGGCGATGAAATCCAATTTAAAGTGGTCATATGATTAGCAGAATCTTACACTCGTGGTCATTTCATATGAAATTTATGAAACTCGCCGAAGGCTCGTCTCATAAATGAGCACGAGTGTAAGATCCTCTATATACATGTATCTGTGTATCATCCATGTATAAATATGTTCTATAAAAGGGTTATCCTCTGGAAGCAAGAAATACATCACAGAACTGGAAAATATAAAGTGTACATGTTTTCTGGGCCAGACAAGCTAGTTTCGGCCAATTAGGCCTCATCCGTGACCCTCAAATATTTTCAAAATTCCACAATGGAATCAATGATCCCAAAGGACAAGAAAATATAAAGTATACTATGGTGTAGGGCAGGGAGACATTTCACGGCCGCCACACATTCCCAGACACCAGCTGTAGTGACGTTAAATACGTTCTATAAAAGGGTTATCCTCTGGAAGCAAGTAATATACCACAGAACTGGAAAATATAAAGTGTACATGTTTTCTGGGCCAGACTAGCTAGTTTCGGCCAATTAGGCCTCATCAGTGACCCTCAAATATTTTCAAAATTCCACAATGGAATCAATGATCCCAAAGGACAAGAAAATAAAAACTACACTATGATGTAGGGCAGGGAGACATTTCACGGCCGACACACATTCCCAGACACCAGCTGTTGTAACGTTAAATATGTTCTATTAAAGGGTTATCCTCTGGAAGCAAGGAATACATCACAGAACTGGAAAATATAAAGTGTACATGTTTTCTGGGCCAGACTAGCTAGTTTCGGCCAATTAGGCCTCATCTGTGACCCTCAAATATTTTCAAAATTCCACAATGGAATCAATGATCCCAAAGGACAAGAAAATATAAACTACACTATGATGTGGGAGACTTTTTACGGCCGACACACATTCCCAGACACCAGCTGCAGTGACGTTAAATATGTTCTATAAAAGGGTCATCCTCTGGAAGCAAGGAATGCATCACAGAACTGGAAAATATAAAGTGTACATGTTTTCTGGGCCAGACTAGCTAGTTGCGGCCAATTAGGCCTCATCTGTGACCCTCAAATATTTTCAAAATTCCACAATGGAATCAATGATCCCAAAGGACAAGAAAATATAAACTACACTATGATGTGGGAGACTTTTTACGGCCGACACACATTCCCAGACACCAGCTGCGGTGACGTTAAATATGTTCTATAAAAGGGTCATCCTCTGGAAGCAAGGAATGCATCACAGAACTGGAAAATATAAAGTGTACATGTTTTCTGGGCCAGACTAGCTAGTTGCGGCCAATTAGGCCTCATCAGTGACTCTCAAATATTTTCAAACTTCCACAATGGATCTCAAAGGACAAGAAAATATAAACTACACTATGATGTACGGCAGTAGTACCTCAGTAGTACCTTTGACAAAAGGACAATCTATGTCAATTAGTGCCATAGGACATACAGCATAATTGCGCTATTAAGACCACCTAAAATTAAGAATAATTCTTTTTTAAAAGGCTTATTTAGAACAGTGCAGTTACATTTACTTTGTGTTTTCTGCACACAGTGTCCCCTGGTCATGGACTACCTTTGGGACTGTTCAAAAGTGGTCTTAAAGACCACTTATGAACAGTCCCAAAGGTGGTCTTAATATAGGAATTTCACTGTATATTGGAAGTTTGATCAATCAATGTGACCTCAGATTCCTTATCAATCAGTTGATCATCAGATACCAAACATCTCCGAATTACCACACCAGTACACCCAGTATCTCGGAACACAACTACCTTTTTCTCATTTACAATACCAGGAGCTGTGGGTAACCTAGATTTCAAGAAATAACAAACCCCTTCCTTATCCTTATATAAAGAAGTTCGGACCCCCGCCCATTGGGGCTTGAAGAAATAGATTGGCTGCATGAGGCTTCCGCGCAGAGCTGAAACCGACCGCACACGAGTACTGGTAAACCGCTTAGAGGATCTAAGCCTGCCCAGGCAAAGCGGTGCGAGTCGGACCTTCCATGCTTATAAACACTATTAGTTTCATTGGGCCACAGGGCTTGAGATGTCATTTCATCTCAGTGCCGGGTAAAAGTCCCACAAAATTGGAAGCAACGTCTCCAAAATGAACTATACAGTGTTGACGGGGACGTTAAACCTCAAATCAAACAAACAAACAAACACAAAGAAGTATCAACAATACCATCTTTCACAGGATAAGCACTTTGAACATCATGATCATAAATAGAAACACTGTTATTCTTTCTTTTAGCATTTAGAAGCCTCCGTGGTGCAGTGGTTGAGCTGCTCGCCTTGTAAACCAGGGATCGCAGGATCGATCCCGGGCTTCTCCAGACTTTCGGATGAGTCTTTAAACCGAGGTCCCGTCTCCGTATGACCTAAGCTGTTGGTGGGACGTAAAACTCGAATACTCACTCACTCTTTTAGCATTACTGTACAAAAGTTTATCTGATGGTCTCCCTTAGGTGTATTACTGCTTTTATTCTGATGCATTCCCCTACCGCGTCGGCGATGGTCTCCCCTGAGTCTTCCGCGTCCGCGCTTAGCACAACGACCAATGTTATGGTCAGCAGTATTGTAAGCCGTTTTATTGTCCTCTACCGGCCCCCGCCCATCGGGGCTTTGACAAAATAGATGGGCTGCATGATGCCTCCACGCAGAGCTGAAACCGACCCGCACACGAGTACTGGTAAACTGCTTAGAGGATCTCAGCCTGTCCAGGCAAAGTGGTGCGAGTCGGACCGTCCATGCTTATAAACCCTATTGGTATCATTGGGCGGCAGGGCTTGAGATGTCATTTCATCTCAATGTCGGGTAAAAGTCCCTCAAAATTGGAAGCAACGTCTCCAAAATGACCTTTACAGTGTTGACGGGGACGTTAAACCTCAAATCAATCAATCAATCAATTGTCCTCTACATTCGCGCTCGAAACCATCTTACGGCTAGGATGGTTCCAGCACTTAACTGTTGAGTGCGCCTTACCGCATATCCTGCACTTTATATCCGGTTTCTTACCGCTAGCCCCCTCATTACTCTTACTTAGATCGTTGGGCCTGCTCAGAGCCCCATTTTTCGCCATGTGCTGCCTTCGACACACAGCTGAGGACACAGCCTCTCGCCCCCACAAAGAGGTCAGCCTCCCTAGCCATGACTTTCAAATTTCCTTGGCTTCCAATGCACATATAAAACTCTGCAACACTCCAAAAACTGATCCCTTGCCATCATAGACTGCGTCATATGATTCCCCAACATCACCAAGGGATATAACCACTTATCAAAATAACTTCTCAGTCTGCCACTGAACTGCATAAAAGTCTCGCTCCTAATTGGTCTCTCGTAACTAAACATTTTTACGTGAACCTCGTTCATTCATGGCGATCTTCTTCGAGCTCAACATAATCATTATACCCCCACAAATGAAATTTGGGGGGGGGGGGGGGGGGGTATATAGGAATGAGCTTGTCGGTCGGTCAGTCTGTTGACTTGGTTTCCAGACGATAACTCAAAAAGCGCTTCACCGATTTTTATAATTTTTGGTACACTTATGTAACATCATAAAATACATGTCAAGTTCGATTTCCACTACAATTCGTCAATTTACGACATAGTTATGGCCCCTTTCAAGTGAAAAAAATGCAAAATGCCGCTGTTGTACTATCAAGGCAGTTTTTGTGGGGGTATTCATCACCTTTAGTGATAGCTCTAGTTTGCATCTTCATTTGAAAGTCTATCATAAACTTCCAGAGCACGTCCTTTTCACAATTCACTAAGATTTATAGCCCAACGATCTGTTTCCCATCTATTCTCGGTCGCGTATTTTATCAAACCGCGAAATATAGCTATCCATCTTAACCTCGGCCTTGTCAAAGTAAGGCAACTAAGGGTCCTTAGCCCGTACTGCTTTTTCTGTCTTCTCGTGCGCGATTTCCACGTTTGACTGCAAACGCTCGCTTGTGCGTTAGTAAAGAGACCGTTCTAACGAGTTCCTAAAATCTATATTTTTGACCATTCCGAAAACACGCCTATTCCCATATAGTGGTAAAATTTTAGCACCAAAAAATGAAATTTTTGGATAAAAACTTCTAATATTTTTCATATTTCTGCTCAAAACATAGATTGTGTGTACAAGTTAGAACCGCCTCATCGAGGCGGTTCTAACGAGTACCCACAATCTATATTTTAGAGTAGAAATAAGAAAAATAAGGTTTACCCCTGTTTTCGTGGTGCCGCAAATAACATCACGAAAACACCTAAACTTATTTTTTTTTATTTCTGCTCTAAAATATAGATTGTGGATACTCGTTAGAACGAGGCGGTTCTAACGAGTACCCACAGTTTATATTTTTCAGCAGAAATAACCAAAATATAAAACTTTTTCACCGTAATTTTTTTTTTCGGCGGTAAAGTTTACAATGCGTTTGTATAGGCATGTTTTCGTTATGGAAATAATTTATTCTTACGTAAAATAGAAGTGAAGGCAATGATCAGGAATCAATACAATTAACCCACAGCTCCCCTCCCATCAGTGACACCAAAGGGAAAGAAACACATACATGAAATAACTAGACCCTAATGGAAATATCAATAGCGGAAAGCCAACAGCACAGTGACTTTCCCACAGAATGGCCAATTAGCTATCCAAAACAAAATAATTTATTATATGCGATCCACGCACTCAAAAGACAAACCATAACAAAAACAAGAAAAATGCCCAATGGCATTAATTTCAGTACAGCTTTGACATCAGCAAAGCTGCAACCTGCAAGAGCTGGCAGAAGGCAACATAGTTGCCTAAAGGGGCCTGAATTGAACAGGTTATCCAAAATAAAATTTCAATCATGCAAAAAAGACATTTTGTTTTGTAAAAGAGCTCAACAGACTGCAGCAATACATACCCAACATTTGTGTGAAGCACTACAGCGCTGACAAAGGCTTTCTAACAATAGACAGCATGCATCTGTGCATGCATGCATGTGTGTGCATGTGCATGCATGCATGTGTGCATGTATGCATGCATGTGAGTTCATGCATCTATGTATGAGTGCATGCATGAGTGTGTGTATGCATGACTGTGTGCATGCATGCATGCATGTGTGTGCATGTATGCATGAGTTATGAGTGCATGCATGCAGTCATGCATGCACGTGTGAGTGTGTGCATTTATGCATCTGTGAGTGCATACATGCATGTGTGCATTCATCCTTGAGTGCAATCACATGCGCGTACATGCATGCGTGTGTGCATTAAAGTGTGTATGAGCATGCATGCATAAGTATGAGCATGGGTGCATGCATACATGTATGCATGCATGCATGAGTGCATGTATGGATGAGTGCATGTATGCATGCATGTGTGCATGTATGTATGCATGTGTGCATGTAGTGTGTATGTGCATGCATGCATGAGTATGAGCATGTATGCATGCGCGCATATATACATGTATTCATGCATGCATGCATTAGTGCATGCATGCATGGGTGCACGTATGTGTGTGCATGCATGCATGTTTGTATGCATGCATGCTACATAAGCCACTTGTGCATGCATGCATGTGTGCATGTATGCGTACATGCATGTCTGATTGTATGCATGCATGTGTGAGTGCATGCATGCATGAGTGCATGTGTGCATGCATGTGTGCTTGTATGCATGCATGTGTGCTTGTATGCATGCGTGAGTGTGCATTTATGTATGTGTGTGTGCGTGTGTACATGCATGCACATGTGTGTGCATGCATGGTTGTGTGTGCATGCATGCATGTGTGCAGTAAAGTGTGTTATTATATACATGTACCCAGAAAATGTCCCGTTTACTTTCTACAGAAGTTACCGGTCAATATGTTTCCATATTGCCCGTAGTCAAGTTCATATTGCCCGTAGATAAGCAGTCACGTTCACAATAGAACTACTTTCAAATTTGTCCATTTCGATACTAAAATTGGCAGCCATCTTGTCGTACATATCGACTGAAAGAACGTAAAACAAACCGAACATAGGTGCTGACAAAGTGCATAAAGCGCATTTTATGCAGTCAAATATGACCTACCAGGAATCTTTTTAGATTTTCAACACTTTCTTCTAAGAAATCTGGAGTATTTTGAAAGAAATATAACCGACGCTTCGGAAAAAATGGCGTCCTGTGTTGGGAAGCGTCAATGTTTTTAATGACGTCACATCAACCAACGTTAACGACGTCTTCACTTTGGCGCCGTTGGGCGTGGTTTTTCAACGTGTAGGGAGACACTTAACGACCTTTATTATTTTCCATTTCAAACCACTTAAAGACATATAACCGTATTTTACATTCAGATTTCTATACCAGGCAATCCTGAATTCTAGTAGACAGTTGAATTTTGGGGTATATAATAAAAAGGTTATTGACTTTATATTGTGAAATAGTCGGCCCTCGTTCATATGGCGAAGACGCACTCGCAAGCTCGTGCGTCCTTCGCCATATGAACTCGGGCCGAATATTTCACAATATAAAGTCAATAACCTATAATGAGTACATGCATGTGTATGTACATGCATTCCTGAGTGTGAGCATGCCTAAGTGTGAATGATTGCATACCGTCCAAATGTGCGTACATGTACGCATGATTGCATACCGTCCAAGCATGCGTACATATACCAATGATTGCATACCGTCCAAAAACCCGTCAAAAAGCCATTTTCTAATGAAAAAGAGTTAAACAGACTGCAGCACTTGAAAGAGAACCAAAAAGTACCCACAAGAAATGTTCAAGCCTTTGCATTGTTCAAAACGAAATTTATATATTTGACAAAAAAAAGAAATTTGACAAACTCGCAAGTAAGAATAACGTTTATGTGCTTTTAAGAAAGAAAAAAGAAAAAGAAAAGAAAAACATTCCTCCACCTGGAATTGAACCCAGGACCCCCTGGTTCAGAGTTCAGCACTCTATCAAATACACTATCAAGCTTGCAACTGAAGTAAGGGAGGTAATACAGAGCAAACTTCTTGAATAAACTTAAGTTCGAAAACAAAACTTTGGTCCCTGGTGCCATAAATGGATTACATAAGAAAGACGTGCTATCGATGAAAAACAACAATCATAATATGTAAGCAATCCATCGAAGAATAAATGTAATGTATTAATTTGAAAAAAGGTTTACCAAAAGGTAAACCTCGGACGACGCCCGCCCGACTCCCGCCCGTCGCCTGACGCCCGCCCGACGCCCGCCCGCCCGGACATCGCTGTTTCAAAGGACGGTTTTTTTTTTTTAACCCGTCCATAAACAAAAACCCCGTCCATTTAACTGCGACAGAAGAACCGCCTTGGAACGGTCAGTGAAACGAATTTCACTGGATTTTACTTCCGTGGCGATTTTAATGTATATAATTGTGAATATGTTTTAACTTCAGTTTGTATCATTAGGTGCGGATTTTATATATATGTGACCCGTCACGCGAAAAGGGACCTTCTGGGAAGTTACGTCATTTAGCGTAAATGACGTTTGAAAATAATGTGCACGTTAACGTCATATCTGATTCTGATAATTTGATTACGCCGTGTCTTAATTGGACGGACAAATTCCCCGCACATATGGCGAAATGGCATTTGATTTTTTGACTGTTCGAGTTTCATCCCTTGTTTTAGTAAATAAAGATAAAAGTTGACAGCCGCACCACCTGAAAATTGTTCTCTGGCGATAATGAATTTAACAGCGTTTACAGGTTACATGCCTGATCCGGGCAATGGATATTCAGTCAGGGTGATAAGGTCAACCAGTTCACAGACAGTGGGTATTGGTGCCGTCTAACCGCTACGTCATAAGTTAATCAATCTATTATTAGAACAGGCATTACAGTAACTCCCCTCATAATGTCATATGTTTGAAATTTGCTCCCAACAATTATTTGTTGGATTTGAGGTTTAACGTCCCCGTCAACACCGTATAGGCCATTTCGGAGACTTCGCTTCCAATTTTGTGGGATTTTTATCAAACATTGAGATGAAATGACATCTCAAGTCCTGCCAACCAATGAAACCAATAGCGTTTTTATGCATGGACGGTCCGACTTGCACCAATTTCCCTGGGCAGGCTTAGAACCTAGTGTGGTCGGTTTCAGCTCTGCGTGGAAGCATCATTCAGCCCAATCTATTTCTTCAAGCCCCGATGGGCGGGGACCGGCTCCCAACAATTACCCAACCAAGTTATATACATGTACCGAATTGATGAGGCTGAGCGTACCGGCGAATGAAACTGAGTAATCAATTCTGACAACTCAGTAAAATTTAATGATTCGAATCTCCACTGTGATAACTGACGGGGCAAAAAAAAAATGCAGGTGGGGGGCGTTAACGTACCACCAACATCTAAGGTCACACGGCGACGGGATACCGGTCTAAAGACTCATCCAAAAATTTGGAGATGAGGTCCATTTAGCATTTAGGTGCTTGTGTGTATGTGTGTGTGGTAGGGGGTCACGTCCAAACAACATCTAAGGTCATACTGCGACGGAGGATCTCGGTTTAAAGAGTCATCAAAAATCTGGAGATGAGGTCTATTTTGGTGTATTGAAATTTTGGTGTCGAATTGAAATACAAACATAGCTATATTTTATAGTTCTATTTGTCAGTTAGCGGAGTTTATTTTATTTTCTTAACAAATAACACACCAGCTTGGGAAACTTGTTGAAAAATGGAAGATTTTACAGAAGAATTTCACGAAAATTTATAATTTGGCAGCATCAGAACCTGCCGGTGTGGTTTACGTCAGACGGTACCAATTTTCCCAGTGCGAGGTTTTGTTTGTTTGATTTGAGTTTTAAGGTCCTCCGTCAACACTGTAAAGGTCATTTTGGAGACGTTGCTTCCAATTTTGTGGGACTTTTACCCGACATTGAGATGAAATGACATCTCAAGCCCTGTCGCCCAATGAAACCAATAGGGTTTATAAGCATGGTCCGACTCGCACCGCTTTGCCTGAGCAGGCTAAGATCCTCTAAGCGGTCGTCTTTCAGCACTGCATGGAAGCATCATGCAGACCATCTATTTCTTAAAGCCCCAATGGGCAGGTGCTGTCCCGGTGCGAGGTAGGTGAGTGGTTAGGTGCCTCTGATGTAAGAGGCCTCCGGTTCAATTCGTGGCAGCGGTAATAAATCTGCGGTGTCAGAACACGCTCAACTGGCATCATTTGCAGAGATGAAGCATCTAAGTACACCGTCCTTTCAATCGGGACTTTAACTGTAGACCCGATGTGCATAGAGAATCTTCTCCTGTGCCTACGAAATAACGAAATAACATGAATATCGTGTAGGCGTTCATCGCACAAAAGTGGAGAAATGTCAAATTTGACCGATAGTTTGTTTGATTTGAGGTTTTAACGTCCCGTCAACACTATTTAGGTCATTTTGGAGACGTTGCTTCCACTGAGATGAAACGACATCTCAAAGCTTGTCGCCAAATGAAACCAATAGGGTTTAAATGCATGGACGGACCGACTCGCACCACTTTGCCTAGGCAGTCTTAGACCTTCTAAGCGGTTTACCAGTGCTAGTGCGGTCCGTTTCAGCTCTGCGTGGAAGCATCATGCAGCCCAATCTATTTCTCCAAGCCCCGATGGGCGGGGGCATGTTTTACATGTGTAATGTTAAATCTTAAGGTGTCAATTATGACTGCGGCAGACCATCACGAAAATTTGACCCCCTAAAACCCCACTTTCATATAGTAAAATTTGGGTTTGCAGGGGTATACATTATTTTTCTTATTTCTTCTTAAAACATAGATTGTGGGGACTCGTTAGAACCGCCTCGCCGAGGCGGTTGTAACGAGTATCCACAATATATGTCTTGAGCAGAAATAAGAAAAATATCATTTTTTTCATCTGAAAATTTTCATTTTTTTCGTGGTAAAATTTACAATGTATATGTGTAGGCGTGTTTTCGTAACGGAACAAAAATGGTTTTTATGTAAGAACTTTCTCATCTGAGTTCATCTCGGCCCCCGCCCTTATGGGCTTGAAGAAATATATGGGCTGCATGATGCTTCCACGCAGAGCTGAATACGGCCCGCAAAATAGTACTGGTAAACCGCTTAGAGGATCTAAGCCTGTCCAGGAACCGCGGTGCGAGGCGGATGCTAATAAACCCTATTGGTTTCATTGGGCGACAGGGCTTGAGAAGTCATTTCATCTCAATGTCGGGTAAAAGTCCCATAAAATTGGAAGCAACGTCTCCAAAATGACTTTTACAGTGTTGACGGGGACGTTAAACCTCAAATCAAACAAACAAACAAAATCTGAGTTCATCTTCATCGAGTCTTATAGGCGTGTGTTAGTGATTGGCGAACAATATTTTTCATGGCGATATTTATTCAAATAAACAGTTAAAATAAATGCATAAAAAGATCGGAGTCAAGAGATTTCACGTATCATATTTGACCTTAATCCTTCTTTAAAATCACTGGACAAGAGACTGCGCTAATATATAATGGTGGATTAAGAAATACATTAAGTTGTCCTTACTTATCGAACAGTACACGTGTGATTAGCTACACCAATGGGATGCAATAGTTTCCAATATTTTTCTATATAAAATGGGAATTTAGGGCACAAAAATAGATTATGGGTGTTCTTTGCAACACCCTGATTCGGACGGTCTTACCAGTACCCCAGCTATGTTTTTGAGCAAGAAAAAAGAATATAATATATACTCTTGTAAACTCCCAACTTACCAATTAACAAGGATGTTCATGACACAGGCATCTTAACATATAGACCCAATATCCTACATGTCAAAAAAAATAAATAAATAAAAAAAAAAAAATAATAATAATAATAAAACACTACTACTACTACTAATAATAATAATAATATTGATAATTATAATTATTATTTTTTAAGCAATTCTACATAATGTAGCTCTTCAATATGTCAAATATGTTCGTTCATACTAGATGCCCCGAAATGAAAAGGCATGGTTGTTACTTCAAGAAGTTCTTTTTCACATTTAGATAGCCTTAATTTGAGCACTACTTAAGCTCTCCTTTGAATACCTACAAGTAAAGTGTCATATCTGCAGATATATGATTATTGATTCCCTGAGGTCAGCGACTAGAGAAAAAATATTGGATATTCTGTACCTTGATCCCAGTGGTGTACAGGGAGATAACTCGAACATCGCCCAGACAGGTTTTAACGGAAATTCCCGACTTATTCCGATCGCCGCCTATGAAGGAAAAAGTTCGGTATGTGGTTTGATTTGAGGTTTAACGTCCCCGTCAACACTGTATAAGTCATTTTGGAGACGTTGCTTCCAATTTTGAGGGAGTTTAACGGACATTGAGATGAAATGACACCGCAAGCCCTGTTGCCAAATGAAACCAATAGGGTTTGTAAGCATGGGCGGACCGACTCGCACCGCTTTGTCTGGGCAGGCTTAGATCCTCAAAGCGGTTAGCCAGCACTCGTGTGCGGTCGGTTTCAGCTCTGTGTGGAAGCATCATGCAGCCAGAGATAGATAGATAGATAGATAGATAGATAGATAGATAGATAGATAGATAGATAGATAGATAGATAGATAGATAGATAGATAGATAGATAGATAGATAGATAGATAGATTACACGAGTATAAGGGATTTGTTTTCAATATTTTTTTCACTTATTTCAAGCCGATCGCTAATCAGATGTGGGCGAACACCAGAGTACCGAGAAAAACATGACCTTCCGTTGCAGAACAGGGTATCTTACTTTTGACTCGAGCAAGGCTCGAACCATAGCGGTGAATATTGAGTTCATTTTTTTCGTATGTCATGAGGAAATCGGTCTTTGGTATTTCCAACCAGATGAGCTAACATACCAGTCTGCTCCGTCTCAGAAGCCTTAGGTGACATTTGGTTTGGTGTTACGGCCCTTTCAAGATTATTTCACTCATATCGAGCCGATCGTTAACCATAGGTGGGTGATAACCGGAGTAACCGTAAAAACACACATGACCTTCCGTTGCAGAACTTGGCGTCTCACAAGTGACCCGAGCCAGGTTTAAACCCACAGCGGTGACCTGAATTTTGGCATAGAACCGCCTAAGTCTTAACACGATCACAAAAACTGGCATCATATGCGCTGATCAGTCTATGCTGATGCGCAGGCTGCAAATAGCATTTTTTGCTCCTATAACGTGTAAAAATGTTTTTGATCTTCCCATGACTATCGCTAAAACTACACAGATTCACCGACGACAATATGTCATATTTCTCAAAGAAATGCTTAATTATTAAAGAGTCTTTAGGAAATAAATGTTTTAGTGTTTTAAAATGCCTTTCAGATGTTTACTTGCATTATTACCTGCAACTTTACCTTTAACAGTTTGTTAACCCATGACGTCGAATAACCCATGACGTCGAATCGGTTTTCTGTGACATAATTACGTTTAGGGTACCTATGTTTAATTAAGAAATGAAATTTATTTTTCTGCAGTTCATGGAAGTATGAACGCAGTGGGTCGCGTGCAAAGTAAATGAACCCCGAAGGGGTTCATGTAAACTTTGCTAGCGACCAACTGCCGTTCATTCTTTCATGAAAAGCAGAAAAATTAAGTTTATTTTTTATATTTACATTATTTGCCCCTCACCACTGGGCGAAAAAATGCTTGTAGGGCAAACTTTTAAAGCTGAAAAAACATTTACACGCTGTTTTTCTACAAAGAGCGGAGCAGCGTTGACGTCATCAACGCCCGTAGAGAACAATGGTTTAGAATGACGTCACATAACATCATTGAAAATCATGTGATTCGATGCGTTCATGGAAGTATGAACGCAATTGTTTTCTATAGGTTCACATCAGACTTTGCACTGGAAATGTAAATATAATACTGTAAATCATAAACCTTTAGGAGTATTTTATTCAATTTGGTGTCAAATTGTTTCTCAAATACCAATATATCCGAAATCAGTTGTAACTCATTTTCGCCAAACATTCCCAGAAGGTCCCTTTTCGCGTGACGGGTCACATATATATCAAAAGTGGATAAGTGCATAAAACCCACTTTTTTCGGTAACCTGACGAGCAGTAAGTTCTTTCCATTAAAAAATACCCATTTAAGACGGGGTTATACATTAAACATCTGATCAGTTGAGTCTTCTGTAACCATTACGAAAACACGCCTATACAAATACATTGTAAATTTACTGCCAAAAACATTAAAAATTGGAGATGAAAAAGTCCGATTTTTTCTTATTTCTGCTCAAAATATAGATTGTGGGTACTCGTTAGAACCGTCTAACGAGTACTCATAATCTATATTTTAGAGCAGTCAGCCTCGATAGCGCAGTGGTTAACGCGTTCGACTCATGTTTGAGCCATCGAAGTTCTACTGTATAAAAGTGGGTTTCGATTGGGTCAGAATTATATAGGCGTGTTTTCATGATGATTACGATAATGCACCACGTGCTAAAATGGCGTTCTTCTTATCTGTGAAATTGGCATTATTCGGATAAGAATATTTAATAAATTCTTATTTCTTCTCCAAATATAGATTTTGGGTGCTATTTAGTACGACCTCAAATAGTCGGTTCTAATGAATACCTACCACATCACGAGAACACGCCTATATAATTTTGACCCCCTTGAACCCCACTTTTATATAGTAAAACTGGGGTTTCCGGGGGTTTACCTTATATTTCTTATTTCTGGTCTAAAGTATAGATTGTCGGTACTCGTTAGAACCGCCTCGATGAGGCGGTTCTAACGAGTGCCCGCAATCTATATTTTGAGCAGAAATAAGAAAAATATCACAAATTTTCATCTTCGCTCCCCTCATACCCATATAGGATTCTGTTTCTTGCATACCTTTCATTTCTTAGCGCGGATTTTTAATGCTGCAGTCGCTTCGAGTACCGACTTCAGCCATTTTTTATGGCAGTACAGAAATGTTTAGTGACGTCGCGTAACGTGCTGCGACGTCAACCTTAACGACGGCGCATACGAGGCCGTAATCAACCAGTGCATTTAGCAAACACGCGATTATATTCGGTTTTCGGTCGGAACAGCAGGGTCAGAACATAAATGTCTATCCCACGGTAAAATTACGGATTTGCTTGTCTGGTGTGCAAGAACAAACCATCCATTACCCATTATTTGAAGAAAAAAAAACAACAAGATTGATCATGCGCATATGCATCAAAAGTTAATTTTAAAACATGAAAGGTTGCACATGTGACAAATGCATATGGGTCCCGTCAAGCGATTTTGGTACTTATCGCCTATGCGAGCAGCGAAGGTTCAGGCGAGCCTGCGCATCCGCGCAGTCTCGTCAGAACCTTCGCTGCTCGCTCATACAAGCAGTGGATCAAGAGGAACCTTCAGACATAAAGCCATATCCCTGGCCCCTCTAAATGGCTGGGCATGCGCAGTTAAAATTTGTCATGACGGAATGCTCGAAGACACAAATTCGCTTGGCGGGGCTCATATTTCTTCGTATATAAGAGATCTATCAACAGATGCATCTACCCTGCTATTCTGGTTCATCGTTTCCACACGGGCTGACTCGGGCACTGCGAAAATGGATTTTTCACCCATCGTTTTACTGTTTGTTTCCTTTCTAGGATTTGTCCATGGTAAGTTGTGCTGCTATAATTATAATTATTATTTTTATTTATTATTTGAATTATTATTATTATTATTATTATTATTATTATTATTATTATTATTATTATTATCATATGGTCCCGGCCCGTCGGGGCATAAAGAAACAGATTCAACTGCATGGTGCATCCACGCAGCGCTGAAAGTACTGGTAAGCTCCAAAATGACCTAAATGGTTTTGACGGGGACATAAAACCTCAAATCAAAAATAATTATAGGTATATTTATATAATAATTATTATAATTATTTTATTATTATTATTATTATTCACATGTTATACAGTAGAACTTTAGAGGCTCGAACTCAAATGGTTCGTTTACCCCGAATAAGTCGAACCTGTTCTTGAGTCCGCAAATACGAAATTGTTTCTTTGTTTGATTAAGTTTTACGTCCCACCAATAGCTAAGGTCATACGGAAGCGGTACCTCGGGTATCAGACTCATCCGAAAGTCTCGAAAAGCCCGGGATCGGACCCACGACCCAATGTTTATGAGGCGAGCAGTAAAACCACTACACCACGGGGGCTTCTAGTGAGGGATAATAAAGGAAGATTTTCTTCATTATCTTGCAAAGGTCAAGAAGGTAAGAATATAAGAATCTTATATGGGTGTGAGGGGTGGATGGAAAAATCCGTTCCGAGGGACACTGTCCGGCATCACGAGGCTTGCCGAGTGATGCCGGACAGTGATCCCGAGGAACGGATTTTTCTATCCGCCCCTCACACACATATAGGATTCTTTTTCTTGCATACCTTCCATTTTTAGCGCGGATTTTTAATGCTTCAGTCACTTCGGTTACCAACGTCCGCCATATTGTGATAACACTACAGGAATGTTTACTGACGTCACGTAACGTGCGTGACGTCAACCTTGACGACGGCGAACGAGGTCGTATTCAACCAGTACATTTATCAAACACGCGGGAATATTCGATATTGGGTCGGAACACCAGTACGAGGACTGTTCAAATATGAATGCAACTAAGCACATAAAAATGATTCCGTGATAGATTTCGATGAAAAAATTATTTTGTCCCCTCAAAGTATTCCCCTTTAACAGATATACAAACTTTCAGTCTTCTGATTCAATCATTGAATGCATTTTGGTAGTCTTTTCAAGGTATACTATGAAGGCACTGGAATATTGCAGAACCGAGGTGTTTGCGCTGTACAAATTTTCGACTAGAAAGGTATTTTTTCAGCCGAGGCAACAAAAAAAGTCACACGGGGCAAGGTCAGGGGAATACGGTGGGTGAGGGAGTTCAACAACCTTTTCCTGCTTCAGATAGTCTTGCACAATGAACGCCTTATGCGATGACGCATTGTCATGTAGCAATCTGACATTGGCCAAACCAGTTACAGAAATATTTCTTCAATTTTCGAAGAACTTTATTCTTGTAAAACTTCGCATTTACAGATTTGTCTTTAGGCACAGCAACCTGAATAGCAGGGCCCTGATTTGAAAAGAATATGGCATACATTACCTTCTTGATGCTCATGGTCCGCTCATGATGCTCATGCAATGCATGGTCTTTTGCAATACCTTTTGCCCATATTTTGTTCTGAATCTTTCGTTTTGGCTCAAAAAAGTGAACCCATGTCTCGTCACCTGTGACGACATTAGCGAAAAACCGTGCATTGTAATTTGGAAACTTTCTAAGCAACTTCTTGGCGCACTGAACGCGTGTCTTTTTCTGCTCATCTGTCAACAGATGGGGAATCCATCTAGCACAGATCTTTCTCATTTTCAAATCCCGTTTTAGAATTGTATGAGCTGCTCCTAATGAGATGCCAACCATACTAGCTATTTGCCTAGTGGTGTATCGTGCATCGATAGCAACTATTTTTTCACTCTAGCAACCATCTTGGCAGATGTTGCTCTTTTTGGCCGACGATCATGTGGTGCATCTTCTGTTGAGCCTAGCCCACAGCTGAATTTCTTACACCAACGAAAAACTGTCGGAAAAGACATTTCATTATGCCAATAAACCGAACATATTTCAAAAATGTCTTTGCACCCTATACCAAGAATGCAACGATTCTTAATATAGGACCGTATTTCAACGGCGTAATCTGACCTTCTTCCAACCATGTTTTGTATTAGTATACAGTGTTTATCGAACGATATACATGGCTAAAGTGGACGGATTTAAACAGGTTTGGTATCAATGTATAGGTAAAATGTTTTTCTACGCTGTGATATTTATTTCCAGGTGATTTCGCATTAGTGCATGAGAAAACGGTCTACTTGCATTCATATTTGAACAGTCCTCGTAGTCGGGAATTTGAAATTCGCAGCACCCGTATTTAAGGAGTTTAATTCACCTTACTTTCTCACACTTAACTTTGATACGAATTTATTTAGAGGTCTCTCAGCATCTTGAAAATGGAGTTAGAAAATAAAAAAAAAATGGGGAAAAAGATATAAAAAAGGGGAGATAAATGTCCCTACCCTCTTTTCTCATTTAAGCATTCAAACAATTCCAAACGACATCTTCTCTGAAACTACAAGGCCAATTGGAACCAAATTATATGTGAAGCCGCCATGGGATGGAAGAACAAACATATTTTCTGAATATCTGGGTCACATGACCAAAATGTCCGCCATGCCCATATATCGTTAAAACCTTTGAAAATCGCCTTCTCAGGAACAAATCGACCGATGACCTTGAAACTTGGTATACAATATATGGGACCCGGGCCCTATCGAATTTGTTCGAATGATGACATTTCGTTGACCTTTACCTTTCTTACGTCAAGGTCACATTCGGTCACTTAGGATTTTGTATGGAAAATACAGGGTTTTCTGGTTCTGTTGCAGCTTATGACATCATAGTTGATATTTGCAACCAGTTTAATGATCCTGGGGCCCATAAGATTAAATAGTTTTTAATTTTTCTAAAACTACTAGGCTAACTGATACCAAATTACATATACTGCATCAGTGTGGTCGAGAAATCCAAGTTTGTTAGAGGGATCTGTGTGATCGTCACAACAATAAACGGCCAAAAGTGATTTTAAATTCTGCATCTCAAGAAATACAAGACCTTGTTATGCAGCATTTTGGACTCTAGCCCTAAGATGGTTCAAAACTGACTATAATGTATGCGACGGCAACAAAAGAAAACAATGGTTGATTTCAAAATAAGTTGGCATCAATGGTCCTGGGATTGGCCTCTACTTAACCGTTATGGTCTGTTAAAATAAATGGCCCACACGGGTGTGTATGTGTATGGGGGGATTTATGTCCACTTGAGCTCTGGTGAGCGTAGCTTTCCATCGGCCGCTTGTTTACAAAATTGCGTTCAGGGCATTTATTAAAAGTCGCGTAAACTTGATGACAAGCGTAAACCATATCTAATTGGCGTTGTCATGATACAACAGCCACAGTTTTCTGCTTTACTGGTAGCGCTTGTTTGGTTATCATTTGTTGCTTAGCTTCATAAACAATTAATTGGTGACCAGTGGTAGTTTAGTATGAAATTACCATGACAGCAATACCTCTGAAAGACGATAATGTTCAGTGAAGATAACAGCGCGGCCCTATTTCAATTTTGTTTTTTCAAAGGATTGGCAGATTTTTGTTTAGTATTTCATATTGAAGGAAAGTCGTGTTTTAATGAGTTTACGCCTCTGAACAATCAAGCCTCCGTTTGACTGAAGGTGTGCGAAATATTACTGCGAACAAAAAAGAAACATTACACAGTATTTGGTGGAACGATTTTACTTAAATGTTTTAGAGGTTTATTGTTTTGGTTTTTAACATTAATTTGCTGCAAAAAAGATACTGTACTAAATTTAAATATCGGCATCTAATTCTCCAGCTGCGGATTTGATATACTCCAGCTGATTTGCTGATTGAATGACTCTGGTTTTGATCGATCTTTTGGCAAAAATGCGCAAATTGGGGTCACTAAGTTACATGAAGATGCAGAAAAATTCAGTCGAGGGTCTTTGTTGAACCCGATGTTCCTACCCTTCTTGACAAAGGTGAAGAGAAGAAGCTTGATTTACGTAGGAATCGTAACATTTATTATGCCAAACATCGTCCCTGTTCACTGTTCAATATATCTGACATATTAGGTTTCAACCTCAAGTAAATTAACCCGCCGGCCTAGTTCCTTTCATATGTACGAACGCATTTCCGCCAGAACGCCTGAAGGTAGGTGTCTGATGCTCTGTCTCTGGTAGGGTTAACCGGAGCCTAACTGCTTGGTTTCCTTTGCTGCAGCATTCTAGCTATTTCATGCTGTCGAGTCCTTATCGTTGTTTCATCTCTTTAGTCGTTTGATTTTCTGTTCTCGAAGATGTTGCACTGATGAGCTAGAACTCCATCATGTAGAGTGAACAATGTATCGGTTTTAACCACGACAATCAAGGGCGAGTAGTATGATCACCTAAAATCTATTAAAGTGTCCAACCCCACATCGGCCCCCGTAAAACTTCTTACTGACCCCGTCGTAGATCCTTTTTTGTGTTTTATTATTTTTATAGTTAGTCCTCAAGATGTATGTATTGCTAATGCGTTTTTTTTTAATTTTGGATAGCAGTTCGGTCATGTGGGGAGATAACTGTCATTCTGGCTTTCCATCCATGACGTTTTCATTTTGGTGTTTAAATGGGAAGTGCGAGCTATTTTGTATAGATTCCTGATCATTGCATACACTCTGTTTTTCAAACGTGATAACTCCTGATGGCGGCTTGTCATAGAAGGCCTTTTTGGCCAATCTATATGGGACAATTGGGATGGTTGGGTGAGGCAAAGGTGACGTGTATCTTGCGTTAATTGGGCGTCCAGCTGATATTGGCTTACAGCTGGACAAGACCTGCTGTTCTTCCAGCAGTTAAGGGTAGAGGGGGAATACTGTTATTTCTTTTGTTTCTGCTTTTCCATTTTCCCATTTCTCCTTTGCCCTTTACTTTCATCTGCTCAGCTATCTCTTCTGTCGCTTTTCTCCCTTTCTCTGGAGGGAGGACGAAAATGACCAACAAGGGGTGACGTGTCTTTAAACCCAAAACAATCAATATATCGGACAAATGTCAGAAAAAGGAAGTAGTAATAAAGGAGATGAAGAACAGATTAGCCACTGTGTGACAAGAGACACAGGATGATTAAGAGCTAATGGTGAATAGAGGGACAAGGCTATTGTAGGCAGGTTGCCCAACAAAATGGTAGAAAGTAAGTGCAGGTGACATCTTAAGACGCACGTTTACAGGTTATACCACAACTCTGGGAAAAGGGAAAATAGAAGAATGTTTAAGGGATGGCTTTACGTTACATTAAACCTCGGGTACAATTTATTTTTAGTCGTGCGACTTAACAGAAAATAAGGTACCCAATAAATTTCAAGTGGCCAGTAACATTTACGTGTTTAACATATAATAGTGTCGATGTTAACTGGGGAGCCTTCAGCACAAACCGGAAACTTTGGATAATGATTCTTGAAATATACAATGTATTCATTAAGTGTTGATTGTTTCAAGTCACCGGTTTAGAAAATCACTTGCCAGTTCACCCGCTGACAAATATGCTTGGTGATGTATATTCCCCTAACTTAATATAAACCGAAAGGAAATGGCCATGAGTAACTTATCAAAAGTATATCTATCGGTCCCTGTTATGATACATCTATGACCAGCCAGTAAACTAATTTAGTTTATGTTGGTTTTAATATAAATCTTTATCACGATCTGTGACACAACAGGAAAAAGTGGTAAAATGGTCCATAGGTATCGGAGTCCCTTGTTCATGCCCGGATTGAAACAAAGCCATCAAGTTTCACATGCACGTGCAAAAATAATCGCCCTTCATACTGACGAAAAATACATTGTTTCAAAAAGTACTAAAAATTATTTAGCGCGAAAATAGTGTAAAATTTACCAAATTTTTGGGGTCAAATTTCAATGGTCAAAATTTATGGTAACACCGGATGTATATCATGAATTTTGGTGTCTTCTAGTATTGACATATATTTTGGCTTATGCAATAAATCAACATTCATATGTAATCGCAATCTACACATAACTAAACTCAATCCAACTATACCATCCGCATGGGGGTGGGTGTAAACCTATAGAATTGTCAACCCCTTTTCCCCACCAGATTTGCTAAATAATCACATGTCATATAGGTTAGGCTCCTATCTCAATGAAACAGCACAAATAAAGCGTGAGAATTTTGGGTGCATTAAAGTTTTCGAAATCTGGTCTCAAATCCCGGACTACAGGGTCAGAACATAAATTTCTATCCCAGGGTACATCACGAAAACACGCCTCTATAATTTTGACCCCCTTGAACCCCACTTTTATATACATGTAGTAAAACTAGGGTTTCCGGGGGTATACCTTATTCTTCTTATTTCTTCTCTAAAATATAGATTGTGGGTACTCGTTAGAACCGCCTCGATGAGGCGATTCGGCGATAAAGGTGGCAATGTATTTGTATAGGCGTGTTTGCGTAATGAAAATCACGAATTTCCTTGTCTGGTGTGCAAGAATTTACCAGAAATATCAGAAAATAAACGACATCTCTTCCTGAACATAAGGCCAAATTGCGCTGAACTTTGATGATGGTGACATGGAGATTCAGATTTGCTGAAAATCGTTTCGTTCTGATATCAAAAATGGCCGCCATGGCGGCCATCTTGAAATTCTTCAAACGACATCTCTTCCTGAACCAAAGGTCGAATTGCGCTGATCTTGACATGGAGATTCAGATTTGCTAAAATCGTTCTCTTCCGATGATGGCCGTCTTGGCATTCTTCAAAAGACATCTCTTCCCGAACCAAGGGTTTCACTTAGCAGAAACTTGATGGGAGTCATGGAAATTCAGATCTGTTTCGATATCCAAGATGGCTGTTCGCGGAAACCATTACGTGAACAAGTCCGTGAAATAAAGAACCGCCCCTAAAATCACTTTTATATAGAGAAAACTGGGGTTTACTGGGGTAAATATAGTAAATACATGGTTAGTGTCTTTAATAATAAAATATAATCGGTGAGCCTTAGACAATTTTATAGGGGCGAGCTTCAGCGAGCCCCTATGAAATTGTCGCGGCGAACCGATTATATTTTATTATTAAAGACACTAATCATGTATTTAGTTTATACCGCAACTCAAAACAATCAAGAGATTTCGGAATAATTAAGCAAATTTAAGCAAATAAGACAGCAGACAGCGCGGCATGTTAAACGACATCCAGTGCCATGGCCCGCACACGTTGTATAACGTGACGTCAAATAGTGCAAAGTTTCTGACGTCACCGCGCCACCCAGACGTTGGAAACAACGTGGACGCTCGAATAAATGTTTCTCAGCGCTTTAGATTCTGTATGAAAATCTGCAAATAAATAGTTTATTTTAGCTTAAGAAATTATTTTCGAGGTTGAGACGCAACCGCAGTGGCAGTGCGCAATTATTCCAACTGACCATTCAAATCAGGAAAGCCCGAGAAGGTAAGAATTAAGCTTAAATTTCTGATAAAATTGTTTAAATAAATACTGCAAAGTTTATAACTTGTTATTTGATTGTTTTGTCGTGTATAAAAGGTTGCATGTTATTGTTTACATTTGCAATTAGTGATCTGAAAAGTAGATCCGGTCTATAAACGGTCACTAGACGTATTATAGGTCAGTAGAAGGTATTATAGGTCACTACCGATAATAGCGTGCAGTTATTCGACCCCCTTTATTAGGTTACTAGAATGCCTGGTTGCGTTATAAATTATTTTTCTTTTTTCAGCTTCAAAACAAAGGTTGCTGTCTACTCGTTAAAACCGTCTCACCGAGGCGGTTCTAACGAGCACCCTCAACCTATCAGGCTATGTTTTGAGGGTTTATAAAACAAATACCAAGGATTTTCATCAGAAAAGTATCCATTTTGGAGATGAGAAAAATGCACTATGTCACACGGGTGTGTCATCGTAATGCATCGTGAAATTCTTCAAAAGACATCTCCTCCCGAACTAGAGGTCAGAATAAGCTGTAACTTGATAGGAGGCATTTGCGAGACATGGTAATTCGGATTTGCCAAAATTGTTCTATTCCGATATACAAGATCTTGAAATTCTTCTTACTACATTTCCTCCTGAACCAAAGGTTGGAATGAGTTAAAACTTGATTGGAGGCATTGGGGAAACATGAAAATTCAGAATTTCTGAAATAATTTTGTTTTGTTAATTAAGATGGCTTCCATATTGGCAATCTACAAACCACATCAAGTTTAATTGAGCCTTAACTTGATGGAAGGCATTGGGGTGACATGGAGATTTAGACTTATTAGTACCATTTTGTTCTGATATCCCAGATGGCGACCATGTTAGCCAGCCTGAAAATCTATAAACCCCATCCGCTACCGAATGATCGGTTACATTGAGTTGAAATTGGTGGGAGGCATTTGGGTGGTATGGAGATTCAGAATTGCCAAAAGTGTTGTATTATGATATCCCAGATGGCGGCCATCTTGAAATTCTTCAAATCCCCTTCTTCAGTAATTGCATCCCAGCAGGCACATGACGTAATTGTGACGTCACATCGACGTCGATACAACGAAATGATGTTTATGCAACGTCACATCAACGTCGGTGCAACGTCGTGACGTTGCACCGACGTTGATTTGACGTTGCCCTTGCGACGTGTGCCTGCTGGGATAATACGATTTACAGAGCGGGGCAGGTCAGGTGTTGTCTCGCTGAGTCCGCAAGAAGATTCGATACTGTGGCCTTTTTGCAAGCGGCCTTATACACCATAGCTTTGTTTGTTTAACATTTGTATTCGTATGATTGATTTACTTGGTTTACTTCCTTGATAACCGAAAACAGGTCTATTCAAACACATTGACAAATTTACCACGAAAAATGATAAATTTCAGATAAAAATGATATTTTTTTATATATCTTCCACAAAATATAGAGTGTGGATACTCGTTAGAACCGTCTAGTCGAGGCGGCTCTAACGACTACCCACACTCTATATTTTGGGCAGAAATAAGAAAAATAATGTTTACCCCCGTAAACCCCAGTTTTACTGTTTAAAAGTAGGGTTTAGGGGATTGAAGTTATATAGGTGTGTTTTCGTTATGTATTCGCTTTCATCAAGATTAATTGCACGCGTTAATCAGAATTGACAAGTTCTTGGACTACATGTATGATATATCATTGATATGAAATGCTTCAATCCAGACTTTCACAATTGCTGTACAATTCGAATTGAAAAGTTAAGCACCGCCTACCGTAGCTGGCTTGCAGTACCAAATTACGGAGAATAACCACTGGATGACTTCACAGGAAATAAAGTGGGCTATAAAAGCGAATGTCTTCATCAGAATAATAACAATTTTGAAGATATGGAAGAATGCAATGTATCACAGGGGTTTACTTGTTATCTCAAGACTCTATTACCAACACCACTCGAACACTCCACCCTTACACTCCACTCAAACACTCCACGGTGTATATCTTAGGATGTTCAACATTGTTTTCTCCTTTTCGACAATTCTTGTTGGGTTCGATCAGAATCAGAATCAAAATCAAAATTTTTATCACTAGTGGCACGTCAATTGACATTCATACACCAAAACCTGTGATATTGGAAGTCAGTCCCACGCTCTCTCAAAAGAGGTACACGTAGCTACATTATCAGCGCCTTGGTCGAATCGGGAAGGGCAGTCCAATCTCTAATGGTCCGAGGGAAGAAAGCATCTTTGTAAATGTCAGGTCTTGCAGTAGGGGTCTGAAACGCCATTGAGAATTAGGATTTATACAGCGCCTAGCTGGGGAAAATTGTCATCTGATGGATTACTGGCAGCACCCTTTAGGCCTTGTTATAATAGAATGAGCCACTGTCTCTTCTCCTTTTCTCGAGAGACGTCCATCATAATTTTCAAAAGTATTCCATTTTACTTCCAGTTTCAAAGCAGATTGGCTGGTTAAAAATCTAACAGCTCTATTCTGATTTCTTTTTAATTTCTTCATTGAGAACCACTCCTTTGGGGTCTCAGATTCCATTTTCCAAGATTGGCCGAACAAATCATTTATATGGTGCCTCTTATACATCTTGAAGACACTTATGAAGTTTTCGTCTCAAGCGTTCTATTTGCCTTAGTTAGCATGTTGCCAATATGTGCATTCCATCTCAAATCGTTTGTGAATGTCACACGGCCACACACCAAGGTATTTTGTCCTCTAATGCCCTATGTATCATATGATACATGACTTTTATTTGGTGCCCTGACCAGGATATTTCGACAAAGTGTTGATATTGTATGCTAAATCGTATGGCAAGATGTAAGGTAAAAAAAATACATTGAATTACCCAATGGTTTGCTTAGGTGTGTTTTTCTAGCCTTTAAAATGAAAGGCAGAAAAAAAACTTGAACATATCATATATGACACATAGGGCAATCAAAATTAAAATTTGCTCTGTTAACCACATTTTAAAGACAACTTTAAATTTATTTTCTAATAAAAACCGCTAAATAAATATTCTTTGTTAATGCACAAAAAATTCTGTAGCATCTTTTAAACTGAAGTATTCAGTTGTGTTTCGAGTGTCCTTGAACAATTAATGCCCGATGTATCATATTTATAGGTTATTGACTTTATATTGTGAAATATTTGTCACGAGTTCATATGGCGAAGGACGCACGAGCTTGGGAGTGCGTCTTCGCCATATGAAAGAGTGCCGAATATTTCACAATATAAAGTCAATAACCTTTTTATTATATACTCAAAAATTCAACTGTCTACTAATTCAGGTTTGCCTGGTAAAGACATTTGAACGTTAAATCAGATTATATATCTTTAAGTGGTTTGAAATGGAAAATAATGAAGGTTCCCTACACGTTGAAAAACCACGCCCAAAGGCGCCAATGTTAACGTTGGTGGATGTGACGTTATAAAAAACTTTGACGTTTCCCAACACAGGACGTCATTTTTTCCGAAACTTCGGTTATATGTCTTTCAAACTACTCCTGATTAATTAGAAGAAAGTATTGAAAATCTAAACAGATTGGTGGTAGGTAACATTTGACAGCATAAAATGCGTTATACACTTTGTCGGAACCTACATTCATTTTGTTTTACGTTCTTTCAGTCGATACACACGACAAGATGGCTGCCACATTTTAGTATCGAAATGGACAAATTTGAAAATAGTTCTATTTTTTAACGTGACTGCTTATCTACGGACAATAAGAACTTGACTACGGGCAATATGGGAAAATATTGGCCGGTAACTTATGTAGAAAGTAAACGGGACATTTTCTGGGTATATAATAAATGATACATACATAGCTCCGTGATCCCCCACAATCATGAAAAATAGATTATTTATAATAATAATAATATGCATGGTTTTTCATTTGATTTCCTAAAATTAGTCACTGTAAGGAAATATATGAAAGCTTTAGTGCAAACTTTCTATGGTTCGGCACTTGAGGGTTTTAATGGAATCTACGTTCTCGAGGACCCTTCCCTCTAAGGCGAAAGAAGCCTCCATTTTATTTATTCTCACCCTTGTTATATGCAAAATACCGCATTTTACTGGCTAGAATCGTATTGCCCATTTACGTGCCAAACATCCTTGTCCAACTATATTGTTATGAAGTTTCAGCGTGTCTCTGTATCTCTAATAATTGGGTAGAAAACACAGTCGTCTTATAAGTGAGTCAATGTCAGTAGAAATAGCATTCTTGCACACCAAATAAGGAAACCCACAGTTGTAGCTTGGGATAGAAAATCTGTTCTTACCCTATTGTTCTACCCAAAATCGAATATTCTTGCGTGTTTGATAAATTTACTGATTGAATACGATCGCGTATGCGCTATCGTTAAGGTTGACGTCACAGCACGTTACGTGACGTCACTTAACATTCCTGTAGTGTAATTACAGGTGACAGGTTACAAGTGACTGCAACATTAAAAATCCGCGCTAAGAAATGAAAGGTATGCAAGTAAGAGACTGTTATATGGGTAGAAAAATCCGTCCCTCGGGATCACTGTCCGGCAAGCCTCGTGATGCTGGGACAGATTTTTCCATCCACCTCTCACACCCAGATAAGATTCTTATATTGATGTACAGGGAGAATAACTGGAAAAAGAACAGTCCCTTGTGGGACCCCAGATAAAACTGGAGCCCACTCCGAAGATTCATCATTAACAACAACTTGCTGTTTTCTGAAGCAATGAAAGGAATCTATCCATTTGAGAGTCCCCGCAATGCCTTAACCAAATAATTTGGATTTCAGTAGTTCATGAGCCTTCTTGAAGTCCGCCTGCCTCGGTTTATCCAAGGATTTACTCAATCATTTATAATCGTGCTCAACAAATATGCCTTTCCTACATGCATGCTGTCTGTCTGACAAAAGAGTGGGCCATGATGTTTGAGCAGACTATATGTTCAAGCAATTTATGTGGAACACACGTCAGCGAAATGGCTACAGTTTGAGCCATTGCTTTTGATTTATAGCACTATGGAATGAGGCATACTTTTTATTTACTATAAAGGTAGACTGTGTTTACTCATTACTCATTTACTCATTAGCATCGCCTCATTGATGGAGTGCTAATGAGTATACGCAGCAATCCCTGTTCATAATGAATTATTTTCCCATATTATCTAGTCTACAGTATTATTACTATTTCTGAAAGGGTCTCCTTTGTCTACTTGGTAAGAGCTTTAATTATTGTTGAAAGGGCCGTAAAACCCCAAAAGCACGTGAAAATTCTCAATTTTCATCCTTCCCCTGAGCAGGAAAACCTGGGGGAGACAAAATAGTCTGTCCCTGGGTTAAGTATGGGATTTCCTCAACTGGTATGCAAGAATGTAATGTATACGTTTCGTTCACCCCACTTTTATATTCACTATTTATTGAACTCCTCAAGGGAAAGAGATAAAATGTTCGGCCAAGCCTCGCATTTTATCCCTTTTCCACAACTCGTTTAATAATAATACATTAACAGTCACGTCAGATGCTCCACATAAAGGGCGGCTAACATGTATATTCACGTGTTTTTCAGCTGGCGTTGGGATTGGAATTTTAGGAGTAGGTATCGGAATTGGAGGAGACGCAGCAGGTGGATCTGGGATAGGTGCTACTGAATTATCTGAAGGACCCAGAGATCCCAGATCCCAAGCTGAAAGGTTGGTGAACGGTCTAAATACAATGGTACCCGGCACAGGAAGGGTGTTGCGTGGCGCAAACATGATTGTGCCCAGTGCAGGAAGGGTGTTGCCTGGCGCAAACATGAATCTGCCCAGGGCCGAGAGGGTATTGTCTAGGACAGGAGTGACGATTTCCGGTTTGCCGTCGATGCAGCCTCTGTCTGTTAGTATCTTGTGAAAGAGATTTCAGGTTCCACAACCAATTATATTATAAACAGACAGTTATTTGCGATGTTCGTCGTACATGTATGTTTCGGCGTTTGGACTTCACTGTAAGTGAAATGACATCTATCTTAACAACGGCGTTAGTGGCGCTCTAGTCTCTCAGTGTACATCAAGCACGTGAAAAATTCTCAATTTTCATCCTTCCCCTGAGCAGGATAACCTGGGTGAGACAAAATGTTCTGTCTCTGGGTTAAGTCCGGGATTTCCTCAACTTGTATGCAAGAATGTAATGTATACTTTTCGTTAACCCCACTTTAATATTCACTTTTTATTGAACTCGTCGAGAAAAAGGGATAAAATGTTCGGCCAAGCCTCGCATTTTATCCCAAAAACAAAGTTGAGGTTTGTCTTTATGTGCCCAAATCGCCCAGTATTTGTCTTTCCTTCTTAAAAAATACGTATAAAGATTTTCATTATTGCCAATATAGTTCAGGTAATTCGTAATCGTAATTCGTTATCGCTTTGAAACTGTTAAAATCCGCCGTGTCGATAAATGTGTTATGTGGCAATAATTTCTTGTAATCGGCACCACCTCTTACAACAATAATTGTATCATAGTTAAAATATTTGAAGAATATTTCGGTAATATAATCTTCACACATAGAATTTTCGAAGGCTGAATAGAACCTATAGTCGTTACTTATCAGTTCTTCTGGATCCTTTATTCTTCCACTGCCACAGCGACCCTATATATCAACTGGAAGACCTCTCTCTTTCAGCTTGTCAACGAATATATTACGCATACTCGGCGTATTACAATTGCTTACAATCCATGCCGCCCACTTTGTTTTCTTGTGGAAAATTTCTGAATAGTTGCGCTGCTGAACAGATTCCTTAGTTTTCAAATATCCAATAGGGAGAACAATGTCAGAGTCTAGCATAAAAGTCATAGACCAATTGAAACTATTTTCCCAAAAAGGGTGGTGACCGCGATAAAATTGGTTATATATTGGCGGTGGCTCTGCCCTATAATATATCCATATTTGATTCGGTGGTCGATACGGGGGTTCCTTTGGTAGTTTACTTTGAATAGGAAACATTATGGCAGAGCTCTTGTTCCAGAGTCCTTTAACACCCGTGTTCACAGTTATTGAAGAAACATGTTCGCGCATGCTGGTTTAGCATTTTAAGAAGAAGTCAGAATGGAGACGACCACCATAGAATCTTGTGCGAGATGTTATGCTTATAACCTCTGTCTGATACGTCGGAAGAAGACCAGTTTCCGGTTGGATACAAATAAATTTTTGCTGTCCACCCCATAAGGTTCTTTTCTGTGATATCTACCAGCCAGAGGCGCCTTGTGGCATCCTGTCTCGAACTTGAATCTAAAAGAAACAGATAAAATGAGAAATCACGAGTAAACCTACCCATGCGACATATTGCTTTAAAAAACAAAAACAAAAAAAAACTACTTTTCTGAAGACATCACGTGAACAAGTGCGTGGAATGAAGACCACCTTAACCCCACTTTATAAAGAGAGAACTGGGGTTTAAGTAGGTATACATTATTTTTCTTATTTGTGCTCCAAGACATAGGTTGTGGGTACTCTTTATGCTCCAACAGGACAATGCGATAGTCCACACTTGCAAAATTGCAATGGATGCTGTTGAGCGATGGGTACGAGCTAATACCGCGCCCCGCCTATTCTCCAGGGTCTCCTAGTGACTATTTCCTATTCCTTAACTTGAAAAAGTATATCCGCGGATGTCATTTCCTGTCCAACGAAGAAGTCGTGGCGGCAGTTGAGGAGTGGGTCTGAAACAAGGGCCCATGCATCTTCAGTTCCGGGCTGTTGGTACTGGAACAGTGATGGTCCAAGTGCATCATTGTACTGGGCAATTACATCTAAACAAACAAGAGATCGATCCCACCCAGAAATAAGTTAGGCTGTTTTTTATTGAGTCGCCCTCTTATATAATGCCGCCGTTATTTAGTGGATAGCGTCATTTCATAAAAAACAAAGTTGAGGTTTGTCTTTATGTGCCCAAATCGCCCAGTATTTGTCTTTCCTTCTTAAAAATTACGTATAAAGATTTTCATTATTGTCAATATAGTTCAGGTAATTCGTAATCGTAATTCGTTATCGCTTTGAAACTGTTAAATCCGCCGTGTCGATAAATGTGTTATGTGGCAATAATTTCTTGCAATCGGCACCACCTCTTACAACAATAATTGTATCATAGTTAAAATATTTGAAGAATATTTCGGTAATATAATCTTCACACATAGAATTTTCGAAGGCTAAATAGAACCTATAGTCGTTACTTATCAATTCTTCTGGATCCTTTATTCTTCCACTGCCACAGCGACCGTATATATCAACTGGAAGACCTCTCTCTTTCAGCTTGTCAACGAATATATTACGCATACTCGGCGTATTACAATTGCTTACAATCCATGCCGCCCACTTTGTTTTCTTGTGGAAAATTTCTGAATAGTTGCGCTGCTGAACAGATTCCTTAGTTTTCAAATATCCAATAGGGAGAACAATGTCAGAGTCAAGCATAAAAGTCATAGACCAATTGAAACTATTTTCCCAAAAGGGTGGTGACCGCGATAAAATTGGTTATATATTGGCGGTGGCTCTGCCCTATAATATATCCATATTTGATTCGGTGGTCGATACGGGGGTTCCTTTGGTAGTTTACTTTGAATAGGAAACATTATGGCAGAGCTCTTGTTCCAGAGTCCTTTATCACCCGTGTGTTCACAGTTATTGAAGAAACATGTTCGCGCATGCTGGTTTAGCATTTTAAGAGGAAGCCAGAATGGAGACGACCACCATAGAATCTTGTGCGAGATGTTATGCTTATAACCTCTGTCTGATACGTCGGAAGAAGACCAGTTTCCGGTTGGATACAAATAATTTTTTGCTGTCCACCCCATAAGGTTCTTTTCTGTGATATCTACCAGCCAGAAGCGCCTTGTGGCATCCTGTCTCGAACTTGAATCTAAAAGAAACAGATAAAATGAGAAATCACGAGTAAACCTACCCATGCGACATATTGCTTTAAAAAAAACTACTTTTCTGAAGACATCACGTGAACAAGTGCGTGGAATGAAGACCACCTTAACCCCACTTTATAAAGAGAGAACTGGGGTTTAAGGGGGTATATATTATTTTTCTTATTTGTGCTCCAAGACATTGGTTGTGGGTACTCTTTATGCTCCAACAGGACAATGCGATAGTCCACACTTGCAAAATTGCAATGGATGCTGTTGAGCGATGGGTACGAGCTAATACCGCGCCCCGCCTATTCTCCATGGTCTCCTAGTGACTATTTCCTATTCCTTAACTTGAAAAAGTATATCCGCGAATGTCATTTCCTGTCTATCGCATTGTCCTGTTGGAGCATAATCCCTTTGGAGAGTTAACCTTTTTTCACGGATCGCAGTTCTCAGTTGGTCCAGCAAATTTGCATAACACGCACCTGTTATTGTACTTTTGTTTGCCAGAAAGTCAAAAATAATAACGCATTGTGCGTCCCAAAATACAGTTGCCATCACCTTGCCAACAGAGTATTGCGTTTTTTTACTTCCTTGGCCTCGGAGACCCCGGTCTTAGCCACTGGCGACTTTTTAACTTAATTCTCTGGCTCATATTAATAGACCCAGGTCTCATCTACAGGCACCAGACGTGAAAGAAAATCGTCTTCTTTGACCTAAACCGCTTCAACAATGCGCTGCATACAGATGTTCTGGTTGCCATTCGTTCGTCGCTAAAGGGTTTTGGGACCCTACGGACTGTTTGCTTGCGCATACCAAAGCGATCATGTAAAGTTATTGAAACGCTACCATGTGAAATGTATAATGCATTCGCTATTTTTTGCTCCTTAATTCGCCTGTCAGAGTGCACCAGTCCCGTACATTGCTACACGTTAAATTTTCTTCATCGGTGGCATCTGATGGGCGTCCAGATCTGGCTTAATCATTGCCTTCACTTCTATTTCAGTCTTCTAAAACCGTTCTACCGAATATTAATTCCCAACCCAGAATTTAACTTGTGCATACGATGGTGCATAAGACCCATAAACATTTTTTTTAGTCAACTCGCAATGTATTACCTGACCTGTTTTCCCTTTCAAATACAAGTACCGAATTACAGCACGATTCTCAACCCCTGACGAAATGGACTTTACAGGTCAATTAAAATATGCGTTCAATAAAACTGAGTTCAGGGAGATTTGTTTTTCTGGAAGATCGGCCTCTTTCATGGACAGTATTGTTGTGCCATCTATTTTTTAACAATAAACAATTTTGGCCCTTATTTTTGATTAACTGAATTAAATCATCAACCTTAGGATAAATAACTTCCATTTTTTTTTTCACCTAAATATGTATCCTTGTTTACAAATTCATTGACTGCTGATCCATTAGGAAAACTCAAATCCAAATTGACTTTTCTAACTGAGCTATCTGTTTGGGGAACGGAATTTAATGGGGATATTTTAATTCCGATTTGAAATGGGTTACTTTTAAAGGGGCCTGCTACAGCTTATATGTGCTTTCTTTAAATATTCATTTTTCTGTTTGGAAAATCTTGTGCCCTTTATGATTTCTAAACTTCCAAATGTGTGAAATTTCTATTTGTTGAAGTAATTGAGAGTCACCGTTAAACCCTATAGGAAATCCAAATTCTAAAAGATCACATAATTTTGTATCCTTATCTCGTAATCTGTCAACCATGATCTGATATAATCTACATTCATTCTAGTGAAAATTGGAATTTTTCAAAAAGATACATTCCTGATTCAATCACTTTTTGATGAGCATTCAAAAGAAATTTGATATTAGAAACAGAAATATGTTCTGAAGTATTAAGACATATTTCACACTTTTTGAGTGTTGACATAATTGTAAATGTTTTTGGTACACTTTTCCGTATCATTTTTGTTATTCTCAAGGTGTTCTAAACAGAATGGAGGTAAAAATAAAATCTCCATATCTTTTTTTCTCTTGAATTAAACTACTAGATTTTTACAAAATCAATGCTTTATTTTTTAGTCAAGCAGTTGCATGTGGACAACCAGTTGAGCATTCAGGATGTGATAGTTGGATCTTATCTTTTTGTCAGCAAGTAGCACAAATATGTAAAGCTAGTCTTTGTTCACCCTTAACCACCATGAGATGGCTGCTTTTATGCTGGCATTTATTTCTTTGGTATGTTGAATAAAACCACATCTTTTCCTGAGGTGTCTTATTAGGATTCTTCTTGCCAGGTGGTTTATTATTTTTTGTAGGAAAACCTTTCTGCACCCTGAGGTACTTGGATAAGATGGTCGCTTGAATTTGTAGCGGGTCATCAGACCAAGTCTTTTTCCCCAACTCTATTTCTCTGACCCAGGCCGCATAAAAGGCCTTCAAACCTTTAAATTTATAGGTGTTGCTATAATATATTATTTTTTTAACGAATAAATTCTGCCTTGTTTCTCAGAATTAGGCAATCTTTCCTCAGATATGATTTGAAGTTCACCAGCTATGAATAACTTGAAATCTAGCTCATCAAATTTAACCTGTTTGTTTACAAATTCAAATTGGAAATGAGCATGTTGCTAGGATATTTCACCTTATCCGAAGATTTAGCATTAATGCCAGACTTCTTCTTACTCTTCTTATTCTTCTTCTTTTTCTAAAAGTCATGGTCATCACTTGATGAGCCAGTATTTTCATCTGGTTCTGATGTATCGCTAGAGCTACTTGAAGAGCTGCTTTCTGAGCCATCGTCAGATTTGCGCCTTAATTTGCTCAGCTCTTTTCTCACTAATTTTTTCAGTTCAATGTCTTTTCGTAATGACTGAACAGTTAAATCATTCTCACAAATTCTTTCAAACTGAGACATCTGAGGCATTTCTGAAGTCACCGAAGCTTTGTTACTGAAATATTTACTGGAACAGTCTATATATGTGTCTTTACCTCTTTATTTTTGCACAGACTTCTTCTTCTCTGCCAGTTCCTGTCTCATCTGCCTTAAATATGTTCTATAAAAGGGTTATCCTTTGGAAGCAAGGAAAACACCACAGAACTGGAAAGCCTGCGACTATTTAACAATTCTTCTTCTTCTTGCAGCTGTTGTAACACTTGTTCCATTTTTGACATTTCTGCCGCAATTGCTTCCGGGTCAAATGAAGGACCTGGAGACTGCACGCCAGCAATTTCAGGATCAAACCCACCAGTGGCTCCGCCTGTCAACTCTTCGTCCTCACCATATTCCATCGTCCCGGCATGCATTATCTTGTAGTCTATCTTCTTTTTATCTCTTCGTTCTCGTTTTGGTTTAACAACCAGCTCTTCTTCACTTAAGTCAGCCATGTTGAGTTATACAGAACAACAAAATAATGTCAATGTGCTGCCGACTACAGTTTCAAAACGGCGTCTTCACTTACTACCGAAGACATAATTTTAAATAATGATAATGTTAGACGAAAGTAACCTTTGACGATCTACCCCCTACTGTCAATATATAACAACTGTGGGGAAAGACGCACTTTTTTTCTTGAACAAAGGATTAATTTCGACAAATGAAATGAAAGAAAATATTCACTTCCTGGTATGCTATAACCGTTGACACGAATAGACTAAGCCAGTATCAACTGAATCCAAATCTTCAATAATTAAATATTATATTTCTAAAATAAACCAATTAAAGACGTGAATCCCTGTAAATATCTCATAAGCTTCATCCAAGTGTCCTGAAGGAACTAGTATATGAGTAAGGTCTACTATTTGCACTAGCTAGTCTGGCCCTGAAAACATGTACACTTCATATTTTCTAGTTCTGTGGTGTATTCCAAAGGATAACCCTTTTATAGAACATATTTGAGTTACGGTCCTTTGGAAAATTGCGGATGGAATCTTTTTAGCAAAAATATTTCGATGAAATCCTGTGTGAATGGCTTCTGTTCAACATTTGTCTACTGTTTAATAATCGCCCTGTGCCCATGCGATCCTTGCACATTGCTTGAACATATAATTTGCTAAAATATCACGTCCCACTTAATAAGAGAAGTGAAGGCAATGATCAGGAATCGATTCATTTAACCCACACATCCCGTCAGAGACACCAAAGAGAAAGAAACACAGACATAAATAACTAGATCCTAATGGAATAGTGAATAGTGGAAAGCCAAAAGGACAGTTACAGTTACTTTTCCACAAAATGGTCAATTGGCTATCCAATACAAAAAGATATATGGAATGCACACACTCGAAGACAAACCATAACAAAAAAAACGCGTCAGAAAAACAAACCTTTTTCAGACAGGCAGAACGCATTCAGAAAAGGACTTGTAGTTATTAATGAAGGGAAAATATCTATGACAAAGAGGAATAGGTGGATACATTTATTCTCGTCTTCGAGAAGGCTTTTTGACAGACACCATCAGGATCACAATCAGAATTGTTACTGGTGATACGTCAAATGACATTCATACACCTGGACCTGTGATATGGGAAGTTAGTCCCTAGCTCTAACGAAAGAGGTGAACTTAGCAACACAATCCTCAGCACATTCAGTCGTCGAAATAATCAAATCGGGAAGTTATTCCAATAACTATTACTTCGGGGGAAGAACGATTCTTTATAAATGTCAGTTCTTGCAGTAAGGGTCTGAAACGCCATTGAATGGTGCTTTCTACAGTGCTAGGCTGTTGGGAACAAGGTCATCTGTTGGAATGCTGGAAGCACCCTTTAGAGCTTTGTATAAGAGTATGAGCCTACTGTCTATTCTTTTCTTGAGAGATTCCCATCTTAATTTACCTAGAATTCCAGTCATGCTCCTGGTTTCAAAGCAGTAATTGCTCGTTACAATTCTAGCAGCTCTATTCTGAACATTTTCAATTTCTCCGTTAAGGACAACTCCCCTTACGACTCAGATGCAACTGCCATATTCCAAGGTTGGGCGAACAAGTCCCTTATATGCTGTCTCTTTCACATCCTGAGGACACTGATGAAGGTTTCGCCTCAGGAAACCAAGTGTTCTTTTCGCCTTTGTAAACATGTTGCTAATGTATGTATTCCATCTCAAATCATGTGTGACTGTAACACGTCGTATGTAACGGAATTCACATTTTCGAGGACCGTTCCCTCTAAGGTGTATGAAGCCTCAATTGTTTTTAATTGTTCTCTTCCTAGTTATCTGCATAATATTGCATTTAACGGGCTGAAATCTTATGCCCAATTTTCGTGCCCAACTTCCTTATCTATCTGTATCCTTCTTTATTATATGACGTCGCGTCTGAGAGAGTAATAACACCATGTAATAAATTCCGTAATCCACTCGTAGATTAAAATATGCAAATTAGCTAGATACGTCCCGTAACTTTACATGTACAACGTCCTTAACGACGTCGCGTTTACAAAAGGCGGAATATTGATATTTTTTATCAACAATCGTGGATAAAATGCGTTTTAAATGTCATATGATAAATAGAATCTTGCATTCGTGCTCATGTATTATTGAATTTATTAAACTCGTTGAGGAAAAGGCATAAAATGATCGGCAAGCCTCTCATTTTATCCCTTTTTCTCAACTCGTTTAATAAATTCAATAATACATGAGCACTCATGTAAGATCCTCTATGAAGTTTCATTGAGTCCTCTGTATCTCTGATTTCCCGATTGCAATTGCAAACACTGTCGTCTGCGAATAGTCATATTTCTGAGTTAATATCAGATAAAACTGGCGCCCATACTGAAGATTGACCATTATCAACAACACGCTGTTTTCTGCAGCAAAGGAAGGACTCTATCCATTTGATAGTCTCTCCCCCCCCCCCCCCCCCACACACACCCCCCAATTCCATAACCAAAGTAGAAGTAAAACAAAGATCAGGGAT
The DNA here is from genome assembly GCA_963580285.1 of Lucinisca nassula. Classification (NCBI taxonomy): domain Eukaryota; kingdom Metazoa; phylum Mollusca; class Bivalvia; order Lucinida; family Lucinidae; genus Lucinisca; species Lucinisca nassula. Next base: position 88,719,073 of record OY757025.1, on the reverse strand, counting down.
TGATACAATTAACTTACTCCACCCATAAAAGACACCAAAGGGAAAGAAATACAAACATTAAGCGACCCGACCATAATGGAAACCCAAACAAAGGAAGGCCATAAGGACAGTTACTTTCCCACAAAATGGCCATATGGCCATCCAAAACCAAAAGACACAAGTGATACACACAGTAAGTAACAAACAACAACATAAATAAATCGCCACAGAAGAGCCGCCCTGGAACGGTCAGTGGAAGATTTCCACTGGGGGGCTTAAATCGATTTTACGTGGCCACAATCCTCGCCCTTACTTCCGTCGCGATTAAGACAAATAATTTGTTCAGTCCGCATGAAGGCCTCCTAACTCATCAGTTCAAGTAGTTCATGAGGTGGGATGTCAAAAGCATTCTCGAAGTGCAGAATAAATGTGTCCACCTGCCGCATCCACCCCGCCCCTCCCCCATTTTGTCTAAGATTTTTGCCCAATCATTAATAACCGTGCCTTTTCGAATTCCTAAATGCATGCAATCTGTCTGACAAAAGTTTATGTTCATCCTAGTGGGTCATGATGTTTGAGCAGACTCTATGTTCAAGCAATTTACCATTACGATAACTCACCCGTGCGATATAGTGCATTTTTCACATCTCCAAAATGGCTACTTTTCTGATGAAAATCCTTTATATTATCCTTATAAATGCTCATAACATAGGTTGTGTGTGCTCGTTAGAACCGCCTCATTGAGGCGGTTCTATCGAGTACCGACAACCTATGTCTTGGAGCAGACATAAGAAACATAATGAATACCCCCGTAAACCCCAGCTTTCTCTATTTAAAGTGGGGTTTAGGGGGGTCTTCATTTCACGGACTTGTTCACGTGATGCATAGAACACATGTCAGTGACACCGGGCGATAATTACGAGTAAGAGCCCTGTCTCCTTTTTTTTTTTTTTTTGTGGGCAGATGTTCAGTAGGAGCCATTCTTTGGGGATTTCACCCGTATCGGGAGATTGTTGGGAAAGATGAGTAGAAACTGGACCTAACGCATTTGCTAGTTCCTTCAGGACTCTAGGATGAAGCTCATCAGGTCCTAAAGCTTTATACGGGTTCAAGCCTTTAAGTAACTCGATTACTCCCGCCGAGGACACAACAATATTTTCCATTAAAGAGGCCGATCTTCCAGTTGACCTAAGTTTTATTAAACGCATCATTGAATTGACCAACTAATTCCTCTGCCTTTTCAGTGTCCGATTCAGCAACCCCGTTCCCTCCTCTTTTATTAAGGGGTGGGATACATTGCCTGTCGTTCCTCTGGCTATTGGTATATCTGTAGAAGGCTCTGGGATTTGCCTTTACACCACCTAACAAGTTATTCATATACAGATCATGCTGATTTTTTATGTCATTTTTAATTTCTCGTCTCAAGTTTTAAAATTTTGACCGGAGTTTACTACCTCCCATTTGGTTTTGCTTTAGCATGAATCTTATTTCTCGTCCGAATCTTTCTTCTTATTTCTGATTTGACCCAAGGAATTGAAGATACAGACCTGCTAGTTTTGGGATATGATTTTCGGACGAAGCTTGAATAAAAGACTATATCAAATAAAAGTTCTCCTGAACAGACCGAGCGTCTGAATGACCATTGGAGTAGTTCTTTTTTATGCCCCGAACTTCGAAGTAGTTGGAGGGGCATATTGCTTCTGCTTTGTTTGTCAGTTCCTCCGTCCGTTACGCTTTTGATGCATAGCATAACTTAAGAACCGTGTATGCTAGGGTTTGAAATTGCCTATATTGATTCCTCATAGAGAATTAGGGGACGCGTATTGTTTTCTCGTCCAGATTATGCCCCTTTCAAGAGTTATTGCCCTTTGATTTTTTTTTTATAAAATCTTGTCAGCAGAATATCTCAAAACCTATGAGCTAGAGCCTTGAAAGATGGTGAAGAGATTGGTGGTGATGAGTAGATGACCTGATTAACTTTTGACTCCATTCCCAAAATACTTCCCAATTATGGACAATTGTCACTTTTGGTATTTTTACATTATACCTCTATATGCTTTGTGATGCATAGCATAACTCGAGAACCGTGTATGCTAGGGTTTTGATATTTTCATATATGGATTCCTCATGGAAAATTAGGAGACGCGTATTTTTTCTCGTCCGGATTATGTGCCTTTCAAGAGTTATTGCCCTTTGAAACTTTTTTATAAAATTTTGTCAGCAAAATATCTCAAAAACTATAAGAGCTAGAACCTTGAAAGTTGGTGAATAGATTGGTGGTGATGAGTAGATGACCTGATTAACTTTGACTAAATTCCGAAAAATACTTAATGAGTTATGACCCTTTGTCACTTTGGGCATTTTTACATTGTACCTCTAGATGCTTTGTGATGCATAGCATAACTTTATAACCGTGTATGCTAGGGTTTTGAAATTACATATATGGATTCCTCATGGAAAATTAGGGGACACATATTTTTTCTCATCCAGATTCTACACCTTTCAAGATTTATTGCCCTTTGAAATATTTTGATAAAATCTTGTCAGCAAAATATCTTAAACATTATAAGAGTTAGAGCCTTGAAAGTTTATGAATAGATTGGTAGTGATGAGCAGATGTCCTGATTAACTTTTGACTAAATTCCGAAAATTACTTAATGAGTTATGGCCCTTTGTTATTGGGTATTTTTATGCCCCAAACTTCGAAGACGTTGGCGGGGCATATTGCTTCTGTTTCGTTCGTCCGTTCGTCCGTCCTTGACGCTTTTGATGCATAGCATAACTTTAGAGTGGTGTATGCTGGGGTTTTGAAATTTCATATATGGATTCCTCATAGAAACTTAGGTGACGCATTTTTTTCTTATCCGGATTGTGCCCCTTTCAAGAGTTATTGCCCTTAAAAATTTTTTGATGAAATATTGTTAGCAAAATATCTCAAAAACTATAAGAGCTAGAGCATTGAAAGTTGGTGAATAGGTAGATGGTGATTGTAGATGACCTGATTCAATGTTGACTAAATTCCGAAAAATACTTAATGAGTTATGGCCTTATGTCACTTTCAATGGGTATTTTCACATTGTACCTCTGTATGCTTTGTGATGCCTAGCATAACTTGAGCACCGTGTAAGCTAGGGTTTTGAAATTTCATATATTGATTCCAAATGGAAAATTAGGGGACGCGTATTTTTGTCTCATCCGGATTGTACCCCTTTCAAGTGTTATTGCCCTTAGATTTCTTTTTTTTTTTTTCTTTTTTTTTTTGATAAAATCTTGTCAGCAAAATATCTCAAAAACTATAAAAGCTAGAGCCTTGAACGTTGTTGAATAGTTTGATGGTGATGAGTAGATGACCTGACTAAATTCAGAAAAATGGGCCTTTGTCACTTTGGGTATTTGTACATTGTTAACTCAGTACATTGTGAAAAGCAGATCTTACGAGCCGTATGCCATAGAGTGCTGGACTACGAATCAGATTGCGGACAATGAATCTGAAGGACATGAGTTCAAACCTCGGTGGAGGATTGGTTTTTTTTTTCTTTTCTTTTTCTTTTCTTCATAAATACACATAAACAGTTATTTTGCCCCTCGCACAATAAAGTTGTTAGTGGGTGGGAATATTGCATTTGTCCTGCACATTCATCCATCCATCCATCCATCCATCCATCCATCCATACATACATACATACATATATACATACAAGCACGAGCGCAAACACGCATGCATGCACACATACACACTCATGCATGCATGCAGATTTACACATGAATGCATACATGCAAAAACATGCACTCATGCAAAAATGTACACATACATACATGCACACATACATGCATGAGTGTGCATGCATGAGCATACACACTTGCATACACACACATGCTTGCATGCACACACACACACACATGCATGCATGTACATGCACACATACTGGCATGCAGGCGCACACATACTGGCATGCATACATGCATGTATGCAATAATGCATGCATGTTAATATACATGCATGCACAAACATGCATGAGCATACACTTGTACATAAATGTAATCACTCATACATGCATCCATGCAAGCACACATGCAGGCACACATACACTCATGCACACATGCACGTGTGCATTCAACTCACATACATACATGCACATGCATGTGCATGCACTACTCATGCATGCATGCACACACTTATGCATAAATGCACACACTCATGCATGCATGCATGCATGCATGCAAGCACACATAACTCATGCACACATGCATGTGTGCATGCAACTCACATACATACATGCACATATGCATTTATGCAGGTATGCATACACATACATGCATGTACTCACACATGCATGCTAGCATGCATGCACACGCACTCATGCATGCATGTACACATGCATGTACTCACACATTCATGCATGAACACACACATGTGCACACACATACATGCATTTGGTTATGGCCCTTGGAAAAGTGGGCATTTAGGGGCAAGCATATGGTTTGGGGCATTGTGTTTTACAAACACCATTTCTTGTGTTTTTTTTGTTGTTGTTGTTGTTTTTTTAACTTTAAAGGCATCCTTCCTCATAGTTTCATAGTCACCCTTTTGATATAAGTACACCTTTCTATGAGGTTTTTTATAGGTGGTATGAAGCTTTTAAAAAATCTAGAAACAATATCATGATCACTTAGTTTGTCTGAAGACTGAATATCTCCAAATTGTCCTGGTAAAATTGTAAGAATCAAATCCAAAGTGCTTTTATCTCGAGTAGGGAAGTTAACAGTTTGTTCTGAGCAATGATCATTCATAATGTCAACCAATATTTGTCCTTCTGACGGACTCAGCATCGTGCCTTATTTGCTGAGCCTATCGGGCCAAACGATCTCTCTAAAGTTGAAGTCACCTAGGACATTTACTGCGGGAAGTTTTTTACCCTTATTCTGAGACTGAATGCAACCAAGCTGATCTTTAAATAACTGGAAGTTTTCGACTGTGTCGTTAGGTGGTCGATACCATTTTCGTATAAATTGAGTATATAAATATAAGTTTTGTTTGCAATAACCTTAACCCAAACAGATTTTGAGTCGTTTTCCAATTCCATGAATGGCATATGAGAGATGTCTCTGTGAACTAGCAACATCACCCCGTCGCCATAAATGTTTCTATCTTTTCTGTAGACACTGTATACAAAAGTTTCAGGGAAAAGCTCCGAAGTCATAACTGAATTGTCAATCTATGTTTCCCGAATAGTCACAATATGTGGTTGGTGAGTATCGAGGAAAGCTAAAAGTCCAAGTAATTTTGCTCTTAAATCGTTAATGTTTGTACTGCAAAGTTTCAAACTCTTTACAAAATTCTGCTTTCTCATGTCAGTGGTCGGAGATTTAACTCCTTTTTTCTTTGACAGAGGCTCAAATTTGTTTCTTTTTTCCAGTTCGATAGGTTCGTTGAAAAATGATTCAGAAAAATTGAAAACCTTGCACTTCGGGCATATCCATGAACAACAGGAATTTCCCAATGGGCCACACTCTGCATCTGAAAGGAATGTGCAATCCGTGTGAATCCGCATGTCACACTGGTCGCACTGAACTGCCTTACGTTCATTCAGAACATCACCGCTGCATAGTAGTGGTAAACCGCTAAGTGGAACTGAGCCAGCCCAGGCAAAGCGCGCACCATCCATGCTTATAACCCCTATTGGGCTTGAGATGTCATTTCATCTCGATATCGGGTAAAAGTCCCACAAAACTGGAAGCAACGTCTCCAAAATGACCTTTACAGTGTTGACGGGAACGTTAAACCGCAAATCAAAGAAACAAACAAACTCTCTCTGTTCATTTGAGCCGGTATTCAGACGAAGATACATCAAAGCGTCGAAGCGACGTCATGTGTCTTGACGCCGGAAAGGCGTCGTTGTATCCGTATTGGAGTATGTCATTACCGCTGTGTGTTTCTGGACTTAGACCACCCCCACCCCGTTCAATGACAAATAATTTACATATTAGTATTGTTGTCTTTGCCATGTCTTTGTAACGTTTACCATGTCCATGTATTTTGTATTTATGTATGTTCCTCATGTGTCGTTGTACGACCTGAGTGTAAATAAAGGGTATATTATGTAATGTTATGTTATGATATGTTATGTTAAGAAACAATGGAGAGGACTCGGCAGCAAGAAACCAATTAAATGCAGAAGGAAAAGAAAACCAACAGTTAGACTTCGATGGGCTCGACCAAAAACACATCATCAGGCAACAACCAACATTACATAATATTAAATTCTAATTCTCATTACGCGTTTACGCTCGCCCCGCCCATCGGGGCTTGTAAAAATAGATGGGCTGCATGATGCTTCCACGCAGAGCTGAAACCAACTGCACATAAGTACTGGTAAACTGCTTAGCCCAGGCAAAGTGATGCAAGTTGGACCGTCCATGCATATAAACCCTATTAGTTTAATTAATTTGGCGGCAGGGCTTGAGATGTCATTTCATCTCAATGTCGGGTAAAAGTCCTACAAAATTGGAAGCAACGTCTCCAAAATGACCTATACAGCGTTGACGGGGACGTTAAACCTCTAATCATACAAACAATCTGAGGCCGAACCCGCCGGCGTGCAATTAAAGAGGGAAGCAAAGCTGTCAACCGCGTCCGGGTTAACCACCACGCATTTAGTCTGTCGTTTAACATTTATGGTGTATCCAATCTCGCCACATCAAAGAATGATTTTACGAAATTGCGCACTAAAGTCATTGCAAGACTTAGCACAATTTTATGGTACTGGACACCCTCCGGACAAACAAATTAAGTTTGACTATACACTACACCAGCAAATTTTGGAGCAGGTTCATTCCGCCAAATATCTTGGTATCACAATCACTGATAATCTTGATTGGGGTCAACACGTTTCAGAAATAACAACAAAAGCAACTAGGACTTAAGGATTTCTTAGACGTAACTTGGCTTTCGCACCTAGGCAGACAAAGGATGTTGCAAATAAAACATTGGTTCGCTCCCAGCTTGAATTTGCATCACCCATTTGGCATCCCTATGTTAAAACTCAGATTCAGCAGATGGAGAAGGTGCAGAGGACAGCTGCTCGATGGACCTGCCGAGGATGGCGCAGTAGAAGTAGCGTCGGTGACATGCTTTACGAGCTAGAATGGCCGTCCCTAGAGGGTCGTCGTGAGCAGTCCTCTTTAACCTTCTTCTATAAGATACATTCAGGTACAGTCGCTGTTGATAAAGACAAATACCTGTGACAGTTTCAATCCGAACAAGGGCATCCAAAGTAAACAACGCACAGTATCATAGGTACCAGTCCTACAGTGATGCCCTGAAAAATTCCTTTTACCCTAGGACCATTCCCCAGTGGAATAGTCTTCCCTCTTCTGTGGTGAATGCTAAGACTGCAAAGGAGTTCAAAGCCCGTACAGTGTAAGATTGAGATTCAGAAGTATGCGTTTTAGTATGCCTCTTATATTCAGAGTGTAAATAGTTTTAAGGATTCATCAAGTGATTTCTCTCTCTTTCTTTTAGCTAAATCCTAAATTTAGCTACGCACCCAACTGAGATAATGGCCAAATATGACTCAGTATAAGAAGATAGATAGAGAGACTCCTTTTAGTTCTTCTGTTCAAACCAGGAGGTAACTTTTTTTGTTGCTTTTTTTAGTTGTGTTTTCGATTTAATTCCTATATTAAAGTAACCATTAGATAAGCACAATGATTAACATAGTGAAACTTTGGTGAGATTGCATAAGTTTATTAACTGAAAAACAAATTAAGCATTAATTTAGTCATAGACAAAAGCAAAATGCAAAGGATTTCACCGCCTCACAAATCAATGGGCTCGTTGCCAAGTTGGTAGCATAACTCATTTTTGGCTACCACACACTGAATTTAAAAATAGTACCAGGTTATATGATTAGGGGATAACTGTACTGAAAATTGTCATTTGGGGAGGTAAATCAGAGGTTTTACGGTCGGAAATTTCGTTTTACGGCGACGCGTAAGCGGAGCCGTAAAACGTAATTTGCGACCGTAAATCCGACGATTTCCCTCCCCAAATGACAATTTTCAATACAGTTATCCCCATTCTAATGCACTTTTTCGGTTGTTAAGCTAAAATTTGTACTATTTTGCACAAGGCGGCAAGCGCAGTGAGCTGCGTAAAACCAAATGCCAGCCAATGAAAAGCGACGTTACGTGGTGACGTCGGATTTCCGACAGTATATCGTGAAATATACTGTCGCAAATTTTTGACGTTATCCAATCAGACGTCACGTTACATACGTTAGTGCATTAGAATTGAGATTAATTTGTTTGAACATTTTGTGAATCATTAATTTTTCTCTACCATTTAGGTATTTTACTAATAATTTCTCTGCGCAATGCCTTTCGGCAACATTGGGTCACATTTCTCTGATAGTCGTCATCCCGAAAACAGACCTATATTATTTTGGCCCCCTTGAACCCAACTTATATATAGTAAAACTGGGGTTTACAGGGGTAAACCTTATTTTTCTTATTTCTGCTCTGATAGATAGATTGTGGGTACTCGTTAGAACCGCCTTGATGAGGCGGTTCTAACGATTACCAGCAATCTATATTTTCAGCAGAAATACGAAAAATATCACATTTTTTCTGCTTAACATTTTCACATTTTGGCGATAAAATTTACAATGTAATAGGTTTTGTTTTTGTTTGATTTGAGGTTTAACGCCCCCTCAACACAGCATAGGTCATTTTGGAGACGTTGCTTCCGATTTTGAGGGACTTTTACCCGACGTTGAGATGTAATGACACCTCAAGCCCTGTCGCTCAATGAAACCAATAAGGTTTATAAGCATGGACGTGCCAACTCGCACTGCTTTGCCTGGGCTGGCTTAGATCCTCTAAGCGGTTTACCAGTCTAAACCCGAATTTATATAGAGAAAAGTGGGGTCTACGGGGGTTAACATTATCTGCCTTAATTTTGCTCAAAAACATAGATTGTGGGTACTTGTTAGAACCGCCTCATTGAGGCGTTTCAAACGAGCACCCGCAATCTATGTTGAAAGTAGAAATAATAAAGATGTTACCAATTTTACCTAATATTTATCATTTTCCTAGAAACACCATGTTGGACGCCATTTTGTCTTACGGACATATATTCCTAATGCCATCTGAAAAAGTTTCATTTTTGGGAAGTAAATTTTTAATATACTTGAATAGGCGTGTTCTCGTAATAGACTGTCGTTACTTTCGGAAAAAAATCAGTCGAAACTTATCTTATCACGGAACAGTGTTGCCAAATTATATAAGCGAGTTTTCCCAAATAAATCTATATTTTTACAACAGAAACATATGGTGAAAAATAGTGATTTTTTCTCATTTTTTACACAAAACAAAAATTGTAGTTTACAAACGCCTCTACGAGGCGGTTCTTACGAGTGCTAACAATATACAGAAACAGGAATACAAAAAGTAATGCATATCCCTATAAACTCAGTTTTACTATATAAAATAATATAGACGCGTTTACATGATGAGTAAATAAATAAATAAATAAATTAAATAAATTAATAAATAAATTCGTATTATTCTATAAAATAATTTCCGGTACAGCTACTGACTTCTGATACAATCGATATCATATATTAATCAATATGTATGTTTGAATACCCGACAAAAATACCTGCCGCAGAAAGTTGCGGTCGACGGTAACAACATGCGGTCGACGGTAACTTTTTGCGAGGGACAAGCTCTCATTTCTCCATGATTATTACATGTATGTGGAAATATCTAAGGATCAACTCAGTGAGTCGATTCTGACAAATACTCATACCTCTCATAAGTGACACCAAGTGGAAAGTAACACGAACATGAAATAACCAAATCACAAGCGGAAAGCCAAAAGAACAGTTACTTTCCCACAAAATGTCCAAACGGCTATTAAAAATACAAAGATATGAGCAATACACGCATGCAATCACTAGACTTGTTTTCTGAGAAAACAAATAGCACCGTACCACTCGCGCAAGTTTAATTTAACAGCACCGCTGTGACCTCGGAAAATGAGGTCAATGTCACGAAAACCTAATCAGTTCTTCAGCCTGACAAAATGGTATTCCTATGAAAATTTGATTAAAATCCACCAGGTAAGAAACGAGATTTATCATATGACGTCGCTTCTGAGAGTGTAATAACGTCATGTATTATTTTCGATAATCGATTAAATATGCAAATTAGCTAGATACGTCCCGTAACGTTACATGTACGACGTCCTTAACGACGTCGCGTTTATTAATGGCGGAATATTGATATTTTTGTAAACAAATGAGAATAAAATGCGTTTTAAATGTCATATGATAAACAGAATCTTGCATTCGTGCTCATGTATTATTGAATTTATTAAACTCTTTGAGGAAAAGGGATAAAATGCTCGGCAAAGCCTCGCATTTTATCCCTTTTCCTCATCTCGTTTAATAAATTCAATAATACATGAACACTCATGTAAGATCCTCTATATACTGCATACAACCTAAATTTGGCCTAAATACATGTATGGCCTTTTTCAGGATGGCTTAAAGAAGATAAAAGCAATACACGCATGCAAGGACCAACTGAGCCCCGCCAAGCGAATTTGTGTCTTCGAGCATTCCGTCATGAAAATTTTAACTGCGCATGCCCAGCCATTCAGATGGGCCAGGGATATGGCTTTCTGTCTGAAGGTTCCTCTTGATTCACTGCTTGTATGAGCGAGCAGCGAAGGTTCTGGCGAGACTGCGCGGATGCGCAGGCTCGCCTGAACCTTCGCTGCTCGCATAGGCGATAAGTACCAAAATCGCTTGACGGGGCCCAAGTATAACAATAACTAGACTTGTTGTCTGAAGAAACAGATGTCACCCCACCACATACCCCTTTCGAACCAGGTTAATTTAACAGCACCGCTATGACCTTGAAAAAAGGTCAAGGTCACGGAAACGTAATCAGTTCTTCATCCTGACCAAATTTTATACTTACACAAATTTGATTAAAATCCATTCAGTAGTTCATTAGATATACTGTTCATAATCTAAATTTGGACTAAATATGCTCTATTTAGCATGGTTGTGACCTTGAAATAAGATCAAGGTCACCAAACCCTAACAGTTCTCCACCTTGTTCCAATGTTATATCCATGCAGAAGATCATGAGATGTCTTGTACACACTAAAGAGTACCACCGACGCATACACATATGCCGACGCCGACAGTATCTGCACTAAAACAATATGTTTCGCTCCCCATTGGTGGTGGTGAGGGCGTATAATAAACAACCACAGAAGAATCTTTAAGTTTTCATTTTTAACTGTGTAAAATATGTGTTTACCTGGTCGGGTACATTTTGGTGCCGGGGCTATAATTTGAACAATCTTGGAAGAAGTCCACTATACATGTACGAAGCTGTGTGTCAAAAACTAAAAGCCTGGGCCGTCTGGTTACTGATAAGAAGTTTTTAAAGGTTTTTCTTTGTATATGGGCTCTAGGCGAGACTTTTTTCCCATGGCTGTAATTTGAATAAGCCTTGTAGAGGTCCACTAGCAAAGCTGTATACCAAATCAAAGGCCTGGGTCTTCATATTTCAGACAAGAAGATTTTTAAGGTTTTCCCCTTTGCAACTTTATGTAAAACATGTTGGCCCTTGTCTGGGCCATTTGTAGCCCCAGGGCTTTATATTTGTAATTTGAACCATCTTGATAGAGGTCCACCAGACGAAGTTGTGTTCCAAATATGAAAAGCCTGGGACTTTATTTAAGTTTTTCCCTACAGAAGACTATGTAAAACATGTGCGCCCTAGGACGAGGCCTTTTTGGCCACATGGGTATTATTTGAACAATCTTGGAAAGCTCCGCTAGATGAATCTTTATACAAAATATCAAATATGTTCCATATAAGGGCTATCCTTTTGAAGCAAGGAATACACCAAAGAACTGGAAAAGTTTTCTGGGCCAGACCTGGACTACTTGTTTGTAGATAAGAAGATTTTTAAGGTTTTCCAAATATATCTGAATGGAAAACATGTGGGCCCGGGGGAGGGGCATTTTTTGGTCCTAGGGCTATAATAAAACAATCTTGACAGAGGTCCACAAGACTAAGTTGTGTACCAAATATGAAATGCCTGACCTTTTTACTTTCAGACAAGAAGATTTTTAAACTTTTTCCCTATCTTAGTGTATGCAAATTAAACACGTGATCGCTGGTGCGAGGCCATTTTGGTCCCAGAGCTAAAATTTGAGCATTCTTGTCAGAGGTTCTCTCGATACTTGTCACAGGTTCCCTTGATAAAGATGTGTACCAAATATGAAAGATCTGAGATACGAGAAGAGTTTTAATGGCTTTAGCTCTATAAGTCTATGTTAAACATATGGGGCCCTAGACGAGGCGATATTTTGGCCCAGAGCTATATTTTAAAAAATCTTGGCAGAGTTCCACGAGCCGAAACTGTGGACCCAATATCAAAGTCCTGGGTCTTCAGGTTTCAGACAAGATCTTTAAACTTTTTCTACATCGCTGTGTAGAACATGTGGTCCCTCGGGTGGAGCCATTGTTGGCACCAAGGCTATAAACTGAACAATCTTGGCATTGGTTCATTTGATGCAGCTGTGTACCTAATATCAAAGGCCTAAGCCTACTGGTTCAAATTAAGAAGATTTTTTTTAAATACCGTAGACGTGACGGCAATACTCTGGAATCGATACAATTACCAAACACCTCTCATCAGAGACACCGCGAAAATGGAGTAACTTAACCCTAATGAAGATAAGCGGAAAGCCAAAACATCACGTGAACAAGTCCGTGAAATGAACACCCCCTAAACCCCACTTTATATAGAGAAAACTGGGGTTTAAGGGGGTAAACATTATTTTTCTTATTTTTACTCCAACACATAGGTTGTGGGTACTCGTTAGAACCGCCTCAATGAGGCGGTTCTAACGAGCACCCACAACCTATGTTTGTAGTATTTATAAAAAAATATCGCATATTTTAATCAGAAAAGTAGCCATTTTGGAGATGTGAAAAAATGCACTATGCCATAAGGGCGTGTTATCGTAATGGAACAGTTACTGTCCCACAAGATGGCCAAACGACTATCCAAAATAAAAAGGTATAAGCAATACACGCATACGAAGACCATCTGTATCAATAACTAGACTTGTTTTCTGATAAAACAGATGTCACCCCACCACATACCCCTTTCGAACCATGTTTAATTTAACAGCACCCCTGTTACCTTGAAAATAAGGTCAATGTCACGAAAACCTACTAGTAACCAGTTCTTTATCATTATCAAATGGTATACCTATGAAAATTTAATTGAAACCCACCTAGTAGTTCATGCAATATTCTGCAAACAACATACATCTGGCCTAAATTGGACCTATTTGGCATGGCTGTGACCTTGAAAATAAGATCAAGGTCACCGAATTCTTACAGTTCTTCATTCTGTGTCAATGTTAGATCAATGAAGAATTTCATGAGCTGTCTTGTACACAAGAAAGTGTACCGCCAACGCATACGCATATGCCGACGCCGACGGGATCCGCACCCAAAGCAATATACCCCCTCCCCTTCGGTGGGTGGGGACATAATAAACATCGTCAGAAGAACCTTTAAGTTTTCCTTTTATAAGTCTATGTAAAACATTTGGTCCCTTAGGCTGGGCCATTTTTGGCCACAGGGCTATAAATCGAACAATTTGGCAGCCGTCCACTAGATAAATGCGAGTGCCAAATATCAAAGACCTGGGCCTTCTGGTTTCAGACAAGAAGATTTTTGAAGTGTTCCCCTATATCCTTTCCACTACCAAAACGTATTTTTGCGTAATTGCTGCCAAAAACGACCCTCATTCTTTCCCATATTCAACCATACTTTTGATAAGGGTGTTTTTGAATAGGGTATTCCAACAACTGTTCACAACATGCATATCAATCCTCTAAGAGATACTGGAACAGGACCAGAGGCTTCCAAACCTGGCAAAAAGTCGAAAAAAATTAGCCTCTGAAATTGCCATTCTGCCCCATGTTCTTTGAGACGGCGTGCTGTCTGTACGAAACAAGTGCGGCCAAAATAAAGACATGTCGAGAATATGTACGAAAGAGTGAAAAGCACATAAGGTAAAATGATAGAAAAAGAGAGGAAAATTAAGTTGAGAAAAACGAAAAAACACAAAAGAAGTCCGTGAGCATGTTTTAGCATAGCGTGACCCCTGCGCCATAACCTATGGCGTCATCAGAAAGGTTGTTTTCACATACCGAACAGTACATTTTGTCTCCTATTGAAAACGGGCTAGACAAGACTAAATGACCCAAAAGATCAGGTTCTAGGGCGAAATGTTCTCCCCTACCCCCATTTTAGTCATGGTTTCAAAAATGCCCGGCAGTCCTAAGGATATTATAAGCCTACATATGTAAACCATGTGGGTGAGGGGGGGGGGGGGAGCTTGGCGGGGACATTTTTACCCCAGGGCGGTAAGTTGTACATTCTTGGCAGAGGACCGCTTGATTTAAGGTGTGTACCAAACATCAAAGACCTGGGCCTTCGAAGATTTTAAAGGTTTTACCTGTACAAGTTTATGTAAAACACTGTGCCCCTCTGCGGGCCATTTTGGCGAGCTATAATTAAAGCAGTCTTGGCAGAGGTCCACTAGATGAAGTTGTGTACCAAATTCCAAATCACTTCTGTTTTCAAAGAAGACTATTTTTTTAAGGATTCCCCAATATAACGTTATGTTAAACATGTCGGTCCCTGTGCAGTGATATTTTTGGCCGCAAGGCTATTGCACAATCTTGGCAGTGGTCTAATAGACGAAGCTGTGTACCAAATATCAAAGGCCTGGGTTATTTGGCTTCAGACAAGAAGATTATTAAAAGCTTTCCCTTAAAGGGAATCAAAACACCTCTCGGGGAGGCAACTCCTGCAAAAGTAGTTTTGTCTCCCATGTCCAAAGGGGTCAACTCTTAAAGGGAAGAATTTGCTCATGAGGAGCAAATTCTGGGGCCATGTACTGTCCAAGGGCTATAATTTGAACAATCTTGGTCCACTAGTCAAAGCTATGTTCCGAATTCCAAAGATTTTAAAGGGTCTAGGTTAATTATATTGGCCTATGGATGCGTCCAAGTTTGGCCCTAGGGGTATAAGTTGAACAATCCAAGTAAAGGTTCACTCGACAAAGCTGTGTACCAAATCTTTAAGGCCCTGGAACTTCTGGCTTCCGACAAGTTCATTTTTAAAGGTTTTCGCAGTCTATGTAAAACATATGGGCCCCTCGACAGGGTGATTTTTGGCGTAAACAATCTTCTCAGAGAGTCAGTCAAAGCTGTGTGCCAAATACCAAAAGTCTGTGCCCTCTAATTTCAGACAAGAAGAATTCCAAACGCTTTCCCTATACAACCATGTAAAACATGTGGCTAACTAGCGGGGACATTTTTGGATATTTTGGTCCCGGTGCAACAGTCGGTTTTTACCCCGGTCTGGTTCCCGGGGGAAGAACTGGCCGGGGGACGAAACTGACTATTCAGTTTCTTCCCGCCACCCAGTCAGTTTCTACCTCGCCTGAATGTTTTTAGAACCATAGTCAACAAGTAGTATTGGCTCACAATATGTTAAAAATGAGAAAAGAGACCATTCTGAAAAAAGTTCCGAGTCCGTTTAGCTTTAATGTCAAAATTTGGTCTATGCTACACGATTCGCGGAAATGCAATAAAATATTCATCACCATTCCAGCATCTATGATGAATTTTCTTATAATCTGGTAATAACTTAACAGATATAATAAGCCACAAATGTTTGGCACTCAAATCTAAATAGTTTCGGGGTGGGGAAGAACTGGGCCGGCCCAGTTCTTCCCAACCCCAGATATTTCTGTTTACTAATAATTCTTGTTATAAATTTCCTTTACTTTTTAAGACAAAATTGGTATGAAATAAAAAGATATAATAAGCAACAAATGGTCGGAGCTAAAATCTAAATAGAATTTGGAGACTGGGGGAGGGGAAGAATGGGGCCGGCCCAGTTCTTCCCCACCATAGATATTTTTGTTTACAAAAATTCTTGTGATAAATTTCCTTTGCGTTTAAGACATAAATTGATATACACTAAACAGCTATAATAAGCAACAAATGTTTTGCACTCAAATTTAAATAGAATTTGATGACTGTGGGATGGGGAAGAACTGGGCCGGACCATTTCTTCCCCACCCAAGACTAATAATTCTTATGATACATTTCCTGGGTTTTTGAGACAAAATTGGTATTAACTAAACAGATATAATAAGCAACAAATGTTTGGAGCTAAAATCTAAATAGAATTTGGAGACTGGGGGTGGGGAAGAAGTGGGCCGACCCAGTTCTTCCCCATCCAAGACATCTTCGGCGATATAACTGACATAACTGTACAACACTACCTAAGGGTTGGGAAGAAACAGGTTGTTCCAGTTCTTCCCCACTCCAGACACCTTCAACTACAACACTACCCAAGGGTGGGGAAGAAACAGGCCAGTCCAGTTCTTCCCCACCCAAGGCATCACCATCAACATAACTGACATGAATGTACAACACTACCATAGGAAGGGAATAAACGGGCTGGCCCAGCTCTTCCCCACCCCAGACACCTTCAACGTCACAATTGACTTAACAGTACAAAACTACCCAAAAGTGTGGAAGAAGCGGGCCGGCCCAGTTCTTCCCCAACCCAGACACATTCAGCGTCATAATTGATATAACTCCACATCATAATTGACTTAACAGTACAACACTACCCATGGGTTGGGAAGAAATGGGTCAGCCCCAGTTCTTCCCCACCCCAGACATCTTCAGTGATATGACTGACATAACTGTACAACACTCCCGAAGGGTGGGGAAGAAACAGGCCGGCCCAGTTCTTCCCCACCCCTGAGTCTCCAAATTCTATTTATATTTGAGCTCCATACATTTGTTGCTTATTATATCTTTTTAGTTTATACCAATCCTTATCCTAAAAAGGAAAGGAAATTTATCACAAGAATTATTAGTAAACAGAACAATCTGGGGTGGGGAAGAACTGGGCCGGCCAAATTATTCCCCACTCACAGTCTCCAAATACTATTTATATTTGCGCTCCAAACATTTGTTGTTTATTAGATCTGTTAAGTTAATATCAATTTATGTCTTAAAAACAAAGAAAATGTATTACAAGAATTTTTAGTAAACAAAAAAATCTGGGGTGGGGGAAGAAATGGGCCGGCCCATTTCTTTCCCACCCCAAGTTTTCAAATTCTATCAAGATTTGAGCTCCAAACATTTATTCCTTATAATACCTGTTTAGTTAATACCAATTTATGTCTTAAAAAGCTAAGAAAATTTATCACAATAATTTTTAGTAAACAGAAAATCTGGGGTGGGGAAGAAATGGGCCGGCCCTGTTCTTCCCTATCCCCCAGTTTCCAAATTTTATCTGGATTAGAACTCCAAACAATTATTGCTTATTATACCGGTTTAGTTAATACCAATTTATGTCTTTAAAGCTAAGAAAATTTATCACAAGTATTTCTAGTAAACAGAAAAATATGGGGTTGGGAAGAACTGGCCCACCCCTGAGTCTCCAAATTCTATTTAAATTTGAGCTCAAAACATTTGTTGCTTATTATCTCTTTTTAGTTTATACCAATTTTTGTCCTAAAAAGGAAAGGAAATTTATCAAAAGAATCATTAGTAAACAGAAAAATCTGGGTTGGGGAAGAACTGGGCCGGCCCAGATCTTCCCCACCCCCAGTCTCCAAATTCTATTTATATTTGCGCCCTAAACATTCGTTGCTTATTTTATCTAAGTTAAAATAAATAACAATTTATGTCTTGAAAAAAAAAAACAAAGAAAATTTATCACAAGAATTTTTAGTAAACAGAAAAATCTGGGGTGGGGAAGAAATGGGCCGAGCCAGTTCTTCCCCAACCCACTTTCCAAATTATATTTAGATCTGAGCACCAAAGATTTGTTGCTTATTGTATCTGTTTAGTTAATACCAATGTCATAATAAGCTAAGAAAATTAATTATAGATACTGGAATAGGGATGAAAATTTCCTTATATAGTATGGCATAGAGATAATTTTGCCATTCAAGCTGTAAAGACCCAAAACTAATTCAGAATGTGATAGCTTGAAAGAACAATCCGTGAAAAAGGCTGTAAAAAGCCGAAACGTCGGAGGTAGTGAAGAATTATTGCGAAAATAAATGTTATAAAACTGTCTGTGCGTCAAATGTAATTCAGAATGGTTTCTTTTCAAATTTTTTCACAATTTGTGAGGCATAAATTACGCGTCGACTATGGTTCTAAAATAATTTCAGGTGGGGAAGAAACTGACTGGGTGGGGAAGAAACTGACTGGCCGGCCCGTTACTTCCCCGGGGAAGAAACTGACTGAGGGGGGGGGGGAGAGAACCGGCCTGTTACACCGGGCCTATAATTTGAACAATCTTGGTGGTCCATTAGAAGAATCTGTGTACCAACAGTTAAAAGCCTGGGCCGTCTGGTATCTGACAAGAAGATTTTTAAAGGTTTTCCTTGTTTAACTATGTGAAGCATATGGGCACCTTTACGGGAACGTTTTTGGCCCCCGGCTATAATTTGAACAAACAATTTAGCGGTACACTAGACAGAGCTGTGTTCCAAATCAAAGGCCTGAGCCTTTTTGGTTACAGACAAGAAGATTCCCCCCATATGTAACTTTTATGTAAAACGTGTGGACCCAAGGGCGGGGCCATTTTGGCGCCAGGGTTATAATTTGAACAATCTTAGGCAAGTTCAACTAGATGCATCTATACACGTAATATTACAGCCCTAGACCTTCTAGTTTTAGACAAGAAATTTTCAAAAGTCCCGTTTTCGTTGCCATGGCAACCAGAATTCTGTATGGAATGGAATTCTTTGGACAACTTGGAAAGATGGCCACCCAAAGATCTTTTCTTCGGTCAATATCTGTTCAGTGGTTTAGGAGAAGATGTTGTTAGACTGATGGATGTCGACGACGGATGGTGACCAATCACAATAGCTCCACCTGAGCTAAAAAGCAAAAAGAAAAGTTAAGGGATAATTATTACAACTTGAAACAGCTCTAGTTGGCCGCATAATAACCGTGCGAAGACGACTGTCCACCGAAAGCGGGTTGGCGAGCTAAACAAACCGCATCTATGACATTAAATTATTGCATCTTGCACAAACTACCCAAATGTAACTTTTTCAGTCAAACTATCATGGAAATAGCGTCACGTGGCAGTCTCCACCAATCAGGAAATAGACTGCAACATGACACAATAAAGATTGCGGCCCCCATGGAACTGATCTTGAATGAATCACCATCGTGATCGAAAGTTCAAGTTTGTAAATGTATATTTTGTATTAGCCTGTACAAATATGACAGCAACTATGGGCTTGTAAAAAAAACCCTGACCTTCCGTTGCAGAAAGTCTCTAGTTGGAGCTGTGTGTTAATTGTATCGATTCCTGATCATTGCCTCTACTTCTATTTTGTACAAATGTGATAGCATTTCTGTGCCAGAGCTCTGCCCGTGGGTCTCTTTTTAGTGTGAAAGCTTATACTTCTTATGGGTCTATTTGGCTTGTACACATGTGATAGCAATTCTGTGCCAGAACTCTGCCCGTGAGCCTCTTTTTTTCTTTTTGTGAAAGCTTATACTTGTTGTTGCATTGTAGATATAAAGGTGCTTCCGTGTTAAACCCTACGTCTTTAGCCCATGGCGTAGACAATAAACGCTTGCATGGTAGTCGGTAATCCTGGACTAAGCGCCCGGACGAGACTGAATTCGTTACCGACAATAGAGACCCTAATAGACAAATGGGGGAGGGCGCCCGTGTTGTTGGACGCAACTCGGTTCAATGTATTGTCACGGAACATACGTATTATTATCACGGACCTCCGTGGCCTAATGGATAAGAACGCTGACTCTATCACCACTGTGGTTCGAGCTTAGAGGTGAGACGCTAAGTTCTGCAACGGAAGATCAGGTGTTTTTTTTTTTTGTTTTGTTTTTTTCTCGAGTATCCCCAGTTTTTGCCCACCCCTGGTAAATGATCGGCTGTAAAACCAAACCAAAATAGAGGATCTAACACGAGTGATAATTACATATGACATTTTTGAAACGAGCCTTTGGCGAGTTTCATAAATTCCATATGCAATGACCACGAGTGTAGGATTTAGTTTATCATATGACCACATTAAATTGGATTTTATCGCCTTTAAATTTGACAATTTTTCCACAAAAGAATGCTTTGTTGAAATGTGCGTGGTCATGTCGTTACTTAATCTCGCCAAAGTGCTATTACACATGTGGTTATCCACTGCTTACAAGACGTTATCCACTGCTAATCAACGATGTCATATGATAAAAGATATTATTATATACCCAGAAAATGTTCCGTTTACTTTGTACAGAAGTTACCGCTAAATATTTTTCCATATTGCCCGTAGTCAAGTTAATATTGCCCGTAGATAGGTAGTCGCGTTCACTACAGAACTACTTTCAAATTTGTTCATCTTGATACTAAAAATCGACAGCCATTTTGTCGTGCGTATCGACTGAATGAACGTAAGACAAAACCAATTTAGGCTTTGACCAAGTGCATAAAGCGTACTTTTTGCTTGCAAATATGGCCTACCTGCAATCTGTTTGGATTTTAACAAATATGGCCTACCTGCAAGCTGTTTAGATTTTCATTAATTTCTTTAAGGAAATCAGAAGTATTTTGAAGGATATAAAATGGACTCTTCGGTAAAATGGCGTCCTGCGTTAGGAAATTTCAATGCTTTCAATGACGTCACACGGTGCCTTGGGCGTGGGTTTTTAATGTGTCCCAAGACACTTAACGACCTACATTATTTTCCATTTCAAATCACTTAAAGATATTTAATCTTATTTTACGTTCAGGTTTCTTTGCCAGGCAATCCTGAATTCTTGCGGACAGATCAAACCTTGGGTATATAATCAATAGATGATATTTACTTTTTGAGGTGGATACCAAAAATATTTCAACGAGTGGGTTGAAAACATCCAAATTTTCACGAGTGCGAAGCACGAGTGAAAATTCGGATGTTTTCAAAACACGAGAAGAATTAGTTTTGGTATTCGCCAAAAAAAAAAAAAATCTTTTTATTTTATAATTTTACGAGAGTATTTACGGTAATCGATCATTCGTATTGTACGCCGCAATTTTGATCTGGCTATGACGACACAACTGTCAGTTTTAAAACATATACAGATCGCCATTTTGAGTACAGCAAGTGGTTTCCAAGGTATTTTACAGAATTATTTTATCGAAAACATATATATTTTGGCGAGAAAAAGTTGTCCGGACTACTTTTTCTCTCCAAAATTCATATGTGTGAAAATATCATTTTTATTATGCTCCCCGAAGGGGAGCCATATAGTCGCCGCTTTGTCCGTCCGTCCGACCGTCAGTCCGTCCGTCTATCCGCACCAACGAAACGACATTTAGGGGGCAACAATTTGGACAGTTTGACCCTTAAGTATATATTCGTGAGTCCAAATGGGGTTTATTCCGTTATTTGGGTACTTAAGTGGCAAAAAATCGCTCTTAGGTGGCTTGCCGCTTAAGAGAATTTGCCGCTTAAGTAGTCAATATGCCGACGCCTAGCCACTTAAGTATCCGTTCGTGAGAACGTCCGTCCGTCCGTCCGTCCGTCCGTCACGCTCTATATCTCTAAAAGTATTTAAGGTATTTAAGTGAAACTTGATATACTGATAGAGGGCGATGAGGGGAATCGTAAAATACAAGAACCATAACCCTGTCACCAGTATTTATTGAGTTACTTCCCTTCTTAACTATTTCAATGAAAAGATTGTCCGGAGCATATCTCTGAAAGTATTGAAAGGATTTAAGGGAAACTTGATACATTGATAGATGGCCATCAGAGGAAGTGCCGAGAGCAAGAATTGTAACTCTATCACAAGTAATTACATAGTTATTTCCCTTTTAGTTTTTGCTATATTAAGCTTTTCCGGAGCATATCTCTAAAAGTTTTAAAGGTAATTTAGTGAAACTTGATACACTGATAGGGGGCTATGAGAGAAATCGCAGAATGCAAGAAGCATAATCCTACCAACAGTATTTATGGAGTTACTTCCCTTCTTAATTAGGGCCCCACACAGTATTTTGGGTGCCCTATAGTAATCTCCTTGTCAGTCAGTTTCAAATCTAAACCAAAACATTTAACCAGTTATAACTTCATAAGTTATATCCCTACTCCCATGAAACTTCACACTCATACTAACAATCACAAGACCTACATTCTGACAAACCATATTGCTTTTGTCCGTGTGTTTGTCACGCCTTAACCAAATACTTAACCTCGGCCATAACTTCAAAAGTATTTGCCCTACTCTCATGAAACTGCACACACTTTCTTTATTATCACAAGACCTACATTCTGAAAAGGGCCATAACTATATTGCTTTTCGGTGTGTGTTTGTCAGGCCATAACCGAACAACTTAAACTCGGTTAAAATTTTAAAAGTTTTTATCCTACTCTCATGAAACTTCAAACACATACTTACCATCACAAAACCTACATGCTGACAAAGGCCATAATTATGTTGCTTATTTTCACTGAATTATCTCCCCTTTTTCAAAAAAATATCTCGTGTTGTTTCATAATCATGGGTAATAGGGCTTTCATATTTCACATATGTATTCTTTGTGACATTCTTCATTGAAAATCACTTACTAGGGAACACAAAACTGAGTTTCTTTGTCTTATGGTTTAAGATTGACATGCCCTTGCACGGAAGGGGCCTTACATTTCTCCTTATTTTTGGAGTATTTGTTGAAAATCACTAACTAGGGAATTCTTAGACTTTAGGTTAAACCCATTCGGTACCGGAAACCCCAAAAGGGGTAAGTGGCAAACAGTGCAGGCCCAGATCAGATGCCACGAAACTCGTGTTTGTCACGCCTTAACCTGGCCCTACTCTTATGAAACTTCACACACATACTTATCATCACAATACCTACATTCTGACAAAGGAGAATAACTTGTGTGTTTGTCACACCTAAACCAAAAACCTTAACCTCGGTGATAACTTCAAAAGTATTTTGTCTACTCTCATGAAACATCACACACATAATTACCATCACAAGACCTACATCCGGACAAATTGCAGTTGGGTGTGTGTTTGTCAGGCCATACCCAAACAACTTAAACTCCGGTCAAAATTTTAAAAGTATTTGTCCTACTCTCATGAAACTTCACACACATACTTACATTAAAAACCTACATTCTGACCAAGGGCCATTACTATATTGCTTATTTTCACTAATCATCTCCCCTTTTTCAAAAAAAAAAAATATCTCCTGTTATTTCATAACCATGGGTGATAGGGCTTTCATGTTTCACATGTGTATTCCTTGTGACATTTTCCATTGAAAATCACTTACTAGGGAACACAAAATTTAGTTTCTTAGCCTTATGGTTTAAGATTTACAGGTTCTTGCAGGGAAGGGGCCTTACATTTCACTTTTTTGCATTCTTTGTTGAAAATCACTACCTAGTTTCTCTAGTTTCTTTATTTGTACTCCAAATATCAGCTGAGGGTACTCATTAGAACCTCCTCATTCAGACGGTTCTAACGAGTACCCATAACCTTTGTCTTCAAACAAATCTTATCAAACTTCAAAGTGTATAGGATAATTTCACTAAAATAACCCTCCTACTACTGCACATCTTCGGGGAGCATCCCTCGGTTTCACCGATGCTCTTGTTTGTTTCAGATATGCATTGATTTCACTGCAGAGTATCAAATAAAAAAGGTTATCGACTTTATATTGTGACATATTCGTCACTCGTTCATATCACGGAACTCGTGCCGAATATTTCACAATATAAAGTCAAAAACCTAAAATTATTACATGTGTTATTATTATCATTCCTTGGAGTTGAATGAAAAATAATGATAATACAAAGTTTCGGATTTTTATTTCAAACTTCCGAAAGGCAATGAAACTCACCAGGATAAAAGCATGTTTTGTTTGTTTGTTTGATTCGAGGTTTAACGTCCCCGTCAACACTGTAAGGGTCATTTTGGAGATGCTGCTACCAATTTTGTGGGACTTTTACCCTACATTGGGATGAAACGACATCTCAAGCCCTGTCGCCCAGTGAAATCAATAGGGTTTTTAAGCATGGACGGTCCGACACTCGCACCGCTTTGCCAGGGCAGGCTTAGATCCTCTATGCGGTTTAACAGTTCTCGTGTGACGGTCGGATTATGCTCTGCGTGGAAGGATAATGCAGCCCATCTATTTCTTCAAGCCCCTATGGGCGGGGCTTCCAAAGCAACAACAACAATAATAATAATAATAATAATTTGTTTTTGTTTAACGACCTTTCAAAAATTACTTCACTAATTTCGAAACGATCGTCAATTAGAGGTGGGCGAAAACCGGAGAGCCCAGAGAAAAAAAAACACCATACATCCAGTAAACACGTCTATATAATTTTGACACCTTGAGCCCCACTTTTATTGAGTAAAACTGGGGTTTACAGGGTTAAATTTTATTTTTCTTATTTGTGCTCAAAATATGGATAGAGAGTATTCGTCAGAACCGCGGTTCTAACGAGTCCCCACAATTTATATTTTGAGCCCAAAAAAGAAACATGTCACAATTTTCCTTCTGAAAATTGCCATTTTCCCGGCGGTAAAATTTACAATGTGTTTATATAGGCGTGTTTTCATAATGAATTGGCGTCTCACATGTGATCCGAGCAGCAGGGCTCGAACCACAGCGCCGACAGACTAAGGATTAAATGATTAAGACGCAATGCTCTTACCCACTAAGTCATGGAGGCAATAATAATAATAATAATAATAATAATAATAATTATTATTATTATTATTATTATTATAACTATTATTATTATGATTATTATTATCATCATTATATAAATAATAATAACTGTAAGGTACTAGGCGCCCTAGCGGCACAGTGTACAATTTCCTAGATAGGTTACATGTATCATTAGACTACGTTAGCGTCTATTATCGATGACCTCAGTGGTCCATAGGCAAATAAGTGTCTATTTATAATATAATTGGTTGTGGAACCTGAAGTCTCTTTCACAAGATGCCAACAGACGTAACAAGACTGTAGTCATTGTTTTTTTTTTTTTTTTTTTTTTTTTTTTCAAGGTTTATTTAGATTAATCTGATATAAAGTTTCAAACGTTCGCTTCTACTCGCCCGCCTCTCAGTACCTTCTGTAATTTGATAATATAATTGGTTGTGGAACCTGAAGTATCTTTCGCGAGATGCCAACAGACAGAGGCTGCAACCACGGCAAACCGGATATCGTCACTCCTGCACTTGGCAACACCCTCTCTGCCCTGGATACAATCATGTTGGCGCCAGGCAACACCCTTCCTGCCCTGGGCACAATCATGTTGGCGCCAGGTAACACCCTTCCTCTGCTGGGTACCACTGTATTTAGTCCGTTCACCGACCTGCTAGCCTGGTATAAGGGAGGGCCTTCAGATTCTCCAGATAATACAGTTGGACCTATCCCAGACCCACCTGCTGCGTCTCCTCCAATTCCGATACCTACTCCTAAGATTCCTATCCCAATGCCAGCTGAAAAACACGTGAATATCCATCTTAGCCGCCCTTTATGTAATGCATCGGACGTGACTGTCAATGTATTATTATTAAACGAGTTGAGGAAAAGGAATAAAATGCGAGGCTTGGCTGAACATTTTATCCCTTTCCGTCGACGAGTTCAATAAATAGTGAATATAAAAGTGGGGTGAACGAAAAGTATACATTACATTCTTGCATACCAGTTGAGGAAATCCCGGACTTAACCAAGGGACAGAATATTTTGTTTCACCCAGGTTTTTCTGCTCAGGGGAAGGATGAAAATTGAGAATTTCCTTTCAAGAATAATTAAAGTTCTTACCAAGTAGACAAACGAGACCCTTTTAGAAATAGTAGTAATATTGTAGACTAGATAATATGGGAAGATAATTCGTTATTAATAGGCATGCTGTGTATACTCATTAGCATTGCATCAATGAGGCGATGCTAATGAGTAATGAGTAAACAGAGTCTACCTTTATATTAAATAAAACGTATGACTCATTCCATAGCGCTATAAATTAAAAGCAATGGCTCAAACTGTAGCCATTTCCCTGACGTGTGTTCCACATAAATTGATTAACATATAGTCTGCTCAAACATCATGGCCCACTCTTTTGTCAGACAGACAACATAAATTTAGGAAAGGCATATTTGTGAAACTCAGTTGAGCACGATTATAAATGATTGAGTAAAGCCTTGGATAAACCGAGGCAGGCGGACTTCGAGAAGGCTCATGAACTCCTGAAATCCAAATTATTTGGATAAGGCATTGCGGGGACTCCCAAATGGATCGATTCCTTTCATTGCTTCAGAAATCCGCAAGATGTTTTAATGGTGAATCTTCGGAGTGGGCTCCAGATTTATCTGGGGTCCCACAAGGGACTGTTCTTTATCCAGTTATTCTCCCTGTACATCAATATAAGAATCTTATATGGGTGTGAGGGGTGGATGGAAAAATCTGTCCTGGCATCACGAGGCTTGCCGGACAGTGATCCCGAGGGACGGATTTTTCTACCCATATTACAGTCTCTTTCTTGCATACGTTCCATTTCTTAGCGCGGATTTTTAATGCTGCAGTCACTTGTTACCTGTCACCTGTAATGACACTACAGGAACGTAACGTGCTGTGACGTCAACCTTAACGATAGCGCATATGAGATCGTATTCAACATGTAAATTTATCAAACACGCACGAATATTCTATTTTGGGTAAGAACAACAGGCTAAGAACAGAATTTCTTTCTATCCCAAGCTAAAACTATGGGTTTCCTTATTTGGTGTGCAAGAATGCTATTTCCACTGACATTGACTCACTAATAAGACTGTTCGCAGACGACGACTGTGTTTTCTACCCAATTATTAGAGATACAGAGACATGCTGAAACTTCATAACAATATAGTTGGACTAGGATGTTGGGCACGTAAATGGGCAATTAGATTCTAGCCAGTAAAATGCGGTATTATGCATATAAATAGGGTGGGAACAAATAAAATTGAGGCTTCTTACACCTTAGCGGGAACGGTCCTCGAGAACGTAGATTCCACTAAAAACCTCAAGTGCTCAACCATAGAAAGTTTTGCACAAAAGCTTTCATATTCCTTACAATGACTAATTTTAGGAAATCAAATGAAAAATCATGCATATTACTATTATTATAAATAATATATTTTTTCTTGGTTGTGGGGGATCACGGAGCTATGTATGTATCATTTATTAAATACCCAGAAAATGTCTCATTTACTTTCTACATAAGTTACCGGTCAATATTTTCCCATATTGCCCGTAGTCAAGTTCATATTGCCCGTAGATAAGCAGTTATGTTCAAAATAGAACTACTTGCGAATTTGTCCATTTCGATACTAAAATGCGGCAGCCATCTTGTCGTGCGTATCGACTGAAAGAACGTAAAACAAAATGAATATAGGTTCCGACAAAGTGTATAAAGCGCATTTTATGCTGTCAAATGTTACCTACCTCCAATCTGTTTAGATCTTCAATACTTTCTTCTAATTAATCAGGAGTATTTTGAAAGAAATATAACCGAAGTTTCGGAAAAAATGGCGTCCTGTGGTGGGAAACGTCAAAGTTTTTATGACGTCACATCCACCAACGTTAACGTTGACTTCATATTGGCGCCTTTGGGCGTGGTTTTTCAAGATGTAGGGAACCTTCATTATTTTCCATTTCAAACCACTTAAAGATATATAATCTTATTAAACATTCAAATTTCTTTACCAGGCAAACCTGAATTAGCAGACAATTGAATTTTTGAGTATATAATAAAAAGGTTATTGACTTTATATTGTGAAAGGCACTCTTTCATATGGCGAAGACGCACTCGCAAGCTCGTGCGTCCTTCGCCATATGAACACGTGACGAATATTTTGCAATATAAAGTCAATAACCTATAAATATGATACATCGGGCATTAAGTGTTCAAGGACACTCGAAACACAACTGAATACTTCAGTTTAAAAGATGCTACAGAATTTTTTGTGCATTAACAAAGTATATTTATTTAGCGGGTTTTTTTTAGAAAATAAATTTAAAGTTGTCTTTAAAATGTTGTTATCAGTGGAAATTTTAATTTTGATTGTCCAATGTGTTATATATGATATATTCAACTTTTTTCTGCTTTTTCATTTTAAAGGCTAGAAAAACACACCTAAGCAAAACATTGGGTAACAAAATGTATTTTCTTTTTACCTTACATCTTGCCATACGATTTAGCATACAATGTCAACACTTTGTCGAAATATCCTGGCCATGGCTCCAAATTAAAGTCATGTATCATATGATACACCGGGCATTAGAGGACTAAATACCTTGGTGTGAGGCCGTGTGACATTCACAAACGATTTGAGATGGAGTGCACATATTAGCAACATGTTAACTAAGGCAAATAGAAAGGATGGTTTCCTGAGACGAAATCTTCATAAGTGTCTTCAAGATGTAAAAGAGGCACCATATAAAGGACTTGTTCGGCTAATCTTGTAAAATGGTGGTTGTTTCTGAGACCCTAAAGGAGTGGTTCTCAATGAAGGAATTGAAAAAAAAATCAGAACAGAGCTGTTAGATTTTTAACAAGCCAATCTGCTTTGAAACTGGAAGTAAAATTGAATACTTTTGAAAATTATGATGGACGTCTCTCTAGAAAAGGAGAAGACAGAGTGGGCTCATACTATTATACAAAGGTCTAAAGGGTGCTGCCAGCATTCCAACAGATGACATTGTTCCCCCGCTGTATAAATCCTAATTCTCATTGGCGTTTCAGACCCCTACTGCAAGACCTGATATTTACAAAGATGCTTTCTTCCCTCGGACCATTAGAGATTGGACTGTCCTTCCCGATTCGACCATTTCCACAGCTAAAGGCGCTGATAATGTAGCTACGTGTACCTCTTTTGAGAGAGCATGGGACTAACTTCCCATATCACAGGTCCTGGTGTATGAATGTCAATGGTGTACGTGTCACTAGGAATAAAAATTTTGATTTTGATTCTGATTCTGATGGAACCCAACAAGAATTGTCGAAAAGGAGAAAACAATGTTTAACATCTTAAGATATACACCGTGGAGTGTTTGAGTGGAGTGTTGGGATGGAATGTTCGAGTGGTGTTGGTAATAGAGTCTTGAGATAACAAATAAGCCCCTGTGATACATTGCATTCTTCCATATCTTCAACATTGTTATTATTCTAATGAAGACATTCGTCTTTATAGCCCTCTTTATTATCTGTGAAGATCAGTGGTTATTTTCGTAGTTTGGTACTGCAAGCCAGCTGCGGTAGGCGGTGCTTAACTTTTCTATTCGAATTGTACAGCAATTGTGAAAGTCTGGATTGAAGCATTTCATATCAATGATATATCATGCATGTAGTCCAAGAATGTGTCAATTCTGATTAATGCGTGCAAATAATCTTGTTGAAAGCGAATACATAACGAAAACACATATATATAACTTCAACCCCCTTAAACCCTACTTTTATACAGTAAACCTGGGGTTTACGGGGGTAAACATTATTTTTCTTATTTCTGCCCAAAACATAGATTGTGGGTAGTCGTTAGAGCCGCCTCGACTAGACGGTTCTAACGAGCACCAATTATCTATTTTGGGGGAAGATATATGAAAAATATCATTTATTATCTGAAATCTTTCATTTTTCGTGGTAAATTTGTCCATGTGTTTGAATAGACCTGTTTTCTGTTATCAAAGAAGTCATCCAAGTGAACCAATCATACGAATACAAATGTTCCACGACAAAGCTATGGAGTATAAGGTCGATTGCAAAATAGGCCACAGTATCGAATCTTCTTGTGGACTCAGCGAGACAACACCTGACCTGTCCCTCTCTGTAAATCGTATATGCAATTACTGAAGAAGGTGATTTGAAGAATTTCAAGATGACCACCATCTGGGATATTATAATGCAACACTTTTGGCAATTCTGAATCTCCATGCCACCCAAATGCTTCCCACCAATTTCAACTCAATGCAACATACCATTCGGTAGCGGATGGGGTTTGTAACTTTTCAGGCTGGCTAACATGGTCGCCATCTGGGATATCAGAACAAAATGGTACAAAGAAGTCTAAATCTCACTGTCACCCCACTGCCTTTATCAAGTTTAGGCTCAATTAAACTTGATGTGGTTTGTAGATTTTTTTCAAGCTGGCCAGTATGGAAGCCATCTTAATTAACAAAACAAAATTATTTCAGCAATTCTGAATTTTCATGTTTACCGAATGCCTCCAATTAAGTTTCAACTTATTCCAACCTTTTGTTCAGGAGGAAATGTAGTAAGAAGAATTTCAAGATGGCCACAATGGTGACCATCTTGTATATCGGAATAGAACAAGTTTGGCAAATCCGAATTACCATGTCTCGCAAATGCCTCCCATCAAGTTTCAGCTTGATCTGACCTCTGGTTCGGGAGGAGATATCTTTTGAAGAATTTCAAGATGCATTACGATAACACACCCGTGTGACAAAGTGCATTTTTCTCATCTCCAAAATGGCTACTTTTCTGATGAAAATCCTTGCTATTTGTTTTACAAACCCATAAAACATAGGTTGAGGGTGCTCTTTAGAACCGCCTCAGTGAGGCGGATTTAACGAGTAGACAACAACCTATATCTTGAAACTGAAATAAGAAAAATAACGTTTACCCCAGTATAACCCCAGTTTTCTCTATATAAAAGTGGTTTTAGGGGCGGGTCTCTATTTTACGGACTTGTTCACGTAATGGTTTCCGCGGCCACCATGGTGGCCATCTTCGATATTGGAAGAGAACGATTTTAGAAAATCTGAATCTCCATGTCACCATCATCAAAGTTCAGTTCAATTCAACCTATGGTTCAAGAAGAGATGCCGTTTGAAGAATTTCAAGATGGCCGCAAGGCGGCCATTTTGGATATCAGAACGAAACGATTTTTGCAAATATGAATCTCCATTGCACCATCATCAAAGTTCAGCTCAATTCAACCTTTGGTTCAGAAAGAGATGCCGTTTGAAGAATTTAAAGATGGCCGCCATGGCGGCCATTTTTTATATCAGAACGAAACGATTTTTGCAAATATGAATCTCCATGTCACCATCATCAAAGTTCAGCGCAATTCGACCTTAGGTTCAGGAAGAGATGTCGTTTGAAAACTTCCAAGATGGCCGCCATGGCGGCCATTTTTGATATCAGAACGAAACGATTTTTGCAAATCTGAATCTCCATGTCACTCCGATGCCTCCCGTCAAGATTCTGCTCATTTCGACCTTCAAGAGGAGATGTCGTTTGAAAAAGTTCAAGATGGCCGTCAGGGCGGCCATTTTGGATATCGAAACGAAAATATTTTAGCAAAACTAAATCTCCATGTCACCCCGATGCTTCCCATCAAGTTTCAGCTAAATTCAACCTTTGGTTCGGGAGGAGAGGTTCAAGATGGCTGCTATACCGTATGTCGCTTCAGCAAGCATTGCTTATGTTAGGCATTGATAAGAACGTGTGGCCCCCACCTCCCCCGGCAAACAGATATATATTCAAGCTTCTAAACTCTGCGCTGGGTCTTGGTGATGGGTGTG
The DNA here is from genome assembly GCA_963580285.1 of Lucinisca nassula. Lineage (NCBI taxonomy): Eukaryota > Metazoa > Mollusca > Bivalvia > Lucinida > Lucinidae > Lucinisca > Lucinisca nassula. The sequence continues at coordinate 88,687,376 of OY757025.1, read as the reverse complement.
CTATTCAGAGATACACAAATTTATGAACCGTGGACGAAGCCGTGGTACATAGGTACACTACCCTATTTCAAAAGCACATCGTGCATGCATATCTAGTGAGACTGGATTATTCATCAGCCTTGACCTGCACTATATGAGAACAGTGAGGGCGTGGGCGGGAAAGCGCGAAGGCTCAGTCACGCCCGGGCGGGATAGCGCGAAGGCTCAGTCACGCCCGGGCGTTTCTGGTAGAGTATGCGACACGCCATAAACACACATACATGAACGAGAACAAACGTATATTTTATCTGAAAGAAGTTGTTGTTTTGTGACTAGTCACAGTGATTTATGTGATGCATGATATGTCATTGCGGTTGTGACTACTTGTGAGTCATTGTAATGAGCAAGCTCAAGGGGAGCTAATACTATACTGTTATTAATAAAGTAATATCGTATTGGCAAAGGTACAGGTCCGAGGTCTGCTGCATTGGCCCGAGGCCGAAGACCGAGTGCCAATGCAGCTGACCGAGGACCTGTAACTTGGTCAAATCAAAATTAATTGATTAATGACAATTTTATTAATTGACAAAATTAAAAAACATGGTTATTGATTTTGTGACCTCACTCGACCGAGGACCTGTAACTGGGTCAATTCGAAATTAATTGATTATTGACAATTTTATTAACTGACACAATTAAAAACATGGTTATTGATTTTTTTACCTCACTTGACCTCAGTTAATATTGGTTGACATGGTGTTAATACGGATGACCTCCGATCAATACAGGATAGTCAGTTAATAACGTGTGTATTATGGTGTAAGAAAACAACTATGCAATTCACTGATAATAAATATCACGGTTTCGTTTGTTTGCGTTGATGTTTAACGTACCCGTCAACACTGTATAGGTCATTTTGGAGACGTTGCTTCCAATTCTGTGGAACTTTTACCCGACATTGAGATGAAATGACATATCAAGGCCCGTCGCCCAATGAAACCAATGGGGTTTATAAGCATGGCCGATATATCTCGCACCGCTTTGCCTGGGCAGGCTTACATCCTCTAAAAGGTTTACCAGTACTCGTGTGATTTCAGCGGGGAAGCATAATGCAGCCCATCTATTTCTTCCAGCACCGATGGGCGGGGGCCTTGTATTATGGTGTAAGAAAACAGATATGCCATTCACTGATAATAAATATCAAGGTACTCAAAGCACTGCTGGTTCGAAAGCCCGGATCTGGCTGATTGTCCTGAACGTCGTTGTTGACTGTTATGTTTAACTCTTAAATTCCTGAACTGAAAGCAATTAGTGTATACCCTGATCAGACGCCGCATCAATGCGGCGTCTGATCTGGGTCCACACTGTTTTGTCAAACCCAACACATGATTCAAGTTCAGATTCTCACGCAGCCAAGGCCTCACTGCGATAAAATGAACGCAATTACAGTTAAATTTATTTATTACATATTTGTGAAAGTCACGTGGTTACTAGCACTGGAGAGATTCTCAGCTTAGTAACTTTGGGCCGACTGCCAAACAATCGACTCAATAAAAGAAATAAGTGTAAAGTAAACTCAGCTGTGACAAAGTAGGAGCAGGGTCGTTACTATTATTCCCAGTCACCGCCATTATGAAATTTCACCCTTGCTCAAAAATGGCGTATTTCTTATTTCTACAACTGGCATTTTTACATTTTCTTTTGCTTTTCCCATTTCTTGTCCAAACATCGATTGCGGGTGCTTGTTAGAACCGAGGTTCAAACAGGTATCCACAATATATGTTTCTGACCAAAACTATAGAAAATAATTAACAACTCTCTATTTAAAGTAAGGGTTAGAGGGTAACTCGTCACGTTAAGCACTGCATGTATGGACATGCAATAGAAGGAATAAAGGAAGGAAGGAAAGTATGAAGGAAGGAATACTTACGACCAGCTGTGGCAGATCCTCCGGTGCCGGTGATCTCTGCGCAACACCCATTACCCCCCTTACGCCCATACTTTCTTGTGGAAGCAGCACCATATGAAGATGAATAGGGAGAAACAGGTGAATACAGAGGTCCAGGTGCATATGGAGATCTATTTAGAAACGCAGATCCATATAGACGGGGAACTGCGTATGAATATACGGGTCTATAAGCATATGGCTGAATGTATCCCAGTCTACCGCCGACCCCTATAGGTGTACCTGTAACAGTATAGAGAAAATAAATAGCGTTTTTTAAGCCGGCGCATGACAAAACCTATAATAAGACCGGTGCGACCATTAGAGATTCAAATCAACCTGCGCACCCATCCACTATGACAAGACCGCTTGTCTATGTCTCCTTGCATAGATATTAGCCTATAGTCCGTACATGCGATCAACAAAGACTCTAATCAGACTGCGCGAATGCGCAAGGTGATCTGAGTCTTCGCTGGTCGCTCAAGCCTTCTTATAGATTTAATCATGCGCTGGGTCATTTGTTTTCTTTTGCCGACCTCGGTAGCTCAGTCGGATGCGCGTTGGACTGGTGATCAGGAGGACGCGGGTCCGATACCTGTCGGGGTCGGCAACATTATTTGGTGGAGATTGATCATGAAATCTTCTCTCCCTTCCGCTGATTCAAGAAAGGCAGTTTTCAGTTTCTGGCGAAAGAATGCGCACTGTACTGGTTAACCGCTTACGAATAAGCCTGCCCGGGAAAAGTCTGGATAGGTAAACTGACCGGCTCAAATATTACCTTAAATACTGTTGACTGGGCCGTTTAACTCCAATACAAACAAACAAAATGTGTTTTGTTTTCCATTAGGAAAACATGTCCATATCAAATAATGGCGTCCAACATGGTGTCAGAAATGACAAATATTAGTTTAAATCATAGTATCTTTCTTGTTTCTCCTTTCAACATAGATTGTGGGTGTCCGTTAGAACCGCCTCAATGAGTACCCACAACCTATGCCTTGGAGCAGAAATCAGAAAAATAATGTATACCTCCGTAGACTCCAGTTTTCTCTATATGAAGGTGGGTTTAGGGAGTCTTCATTTCACGGACGTGTGAATTATTTCTCCGTAATCAATCAATACAACAAAATAAACTCTTTGTTTTTGTTTGTATGAGGTTTAACGTCCCCGTCAACACTGTAAAGGTCATTTTGGAGACGATGCTTCCAATTTTGTCGGACTTTTACCCGACACTGAGATGAAATGACATCTCAAGCCCTGCCATCCAATGAAACCAATAGGGTTTATAAGCATGGGCGGTCCGACTCGCACCACTTTGCCTGGACAGCTAATTCCCTCAGTGAATTATAAATATTTGTTTAAAACTTAGCAATGAAATCGATGCATATCTGAAAAAAAAAATAATATCAAACAGTAGTAAATTGAAATCGATATCCTCTAGTATATAACTCTCTGAGAAATCTCAGAAAATGTAATAAATGTGATCAATCCTTTTATCTCTGAATTCCCGAAGTGCATATGTGCTCTAAAATTGTGTTTTTTTTTCTTGGCACTAGAACCAGCATCTTCTGGACAAAGAAGTTTTTCTTATCATTAGTCTAAATATAGAATGTACGTGCTCGTTAGAACAGCCTCGATGAGACGGTTCTACGAGTATATTTAACACTCTTTATAACGACAAAATTTGTTATAACGACAATTTCAATAGAAAAAAGCCTCATCTCAGCGTGACCATAATTGGTTCGAGGCAGCGGTAGTTCGAGTTCGAGTCACGGAGGGTTACTATTGGTGTTATACCAGGAGGCATAATGGAGATAATTGTAAGATATCTTTTCGGTAGTTTATGTTATAAATGTATGGTGTGTGTGTTCATTAGAATCGCTTCAAAGCGGCGATTCTAATGAGTACACACAACATACATTTGCAAGATAAGAGAAAAAAATCTTCGTAAATTATCCCTCACAATTTCGTATTTGGAGAAGCTACCGTGGTGTAGTGGTTATACTACTCGCCTCATAAATATTGGGTTGTGGGTTCGATCCCAGGCTTTTCCAAACTTTCTGATGAGTCTGTAACCCGTGGTACCGCTTCCATATGACCTTAGCTATTGGTGGGACGTAAAACTTAATCAAACAAACAAACAATTTCTTATTTGCGGACTCAAGAACGGGTTCGACTTATCCATGGTAAACGAGTCATTTGAGTTCGAGCCACTGAAGTTCTACTGTATATCTCAACACTATTTAGGTCATTTTGGAGACATTGCTTCCAATTTTGTGGGACTTATACCCGGTATTGAGATGTAATGACATCTCAAGCCCTGTCGTCCAATGAAACCAATAGGGTTTATAGGTATGGACTCGCACCACTTTGCCTGGGGAGGCTTAGACCACCAGTACTTTCAGCGTTGCGTGGAAGCACCATGCAGTCCAGCCCAGATGGGCGGGGGCCGTATAATGATAATAATAATGAAAATAATAATAATATGTTTTTTTTTATTTTTGTCTTGAGTTTTAATGTCCCCGTCAACACTATTAGGTCATTTTGGAAACATCACTTCCAATTTTTTTGGACTTTAACCCGCCACAGAGATGAAATGACATCTCAAGCCCTGTCGTCCAAAGTAACCGATAGGGTTTATATGCATGGACGGTCCTTCTCGCACCACTTTGCCTGGGCAGGCTTAGACCTTCTGAGCAGTTTACCAGCACTTTCAGCGCTGCGTGGAGTCCAACCTACTTCCCAAAGCCCCCTTTGGCGGGGCCAAATAATATTAATTATATGCTTTTTTATTATTTTTGACTTGAGTTTTAATGTCCTCGTCAACACTATTTAGGTCATTTTGGAAACATTACTTCCAATTTTGTTGGACTTTAACCCGACACAGAGATGAAATGACATCTCAAGCTCTGCCGTCAAATGAAACCGACAGGGTTTATATGCATGGACAGTCAGACCCGCACCACTTTACCAGTACATGTACTTTCCATCACGAAACACGCCTATATAATTTTGACCCCCTCGAACCCCACTTTTATATAGCAAAAATGTGGTTTACAGGGGTAAACCTTATTTTTCTTATTTCTGCTTTTAAATATAGATTGTGGGGACTCGTCAGAACCGCCTTGATGAGGCGGTTCTAACGAGTACCCACACTCTATATTTTGAGCAGATTCTTCTTTCTGCTCTAAAATATTGTTTGTGCGTACTCGTTAGAACCGCGGTTCTAACGAATACCCACAAGCTATATTGTGCGCAGAAATAAGAATAATATTCCATTTTTCATCTTATTTTTTTTTCATTTTGTTTCGGCGGTAAAGGTTACAATGCATTTGTATAGGCGTTTTTCGTCATGCAGCTTGATGAGGCGGTTCTAACGAGTACCCACACTCTATATTTTGAGCAGATTCTTATTTCTGCTCTAAAATATAGATTGTGCGTACTCGTTAGAACCGCGGTTCTAACGAGTACCCACAATCAATATTTTGCGCAGAAATAAGAATAATATTCCATTTTTTCATCTTAATTTTTTCATTTTGTTTCGTCGGTAAAGGTTACAATGTATTTGTATAGGCGTGTTTTCGTAATGCAGCGCTGCGTGGAAGCACCACACAAGGCAGTCCAATCTATTTCTGCAAGCACCGATGGGCGGGGCCATATAATAATAATAATATTGATAATAATAATAATAATAATAATAATAATTCAAATAATAAAAATAATAATTATAATAATAGGATCACAACTTACCAGTGGCAAGTCCTAGAAAGGAAACAAATAGTAAAACGAGGAGTGGAAAATCCATTTTCGCAGTGCCCGAGTCAGTCCGTTGTGGACTCCTGGAAAAGAAGAAGAAGAAGAAAAGGGTAGATTATCTGTTGATGGACCTCTTATATACGAAGACATATGCAAATTTGTCACATCTATTTTTGAGATTGAAAGGCGACCTTTTCATGTTTTAAAATTAACCTTTTACAGACATTCAAATGATCAATCTTTTCTTTATAATTATCCGCAAGGAATTTTTTGTTCTCCTCGTCAGGTTACGGAACGCGCCTATTAGCCCTATTTACGAGCCCTATTCTCGTATATATAGAGAGAAAAGTGGGATTTACGGTGGTATTAATTAGTTTCCTTATTTGCGGTCAAAATATCGATTGTAGGTACTCATTAGAACTGACTCATTTAGGCCGTACTAAATAGCACCGAAAATCTATATTTAGAAAAGAAATAGCAAGTTTTTGCAAAACGATAATCCGTGTGATATAGTGCATTCCCCAACCCTCATAAAAGGCATTTTTCTGATGAAAAATCGGATATTTTCCTTATTTATACTCCAAACATAGGTTTTGGGTGCTCGTTAGAATATGGGGCGGTTCTAACGAGTACCTACAACCTATGTCTTCGAGCCAAAATAAGGGAAATAATGTTTACCCCCGTAAACCCCAGTTTCCTTTATATAAAGTGGGGTTTAGGGAGCTCTTTATTTCACGGACTTGTTCACGTGATGGTGTATTCTTCCAATTCTTAAAATCAAAGCGCCAAAGGCACTGAAATGACAGACTCTATGAGAAAACCATAACACTGTGAAAACTTACAGAAAACCTTTCTAAAAAGATCTTAAAATTTAGTAAGGTAGTCCTGCAAGTTCCAATATATAATATGTTTGCAGATGTCTATAGACCGGTGGTATTATGAAACGCCGTTCGATGTTTCAAATTTTTTAAATAAACTATTTACGTTTTTCAAAACAAAACATATAAATTCAAGTTTTAACAATGCTACTCTCCATAAGAAACAGTTTTTGTCTGGTCGGTTGTGGACACCTCTATTCTGAATGTTCTTAATGACGCTACGCTGCGTTCGCTAACTACATGCAATAGTTCGCAACACAATTACGCTTATTTCACCCGATATGTCATGCTCTATTACGCACGCGTCGCCTTGGCATACCTTACACCTGTACGTCGAAACACCCGGAAACGACAATCGGCGTGATTCACGCTGAAGTGCCATTTGTCACTGAAACGCATATGTCAGTCGCTTAGACGCCACTTTACGTATTTCATGCACTAGCGTAAGTGTTCCGTTATGTGTCGACGCGCAGTTTACTTTGGTCACGACGGGGACGTCTAACTCTTAAACGTGAGTCGCATAAGGGCGACGATCAGTGTCAGTGTTTATCAGTCGGTAGTTGAGATCCCTTGTTTATCAACAGGAACAGTGTAGCAGCTGGCGGCGGAAATCTGTTTCGCATATGCGTCTGACGGTTGAATCGATCTTGACGTAATGACGTCGGTCTTCCGCTACGTGGACGTCCACTAACGCCTTCTGTGTATAGTAAGATGTCGCTCCAATCGACGACAGATCACACACATGTGGCACCCAAAATCAGAGTCAATGTCATCCGCTTTCCGACCACCTTCTAACTGTCCAGGGGCACGCTTACGATCCTTTAATGAAAAATGTTGCAATACGCTCTCACTTAATGCTTTTTTGAAAACAAATTTCTGTTTCTTCTTTTCAAGGCACGACTTTACATTACACATCAAAAGTTTGATCCTGAACATGTGGTTTCTATCTGTACTGGTGTGAATGTGGTGCACATGATCAACCTGGCCGGACTGGTAACCAGGCGTCACGGTTGATGGATTTAATTTTTTAGCTAAGGGCATGGTGCCTGAGCGTGTTGTAATCGTTTGGTTTCAGAATCAAAGCACGGAGAGTGTGGGGTGTAGGTTGGGGTAATAGTCCTTAGCTGAGATTTGAACTGTTTCATTTAACTCTGAAATTCCAAACAAATAGTGAAGAGTTTGATAAGAAGACGCGTTCTACAGCGTCTGATCTTGGTCTACACTGTTTGCCAAGCTCGCCCTATGATTCCAGGATAACCCTCTACCGTCTTATGGAAAACCCTGATCTCACTGGGGCTATTTCCTACAAAAAAAAAGTTATTCTGACGAGTCAGTGATAGTCACGTAGACATGAGCACTGAAGCGCTTTTCTTATTAGCAACTTCGGATCGAATGCCAAATAATCAACCCAAACATAGCCGCGTCGTTTGTCAGTGTTGGGTACATGTAAGTGTTATCTGTAAAATCTGCACATGAATCAAATGTTAGATCTGGCAAACAATGTAAACTCAGATTAAACCCCACAGAAGACGGTGCTGATCTTGTTCTACACTTTTTTGCATTAGTTACTAACAGCTTAGTTTTAAACGAATCAGTTCAAGTCCCCGTCCATGACCAGCCTGCATTTAGAGACAATCGGCATGAGCGTTGTCAGTGCTTTGATTTATTCACTGCCTTAAGTTTCTGGAGTGCACTCTTCCATCACTGAAGTTGGTCTCGTCCATTCTGCTTAATATATGACACCTAGAATTATATCACAAGACCTACACTAATTATCTGTACCATATTCCAGGGTTGAAAGGGACAGCCTTTCTTTCCCCACGCAAAGTCAATATACACCTAAGTTGTAACTGACCTAAACTTGACCTCGAAAGTCAGAAAGAAAACCCATTTATATTCTCGTCTGCAGCTGTCCTGGTCCAACAGCAGGCTGGTCTTTAAGGATTAAATATTGACAGCACGGATAGAAAACAGTGTAAAACCTGAGCAGACTGCAGAGGAGACGCCGCATTGATTTGGGTATACAATCTTCTTGATGCAGCTGGGTCATATTCAATGCTGAATCGTAAGATAAAATCGTCAAGTCGTCTGCTTCAAAAGTTTGTATTACGCTTACTGAATAACTAATACGCTTGTACAATTTTAATTACTGCGCCAAACCGGACTGCATTTTGTGCGGACTCATATTTCTATGGCGGTCAAAGCCGGAAGAACTGAAGCCTGAATTACTTTAAACGTGCAGCACAGCAAGAATAGACAGATATAATCTGTCATTAAAAATGGTACTTTTCCGAGGAAAATTTGTGATACGTTTTTCTTATTAATGTTATTTATACTGCAAATATAGGTTGTGGGTGCTCGTTAATATGGCTTACAATAGGAGAACACGCCTATACAAATACATATAGATTGTAAATGTTACCGCCGAGAGAAACGAAACTTTTACATTAGGAAAACATGTCCGTGTGAAATAATGGCGTCCAACACGGCGTCAGAAGTGACAAATATTAGAAAAAAAGTGTAATATCTTTCTTATTTCTGCTTTCAACATAGATTGTGGGTACTCGTTAGAACCGCCTCATTGAGGCGGTTCTAACGAGTACCCACACTCTATGTTTTTAAGCTAAAATAATAAAGATAATGTTAACCCCCTGACACCACACTTTTCTCTATATAAAGTGGGGTTTAGAGGGGTCTTTGTTTCACGGAATTGTTATCGTGATAAAATGAAAAAAAAAATGACATTGTGCTGCTTCTGCTCAAAATATAGATTGTGGGTACTTGTTAGGACCGCCTTATTCAAGCGGTTTAAACGAGTACCCACAATCTGTATTTTAGAGCAGAAATAACAAAAATAAGGATTACCCCTGTAAACCCTAGTTTTACTATATAAATGTGGGTTCAAGGGGGCAGAATTATATAGGCTTGTTTGGGTGATTAATTGAGTCGGTTAAAACGAATACCCACATCCTATGACTTGAAGCAGAAATAAATAATAATGAAAACTATGTATACCCCCGTAAACTTCAGTTTTTCCTACATAAAGTGGGTTTTAGCGGAATGTTCATTACCGGACTTGATCACATGAAGACCATTTTCATCCAAAAAGCCAGTTTCTGAGATAAGAAAAATACGATGTGTTACCGTAATGATGCAAGGCGTCAGTTGTTGTGTTCCTGTTTATAATAATAATAATAATAATAATAATAATAATAATAATGATAATAAAGTTATTTCAAGAGGATAACATGTTTTGCACGAGCGGCAGTCTGATATATAGTCCTCATTCAGAGTAACAATAATATATGAGCATATATGCATTGTTGATTGAAAATTTCGCAATGATACAAACTGAAGTATAAACATATTCACAAATAATAGAGTTTACTTTGGTGTTTCGATCGATTACGGTGAAATAATTCACTAGTATCTTCCGTGAGAGAGCGGTGCTTTCTTCCATTCCTGCTTATTTTCAAAATACTGAAACACCTATAATTTGCTACAAATATAACAAACCTGTTAGATCTATCATTTTTAATTTCAATAAACTTGTTTCAGATCTTGATATTAATACTAATACTCCTGATTCATATGATTGTGAAAATTCAGTGTATTGCTATCCTGCTGCTGGTCATGTAATTACTGGCAATTTGAAAATTATTCCTGATTCTAGGATAAGGAATATAATTTCTAAAGGACCGAAGTATCGGTTTCCTTCCACAATTGATTTCAGTAAATGTAGAGATAAAATCGCTGCTTCCTTGAATGAATTCGGTAATCGATGGTGTAAGCGAGAGTATGCTGAGCATAAAGCCCTTAAGGACTGGAAACTTAGCCTTTTAAAACTAGTGAATAAACGCATTTCTTTCTATTCTCAAAATACTAACTTATTACCTTATAAGCCTAAGACGTCTTTACGTCATCTTAAACTAGGTATTCAAAAATTTCATAATTCGTGCGCCATCCTATGGCGTTTATATTTCGCAATTAATTCGATTTGCTACAATGTGTAGTCATGTAACTGACTTCAACACTCGTAATAAATTATTAACGGCTAAACTTCTTAATCAGGGTTATCGGTACCATAAACTACGCAAAGCCTTTTCAAAATTTTATAGACGTCATTTGATTTAATTTCAAAATTCAATATTGGACTTAAATCTCTTCTGCAACAAGGTCTATCGGAACCCGAATTTTATGGTGACTTAGTATATAAATTCAGAAAAATATATAACCGCAATGACTTCAGCACCCAATTTCGTAAAATCATTCTCGATATAAAAAGATTGGGTACAACATGGATGTTATACGACAGACTGCATGCATGGTAGTTAACCCAATCACGGTTGGCAACTTTGCTTCCCCCTTTAATTGCACGCCCGTGGGTCAGGCCTCAAATTCTATGACGGTTTCAACGTAATGGCTTATTGAGAATTAGAGAGATCTAATTCAAGGTAATGTTGGTTGGTGTATGATGCTCTGTCTCTGGTCGGGCCCATCGGAGTCTAACTATTGGTCTTCTTTTGCTCCAGCATTTCAGTGGGTTCTTGCTGTCGAGCCCTCACCGTTGTCTCACCTCTGTGGTGCTTTGATTATTTGTGTTCACGGAGATTTTGCACTGATGAGTTAGGAGGCCTTCATGCGGACTGAACATATTATTTGTCTAAATCGCGACGGAAGTAAGGGCGAGGATTGTGGCCACGTAAAATCGATTTAAGCCCCCAAGTGGAAATCTTTCCACTGACCGTTCCAAGGCGGTTCTTCTGTGGCGGTTTATTTATGTTATTGTTTGTTACTTACTGTGTGTATCACTTGTGTCTTTTTATTTTGGATGGCCATATGGCCATTTTGTGGGAAAGTAACTGTCCTTATGGCCTTCCTTTGTTTAGGTATCCATTATGGTCTGGTCGCTTAATGTTTGTGTTTCTGTCCCTTTGGTGTGTTTGATGGGTGTAGTAAGTTAATTGTATCGATTCCTGATCTTTGTTTTACTTCTACTTTCCAAGACTTCCGAGTAAAGTAGAAGTAAAACAAAGATCAGGAATTGATACAATTAACTTACTCCATCCATAAAAGACACCAAAGGGAAAGAAATACAAACATTAAGCGACCAGACCATAATGGAAACCTAAACAAAGGAAGGCCATATGGACAGTTACTTTCCCACAAAATGGCCATATGGCCATCCAAAATTAAAAGACACAAGTGATACACACAGTAAGTAACAAACAACAACATAAATAAATCGTCACAGAAGAGCCGCCTTGGAACGGTCAGTGGAAGATTTCCACTGGGGGGCTTAAATCGATTTTACGTGGCCACAATCCTCGCCCTTACTTCCGTCGCGATTTAGACAAATGATATGTTCAGTCCGCATGAAGGCCTCCTAACTCATCAGTGCAACATCTCCGTGAACACAGAAATTAAAGAACCACAGAGGTGAGACAACGGTGAGGACTCGACAGCAAGAAACCACTGAAATGCTGGAGCAAAAGAAAAACCAACAGTTAGACTACGATGAGCCCGACCAGAGACAGAGCATCAGGCACCAACCAACATTATCTCTTTAATTTTCAATAAGCCTTTACGTTGGAGCCGTCATAGAATCTGAGGCCTGACCCACCGGCGTGCAATTAAAGAGGGAAGCAAAGTTGCCAACCGTGATTGGGTTAACTACCATGCATGCAGTCTGTCGTATAATATCCATGTTGTACCCAATCTTTTTATATCGAAGAATGATTTTACGAAATTGGGTGCTGAAGTCATTGCGGTTATATATTTTTCTGAATTTATATACTAAGTCACCATAAAATTCGGGTTCCGATAGACCTTGTTGCAGAAGAGATTTAAGTCCAATATTGAATTTTGAAATTAAATCAGAATGGCGTCTATAAAATTTTGAAAAGGCTTTGCGTAGTTTATGGTACCGATAACCCTGATTAAGGAGTTTAGCCGTTAATAATTTATTACGAGTGTTGAAGTCAGTTACATGACTACACACTCTAGCAAATCGAATTAATTGCGAAATATAAACGCCATAGGATGGCGCACGAGGAACATCACCATCCAAAATGGAAAATTTACAATCTCAAAATCAAAGTCATCGCGTTTATCATAAATTTTGCACGAAACAAATCCATCTACAATAGATAGATGTAAATCCAAAAATGGGGCCTCGGTATCAGAAGAATTTGCTTTATTTAACTGAAGTTCTAGGGGGTAAATCTGACTGATCAAACCATCAAAATAGGTATTATCAATATCTAATAAAAACCGAATGAGAGATAGCGAACGAGTTTTTTTACACGAAAGCCTTAGAACACGATTATCTCCGTAATCAATCAAAACAACAAAATAAACTGTTTATTACATTTCCATTTATATTTTACCTTTGAATTTTCAAATTCAACCATTCTGATTTCCAACCAAAATAGTTCCCGTCAGGGTATGGATTTCAGGAGGCGTGGTTTAGAGTGAAAATTAGTGGCCGTCCTGTTTCCGTTTCAATGCAAAACTCATCCTGTTCTTCAAATACAGATGCTCAAATGTCATGAAATTAGAACTGTATTTTCAAGAAAATAATACTTTATCTTCGTGTTGCATGCCTCTTCTCAAACATGTCAAATGGACGCGAAAATTAAAGTCTGATTTCTATGATTTTATCAGATTTTCCGCCCAATGTCAACTATTGTTATTGTTGTTACCAACGACGTAAGCAACGTCGCCTAGCAATTATGACGTCAAAACGTTCGAAACTAACTCACTGTTGAACGATTATCGGGTTTTCTTTCACCGAGAAAAATAGGTAATTTATTGTTGGAAATGTAATATACATAGTTAACGATGAAAGGACCTTGCTATCAAGGCTTGGGCGAGGGGCACGTTGCGAAAACCAATATCCAAAGAGCACGCCCCTACTCCCATACCGGTTTGATAGTCCCTATAATCGCAGAAGTCATCTAGAACATACGCTTTCTTTGTTTAGTAAAAATTAGAATCGACCATTGAAGTTATGGATCTTAAACTCTTAAACATAACATTAGCACTTTATCCTATAGGTCAGATTTACTTATCGGTATCTGAGTACGTTGGACATGTCTAGTATGTCTCTCTTTAATATGAGCGTGCAGCACACCTTTATGGATTGATAAGTCTTAACTGGTTTTGAAGCTGTAGTATGTCCCCGTATTATACAAAAATAAATAAATAAATAAATAAATAAATAAATGAATAAATAAATAAATACATAAATGAAAGAACATAAAATTATAAGGGATACTTGGTTTATTTATTTTTATAAAATGTTTCATTAGTGTCAATTTACGACTGAGGTTTATGTAAACCTGACAAATTTGCTCTTCCTGTGTTAAGTTGCTGTCAGTTGTAATGCCCAGGGGCCAATTGCGACGTATTTCCGGCTTAGAATCAAAGCACTGAGAGTACGTTGGGTGCTTGTCTCTGAGTGTAAGTTTGGAAAATAGTCCTGAACCGAGAATTGAACTGTTTGGTTATTCCTTGAATGCCAGTATTTTTAAGCAAGCAGTGTAAACCTGATCAGACACCGCGTTAAGTGGCGTCTGATTAGGTGTTCACTTTTTGTCAATGCCCAAGTGTACGAACTCAGTCCAGGATTTTACACCGCATTATGACGTCACAGGGAGACGACAACCGGTACCTGCATTTTGTACATGGTCAGCGACAGTCAAGGGTATTAAGGGAGTGTATGGTTACCAAAATTGTTCTCATTGCTGTTGTTTCTTCTTATCATTTTCGACTTAATTTTTTTTATATTTCTTTATCTTTTCTTTTTCAGCCTGAATAAAACTGTTAATGATATAATATTTTTATTTTGCAAGAGTAAATCTATCATTTGAAAACAAAACGGTTAGTTTTTTCTATTCCAAAGTAGCATCTAACTAACAACGTATCAATAAAATGGTTAACATTTAATTTTCCGTTGCCTATCCCTACTTAAAACACCTACATAGAATAATAACGGGATGGGAACAAGTGCCCCCAAGGACGAATCGTCCCGGTTTTGTGATGATATGCAGGATACTGCCCACCGGGCTCACCGTCCGCAACATCATCTATATATTTATTGGTCTCCCCTTGTTTATTTGTAACTCTGAGCGCCTCCTATTATACCTTGTACTTTTAACCCAGATTGAACTGAAGGGAATCTTCCACAGTAAAGTTAATTTCAAAATTTAGGGACACCAGGTTGTGTTTTCTTCAACATTTATTTGGAAAATGGCTGATTTTTTTTTTTGCAAACAATGTAGGATCTGATCAATCGCCGCGTTTTACGGCAGCTGGTCTTGGCCTGCACTGTTTGCCAGTTACCCGTTTTGGAATTTCCGGCACAGGCACAAAATGGGCAATAATCTGCACTGAGCTATAAAAAGCCGCAAGGCGAATTAATCTACTATACTTTCATTCATTTGTTGTACACGGAGAATCTTTGTAAAATTTATAAGTATTGAAAAGTAAACAGGACGACAGGTGCGATCATGAAATAATTGACAGAAAGTACAAATTATTCTCCTCCATCAGCAGTTCTTTTTTAGATATGAGGAACTTTTTAAACTGTTTAGAATATGGGGCAATATTTCCTCGCGGATTTCTCATTGGTGATTAGGTCATCTGCACTAGCGAGCCGTTTTAGTCTAATGTTAAATCTGGGTCGATTGTCGATTACAATCTGCCCAAAAATCATATAGTAGTCGCTGATAAGATTGACTAGGCGGAGCTATCGTTTGTATCTGCCTTAAGAATATTCCATTTACAAAAGGTAAACCAAGTCATCCGAGTGTGTGAATTCAACTGACAACACCATTGTCAATCTTATCTGCGATTACTATACGACGTTCTTACGACAAAAATCCTGTTTCATCAAATGCATGAGATCTGCGATGTTCGCGCATTTTGTCGTATTTCTGAGATGAATATTTAGACATCGCACATTGAAATTTGGACATGTCACGGCCATAGCTAAAGAAGATAACATACCTAAAAGAAACCTACGCTTATCTCTTTAGTAACGTTGTAAAAAGTATGGTACGTAACATGTCTTTTCGTTTATTTGTTTGTTTGTTTGATTTGATGGTTAACGTCCCCGTCAACACTATTTAGGTCATTTTGGAAAGGTTGCTTCCAATTTCGTGGGACTTTTACGAAATGACATCACAATCCTGGCGCCAAATGAAAAAAAAGGGTTTATATACATGGACGAGCCAACTCGCACCACTTTACCTTGGCAGTTTTTGACCTCCAAAGTGGTTTACAAGTACTCATGTGTGGTTGGTTTCAGCTCCGCGCGGAAGCATCATGCAGTCCAATCTATTTCTCAAAGCCCCGATGGGCGGGGCCGGCATTTCGCATTACCTTCGCAGATCACGCCCATTACTTTTGCAAACCCATGCAATAAAGACCCTCGAAACTGACCCTTTGTTATAATCTTTAGTGTGGGTTTGGGGTTGGGTTTTTCTTAGTTTTTAACCCATAGTATGCTAGTGGACTCTTCTATTGCCATATATTGAACAAGTTCAATTGTCCTGTATATACTGGGTGTCAGGCCTATTTTTTTCACTTTTATTCTATTTTTGACGGAAAATTCTGTTAGCAAATAGTGTAGGCCCTGCGGCGCCTGATCTGGGCCTGCACTGTTTGCCAAGGTACCCCTTTAAGGGTTTCCCGCATACAATGGGTTAAATAGAGATTGAGGGTACTCATTAGAAGCGCCTCATTGCGGTTTTGATTACGAGTACCCGAAATCTATATGTCACGGTGTTACCTAGAACCGACGCCCGCTTTTGCCCATCGGGGCTTGGAGAAATAGATTGGCCTGCACAGTGCTTCTGCACAGAGATGAAATCGACCAAACTTGATTACTGGTTAACCACTTTTAAACTGTAAAATAGAAGGGGAGGCTATGATCAGGAATCGATACAATTAACCCACAACACCCATCAGAGACACCAAAGGGAAAGAACACAAACATGATTTTCAACAACAGACCCTAATGGAAACATCAATAGCGGTGAGCCAAAAGGACAGTTACATGTACTTTCCCACAAAATGGCCAAAAGGCTTTCCAAAATAAACAAATATAAGCGGCACAAACACCCAAAGACAAACCGTAACAAAAATAAACCGCGACAGAAGAACCGCCTTGGAACTGTCAGCGGAAACGAATTCTACTGGGGGACTTAAATCGATTTTACGCGGCCACTATCCTCGCCCTTACTTCCGTCGCGATTAAGACAAATAATTTGTCCCGCATGAAGGCCTCCTAGTTCGCATGAAAGTCCGCATGAAAGCTTACCCAAGAAAATTGGTGCGAGTGGGACCGCTCCTTAAACCCTAGCGGTTTCTTTGGTCGGTAGGGTTTAAGATGACATTTCATCTGAAGATCGGGCAAAACCCCCACAAAATCGGATGCCGCGTCTCCAAAATGACCTAAATGCATGTACCAATGGTTGACAGGGACTTAAAACCTCAATACAAACAAACAAAAGAACCGACGCGTTCAGGTAGTTTTGACGATTACACACAATCTGCGATTAGACTTTTGATTAAAACGAAGACTCAATGTACCTCAAATCGACACATAAAACTAGAACTTTCAATACGACGCAGATGCCCCGACCCAAAGACCATCCTCACCAAGATAAAAGCGGCTCCCGCCCATAGGGGCTTGAAGAAATATATGGGCTGCATGATGCTTCCACGCAGAGCTGAATCCGGCCCGCACACTAGTACTGGTAAACCGATTAGAGGATCTAAGCCTGTCCAAGACGCGGTGCAAGGCGGACCGTCCATGCTAATAAGCCCTATTGGTTTCATTGGGCGAGAGGGCTTGAGAAGTCATTTCATCCAATGTCGGGTAAAAGTCCCCCAAAATTGGAAGCAACGTCTACAAAATGGCCTTTACAGTGTTGACGGGGACGTTAAACCTCAAATCAAACAAACAAACAAACAAAACCAAGATAAAAGCATGTTGAAAAAAGACAGCATTGCTCGCCCGGAAAACTGTCTTTGAGGACATCGGCGTAGGTGGGGATAATGTCGTTTAAATCTTGGAAAAAGTGTGTATCAGCATACCATATATAAACCAAATCCAGAAACAATAAATTACTAAGTCTGTGACATTTACCTTGAATTTGGTTTTACGGCCCTTTCATGATTATTTCTTTTATTTCGAGCCGATCATCAATCAGTTGTTGACGAAAACTAAACGGAATAGCCAGAGAAACGACCTGTATCTTTCATCATACCAAATACGAACTAAATCCATTATATGGCTTAGGAAATGTGACCTCCATCACCTGAACAAGTCCGTGGAATGAACACCCCATTAAACACCACTTTATACAGAGAAAACTGGGGTTTACGGAGATATATATCTGCTCCAAGACATAGGTTGTGGGTACTCGTTACGAATACCCACAACCTATGTTTACAGTATAAATAAGAAAAAATATCACGGATTTTCATCAGAAAAGTAGCCATTTTGGGGATGTAAAAAGGGCACTATGTCGCACGGGAGTATTATCATTATGTCTTATTAAGAACATTGACATTAAAACATTCTGAGTCCTTGACCTTGAGGTTATGGACATGAGCGCGGGTATGCTGAAAATTACGCCGTGACATTGACCTTGAGGTAAAGAGCATGGGCGCGGGTAAGCTGTATAAAACTTTAGATGTGTATCTATCAACGAACCAAAAATATGAAACAAATCTATTGTATGATTTTTAAAATATGACACTCTTAGTCCATGACTTGAACTAGAGGTCATATGTAAGGGCCAGTGTATTGCTGAATAAACGTTTTGACTTATAACTATCATATGGTCTGAAAAATATGACCTCTTAAAAGTTTAGACTCTTCCTGCTACAATGTCTTAACCGGAGGTTGCAGGTTCACGTACGTACACCCCATACAGAATGACGTACGTACTTGTTTGTACGAAAACCTTCGCGGCATCATGCCGATGGCGGGGTGGGGGGGGAATAATAATCCCGCATACTGTCATTTCGTCTATGTAAGGGTAAATTTTGCAGGCGATAGTATAATTGTGTATACATGTATTTAGCTATAGAACTTTGTTTCAAATCAGGTTGTTTGTAATTTAAAATCAGATATGCTTTTAGATCTATGTTGCAATTGAACTGAATTTATTTTCCATTGAATGCAAAATCCGCAGGACAGACGAACAATCGATGAATTAATATTTGCTACACACCATTGCCAACAACAAACCGGAGCTGAACACTGACATACGTTAAATACGCCCACTTACAGAGGCTACATCATAGGCGACGTAACATTATATGCGGTATCCCTATTAAACAACGCCATGCATTGACGTTAAAATCGTGCATTAATTGTCTTTATCATATGACGTCGCGTCTGAGAATAAAATAACGTCATGCATTATTTTCGATAATCCACTAGTGGATTAAATATGCAAATTAGCTAGATACGTCCCGTAACGTTACATGTACGACGTCCTTAACGACGTCGCGTTTACTAATGGCGGAATATTGATATTTTTGTAAACAATCCTAAATAAAATGCGTTTCAAATGTCATATGATAAATAGAATCTTGCATTCGTGCTCATGTATTATTGAATTTATTAAACTCGTTGAGGAAAAGGGATAAAATGCTCGGCAAGCCTCGCATTTTATCCATTTTCCTCAACTCGTTTAATAAATTCAATAATACATGAACACTCATGTAAGATACATGAACACTCATGTAAGATCCTCTATTTCAATCTCATACAGACCAGCTACCGGTAATAACCCATTTTTTTTTTTTTTTTTTTTTTTTTGTTGTTGTTTCGCGGAGAAACCGTCTAATGCGAAATCGGCTATTTTCTCCGCAAAACAGCGAGAAAAGTTAAAATGAGCGAGAAATTTATCGCTGAAATTTCTCCCGGTTTCGCGGAGAATTTCTCGGAGATTCTCGGCGAAAATTTGACCGATTGCTTTCATTGAAAATAAAATTACCGGCGTTTCGCGGAGAAAAAAAATAAAACGCAGAAAACGTGAAATTTTCGGCTCATTATTATTTCTTCGTTTGTTTGGCGTTGTTTTTGAAAACGAAGGCAAATTGTAGTCATTGTTAAATAATAATCTAATATTCTTTCATGTTACTAAAAATTCCTTTTAGTAATTTATTTTTTAAGTGTCTCATGACCACTTTTATTCACATCACGAAAATACGCCTTTTTATTTGTTACCCGCTTAAACCCCACTTTTAACTGGGGTTTTTAGGGGTATACATTATTTATCTAATTTCTGCTCACATAGATTGTGGGTACTCGTGAGAACCGCCTCGTCGAGTTGTTTTAAAGTGTACCCAAAATATGCAGAAATCTGAAAAAATGCCAGAATTTTTATCCGAAAATATTCCGTTTTAGTGGTAAAATTTTACAATATATTTGAATAGGCGAGTTCTCATAATGAGTCGTACATGTAGGTTATTAACACCATAATGGTGTGTGGCATTTACCAAAAGCTCAGCTTGATGAAATAGATGGGCTGCATGATGCTTCCACGCAGAGCTGAAACCGACCCGCATGCGAGTACTGGTAGACCGCTTACAGGATCTAAGCCTGTCCAGGCAAAGTGGTGCGAGTCGGACCGTCAATGCTTATAAACCCTGTTGGTTTAATGGGGTGGCAGGGCTTGAGATGTCATTTCATCTCAACGTCGGGTAAAAGTCCCACAAAATTGGAAGCGACGTCTCCAAAATGACCTTTACAGTGTTGACGGGGACGTAAAACCTCAAACAACCAAAAGCTCAGATTCGCCTCATTTATTTATGATTACAAACTGTCAAATTGGTATAGCAAGCGGTGCTTTGAATGCAAAGTTAGTGACCAATTAACGAGGAACACATGAATTTCACCGCAGGCTAGGTCTATGTCGCGAACGAACGGACGAAAAACCAGACACCTATATCGGGCCATGCGTCATGCAGGCGCGTGAAAAAGGACATGCTACTTTGCATTCGCACGCATTATTTGCGCTACCAAGTCTACTTCCCCGACCCCTCACCCACCCCTCACTAATAAATACTCCCAGTTCGAGCAAACAGGTGGTGTATCAACATGTTAATAAAGCCCATGTAATGAACGAACCACTATTCACCATTTTACATGCACACATACATGTATAGAGATACATGTAACTGGAGTTTACAAGGTATTCATTTTCCTTAATCTGTTCCTAGACGTCCAATGTAGGATGTGGGTACTCGTTACCAACTACATGTATGTGGCCCGAGCGAGGCGCAAACCACAGCGGAGAGACTTAATGACCCGTTGATTAACCATTTTTGTACCAAATGGAATCTTCCTCCTTATATATACAGGAGTCCATTAAGAAACATAGGGGTGTCAGGTTTTTTTTCCTTAAAAATTTAGTTCGGGAAATGGCTTAACGTTTTGCAAACAGTGAAGGCCCTAATCAGACGCTGCGTTCTGCGGTGTCTGATCTGGGCCTGCACTGTTTGCCAAGGTACCACTTTAGGCGTTTCTGGTACTGAATGGGTTAAGAGTCAGCGCTCTTACCCATTAGGACACGGGGGCCAGTTACCTTCGGGGTGAACAGTAGACTTAACAAGATACCCAGGTTGCATGTTTGTACTAACTTCGCTGATTATCTTGGAGAATTTTGTAGTTCTGCTCCAAGTTAGAGATCAGATTTATATGCAGCCTTGGAATGCGCTTGCCGCGCAATTTCCCCATATTAACCCTTTTTGTACCAAATGGAATCTTCCTCCTTATATATAGCATGCGTCCATTTCAAAATTTAGGGGTTTCGTGTTGTGTTTTCTTCAAAATTAGGAAAATGGCCGAACTTTTTGCAAACAGTGTAGGCCCTGATCAGACGCCGCGTTCTGCGGCGTCTGATCTGGGCCTGCACTGTTCCACGGTACCCGTTTAGAGGTTTCCAGTCTGAAATGGGTTAAAGTGCATGTATGAGCAAAATAGAATTGTAAAGGCAAGAAACACAAGCGGGCCTCCGTGGCCTTCTCTTAAACATAAGATCTCTCACTCGGGCTACATGTGAGCTTAAGTGTAAGCATCAGTGATGTTTAATTACTCGCAGTGTAAGAGAAAGATCAACCAAAATGTAGAGTGAGATCAGCGCCCACACATACATATACAAGCAGGATCCCCGTTATTATCTACATTGAGTTTGATTTTTCTAAAGTATTTACTTGAGAAAAAAATAAAGTACTCCCAATATGGTGAACCGATAGAAAATCAACAGTTTTCAATTTATGAAGCGTTTACACAACAGTAAAAAAAGAACAGAGAAAACATTCATCATGTTCATACTGCGTTGTAAAGTGCAAAAGATGCAAATCATTATGATTCCAACCGGATCAAAATCATGCTTTACGATGCATTTCGTCATATGCTTCAAACGTTGTGAACCAAATTTTAATGCATGAAAAAATACATGCACATGAACAAAAATACATGTAGGTATAAGCAGATTTCGCGGAGAAACACCTTGAACGACTTCACCTATACTAATTGGCTTTCTCCGAGAAAAAGCGATGTTCGCGGAGAAATTTCGCGGTGTTTCGCGGCGAAATTAACCGCTTTGAAACGCGATTTTTTTTCTTCTCGGAGACATTTCTCGCTTGTTCTCCGAGAAAAAAAGCCTATTACCGCGGAGAAAAAAATAATATGGGTTATTACCGGTAGCTGGTCTGTATGATAAATTGAATCTTGTATTCATGCTTGTTAGAAAGCTTATACTTGTTATGGGCCGTTTATTTTCTTCTTGTGAAATCTTATACTTGTTGCTCATAAATATAAAGGTCAACATGCATTGTGGGTAACTCATGCCTGTACTTCCGTATTAAACCCAACGTCTATAATGTCTACGTCCATGGACGTTGACATTAATGACTCGTTTTCCGTGTTTTTGACTGTCTAAACTCTACTCTCGGACTCAATATGTATACCCCAACCCCTATCAATCCTCTTGACTGGCGAAAATTATCGGATACCGCCTCATTCTTCCACTCTTTCGACATTTTTTCGATGACTCGATACGTGTGATCTGGGCGTTTTGCTTATGGACAAATAATTTCATAATTACTAAATAGTTAGATCCTTTGGAAGTAAAGAAAACACCAAATAAAGGAAACTTGCAGACCGTCGATTTTATTGAGTCTGTTCATGACCAGTACTGAAATGTGCAACACCGGCCACGCTCTCTAGCACCGAATGATTTTAAACGAACTTAGTGATTCCAAAGGATCATAAATATTATCTGTAAGGCTCAATTTTTAAAGTAAAAATATCCACAACTTGCTTGTCTGTTCTATCATTTACTAAACAAAGAAAGCGTATATTGTAGATGACCTCTGCGATTTTAAGGACCATGAAACTGGTATGAGAGTAGGGGCGTGCTGTTTGGATATTGGTTTCCGCGACGCGCCTTCAGGCCGCATAGGATCTATCCATATATAGATATTGTTACAAATAGGCTAGTCATTTACATTACGATAACACGCCCGTATGACATAGTGCATTTTTTCACATCTCCGAAATGACTGCTTTTCTGATGAAAATCTATGACTTTTTTCTTATAAATACTACAAACATAGGTTGTGGGTGCTCGTTAGAACCGCCTCATTGAGGCGGTTCTAACGAGTACCCACAACCTATGTCTTGGAGTAAAAATAAGAAAAATAATGTTTACCCCCTTAAACCCCAGTTTTCTCTATATAGAGTGGGGTTTAGGGGGGTGTTCATTTCACGGACTTGTTCACGTGATGTTTACATGATCGGCATATCTTCTCCCCTACAACTTTCCAACCATAAATAAAAAATAAAGACGTTATCGCCGAAAACGCAGCGTCACGTGAAAAAGTCCGTGAAATGAACACCTTCCTAACCCCCACTTTATATGGAGAAAACTGGGGTTTACAGGGGTCTGCATTATTTTGCTTATTTCTGCTCCCAGATATAAGTTGTGGGTACTCGTTAGAACCGCCTCAATGAGGCGGTTCTAACGAGCCCACACAGCCTATGTTTGAAGCAAATATGTGAAAAATATTACAAATTTTCATCGGAAAAGTAGCCATTTTGGAGATATGAAAGAATGCACTATGTCGCACGGGTGTGTTATCGTAATGGCAAACAAAGATAAAAAGTCGATTTATTTATTTTTTATCAAACCAATAGGTTTTACGATCAAGATTGATTTGTTTGTTTAAACTATATGATAGCTGCTTTTTCAGTGCAACATAATCAGTCATGTGAAAGCCTGATCAGTTTTGTCGCAATCAGAATCAGAATTGTTGCTAGTGACACGTCAAATGACGTTCCAATGCATTTGCGTATGTAACGCGATGTCTGATTGGATAACGCCAATAATTTGCGACCATGAGAATCTCACATGGGTGTGAGGGTAGGATGGAAAAATCCATCCCGAGGGCCACTGTCCGGCATCCTGAGGCTTGCCGAGTAATGTCGGACAATGATCCCCTGGGACGGATTTTTGTATCCATCCCTCACACCCATGTCGGATTCATTATCTTGCATACCCCCTGTTTCTGAGCATGGATCTTTAATACTGCAGTCACTTTGGTTGCCATCGTCCGCCATATTGTGATGACAATGGTTTGATGTTTAGTGACGCCACGTCACGTGCTGTGACGTCAAACTCTGACGCTGTATTAAACCAGTGCATTTATCAAACACGCGAGAAGATTCGATTTGGGGTAAGAACACCAGGGTCAGAACAGAATTTCTATCCCAAGCTACATGTTAAACTATGGATTTCCTTGTCTGGTGTGCAAGAAAGTATATTCTGCAATTAACTGTCGGAAACCTGATGCCATCGCGTATTGTCGCTTTCCATTGTTTATATCGTAGGGCCAGACGCGCTAGTACTGATTATGCCTTAATTCTCCAAGTATGATCATGGCGTGAGTAGGAGTGATTGAAATGTCACGGACGGTTTCAATCACGTATCGAACCCTATGTTTATACATATGTTATGCATTGTATGTTTATATTGACGTTTTACCTCCCCGTCCGCGCTATTAAGGTCCTTTTAGAGTTCTTGCTTCCGATTAACTGGGACTTTTATCCGACATTGAAAGGAAATGTTATGCCATGACCTGACACCCAAAGAAACCGCAAGGGTTTAAGGAGCGTCCCGAGCAACAGCGCAGAACTTCTTAGCTGTTTATCAGTAGTCAAGTTCGGTCGTTTTCAGATCTGGTGGAAACAGCATGCACCGATTGGTGGATGGCGCGCATGTTTTGCATTTTCGTAAGATATTTTTATTGCACACACTGCAAATTGGGACAGTTTAATATTGAGATTGGTTAGTTTTGGGTATTTGGTCGTCACGCGTTTCAACATGTGAAGCGGTGTAATTAAGGCGTAACTATATCAAATTTAGTGACACAGGAGCCTTTCTGATACTTAATCTTCATCAGTGTGTCTCATCTCCAAAGTTTTGAAACCGAAACGGATGACGGACAAGCCCCGGCAAACACAGCACATCCCCCTCCAAGCACACACCGACCGACGTAGCTCATGAGACAGGTCAACTGGAGGCATCAGGCAAGAGACGCCTACCCACGGACTTATAGGCATCTCCCACCGAGCCAACATCAGCAAACATGGCCCACACTCCACGGAAGTCTCGGGCATCAGGAAGGAGATGTCCAAAGTAGCGAGACTTGCAAAATTTAAAATATTACTAAAAGTGGCAACCAAATTCGCTAAGATACATGTCCCACCTGACAAGTCAGTCTTTGGTTTAGAAAAATTAGAAATTTATACTGCAAAAATTAAAGATAAAATATACACTGAGCCAAACACATAACGCAACACGGATATGGTTAAATTTTCGTGGTAATGTCTGGTGCAGGATAATCTGGATGACATATGTTGCTGAACTGTCACCAATGAAAGATTTGGTTCCATTGATTTCAGTTTCCAGAGCACGATTCATGGAGGTTGAATCTGATTGGTCAAAATGGTAATTTTGATTCCATGTGCTTCCAGAGACATCTGGAATGCCACTTTGTTCAATAATTCCTTTTTAAATGATCGCCCAATAAGGAAAGATGGTGTGATTTAAAAATGTCTTTCCCGTTGTCTCAAAATTTAATATCAGAGTTCAAACGACTGACATGTTGGCATTTTTACTGAACATTCCATAGACAACAATAGAAAATTAAAGTGGCAACAAATTCCAACGATTAGATTTTCAAATGAAAACCTTGTGGACCTCGCTTACTTGTAATGTTATTGGATGTTAGAAAACACAACTCTGTGGAACTAACTGCGTCAGGACTTAGAACTGTCTTCAACAAATTCTGAAATTGCCGACTGGACCCTTTATGCCAAAATTCCATAATTTCTTGTCTGGAAGTGAAAATAGGTCGTCGCTTGTGATCAAAAATAAAGAAACCCTATTGATTGACAATAAAATTAATCATTACTCTAAAAATTCGCAGCAGTATTCTCAGAAAACGATCTTCATTTCAATTGTACGAATGCATGTCACATACCGCGTTCTTGGTAAAATCACAATGTGATTCATTTTAAAGAAACACCGCCCCAGAGTATGGTTTGTTTATTGGACGGATCAAAACAGAATGTTAAAACCAAAGTGCTGCCGAGTGGATGCTTAGGACAGTGGCCAGTGTTATTGAATAGACAATTATTAGAATTTATGTACATTCTTCTTGCTATTATCAATACAAACCACTGCTGCGTTATAACTTTGGCTCAGCATTACGATAACACATCCGTGTGATAAAGTGCATTTTCATACCACAAAAAAGGTAATTTTTCTGATGAAAATTTGTTATATTTTTCTTATATATACGCCAAACATAGATTGTGGTTGCTCGTTAGAACCGCCTCACTGAGGCGGTTCTAACGAGTACCCACAACCAATGTCTTGGAGCAGAAATAAGGAAAATGATGTTTACCCCGTCAATACCGCAGTATCAACCTCAGCACTAAGGAACTGATACTGAGCTGATGATATCCTCGGGGACGAACGAAACATCCACCAGCAGAGATACCGACCCAGTGGTTGCAATTAAGGCGTAACTATATCAAAACTATATTCTTGCATAAATATCTATGCGCATGGCTGTTTGAAGCCATTGTCAAATGGAGCGAAAGCCGTCCTCAAACAGCAAAAACCATGTTCAAATCATGAAATTCGCGTGCTGTTTGAACATGGATTTTGTGTTTTTGATATCACAAATCTGGCCAAGTGCTTTGTTTACGTTACGTTGAGCGACGTAACGTTATGGCCCTGAACGTAGCGTTTTAGGGTTCTATGATGACGTCAGATGGTTACTGCGTAACAACGTCATTGTAAACAACATTCTGAACTGGCCGCCATGTTGGTTCGCCGGTCGCATTTGAAGAGTTTATATGGAGCTTTTGGGCGTTTTCGTCAAAATTTTCTATCGGAATCGTAAGTTATGCAAGAACAACGATCATCCATGGTTATTTCATTGCATTAACATCTGCCGATGCATGAAAAACCATGGTTGATCCCTATATTCTTGCATAAATATCTATGCGCATGGCTGTTTGAAGTCATCGTCAAATGGTCGAAAGCCGTGCTCAAACAGCAAAAACATGTTCAAATCATGAAATTCGCGTGCTGTTTGAACATGGATTTTGAGCTTTAGATATCACAAGACTGGCCTTGCTTTGTTTACGTTACGTTGAGCGACGTAACATAATCGCCCTGAACGTAGCGTTTTAGGGTTCTATGATGACGTCAGATGGTTACTGCGTACCAACGTCATTATAAACAACATTCTGAACTGGCCGCCATGTTGGTTCGCCGGTCGTATTTGAACAGTTTGTATCACAGGAGCTTGACGTATTTCAATTAAAGGGTTCATCTCTGCGTTCCTATGTAATAGAAACGAAGGACGGACAATGTTTCAGAGATCCGTTGATTTTCATTCGAAAATCTCAAAATCTACATATTGCTCCGTTGAAATGCAATATTGCTTACATTAATGAACGAATCGCCACTTATAGAACTGCTTTGTCATATAATTCACCATAAAGTGTGTGTTTCTTAAAAATATCCCCATCGCACAGTTGCTGGTTACGCCGCCATTTTGTTTTCGTTAGGAGAATCGCATTTAATTTTTATAGCGCTTTGATTGGTCACCAAGACCGTGACAATTTTCTTAGGTTGTTTTAAACCAATCAGATAACGCGTATGGACTCACTCCGAGTAAACAAACATGGAGACGTAACCAGCAACTGTGAGAAGGGTAAATTATAAAGAAACAGATGGGTTGTCGTGGATTCAAGAGTAGCGAAGTACCATTAGATGCGACGGAAATTATATTGCACATTAATTAAATGTGTTAACGCTTAATTTCGACGGAGCAATATGTAGATGTTAAGATTTTCGAATGAAAATCATCGGGCCTCTGAACCAGTGTGCGTCTACGTTTCTATTATATAGAAACGTATAGACAAGCCCTTTAAATTTTATTACGTCAAGCTCCTGTGGTTTGTATGGAGTTTATATGGAGCTTTTAGCCGTTTTCGTCAAAATTCGCTGTCGGAATAGTAAGTTATGCAAGAACAACGATCATCCATGGTTATTTCATTGCATTAACATTTCGCCGGATCCCTCGGAAGATATTTGAACATTCGGCCTGGCGGCCTCATGTTCAAACAGCTTCCTCGGGACCCGGCGGATGTTAATGCATGAAAAACCATGGTTGATCCCTATATCAAACTATATGAAAATGAAGTCGTTTACGTCTCGCCGTGAAGTCTAGCGTTTCGGCTACCAAGTACAACAGCAGTTCATTTGAGCCTTTATGCAAACAGGGACGTCGCTCATTTGTAAAATAACGCGGTTTGTCATAACGTTAAGAAACCCGTGCGACATTTTTTCACATTTCCAAGATGTCTACTTTTCCGTTGAAAAACTGTGATATAATTCTTATTTATATTGCAAACATAGGTTGTTGGTGCTCGTTAGCGGTTCTAACGAGTACTTACAACCTATGTCTTAGAGCAGAAATAAGAAAAGTAATATATACCCCCGTAAACCCCAGTTTTCTCTATATAAAGTAGGGTTTACGGGGGTCTTTATTTCACGGACTTGTTCACGTGATGTACTGTCGAATTTCAATAACTCGAATACCTCAGGGACCTGAAAACCTGTTCGTTTGTTTGTTTTGTTTGTTTGAATTGGGGTTTAACATCTCAAACAACACTATTTAGGTCATTTTGGAGACTTTGCTTCCAAGATTGTGGGACTTTTACCCGACATTGAGGTGAATTAACATCTCAAGCCTGCCACCAAATGGAGCCAGAAGGCTTATATGCAGTGGACGGTCTGACAGACACCGCTTTGCCTGAGCAAGCTTAGTCCTTCTAAGCGGTTAACCAGTACTCGTGTCTGGTCAGTTTCAGCTCTGCGTGGAAGCACCATGCAGCCCTATCTATTTCTCCAAGCCCAAAAGGGCGGGGGCGAAAAAATAATTGTTCGAGATAACGGAATTTCGAACAAATAAAGTTTACTGATAGTTTCAGGTCATGAACCATTATAGGGATCACTTAAGCAAGTTAAGGATATATACGACCTTCGCAATAAAATAAAGATACATTGTGTGTACTCATTGGAATAGCCTTATTGATATTTTACACAAGATATTAAATTGTTCGCACAAGATATTATGTTGTCCGCACAGGGTATATACGGAAATGAAAACTATACACTTTTAAACTGTCTCGCCTGACAAAACAAGTGGATATTTCAGTTAAAAATTACTGATTTAGGATCTGACTTATTATAAACATGAATCCTGTAACAATTTAGTGAAAATCTAGTGTTCAAAATAAAAGTTTTGGAGACAATGTACGTTTGTGCGTATCGGTAATAAATGAAAAGTAAGGAATAAAAAATAACATAACATCTAAAAATTATCGAGAAAAAATCTCAAACCCTGTTTTTTTTTTTTTTCAGCGAAATTATCAAAATAATGTTTCAAGCAAAAAATCGACCCAAAAGTGCATTCAACCGTTTTAGCATCTTCAGCTGTGTTAGCATTTTCAGCTGTGTATTTTGATTAAACAAAAACCGCAATCAGATATGCCATACTTTTCGCTCATTTCTGGTGGTTAAGTCCAATATTTAATGGGCGATTACTTTTCAACCATGTGAAAATTTTCATTCTGTAAACAATAATTAGCAACGTCAGATGATGGGTAATAATTTGTAAAAATGGGAATCACATTCGCGGCACAAAATGTTTGACTCAACCAAGATTTTGACCCTTGCCTTGAACCTGTAGTTTTACCCGTTAAATCCTAGCTATCGTTAAAAATTTTATTCGATTAATCAGACATGCCACTGATTATATATATTATTTAACTTGTATTCAAATTTCATTAAAATGTTTCGGCCCCCGCCCATCGGGGCTTGAAAAAAAATGGGCTGAATGATGCTTCAACGCAGAGCTGAAACCGACCCGCACACGAGTACTGGTAAATCGCTTACAGGATTTATGCCTTCCCGGGCAAAGCGGTGCGAGTCGGCCCGTCCATGTTTATAAACCCTATTGGTTTCATTGAGCGACAGGGCTTGAGATGCCATTTCATCTCAACGTCGGGTAAAAGTCCCACAAAATTGGAAGCAACGTCTCCAAAATGACTTTGACAGTGTTGACGGGAACATTTAACCTCAAATCAAACAAATAAAACAAATCGTTAAAATGTTTTGCCAGTGGCAATTTAAAAATGGGTGTATAGTTTGTATTTCCGGTGAGTATATTATGATGTCCCAACGAGATAAATCTTGTGCGCACAACATATCATCTTGTTCGCACAACATATTTAAAAAGAAATTGCATGTTCCTTCCCGGGTTCCGTAAACTAACCTTTGCACCGTATGATACATGAGCCGGCGCACGACAAGACCTACAATAAGACATGTGCGCCCAACGAAGACTCAGATCAGCCTGCGCATCCGCGCAGTCTGATCAGAGTCTTCGTTGTGCGCTCTAAGGATAGCTAAGGATCCAGCGCTCCTTCATGCAGCAAGGGAAGTCTCTGGTTAGACTGTACGGATGCGCAGGCTGATCTGAGTCTTCGATGGGCGCACATGTCTTATTGTAGGTTTTGTCAGGCGCTGGCTCATATGCTTTGGGGAGTCGTAGTCGGGGCTAAAAAACAACAAACAAAAATAAATCAAAGTGCAGGAAGCACTGCATCATGTCCCGCCACTACATTTCTTTGTTTGAGATGGGGTTTAACTTCCCCGTCAACACTATTTAGGTCATCTATTTAGGTCATTTTGGAAATGTTATTTCCAATTTTGTTGGACTTTTACCCGACACTGAAATGAAATGACATCTCAAGCCCTTTCACCCAATGAAACCAATAGGGTTTGTAAGCATGGAAGGTCCGACTCGCACTGCTTTGCCTGGGCAGGCTTAGATCATCTTAGTGGTTTACCAGTACTCGTGTGCGGTCGGATTCAGCTCATGCAGGCCGTTTATTTATTCAAGCCCGACGGGCGGGGGCCGCCGCGACTACATTAAGATAAAGCAAGCGCCGCAACACAGCCAAATAGGAATTCAAAGTGAAGGTGAATTTATCTTTCCCTAAATAAAGCTAACATGAATATATGACTGAGATGACTATTTTCAATGTTCAAAGGACCATAGCTCGAAAAGCAAGTATACCAGAATTATAGTTTGGGCTGGCTAATCGGAACTGAAAAGATAATAGATTATCAGTCCTGTCATTGCGATCGACAATCGATTAGTAATCGCTAAGGTTTTTGTCATGTCTGACTTTCTGTCTGAGCATGACTCTTACCAAATGTTGCACTTCACCATATGTATACTTGAACAAACCTGAGCAAACAGTGTAGACCCAGATGAGACGCCGCATAATGCGGCGTCTCATTAGGGTCTGCACTGTTTGCCACACATCCAGCTATTTTAAGAATGACTTTGGATAGAAAATTGTACCTATCAAGTAATCGATTAAAAGCAAATCACAAATGATAATTATTTTTGTGGAATTTATCGATCTATTAATCGAGTATACGATTAATCGTGTCAGCCTTAATTACAGTTCTAATTTTCTGCACATCCCCTCATGGTACTTAATACAGTGTAACCTCCATTAAACAGCCACCCTGGAACGACTCCAAAACTGGCTGTTTAAGGGACGTGGCTGTTCAACAGAGGTCGATGTCTGAGATGATGTATGGCTTTTTATCGACAGACAAAAAATAGTGATTATTAAAGACAGCTCAATATGGATGTACAAAAAAAAAAATAAATGATGTAGAGGTGTCATATGACACCTCTCCGTCATTTATGTTTCTATTCACGTGCTTATGTTTCTATTCACGTGCTTATATTTGGTCCCCGCCCATAGGGGCTTGAAGAAATATATGGGCTGCACGATGCTTCCACGCAGAGCTGAATCCGGCCTGCACACTAGTACTGGTAAACCGCTTAGAGGATCTAAGCCTGTCCAGGAACCGCGGTGCGAGGCGGACCGTCCATGCTAATAAACCCTATTGGTTTCATTGGGCGACAGGGCTTGAGATGTCATTTCATCTCAATGTCGGGTAAAAGTCCCACAAAATTGGAAGCAACGTCTCCAAAATGACCTTTACAGTGTTGACGGGGACGTTAAACCTCAAATCAAACAAACAAACGTGCTTATATTGTATTTATGCATACATCTCGGTGGTAGTTTTGTAAAATAACAAATTTTGAAATATATAAATAAACTAAAGAAAGTGCCCAGTGGGTCACGTATACCCCCGGCCAGTGCCATCCCCTTTTAGTGGAAATGACAATTTGTCTGTAGCATTGAACCTTTCCATATAAACTTTCCATTTAGTCCACTAAGAATAAATATTGCATTTCAACAACAAGGAGTATAATGAAAACAGTTAACACAAAACTTGGAGGTAATCAAAATGCCAAAGTCTTAATTATTGACCCCTAGCCCCACCCAGGGGCTTGACCCAGGAGCTTAGATATTCCATATGAAAGTTAATACTATAGCTATATTCTGTACCAAATATGAAGAGAATGTAACATGAGGTTACAGAGATACGAGCAATCAAAAAGGTTTAACACAAAACTTTGACATAAAAGTTGACAAATGGACGGACAGCCCACCTAGGGGCTTAGATATTCCATACGAACGGTAATGCTATAGAGATATCCTTTACCAAATATGAAGAGAATCTAAGATGTGGTTACAGATATACATGTATGAGTAATCAAAAAGGTTTAACCCAAAACTCAAAGTTGACAAACGGGCGGACAGCTCACCCAGGGGCTTGATCCAGGGGCTTAGATATTCTATATGAAAGGTAGTGCTATAGAGATATCCTTTACCAAATATGAAGAGAATCTAACACGTGGTTACAGAGATATCCGCAATGAAAAAGGTTTAACACAAAAATTTGACGTAAAAGTAGATGAACAGACAGACGGACAGACAGACAGCCCACCCAGGGGCTTGACACAGAGGCTTAGCTATTTCAAATGAAAGGTAATGCTATAGAGCTATCCTTTACCGAACATGAAGAGAATCTAACATGTGGTTACAGAGATACCAGCAATGAAAAAGGTTTAACACAAAACTTTGACGTAAAAGTAGATGAACAGACAGACGGACAGACAGACAGCCCACCAGGGGGCTTGGCCCAAGGGCTTAGATATTTCATTGAAAGGTAATGCTATTGAGATATCCTTTACCAAATATGAAGATAATCTAAGGTGTGGTTACTAAGATATCATCAATGAAAAAGGTTTAACACAAAACTTTGACGTAAAAGTAGATGAACAGACGGACGGACAGACAGACAGCCCACTCAGGGGCTTGACCCAGGGGCTTTGCTATTCCATATGAAAGGTAATGCTATAGAGATATAATTTAACATGTGGTTACAGAGATATGAGCTATCAAAAAGGTTTAACGCAAAACTTTGACGTAAAGGTTGACGAACGGCGGGACAGACGGAAGTACGAACGAACGAACGAACGAACTAACGAACGAACCAACGAACGGACGGAAAGATGAAAACTATATACCCCCTGACATACTTCGTATGCCGGGGGTATAATAAACCAGAAGAAATTCTAATTTTTACATCCGATTTTTTGCTTTTGAGTTAACTCTGGCTGTTTAATAGAGGGAGTTCAGATTTAGTTAAGTGGTTGCTGGCTGGAGGAGAGAGGTGGCTGCTGAGCAGAGGTTGAATATAAAGTAAAATGCTATGGGATGAATTATTGTGGCTGCTGGCGAGAGGTGACTGCTAAACAGAGGTGACCATCAGTGTATTTGTGTGAAGTTTACGGAAACTATCTCCTAGTTGCAGAGTAGATACAAGTACATGTATGTCTATCACGATCCGTTTAAGCCGCCGCCCATCGTGGCTTGAGGAAATAGATGGGCTTCATGATGCTTCCATGTAGAGCTGAAACCGACCCGCACAGGAGTACTGGTAAACCGCTTAGTGATCTAAGCCTGCCCAGGCAATACGGTCCATGCTTATAAACCCGATTGGTTTCATTGGGCGGCTGGGCTCGAGGTGTCATTTCATCACAATGTCGGGTAAAATACCCACAAAATTGGAAGCAACGTCTCCAAAATGATCTTCACAGTGTTGACGGGGACGTTTAACTTCAAATCAATCAATTTGATACAAACAAACAAAATCACGATTCGTTCATGTGAAACGGTGCTGACAAGCCATTTATGGTCCGAAACTGATAGTTTTGGGGAGCCTGTGACCTTGTAAATTAGGTCAAGATCACCAAAAGAAACCAAATATTTGGTAGTTTGGAATGACATATTGTACAAAATTTGACCAAATGTCATCTATTCATTCAAGAGATAGGGTGCAGACGAGACCAAATTGATAGTTGTCGGGGCCTGTGTCATTGGAAATAAGGTCAAGGTCACCAAAATCAAATCAAATTTCTGGTCACTTACAATGATATATTGAACCACGTTTGACCAAATTTTATTGATAGGGTGCAGTCATTTGTCTATATATAGACAAATGAATTAGCGCACAAAAATCGGTCGCACCGCAACCGGGACTCGAACCACGGATCTCCTGCATTCCGGGCAGACGTGCTAACCATTACACCACCGCGGCCTTCCGACATTGTACGCCAATTTTAACATTTATAAACCTTTAACGTCATTAGCGCTATTTAGAGACCTTTCATTTACCGCCATAGGCGACCCTATCATTTTCGGTTCTTTTTTTAACCTACGGACGGCGGCCATTTTATTCTATTTATTTATTTATTTATTAGATTTACAAATGTTCTACTGTATCGGAGTAAGTATATGAAAATCAAAGTAAAGCACGATACAGGCAATTAAATAGACAAATGAATTAGCGCACAAAAATCGGTCGCACCGCAACCGGGACTCGAACCACGGAATGCAGGAGATCCGTGGTTCGAGTCCCGGTTGCGGTGCGACCGATTTTTGTGCGCTAATTCATTTGTCTATTTAATTGCCTGTATCGTGCTTTACTTTGATTTTCATATACTTACTCCGATACAGTAGAACATTTGTAAATCTAATAAATAAATAGAATAAAATGGCCGCCGTCCGTAGGTTAAAAAAAGAACCGAAAATGATAGGGTCGCCTATGGCGGTAAATGAAAGGTCTCTAAATAGCGCTAATGACGTTAAAGGTTTATAAATGTTAAAATTGGCGTACAATGTCGGAAGGCCGCGGTGGTGTAATGGTTAGCACGTCTGCCCGGAATGCAGGAGATCCGTGGTTCGAGTCCCGGTTGCGGTGCGACCGATTTTTGTGCGCTAATTCATTTGTCTATTTAAGTGCCTGTATCGTGCTTTACTTTGATTTTCATATACTTACTCCGATACAGTAGAACATTTGTAAATCTAATAAATAAATAGAATAAAATGGCCGCCGTCCGTAGGTTAAAAAAAGAACCGAAAATGATAGGGTCGCCTATGGCGGTAAATGAAAGGTCTCTAAATAGCGCTAATGATGTTAAAGGTTTATAAATGTTAAAATTGGCGTACAATGTCGGAAGGCCGCGGTGGTGTAATGGTTAGCACGTCTGCCCGGAATGCAGGAGATCCGTGGTTCGAGTCCCGGTTGCGGTGCGACCGATTTTTGTGCGCTAATTCATTTGTCTATTTAATTGCCTGTATCGTGCTTTACTTTGATTTTCATATATATATATATATATATATATATATATATATCAAGGTCATCAAAAGACAGGGCGTGTTTTCCCCTGTGGTAACGGTATAACCATGCCCGTACAGTCAGAATCTATTTATAGGTTCAGGAGATATAGTGCTTCAAATTGGGTAGGCTTAGATCCTCTAAGCGGTTTACCAATACTCGTGTGCGGGTCGGTTTCAGCTCTTCGTGGAAGCATCATGCAGCCCATCTATTTCTTCAAGCCCCGATGGGCGGGGTAAACCATTAGAGTTCGAGCACCTGAAGTTGTACTTAGTGCTCACCTTGAAGTATAAGGGCCTTATACCATTGTCTCTAAGCTACGGAACCCTGGAAGTACGGAATCCGGGAAGGGACATATTTTTTTTTAATATGTTGTGCGAACAAGATATTAAGTTGTGCGAACAGGATATTATCTTGTGTGGACAAGATATTATCTTGTGAGGACAAGATATTAAGTTGTGCGAACAAGATAATATCTTGTACGGACAAGATATTATCTTGTGCGCACAAGATATGATCTTGTCCGCACAAGACCTATGTTGTGCGGTCAAGATATTATCTTGCGCGGACAAGATAATATCTTGTTCGCACAACTTAATATCTTGTGCGCACAAGATAATATGTTGTGCGAACAAGATATAAGATAATATCTTGTCCGCAGTAGATAATATGTTGTCCGAACAGGATAATATCTTGGCCGCTCATTTTTTATTTTTATTATGTTGTGCGAACAAGATAATATCTTGAGCTGATTTTTTTTTCTTTTTTTTTTTTTTTTTATTCTTTTAACTTTACATAGTTCTTAAAGATTTTTATTTATTTATTTGCCCGTTTTTTTAACATTTAATCATTTTGTGCATAAAGTATATACTACAAAATTGAACACATTTTTCTCAAAAATGCCAGACAGAAAAGTGGATATGTAAGCGGCATTTTGATCGGACAACTGGAAAATACGAAATAGCGGTCCACTTGCAATTTACGAGTATACCTGCATTTTACGTGTTCACTCCTAATTTTACAGGTATAATCGCATTTTAAGATACGGGTACACCCGTAAATTTAGGGGTGTACCCGCAATTATAGGGGTGTACTCGTAAAATTCAGGTATACTTGTAAAATGCAGGCAGACCGCTAAATGGGGGTGTACTTGCAAATTTAAATCTTGACCTGTTCATGAAAAATATCTCTGAAACTTCACTATGTAGTTGTGGTAGCATCGAGGACTCGCAGCATTATTTTTTTCATTGCGTGCACTATCAAACTCAACGCACAGCCTTAATGAATGATATATCTACAATCCAAACACCTTCTTTAAACCTACTGCTGTATGGAAATTCAAACCTCTCTGTAGACATAAACAATGTCATTTTTGACAAAGTACACAAATTCATACTGGCCACTAAACGCGTTTAACCTCAGGTAAATACATGTTGCAAGTATAACTTGTCCTGAACTATATATGCATTACCTTCCTGTGGATATAAGCTTAGTCGTCCCTCTTCCAGAAAGCCATTTTCATATACATGTATATTATTATACACTGTTTGGTTCTTATTGCTTATTTGTTTCATTTGATTTATTTATTTATTTATTTATTTATTTATTTATTTATTTATTTATTTATTTATTTATTGTAATGACATAGTTTTGTAACATCACTTTATTACATGAAATATCTATCACAACATATAATTAGAGCTGTCAGACAATCTGCCATCAAGTAAACAATGCTAACAGTGTAGAGGAGAAGAACCCTATAAATAATTTACGCATCCGTTCTAATCCAATATTGCTTGTATGTCAAATTTGTGACCATGTTATTTGATGAATTTTGTAATAAATATGTTTAAACCAAATTTACGGGTACACCCGCATTTAAAATAGGAGTGTACCTGCAAGTTTACGGGTGTACCTGTATATCTAAAATGCAGGAAGACCGCTAACTGTCAGTCCCCGCCCATCGGGGCTTGAAGAAATAGATGGGCTGCACGATGCTTCCACGCAGAGCTGAAACCGACCGCACACAAGTACTGGTAAACTGCTTAGAGGATCTAAGCCTGCCCAGGCAAAGCGGTACGAGTCGGTCCGTCCATATTAATAAACCCTATTTGTTTCATTGGACGACAGGGCTTGAGATGTCATTTCATCTCAATGTCGGGTAAACGTTCCCACAAAACTTGAAGCAACGTCTAAAAAATGACCTATACAGTGTTGTCGGGGACGTTAAACCTCAAATCAAACCAAACCACCTAGGTCACCGATTTACGACTTTCACCTGGGCATGTCGGTTAAATAGGTCACCCGATGCCTCTCATAACGATGATAAATGCCTACTATAGATCTTATTAATAATCATCGGACGCTTAAATGATTTAATTTACATAAGAATGTCGATCTATCGCGTAAATAATGTATAGAATTACATATTTAACTTGTCCCGAACTAGGACAGAGGTCAAATCTTAAAATGAATCCGTAAGTTTTTTGTCCTGAAATAGGTCCGTTTTGCAAAGCAACTTTTTCAGTTGCCAGATTTGACCCCCCCCCCCCCCCCCCCCCACACACACACACACATCATGAAAACATGTCTATATAATGCTGACCCCCTTGAACCCCACTTTTATACCGTAAAACTGGGTATTACTGGGGTAAACCTTATTTTTCTTATTTCTGCTCTGAAATATATAGATTGTGGGTGAGATGTTCATCTGCTTTTTTAAACAAAGCATTGAAAGAGAACAAAAGCCTATATGTGACATTGTGATTTGTATAAATGGTCTTTTAATTTTTGTATTTCTAACTTTTGAATTAAGCGTTTTGAATTTTGCGTTCTGTATTTTGAGTTCTTGCTTTTTGGGTACTTTGTTATTTGTACTTTATACCGTGATTTCCGTTGTAAAAGGCACGATAATCAGCGAATCAGTATTACAATAGAGAAGAGCGCGATAATCAGAGAAGCACTGTTACAATGGAGAAGAGCACGCTAATCAGAGAAGCACTATTTCAATGGAGAAGAGCACGATAATCAGAGAAGCACTATTACAATGGAGAAGAGCACGATAATCAGTGAAGCACTATTACAATGGAGAAGAGCGCGATAATCAGAGAAGCACTATTACAATGGAGAAGAGCGCGATAATCAGAGAAACACTACTAGTATAAACATATTTTATTGCAACTATTACATATAATGTGTGCAATGGGGCTTGGTCACAAACACTATTACAATAGAGAAGAGCCCGATCATCAAAGAAGCACTATTACAATGGAGAAGAGCGCGAAAATCAGAGAAACACTATTACAATAGAGAAGAGCGTGATAATCAGAGAAGCGCTATACAATGGAGAAGAGCGCGATAATCAGAGAAGCACTATCACGATGGAGAACAGCGTGATTATCAGAGAATCACTATCACGATGGAGAACAACGTGATTGTCAGAGAATCACTATCGCAGTGGAGAAGAAAAAGAAATCCTGTACCCTGCAAGCCTTCGTAAAGAAGCTGGCTTCCTGATGTGACACGTAGCCTCCGGGGGGTCATGGAGTCGCACAAAGCCTCCTGGACTCCTTTTTTCTGTCCATCTCCATAGATTGATAAGATCTAGAGGGTTAACATGAAATTTGTCATAGTCACAAGAGAGTTAAACATAGGTCAATATCACCAGGTCAAAGTGCCTTCTAGGTCGCGATGTCCTTGAAATGCCCCATGCAAAAGTTTGATGGCGGTCTCATAGATGATTAGATTATGCGGGTGGACGTTAATTCTGTAAAAGACACTGATATGTGTTCAAGGTCATTTAGTCAAGATGCGTGCTAGGTCGAGGTGTCCCGGAGATGTTTCATGCAAGGTTTGATGGATGTAGGCCTAAAAGGTGATGAGATTGCGAGCGTCGACACAAAATCTGTCACTGGAGAGCAAAATATAGGTCAAGGTCACTAGGTCAAGATGCATGCTAGGTTTGGATGTCATGGAGACATTCTTCATGCAAGGTTTGATGGATGTAGGCCTCATAAGTGAGGAGATTGTGAGGGTCAATATAAAAATCTGTCAAAGTCACTGGAATGCGAAATATATGTCAAGGTTACCGGGTCAAGGTGTGTGCTAAGTTGGGATGTCGTGGATATGCTTCACGCAAAATTTGATGGATATCACCTCATAGGTGACGAGATTGCGAATGTCTACGTAAAAAGTGCCAAAGAGACTGGAGCCCGCAATATATATGCGTGCTAGGTTGGGATATCGTTGAGATGCTTCATGCCAATTGGCCATTTTGTGGGAAAGTAACAGTCCTTTTGGCTTTCCGCTATGATGTTTCCATCAGGATCAGGATCAAATAGTCTCCAATGGGTGTTCCATAACTTAGGCACATATTAATACATACATGTAGTAAAAAGAAGATATACTATACTGGTAAATTTGTCAAATAAGCTTTACGCCAAAGAAATTCAGTTCGGTCAAATAGCATATTTCAATGGAGAAGAGCGCGAAAATCAGAGAAACACTATTACAATAGAGAAGAGCGCGATAATCAGAGAAGCGCTATTACAATGGAGAAGAGCGCGATAATCAGAGAAGCACTATCACGATGGAGAACAGCGTGATTATCAAAGAATCACTATCACGATGGAGAACAGCATGATTATCAGAGAATCACTATCGCAGTGGAGAAGAAAAAGATAGAGGAGAAAAAATGAAAACGGATGAATGTGAGTACCAGTATTTCCGATTATTTATGCGGTTTTAGCTCTTTTTATTCACCCGACATAATGTCTGCCAACAGAGAATGACCATGCGTGCTGTTTTAACCCTTGACACTGTGCTGCAGAAATTCTGTACCCTGCAAGCCTTTGTAAAGAAGCTGACTTCCTGATGTGACACGTAGCCTCCTTTGGATCATGGAGTCGCACAAAGCCTCCTGGACTCCTTTTTTCTGTCCATCTCCATAGGTTGATAAGATCTAGAGGGTTAACATGAAATTTGTCAAAGTCACAAGAGCGTTAAACATAGGCCAATATCACCAGGTCAAAGTGCCTTGTAGGTCGCGATGTCCTTGAAATGCTTCATGCAAAGGTTTGATGGCGGTCTCATAGGTGATTAGATTACGCGGGTGGACGATAATTCTGTAAAAGACATTGATATGTGTTCAAGGTCATTGTGTCAAGATGCGTGCTAGGTCGAGGTGTCCTGGAGATGTTTCATGCAAAGTTTGATGGATGTAGGCCTAAAAGGTGATGAGATTGCGAGCGGCGACACAAAATCTGTCAAAGTCACTGGAGAGCAAAATATAGGTCAAGGTCACTAGGTCAAGATGCATGCTAGGTTTGGATGTCATGGAGACATTCTTCATGCAAGGTTTGATGGATGTAGGCCTCATAAGTGAGGATATAGTGAGGGTCAATGAAAAATCTGTCAAAATGACTGGATTGCGAAATATAGGTCAGGGTTACCAGGTCAAGGTGTGTGCTAGGTTGGGATGTCGTGGATATGCTTCACGCAAAATTTGATGGATGTCATCTCATAGGTGACGAGAATGCGAAAGTCTGCGTAAAATCCGCCAAAGACACTGGGGCAGGCAAAATATATATGAGTGCTAGTTTGGGATATCGTGGAGATGCTTCATGCCAATTGGCCATTTTGTGGGAAAGTAACAGTCCTTTTGGCTTTCCGCTATGATGTTTCCATTAGGATCATGGTCAAATAGTCTCCAATGGGTGTTCCATAACTTAGGCACACATTAATACATACTTGTAGTAAAAAGAAGATATACTATACTGGTAAATTTGAGCTTGGTTCACAAAGGCCAGTTTACTGCCCTGTAAATTCCTATGTGAGCAACCTGTTCAATACAAAATGATTTTCTAATTTTTGTAAACTATGACCTCTTGTGTCTCCGACAATGTAGGAAATAATCATCAAAACTGCCAATATCTGAATGAAAATTAT
The DNA here is from genome assembly GCA_963580285.1 of Lucinisca nassula. Lineage (NCBI taxonomy): Eukaryota > Metazoa > Mollusca > Bivalvia > Lucinida > Lucinidae > Lucinisca > Lucinisca nassula. The sequence continues at coordinate 88,645,572 of OY757025.1, read as the reverse complement.
GTAAAAATAGACACAGTCTACACCAAAATCAAACATTTTCTCCATATTTATCATAAAGAAATCAAGAAAAAAATATGAAGACACACATGCGACACAAAGATTTTTGGTCGAAAGCTCCGAAAGTACATGAAAAACATTTGATTAAATTTCCAAGGTGTCGAAGATGTGCATTCATTGTTAAATTAAAGGAAATGTACCCTGTCCCCCTACCTAATTTGTACGAGGACTCGAGCTGTCTTTACTGCCAAAAAGCCGAAATTTAGAAGAAAAAAATTAAATCAAGATCAAGGCAAAGATAATGAGACCCTTTAGAAGGATTTGCTTATGAAGTTTTATTTCTAACGCTATTGTCTGTCCAAAAAATCACGGTATTTTGGCAAGAACGCCGTCAACCAAACAAGGGACATTACTCTTACTGCAAGTCGCTGTGCGTCATTGGTGACGGATAAGAGACTTGATTCCGTGGTACAAGTTCAAAATAGGCTTGCTTGACAACAGTGCCATTTACCTTGCATATGTTTAGAGTTTACAGACCCTTGACATTCATACAGAGTACAGTGACAGACGATTTGATTCATTTAATACTATGACAGCTACGTCACGTCTATATGAATATTAACCTAGTATTAGATGATGACGTCATCAATCATAATGGCCTAATGGTTACATACTTCGTTTAGCATCTAAAAGGCCCTCGGTTCGATCCCTACTGCCGACATGTTTTTTTTTCTTTCCTTCTTTTTTTCAACTTCTGTTATGCTTTGAAAAACACTTTTTATGCTTGGACCATTGTCTTCATTTTCCACAGTTGATTTTTTTAATTATAGCCATGCTACTAAATTGGCGAGTTTTATGAATGTATTATGTTTCTCAAAGGAAAAAATAAAACAACAAAAACATCGGCCTCATCAGCATGAGAACAATGCTTTTAAGATGTTTTTTAACTAATCTACTGCAAGAAAACTTATGCTATTGTCGTCATCATTGCCCCCGTCTATCGGGTGCTTCAACGTAGAGCTTAAACGAGCGCACAGAAGTACAGGTAACTGCCTGCCCAGGCAAGGTGGTGCTAGTTGGACCATCCATGCATATAAACCCATTGGTTTCATTGGGCAGCAGGGCTTGGGTTGTCATTGCATCTCATTGTCGTGTAAAAGTCTTACAAAGTTAGGAGCAACGTCTCCAAAATGCCATAAATGGTGTTGATGTGGACGTTAAACCACAATTCAAATGTTTCGCCATCATCAGCAGGTTCATCAAGATAATAATAATAATTATAATAATAATAATAATAATAATTGATCTTATTTATAGAGGGTAACACATTTAGTAAACTAGTACTAATCTTCCATGCGGCCCTCTTTTCCTGGGTAGAAACCATTACTTAGCAATGTGGATAAAGTCTCTTGCTCAAGGAAACAACATTTGCCGCTCATGGGGTTCGAACCCGGTACCTTTCGATCACGAGTCTGATACTTTACTACTGCACCAGAGCGCTCCACGAAGCTGTCCTCTGCCTGCACCTCCCCCCCCCCCCCCCCCACTTGCTGAATCTGAGTTTTAACATATGCATGCCAAATGGGTGTTGCATATTCAAGTTGATGGCGAACCAGTGTTTTATATGCAACATCCTTTGTCTGCCTAGGTGCAAAGGCAAAGTTACGTCTAAGAAATGCCAAAGTCCTAGTTGCTTTCGATGTTATCTCTGAAATGTGTTGACCTAAATCAGGATCGTCAGTGATGGTGATACCCAGATGTTTAATGGCTCAATTTTTTGTTTTGTATAATGTATAATCAAACTTAATTTGCTTGTCCGGAGGATGTCGTGACACCCTCATTGAATGGTATTGGGCCACATTGAACTTCATCTGCCAATCAGCCTCACACTGTGCTGGTCGATCCAGGCCATCTTGTAAAATAAGACAGTCAGAAGGAGAATATGTGTTCCTTTACAGGACACAACCATCAGCCAACAAATGGACAGATGACCTAATATTATCAAGGAGAACATTAATGAATACCAACAAAGAACCGGCCCAAGGACTTAACCTTTGGGGACACCAGATAAAACTGGGACTGAATCAGAAGTACAACTTATTGTGAGCGTCCGAAACCCACCTATGCTCACCAGAGTTCAGGTGGGTACTGCTCACTGGAAGCCATCTGTTTAATCAAGCAGAGGCAGACCCCAGCCAAGGACGCTTCGGATGAACTTTGAACCCATTCGACCCAGTGATTTCAGAGATGTTTTTTGAACGTGTGACGACATATGATAATGGACAAATGCCCATCCTATAAGTTCCCCTAGCAACCTTCGGCTCTGGTCAGATAAAAAACAACAATAACCAAACCTGTAATGGCTAATATGATCAATATTTCTATAGTCTCAGATTCATGTAGCATATGGTTGGTTTAAACAGTATTTATTTGTCAAGAATAATGTACATGCACATTCAATTACAACAGCAACTAACAGGATCTGACAGTAAGCTTTTGCTTATATCAAAGTCATCTGTGATTCATGGAGGTATCTACAAAAATATCAATGATGGTTGCTGAGGAGCCCAATGTTATAAAGCGTAGAACATTCTATGGTTTCCGTAGATATGCTTATTTATTTATTTATTTATTTATTTATTTACGTATTTATTTCCGTTTCTTTGGCAGCCAATAAAAAGGAGCAGCAGCCTAAAATCATATGACAAATAGAACATGGCTTAAGGAACATTTCTATGAAAGTTTTGCCACAGTATCTGCAATGACTTGGTAGTTAATACCGTTTTTCATTTTTTCTAACTCTAAGTTGCCATAGCAACCAAACTAATGCATCAAATGTCATAAAAATACATAATCTTTCAATCCCCCAGTCCAAGGATTTTACAGATGAAATTTGGGCCCGATCGGCCCAGTGGATTCAGCGGAAATGTGATTAGAAAGTGTTGACGGGAGACAGACGACGACAGACAATTGCCTATCCTCCTATATACGTCCAAGAGCCTTTGGTTCTGGTGAGCTTAAAATACTTTTACTGGAAGAAAAAGGTATATAATAAACACATTATAACTCTGTCAACTTGATCTGCCGTTCATTATTGCATGTCGTGATCTTTCATTCAGAAACAGTCACATTTGTGATACAGTGCAGCAGATCAAGTTATGTTATAATAATGTGTATTTAATAAACCTGTAAACCCGTTCGTTACCACGACAACATAAATTTTAAAAATATGTTGTTCCATATAAATTGTTGCAGGACCTGGAATGCATCTATCTAGTAATTACAAATATTTGTGTTACCTTTGTATGTTTTCTGACCACACACGGGATAAAATTTAATCAAAAATGAAGATTTCACCTGATGTTCTTTTGTTGCTATAGTAACCATACTACATAAGCTTGGAACTTATTGTTGCCGTTTTTTAAGATACCACGTCATATACTGTTAACACAAAAGTTTTTAACAATTTTTGAAACAGGGCCATTTTTGGCCTTTCGTGAACCAAGCCCTTTGTCAAATAAGCTTTAAGCCAAACAAATTCAGTTCGGTCAAATAGCATATTTCAATGGAGAAGAGCACGATAATCGGAGAAGCACTATTACAATGGAGAAGGGCACGATAATCAGCGAAGCACTCTTACAACAATGGAGAAGAGCGCGATAATCAGAGAAGCACTTTTACAATGGAGAAGAGCGCGATAATCAGAGAACCACTACTAGTATAAACATATTTTATTACAACTATTACATATAATGTGTGCAATGGGGTTGGGTCACAAACACTATTACAAAAGAGAAGAGCGCGATCATCAGAGAAGCACTATTACAATGGAGAAGAGCGCGAAAATCAGAGAAACACTATTACAATAGAGAATAGCGCGATAATCAGAGAAGCACTATAACAATAGAGAAGAGCGCGATAATCAGAGAAGCACTATCACGATGGAGAACAGCGTGATTATCAGGGAATCACTATCACGATGGAGAACAGCATGATTGTCAGAGAATCACTATCGCAGTGGAGAAGAAAAAGATAGAGGAGAAAAAAAAATAAAACTGATGAATGTGAGAACCAGTATTTCCGATTATTTATGCGGTTTTAGCTCTTTTTATTCACCCGACATAATGTCTGTCAACAGAGAATGACCATTCGTGCTGTTTTAACCCTTGACACTGTGCTACTGAAATTCTGTACCCTGCAAGCCTTTGTAAAGAAGCTGACTTCCTGATGTGACACGTAGCCTCCTGTGGATCATGGGGTCGCACAAAGCCTCCTGGACTCCTTTTTTCTGTCCATCTCCATAGGTTGATAAGATCTAGAGGGTTAACATGAAATTTGTCAAAGTCACAAGAGCGTTAAACTTAGGTCAATATCACCAGGTCAAAGTGCCTTGTAGGTCGCGATGTCCTTGAAATCTTCATGCAAAGGTTTGATGGCGGTCTCATAGGTGATTAGATTACGCCGGTGGACGTTAATTCTGTAAAAGACACTGATATGTGTTCAAAGTCATTGTGTCAAGATGCGTGCTAGGTCGAGGTGTCCTGGAGATGTTTCATGCAAGGTTTGATGGATGTAGGCCTAAAAGGTTATGAGATTGCGAGCGTCGACACAAAATCTGTCAAAGTCACTGGAGAGCAAAATATAGGTCAAGGTCACTAGGTCAAGATGCATGCTAGGTTTGGATGTCATGGAGACATTCTTCATGCAAGGTTTGATGGATGTAGGCCTCATAAGTGAGGAGATTGTGAGGGTCAATGTAAAATCTGTCAAAGTCATTGGATTGCGAAATATAGGTCAGGGTTACCGGGTCAAGGTGTGTGCTAGGTTGGGATGTCGTGGATATGCTTCACGCAAAATCTGATGGATGTCACCTCATAGGTGACGAGAATGCGAAAGTCTGCGTAAAAACTGCCAAAGACACTGGAGCAGGCAAAATATATATGAGTGCTAGGTTGGGATATCGTGGTGATGCTTCATGCCAATTGGCCATTTTGTGGGAAAGTAACAGTCCTTTTGGCTTTCCGCTATGATGTTTCCATTAGGATCATGGTCAAATAGTCTCCAATGGGTGTTCCATAACTTGGGCACATATTAATACATACATGTAGTAAAAAGAAGATATACTATACTGGTAAATTTGTCGAATAAGCTTTACGCCAAACAAATTCAGTTCGGTCAAATAGCATAGAAAGTAGAAGTAAAACAAAGATCAGGAATTGATACAATTAACTTACTCCATCCATAAAAGACACCAAAGGGAAAGAAATACAAACATTAAGCGACCAGACCATAATGGAAACCTAAACAAAGGAAGGCCATATGGACAGTTACTTTCCCACAAAATGGCCATATGGCCATCCAAAATTAAAAGACACAAGTGATACACACAGTAAGTAACAAACAACAACATAAATAAATCGCCACGGAAGAGCCGCCTTGGAACGGTCAGTGGAAGATTTCCACTTGGGGGCTTAAATCGATTTTACGTGGCCACAATCCTCGCCCTTACTTCCGTCGCGATTTAGATAAATAATTTGTTCAGTCCGCATGAAGGCCTCCTAACTCATCAGTGCAACATCTCCGTGAACACAGAAATCAAAGAACCACAGAGGTGAGACAACGGTGAGGACTCGACAGCAAGAAACCACTGAAATGCTGGAGCAAAAGAAAACCAACAGTTAGACTCCGATGAGCCCGACCAGAGACAGAGCATCAGGCACCAACCAACATTATCTCTTTAATTTTCAATAAGCCTTTACGTTGGAGCCGTCATAGAATCTGAGGCCTGACCCACCGGCGTGCAATTAAAGAGGGAAGCAAAGTTGCCAACCGTGATTGGGTTAACTACCATGCATGCAGTCTGTCGTATAATGAGGCTATTTGACAGGTCGCGGCCAAAATACCGGGCCCGGCCAAATAGCCACTGCTCATAAATATGCCTGAGGTTGGGTCAAGAACAATAATCCCGGTGCCATTCAAGATGTATTTTCATGAGACTTCAAAAAATAAAAAGCAAAATGAGATGACATGCATAACACAGGTGACGCAACTCTGATTTGCCTACTTCAGAATGTTTTTTCTTTGTTGATTCTAAACAATGTTTGGTATTATTTCTTATTTTGCGGACATCAAAATTGTAATCATAAAGCAAGTTTGTGTGAAAACATTTTTTGTCGAACCTGCTCATAGCAAGGAGCGACATAGGCGTCCAATTGTCCATCCATTCGTGTGTTCGTGCGTCTGTCAACGCTTTACGCTGACCCTCGCAATCTCGTCACCTATGAGACATACATCCATCAAAATAGAAGTGAAGGCAATGGTCAGGAATCGATACAATTAACCCACATCTCCAATCAGCGATACCAAAGGGAAAGAAACACAGACATGAAATTACTAGATCCCAATGGAATCATCATAGTAGAAAGTCAAAATGACGTTCACTTTCCCACAAAATGGCCAATTGGCATGAAGCATCTCCACGATATCCCAACCTAGCACTCATATATATTTTGCCTGCTCCAGTGTCTTTGGCAGTTTTTACGCAGACTTTCGCATTCTCTTCACCCATGAGGTGACATCCATCAAAATTTGCGTGAAATATCTCCACGACATCCCAACCTAGAACGCACCTTGACCCGGTAAACTTGACCTATATTTCGCAATCCAGTGACTTTGACAGATTTACATTGACCATCACAATCTCGTCACATATGAGGCCTACATCCATCAAACCTTGCATGAAGTATCGCCATGACATCCCAACCTAGCATGCATCTTGATCCAGTGACCTTGACCAATATTATGCTCTCCAGTGAATTTGACAGATATTATGTCGACGCTCGCAATCACAACACCTTTGAGGCCTGTATCCATCAAACCTTGCATGAAACATCTCCAGGACATCCCTACCTAGTACGCACCTTGGCCTTATTACCTTTAACTTTATTTCACACTTCAGTGACATTGACAGAATTAACGTCGACTCGCGTAATCTCATCACCTATGAGGACTACATCCATCAAGCCCTTGCTTGAAAAATTCAAAGGACATCGCGACCTAGCAGGCACCTTGACCTGGACCTGTATTTTATGCTCCTGTGACTTTGACAGATTTTATGTTAACCCTCTATATCGTTTCAACCTCCTATTCGAGCTCCCTTTACTTTTGTTCCGACAGGTGCGATGCCGCCCTACGCGGAATTCTTGTTCATGTAAGTACTTGTTTCAGTGGCAGACCTGTATTTTAGCTCACCTGACCGAATGCCATGGTGAGCTTTTGTGACTGTAAGAAGTCCGCCGTCGTCGTTCGTTTTCCGTCATAGGCCGTGCGTCGTCCGTGCGTAAACTTTTCTTGTTAACACTCTAGAGACCACAATTTTAACCAGTCACATTAAATTTGGTCAGAATAATCATTACGACAATATCTCGATGAACTTCAAATATGGGTCACTTCGGGTCAAAAAGTAGGTCAGTAGGTCAAATCATAGGAAAACCTTGTGAACGTACTAGAAGCCACAGTTTTGGTCCGATTATCATCAACCTGGCTCAGAATGATCATCTTGACAATATCTTGGTTAAGTTCGAATATGGGTCATGTCGGGTCAGAAAGTAGGACAGTAGGTCAAATCATGGGAAAACCTTGTGAACACTCTAGACGTCATAATTTTGGTCCGATCATCATCAAACTTGGTCAGAATGATCATCTTGACAATATTCGGTCACGTTTGAATATGGGTCATGTACAGTCAAAAAGTAGGTCAGTGGGTCAAATCAATGAAAAACCTTGTGAACATACTAGAGGCCAAAGTTTGGGTCCGATCATCATCAATCTAGCTCAGAATGATCATCTTGACAATATCTTGAATATCCTTGACGAATATAGGTCATGTCGGGTCAAAAAGTAGGTCAGTAGGTAAAAGCATAGAAAAATCTTATGAACACACTAGAGGCCACAGTTTTGGTCGGATCATCATCTCTCTAGCTCAAAATGATTATCTTGACAATATTTCGATCAAGTTCGAATATGGGTCATGCCGGCCTTCTTGTTGTTATGTGAACGAGATTTTGGTTGTTTTGAAAGTGGGAATCTAAATCGGTAATTGAACTGAAAATGAGTGCAGGCATTGGTAAATTCGATGACTTTATTACCTTTGTGTCATTTTGTTCTGAGATATTGCATGTGAACTGATTTTTGCGTACAAAAAAGAAGTGAAGGCAATGCTCAGGAATCGATACAATCAACCCACAGCTCCCATCAGAGACACCAAATGGAAAGAAACACAAAATGAAACTACTAGACCCTAATGAAAACATCAATATCGGAAAGCCAAAAGGACAGTTACCTTCCCACAAAATGGCCAATTGGCTATCCAAAACAAAATATTATAAGCGATGCACACGCACATAGAGAAATCATAACAAAAATAACCGCGACAGAAGAACCGACCGGGAACGGTTAGTGAAACGAATTCCACTTGGGGGCTTAAATCGATTTTACGTCGCCACAATCCTCGCCCTTATTCCGTCGCGATTAAGAAAAATAATTTGTTCAGTCCGCATGAAGGCCTCCTAACTCATCAGTGCAACATCTCCGTCAACACAAATATCGAACAACCGCAGGGATGAAACAATGGTGACGACTCGACAGCAAGAAACCACTGAAATGCTGGAGCAAAAGACCAAGAGAAAGACTCCGATAGGCTCGATCAGAAACCTGATCACAGTTTTTATCGTAATTTGATTGGTTCAGTCATTTGAATTATATGATCTTTCAGACCTGTATTGTTTTGAGAATTGTCCGAGAGAAAAATGAAAATCTTCATTTATATTTCATCAGAAACAGGCATTGGTAAACTTGAAAAGTATGTGAAAAATTACATGTATGCTCTGTGTCAATTTTCTTTAAGATTTTACTCGTGAACTGATTTTGATGTGCAAGCTTGATAATTGCGAGTGTTCTTGTATTTGGATTGATTACGTTTTCGTATCCTTTATACAAACCTGTATCTTACTTGTATAATAGAAATTTAGCCGCTATAAGGTCGAAAATCTAAATCGGTCATTTTAAATGGAGTGGCGTTCTGGCCTGAGTAAACTTGATAACTGTTCGCGTGCAGAAATGGTCCGTTTGTCATAAGTTCAGTCCAGGAAGCAACGACAAGTTATAAAAACAAAACCATTAAGTTATAATATGCACGTTGTTTGCGTATTGTGATGGTCATTGATTGTGGTATTTGTAAAGCTAGAATTGGCGCACAATAGAAGTGGAACAGCCTGACACACATTTGTGCTCTTTTTTCGGTACGAGATCTCTTATACTATTTGTCATGTGAGTTTTCTTTGAGCAAATAGAATCATTAACTTATTGATTAATATGCACAGTACTGATCGTTGTAATAGATCTTGATTGTGGCTCTTGGTAAGCTGAGGGTGGTGCACAGACCTGGCACACATTCGTGTATCGATCAGGATTTGGAATGGGCCAAGAAAGAATGTACGAGTCTACTTGAACGCATTGCCCTGTGATGTGTTTGTGTTGAAATGGACCAACGAGGTGTAGCAACCAGTATTTAGACGCATTGCCATGCGATTTGTCTTATGTTAGAATCGTCCAATTAAGCGTTTCAGCCAGTTTTTGGACGCATCGTAATGTCATTTGTCTTACGTTGGAATGGGCCAAGAAAGAATGTACGAGTCTACTTGGACGCATTGCCCTGTGATGTGTTTGTGTTGAAATGGACCAACGAGGTTTAGCAAACAGTATTTAGACGCATTGCCATGTGATTGGTCTTATGTTAAAATGGTCCAATTAGGCGTTTCAGGCAGTTTTTGGACGTATCGTAATATTATTTGTCTTACGTTGGAATGCTCCAGTTAGGCATTTCAGGCAGTTTTTGGACGCATTGCTATGTGATTGTCTTGATAAACGGGGCCACGTTATTGCATCAGACGTGTTTTGCATGTTTTATTAAAAGTAGAAGTAAAACAAAGATCAGGAATTGATACAATTAACTTACTCCACCCATAAAAGACACCAAAGGGAAAGAAATACAAACATTAAGCGACCAGACCATAATGGAAACCTAAACAAAGGAAGGCCATAAGGACAGTTACTTTCCCACAAAATGGCCATATGGTTTCATAACCCTTATCTTGCTGTTCACGACAACCCCTTTCTTTGCAAACAGTTTAGATCCAGATCAGATGGCTTCTGAAGAAGCCATCTGATCAGGATCTACACTGTTTGGCGTTCAGTTTATGAATTTGTAGCAATAAATTACATCAAGTAATTTGATTGGATGATAGACAGAAATGGGTGTGGCTTAAATGAATATTCAGCAAGATAAGGGTTAACGTTAATTCCTTTGGTGTGTGTTACACGCGACAGTTATTGTGTTGTAGCGCTGTTTGTCCAATGAATTCGAGACGCCACTTGTTGTAGCGTCTGATCTGGGTCTGCTATGTTTGTCCCCTTAACAGGCTGCTAGACATATACTCAGAGTATGGGTTAATGGGGAATTTGGGGGGGGGCAATGTTACTTTGTTAAAAGCGACTTGTCTGCGTCCTAGGCAAGTGACCATAAAGAAAGCAAAGTGTCAGCTCAGACGCAAGTTCGATACCTGCCGGGTTCGGCAACATTCTTTCCAGGAGACTAATCGTGAAATCTGTTCCACGGTTGTTCTATCCCTTTCGCTGATTCAAGAAGGGCAATTGTTGGTTTCGGGTAAAAGACTGTGCACTGTGCTGTATTGACAATACCAAACCGAAGAAATTGCCTTAATCCCAGATCGTTTCATAAATGGTCTCATCGAGGCAATTTATTTGTATATAATGATAACGGAGTATAATGTATAAACCTCTTCAAATATTCCTATGGATTGATATTGACAATAACTAACCCAAGAAACTGTCGTTTGCAAGATCACTTCATAAATGGCCTCATCGATGCAATATATATTTAGAAAAATTTTAACAGAGTATTATGTTCAAACCTCTCTGAATATTCCGATTATTTTTGGCATTCGGATTGATATCGACAATACCTAACCCATGAGGCTGTTTATGCACGATTACTTTATGAATGGCCTCGCCGAGGCAAAATAATTTAAATAAATGAATACGGAGTATAACATCTAAACCCGGCTTTGATCATTTTCGGCATACAGGTTGATATTGACATTTTATAACCCGCAAAATTGCTTTATGCCCAATTCCTTTACAAACAGCCTCGCCTAGGCAAACTGTTTAAAAAATAATTTCGAAGTGTAACTTCTAATCTACTTGGAATATTTTGACAACTGTAAGAATGCAGCTAGAAATGTACAGATCTAACCAACGAGATTCCTGAATGCCCAATTTCTTTATTTTAGCCTCTGCAAGGTAAAAAATTCACCCACTGACACGGTCGTATAACTTTCAAACTGACGGGTATATTTTTATAATGTTTCGCATTCAGATGTAAATTGACAAGATCAAGCTAATGATTTTGTCTAATGCCAGATAGCTTTATAAACAGCCTCGCCGAGGCAAATTTTTAAGACTGACTACGGATGTATAACTTATAAACTGCTGGGGAAATTATGATAATTTTTTCACATGAACATAAACGTCATCAAGACGTAACCAAGGAGAATGTCTAATGCAAGATAAATAACCTCCCCAAGGTAACTTTACAAAAACTGATTATATAAAAAAAAGTTTAGAGCCGCCAAACAATTGCGCAAGCCGCAGTTATTGCACGAACTATAGCTCAGCAGAAATCTTCAAGTAAACTGTAGAACCGCATGGTTGCTATATTGCTAAAAAAAACATTGATTGTGGGTACTTGATAAAACTGCCTCGTCAAGGCGGTTCAATCAAGTCCCCGCAATCAATGTTTTGAGCAGAGATAAGAAAATATCACAATTTTGTATCTTAAAATTTCCATTTTTTTTTTTTTTTTTTTTTTGCCGAAAAATTGACAATGTATTTGTACAGGCGTGTTTTCGTGATGGTTGTTGCGGGGTCTACACTTTAGCGTGAGTTTATTTCAATATAGGTCTTGTTGCTTTAACACTAGAATAGCTTCAAACAGCCGTATGTTCATTGGATCTGTATGAGCCTGATTTAAAATACCAATCAGACGCTAAATTTGCCTAACGCAAATTATCAAAGCTACGCTCCATCAGCACTCTCAGACTGCTGTCTTTTTTGCTTAAATTTGCTGGTTGTTTTCAAATATCTCGCTAAAGCTCGCCCCTGTAAAATTGTCTAAGGCTCACCCATTATATTTTATTATTAAAGACACTAACCATGTAGTTACTATATCGGTCATATGAATATTCGTTTTATTTATTGTAAAATGTGTAATGCATTCGCTGTTTCTCCCACCTTAATACGCCTATCAGAGTTCACGAGATCCCGTACTTTGTTACACATTTCTTCATCGGTGGAATATGATGGGCATCCAGACCTGGTTTCGTCTTCTAAAGACGTTCTACCGCGTGTAAATTCCCCAACCCAGAATTTAACTTGTGCATACGATGGTGCAGAAGACCCATACACATTGGTTAACTCGCAATGTATTCCTGACTTGTTTTCCCTTTCAAATACAAGTAACGAATTACAGCAAGGTACTCAACTTTTGACGAAAATCTAGCTATTGCATCGCAAGCCATGTTTGGCGTTCAATATAAAGATGATCTTACATGAGTGTGCTTGTATTATTGAATTTATTAAATGGAAAAGGGATAAAATGCGAGGCTTGCCGAGCATTTTATCCCTTTTCCTCAACGAGTTTAATAAATTCAGTAATACATGAGCACGAATGCAAGATTCTATTTATCATATGACATTTAAAACGCATTTCATTCACGATTGTTTTACAAAAAATATGAATATTCCGCCATTAGTAAGCGCGACGTCGTTAAGGACGTCGTACATGTAACGTAACGGGACGTATCTAACTAATTTGCATATTTAATCCACTAGTGGATTATCGAAAATATTACATGGCGTTATTACACTCTCAGACGCGACGTCATATGATAAAATATGTTATGAGTGAGTGACACGATGAGGGTGCAATTTTGCCCTCATGCCTAAAACATGTATTGAAACAAGGCACTGGGATCTTGGTTGTCTATGTCAACTGGAAGTAGGATAGGCTGGTTACTTATTGACTTGTCTTCGTAATTAGGCCCCCCTGCATACAACTGTCTTCTTGCTAGTCGATGACTTTAGGCATAGCTACACCTAGCCTGGTAACCATGCCCTGTATTTAAAGTAGAAGTAAAACAAAGATCAGGAATCGATACAATTAACTTACTCCACCCATCAAAGACACCAAAGGACAGTAACTTTCCCACAAAATGGCCACATGGCCATCCAAAATAAAAAGACACAAGTGATACACACAGTAAGTAACAAACAACAACACAAATAAACCGCCACAGAAGAACCGCCTTGGAACGGTCAGAGTAAAGATTTCCACTGGGGGGCTTAAATCGATTTTACGTGGCCACAATCCTCGCCCTTACTTCCGTCGCGATTTAAACAAATAATTTGTTCAAGTCATTCTTATTAATAAGGTACACAACTACAGTAAATCTGTAGAAATATGTATTATTATTTGCCCCTTATCTAAAATACAGGGTCTGGTGAAATCCATTGAGCAGGAACCAAAATATAGGTTACTGATAAGGTCAAGCAAGGTTCAGATTCCTTAGATTACCTGGAACAACCTGTCTGACCTCTGGCAAAAGTTCACAGCATGGTATCATGTTTATTGGCATAAAAATGAGAATTTTACAGCTCTACTATTAAATTCTTGTAATCCCAGATAGTCATATATTGTGTATTTTCGTTTGATTTGATCTCTCTCAACACTATTGGGGTTATTTTGAAGACATTGTTTCCAGTTTTGTGGGACTTTTACCCGACACTGAGATGAAATGACAGCTCAAGCCCTGCCGCCCATACATACATGCATGGACATGATTGAGGTTTCTGAGATTCATGATTCGCATCACTTTGCTTGGGCAGGCTGAAATTTTCTAAGTGGTTTACCAGTACTCATGTGCGGTCAGTTTCAGCTCTGCGTGGAAGCACCATGCAGCACAGTCTATTTCTTCAAGCCCCGATTGGTTGAGGTCCAACAGTATTTTGTTGCTGCTCATTTTGTGTTTACACCTGTTTGTTTGAATTGAGGTTTAACGTCCCAGACACTATTTAGGTCATTTTTGAGATGTTGCTTCAAATTTTGTTTGGCTTTTACCCGTCATTGAGGTGAAATGACATCTCAAGCCCTGCCACCCAGTGGAACCAAAAGGCTTATATGCATTGAATGGTCTGAATACATAGCGATATTTGTTGATTTGCACTATCAAAGATGTTCATCTCTAATATTAGGCAGTTCTAACGAGCAGACATGTTTTGTTTGTTTGTTTGATTTGAGGTTTCCCCATCAACACTGTAAAGGTCATTTTGGAGACGTTGCTTCCAATTTTGTGGGACTTTCACCCGAAACTAAGATAAAATGACATCTTAAGCCCTGCCGCCCAATGAAACCAATAGGGTTTATAAGCATGGTCGGTCCGACTCGAACCGCTTTGCCTGGGCATGCTTAGATTCTCTAAGCGGTTTACCAGTACTCGTGTGTGGGTCGCTTGCAGCTCTGCGTGGAAGCATCATGCCGCCCATCTATTTCTTCAAGCCCCGATGGGCGGGGGCCGGAGCATAGACATGTATATTTGGAACAGAAATAAGAACAAGAGACTAATGGACCAATGTGTGTGGGCACTGCCCACTGGCAGCTCTGTATTTTAACAAGATATGATTATAATCTTCTGATTGTAAAGTCTCCCAAAGGTAACATCATACCCAAACGAGCACCCATTTTGACTCCGAATCTGAAATATTAGGCTTTTTATGAAGTGGAGCGGTTCGGGCATGGACCCAGCATACACCTTTTTTTTTTTGGGGGGGGGGGGGGGGAGTGGGGGGTTACAGCTCTTTCAAGATTATTTCACTTTTATGAAGCCGATCGTAAATCAGGTCGGCAAAAATCGGAGCACCCAGAGAAACTCCACATGACCTTATGTTGCAGAATTTGGCGTCTCACATGTGACCTGAGCCAGGCTCGAACCGTAGTGGTGAGGGACCTAATGATTAATCCAGCACTCTTATCCACTAGACCACGGAGGCCCGTCTACAAAGCCCTGATTGGAATCACTAAATGCGTCTTATCATAAGAAACAAGAATATATATGATTTAGATACGGTTCCTGAGATGTAAGGCGTAGGGTTAGGGCATGGCTTCGGCGGACCCCAGGAAAGCCAAAGCATGTATGCCTTAAATGTGTCTTATCATAAGGGCCATAAATATATGTTGATTAGGGATGGTGATCTAGGCGGTTTTGAGATATTATGCCTTTTCATGAAGTGGAAGGGTGAGGAGTGGCCTCTGTCAGTTGGTGTGATCGTAAGAAACAATAATATGATTTAGGGGTGGTGATCTAAATAGTTTCTGAGATATATGGCCTTTTATGAAGTGGATGGGTGGAGCATGGCCCAAAACACCCGAGAGACCCCAACGCTGGAGTGACTGAAGGCGTCTTTAAGCCGTCTTATCATGAGGAACAAGAACATACAAAATGTATATGGTTTAGGGCTGGGGATCTGAAACAGTTTCTGTTGCCCCCAAAGCCATCGGTAAACCGCTTGGATGTAGCCTGCCCATGAAAAGTGATGGGAGTGGGGCTGTCCATGCATGTAAATCCTATTGATTTCATTGGTCAGCAGGGTTTGAGATGTCGTTTCATCTCAAATTCGGGTAAAAGTTCCACAAAATTGGAACAAACGTCTCCAAAATGACCTATACAGTGCTGACGGGGACGTTGAACCTCAAATCAAACAAATAGGTGCTTTCTTGTGTAAAGTGAAATTGCAGCCTGAGGAAAAATTTCTTATTCAACCAGAGCTATTTTTCAGATTTCAATTAAATCTTATTATTGATTTTCATTAATTTCCATCTTAACGATAATCTATCTTTATTTTGTCATATAAAATGTTCTGAACAACAGGAGAACATTTTACATAGGCGTGTTAACCCTTGTCCTGCTGACTGAATTAATTTTGCCACACCCAAATGTGACTTTCAGCCAATCCAATTACTTGATATATAACGTTTTTATTCAAAATCAAACTGAATTCCAAACGGTGTAGATCCTGATCTGGATCTACTAAAATAGGGGTTATCATTAATTGTCTTAATTTGCGAGTCTGATAAAAGACATTCCTAAAGCCAAGAGAGGAAGTGTTTCTACAGTGAATAAAATCTCAGCCTCCAAAAATTCACACCCATATTTAATACACAAACTGACCAGTCGGAAGATAAAATCTGAGTTTTCACAGTCCATTAACCTGAGAGAGATAAGCACTTCCAGCTGTGCAAACCCGTTAGACAAATTTCATGCTCAAAGCCTTTTCCCCAGTCTGTTAAATCAGACATTACTTTAGAACATTATATTAGTATATGCTTTGCAATGTTTTATGAAACTGCTCTATTAAAGTAATCGCAGATAAGATTCACTAGGCGGAGCTATCGTTTGTACCTGCCTTAGGAATATTCCATTAACAAAAAGGTTAACCAAGTCACTCGGTTGTGTGAATTCAACTGTAACACAAGTATAGCTGTGGCGTATATGGCCATTTTGTCTGCTTGTAGAAAGCATGCAAAAGGCACTCTACTGAAACTTCTGGTGGACTCAGCAAATTTGACATATATTGACAACGCCTGATTAGCTCCGCCTAGTCAATCTTATCTGCGACTACTATACCAGTCTAAGCTACACGCTCCGGATCAGCCAGTCGCACCATTCGTAAAACCTCATCACGCGGAACTCGTTGTTTCTGATGAACGACTAATCGTTGCCACATAGTTCTATAGCCAACACACTGCAAAATGTATTCAATCTCACCTTGCAAGTATGATCTGGTGAATGCTGATGTCTTCTATGTCGGTTATTTTGTTTAAGAATACGGATTAGTTGTCTCCTACATAATTTAGACCCATGAAACACACCATTACGATAACACACCCGTTAGAATTGGTGCATTTTTACACATCCCCCAAATTGGAATTTACTGATGAAAATCCGTGATATTTTTCTTTTAAATAAGTTCTGAAGTTAGATCCTTTGGAAACAGGAATACACCAAATAAACGAATACTGCAAACACAGGTTGACTGTGGCGGTTCTATAGAAAGTGGGGTATATGGGGTCTTCATTTCACGGACTTGTTCACGTGATAAATAGTAAAATCAGTATCTCGTTGTATGAAAATCCTCTATCAAAGTAAAATAGGATTAACTGCAGTCTTTATTAACCACTCACTGGAGGTAGGTATGGAGGAACGACGGCCGAAATTCCGCAAAGTTATAGGATAAACAAACACAAGCGCCGCAACATACTCATAACTGCAATCTGAAAATATTCTGTATTTAAAACACATAATGTCAAGATAAAAATAGAATGATGTTTTAAATGTATTTAGGTGTAATATTGTTTCAATAAAATAAAATCATGTTGGCAATTTTGTGATTTTAAACATTAAACTCAATGCCATATCAAAAGTAACGAAGCCCTTCCCCGAATAATTGAAAAGCTTCCGTTATAAGTAACAATGCCGAGGGTTAATATTCAAAAGCTGTTCGAAAATAGAAATGGAGTGTTTCCTCCTTAATCACTATGACCTCATGTTTAAAGTTCAAACAATTACTCAAAATTAGTTGACACATTATTTTTATTTGAATATTTATTACACATGGTATAATTGATGCGATATACCAACAAAATTTATAACATCAAAATCATCTTTTAATGGCATTCATATGAAAAGTATAAGATCTGTGTAATCTGTTTTCCGATCGTCAATTTACTTAGAAAGGGGCAGCGACAATAAATAATGGCGGCATCAAATTATCAAAACAACTTATATACAGTTGTAATATTGTGGATTGTCACTGTACTGTACGGAAGCCTTAATGTGACATTGTGTTTTGTGTACACAATGTCACATATAGGCTTCCGTAGTACTCTATAATCTAGAAGTACCATCCAGTAGTCTTGTTTGACTGGCGCAGAAAAGCCGTTGTCATGCTGGTATGTACATGTACATAGTGATTCCTAGCGAAATCGACCCATAGACACGTGCCCAACGCGTCTGTAAGACCGACCCATAAACACGTGCCCAACGCGTCTGTAGTGGAACCAATTTCAGTGGATTTTAGCTGGGAGCTAATTCGCACGTGCGTATACAAAAAGAAAGTTTGAAACTAAAAATAAATTATTGTTTAAGATGCTCGAGCGCGTGTTTGTGTTCTGGTGCTACTTAAATGCACTAAAACTGGACCGAGTTGCATAAGGTGAGCGCTTAATTATAGCGCTTTGTTACGCTTTGTCCATGCTATGCAACGCTCCGCTTGATGGAGGCGCTTTCTAAAATGTCTGCCAAAATGGAACAATTTTCAAACCGGAAAATCTTTTTAAAAATGCGGTGCTTGCTTCAGTGATTGGTTTTGTTTTTTGTTGTCATTTCTGCACAATGTACCGCGTTCAAATAGAGAAGAAAAAAATGATTTAAAACGGACACTGAATACGTCGCGACGTCGGGCGCAGCCGTTTGGTTTCAGTAAAATTACAAACAACTTCCATCAAAAAGTCTTCAGTTGTAAGTAAATATCCATCAGTCATAAGATAAACATGCAGGTTATGGTACCCATCTATAATTATCTTATCAATTTTGATATCTCGGGAATTCCATATCCTAAATATTTTGTCAATTCATTGAAAAAGTCTATGAGATGTAAGGGAAAATCATTTGATAATAAAATACCATAAATATCAGTTTGAGCTCCATGTAGTGAAGCTTTTAAAAATGTTTACCGTTGAATGGTTTCGTTATGTTTCAACCCTGCTTTGACGCCCATGATTGCTAGGCAACAAAAGAGAGTAGGGTTTATGCTCTTGGCTGGGACTTGATAAATTTAATTAAAACAGGTATATTTTAACATGATTTTTCGTAATTTAAAACTGCTCATATTATTTTGAACTTAAATGAATCCCCTAATGTCTCTGAAGAGTCATTCCATGCTGCAATTCTCCGGTGTCATTCCAGTTACCCTGTGCACTTAAACTATATGAGCCGTCACACCGAGGATCAGTCTTAAACCGAGGCCCCGTCTCCACATGACTTTAAGTAATTGTTGGTGGGACGTAAAACACACACACACACAAACATACACACACACACACACACACACACACACACACACACTTCAAGACATTTGCTAAAACGTATATTTTTGTATTGAACTGATCTTTACCGAAAGTAAAACTATAAGGGAATGCCACACGGTTGAGGCTCACAGGTTATTAGATTAGATTATTTTATAACGACGCGCATACTTGTGTATGAAATGATGGTCACTTATCTTACTGTTTAGAATTCGACGCGGAGTAAGGCGAAGTTGCCCACTTTCCCCATTTTTGTTTATTATTGGTATAGAACTTTTGTCAAATGCCGTCAGAAAAAACGAAAATATAAATATTATACTTGTCGCAGGAAGGGAACATAAAACATCATTATTTGCAGATGCTGCTGCTTTCATCATGAACGTCTCTAGGAAATCTTTCGAAACATTAATAAGCATTATCGATAATTTCAATTATGTTTCTGGGTTACGTTTAAATACGAGCCAATATCAAGTTTTAAGAATAGGCATCTTAAGGAACATCATCTACACAAAAGAAAATTCTCCTGGAGTTCAGATCAAGCTAGCTGTCTGGAAATGACCTTTCATACTAATAAGCAAATTATATTTTTAGCCAACTTGAGCCAAAAATAGAAGAAATTGAAAAATGCTTGCAACGGTGGCAACATAGAAAGCTAACTTTAATGGGAAAAATTGCCATTATTCATCTATCAGTTAACCTCCTTACCCATCAAACCCAAAGGTACAGTCCAACACTTGGAAAAAACTAATGTATAATTTCATACGGGATGGTAAACCGGACAAAATTAAACGTGACACTTAAACTCAGGGCTTTGGACAAGGAGGGTTAAAAATGATCGATATAGAAAAACTCATCTTTTCACTTAGTTCGGTTAAGCGTTTATTACAGCCAGAATATACACATGAAATAGCCTCCTTAAAAGTATTATGAAGGGGATTTGAAACCCTTTAGAGGGGTGTTACTCTTTGAATGTAATTTAAAGTATAAAGACATAAACAAGCACTTTAGCAGCAACCCATTTTTAAGAGACTATATCTGACAAAAAAGAAGCTACGCTGTTCAAAAGATCAAACATTTCCATTTTTCACAATCAAGGGGGGCGTAACTCTGCTACTGTTGGTCCGATCTGATCATTTTTGAACTCGTCCGAGATTTTGTACATATCATTGTTATCTGCAAGTTTCATTTAGATAAAAAAATAAAGGAGCTACGCTGTTCACAAGGGGTCAAAAATGGCCGTTTTTGATAATCAAGGTTTATACACCACTGCCGACGAATAAGTAATGGGAATTTCAAGACAATAGCTTTGAGTTGTGCCATAAAGTTAGCAATAAGAGTATAAAAGTTATATATTTTTTCTGTTCCAAGCGAATTCCTTTTTTTTTTCAAGTAAACACCGAAAGACTATCCCTACATTAGGTCATTTCCAGCGTTACTTCTCAAATAGGATCCAGAGAGAAAAGGAGATAGCTTAAATACATGACAAACTTGACCTTTTTGAAGACAAATGGAAAACTGTTTTAGAAGTTATTTTAACGAGGTAAGAATGACCAGTGCAACACATCTCTCTCTCTCTCTCTCTCTCTCTCTCTCTCTCTCTCTCTCTCTCTCTCTCTCTCTCTCTCTCTCTCTCTCTATTCCTTTCCAACTCTTTCTGTCTATATTTCCCTCTCTTCTCAATAAAAAATTTATTATGACACATTGTATAAGGCGGTTCTTCTGTCGTGGTTTATTTTTGTTATGGCTTGTCTTTGAGTGTGTGTATCGCTTATATTATTTTGCTTTGGATAGCCAATTGACCATTTTGTGGGAAAGTAACTGTCCTTTTGGCTTTCCGCTAGTGATGTTTTCATTAGGGTCTAGTTGTTTCATGTTTTGTGTTTCTTTTTCGTGGTGTCTCTGATGGGAGCTGTGGGTTAATTGCATCGATTCCTGATCATTGTCTTCACTTCTATTTTACATAGCAGAAATATAGATGTTGAATATATTGTATTGCATGACAATGTTAAGCTTCATGTACAGTGCATTTGTATTCTGTTGGAATCTGTT
The DNA here is from genome assembly GCA_963580285.1 of Lucinisca nassula. Lineage (NCBI taxonomy): Eukaryota > Metazoa > Mollusca > Bivalvia > Lucinida > Lucinidae > Lucinisca > Lucinisca nassula. Next base: position 88,624,250 of record OY757025.1, on the reverse strand, counting down.
TGTTATATATTGCTTTGTACAAAGTATGATGATAAAAAAATAAATTAAAAAAAAGTATCGAACTGTGTTCTTATGAAAGCTAAATATTGTAGTATATGTATGACATTGGCACCCCCATTAAGAAAACATGCCTATACAAATACATTGTAAATTTTATCGCCACAAAAAGGTAAATTTTGAGATAAAAAAATGATATTTTTCTTTTTTTCTGCTCTATTTTAGAGCAGAAATACGAAAAGTAAGGTTTATTCTCTGTAAACCCCAGTTTTCTATATAAAAGTGGGGTTCAATGGGGGTCAGAATTATAAAGGTGTGTTTTCGTGATGCTATAGTAGTCGCAAAATAAAACTGACAGGGCGGTGCTCAAAACGGTAATCCCAGTCGCCCGATTGTTTGAATCCATCTGTACTGGCGTATATGGCCATTTGGTCTGCTTGCAAAAAGCATACCGAACGGACTCAACAAATTAGACATATATTAACATCACCCGAATAACTCTGCCCTGACAATCGTTTCTGCGATTACAAATACAGCATGTATTTTCTGCGCATACCATAGTCTTCGAAGATTGTCAGTGCAGAGAGCTACCCGATGACGACATTGATACAACATGTTTAATTTGTCCATATTTCTTTATTTTACCCTTATCCCGCTGAACACGACAACCCGTCACTTTACAAACAGTGTAGATCCGGATCAGATGGCCATCTGATCAGGATCTACACTGCTTCTCATGCAGTTTATGAATTGAACGAAAACATTGTATCAATTAATTGGATAGGCAAGAGTGAAGCTAAATGGATAAGGGTTAATAAATATCACTGGTATGAGACATTATTAATTGACTACCCTGTATTGTTCGGAGGTCATCCGTATTAACACCGAGGTAAAAACATCAATAAACATGTTTTAATGGCAAGCAATTTCGCATTGTCCCAGTTACAGGTCCTCGGTCAGCTCTCTCGGCCTCTGCCTTCTGCATCGGGCCAATACAACAGACCTAGAACCAATACGAAAGTACTTGATTAATAACATCATAATATCAAACTTATTTAATTGGTTAATATTTTGTCCGCCGAATTTTAGACAAACTGAATCGGAATCCTTCCTGAAAAAAAACCCCAAAAACATACAGAACTAACTGCTTTAATTGGTAATATGGCTGTGCAAATCTCAAATTCCCAACACGGCATATGATAAAAGTTAATCTTATTGAAATAGTAACACTTGTTTTCATAAGTACAGAAATTCCTATAAGATTAAGACCAGCTTTGGGGCTGTGAAGTGCCAAAGGCGGTCTCTTACGAGAGGAAAGAGGGTGTAGAAAACACACAGAAAGATGAGCTGAAACCTTTTAAATATGTTTTTGAAAGAACAATAATTGACAATTTAATAAAGGCGATCTTTATAGCTGGATTTAACTGCATATCGATACGGTCCCCGTCCATCGGGGCTTGAAGAAATAGATGGACTGCAGGATGCATCCACGCAGAGCTGAAACCGACCGCACACGAGTACTGGAAAACCGATTAGAGAATCTAAGCCTACCCAGGCTTAGACCCTCTAAGCGGTTTACCATGCCCGTGTGCGGTCGGTTTCAACTCTGCGTGAAAGCATCATGCAGCCCATCTATTTCTTCAAGCCCCGATGGGCGGGGCCGAATACTGTTCTTTGATAACAGATTAAACTGGCGCGTTTAACTGATGTTTTTAACAATGTGGTGGGCTGTTCTAACGAGTATCCACAATCTGTCTTTGTGAGAGAATGAAGACTCGTAAAGCTATTGCATGCCGGCCCCCGCCTATCAGGGCTTGAGGAAATAGTTTGGCTGCATGATGCTTCCATGCAGAGCTGAAACCGACCGCACATGAGTACTGGTAAACCGCTTAGAATCTAAGCCTGCCCAGGTAAAGAGGTGCGAGTCGGGGATACCTTGGCAATTAGTTCAGGTCCAGATCAAACGCTGCTAAACGCGGCGTCTGATCAGGGCCTGTACTATTTGCTAACAGCATTTTCCGTCAAAATCATAATTAAAACGAAAAAATAGGCCTGACACACCTTATATGACAAATGGACTTGTCCGACATATAGCAATGGAATAGTCCACTAGTGTACAATGGGTTAAACTCGCGTGTCTCTATTAAAAGGCGGGTTAACCTGTGTATTAATTACACAGATTTGATAACGCTTTGCATGGTCGGTATTGTTCCAGCAGTCGGCATGATTTTGAAATATTATTATTATTTTTACCAGAAAACACGATTTGACATTTCATGCAAGTTTACGAAATAGAGTATGACATTTTAAGCCTACGAAGACAATTTGCGAGTGATGTTACGTCAAGTCCTGTTTTCTTGGAACTATTGCCGGCCTCGGTAGCTAAGTCGGATGCGGGTCTGACTGGTGATCAGGAAGACGCGGATTCGATACCTGCCGGGGTCCGCAACATTCTTTCTTAGAGATTGATCAGGAAATCTTTTCTACGATTATTCTGGACCTTCCGCTGATTCAAAAAGGACAGTTGTCAGTTTCTGGCGAAAGAATGTGCACTGTACTGGTTAACAGCTTACGTACATGTATAAGCCTGCCCAGAAAAAGTGGGATAGGTAAAATGACCGGACCATAACAGGACCTAAATAATGTTGACTGGGTCGTTAAACGCCAATACCAACAATAACAATAAGAAAAATATCAAATATTTATTGTCTGCTGATTTAGCCCAGGGAGTGGTAAAAGTTAATGTAAAGAAATGGCGATATTGCAACTTTACCACGGGCCTCCGTGGTCTAGTGAATGAGAGCGCTGACTCTTAATCAATAGGTCTCTCACCGTTGTGGATTCGAGGGCCTCGCTCGGGTCACATGTGAGAGGCCAAGTTCAGCAACGGAATGGCAGGTGTTTTTTCTCCGGGTACTCCTGTTTTCGTCCACCTTTCATTAATGATCGGCTCGACGTGAGTGAAATAATCTTGAAAGGGCCGTAAAGCCAAAACAAAAACCCCTTTACTAATCCAGGCATGGGAGTCCAGAGGGTAACGTTTGGAATGACCTTACGTCTCGCCTCCTTGCGGTACAGTTTGTTCAATCAAGTAGGCAGCCAATATGCATAATAATCTGCAAATACAATGAGAAGACAAAGGAGCCAGGCACGGCAATTACAACAATTTACATGTGCGCCCAGCGAAGAATCGGATCAGCCTGCGCATCTACAATTTATATAGTCTGACGAGAGACTTCTCTTGCTGCATGAAGGAGGATTGAGCCCTTAGTTATTCTGAGAGCGCACGACGAAGACTCTGATCAGACTGCGCGGATGCGCTGTCTGATCTGAGTCTTCGCTGGGCGAACATGTAAATTGTAGGAAATGCTGTGCCCCGACTCAAATTAAAACAAATTCTTATGCACTTGCATATGTAAGGCGACGTCTGATTGGATAACTTCAAAGATCGCCATGTAACGTCATTTTTCATTGGTTGGTATGTGGTTTTACGCAACTGACCGCGCTTGTCTTTTGGACAAATAGAACAAACTTTTGAACAAAACAAGTTAATATGTGCATTAGAATGGGGAAACGGTGTTGAAAATTGTCATTTGTGGAGATAAATCGTCGGTTTTACGGTCGCAAATTCCATTTTACGGCCCCGTTAGTGCGTCGCCTTAAAACGAAATTTCCGACCGAAAACCCGACCAACAGACCTCCCCAAATGACAATTTTGAATACAGTTATCCCCTAAATGACTCACATGCTTACCAAAACCCATCAGTACATAGATGGCAACACACATAAAACAAAAAATCGGCCCCGACCCATCGAGGCTTTAAGAAATAGATGGACCTCATTATTCTTCCACGCAGAGCTAAAACCTACCGTACACGAGTACTGGTAAACCAATTAGAGGATCTAAGCTTGCCCAAGAACAGCGGTGCGAGTCGGATCGTCCATGTTTATCAACCTTATTTGTTCATTGGGCGACAGGGCTTGAGATGTCATTTAATTTCACTGTCTGGTAAAGGTCCCATGTCGATTAAAAGTCCCACAAAACTGGAAGTAACGTCTCCAAAGTTAGAGTTGACGGGGCGCTAAACCTCAAATCAAACAAACAAAACGCACATAAAACCTGGTTTATAAAACAAGGTCCAAATACATGTATTTAGCCCCTCTAAATACATATAAATATGTTGGTGCGGAAAAGGGGTATGGCTGGAGACTGACAAAGCAAAATTTAATCCCAAAACTGCCAGTTGCAATGTCTGGATTAACGCTTCTTTAAACCGTGGGGTCAAAATTCAAACTTAATAGCAGCATTTGCCTGAATTAAGAATAAAGATGGCGCGAAATAGCCAACAAATCATAGAAAGATCCACATAATTAGGTTTCCAAACTTCGTCGACTGCTGAAAGGAAGGCATGCAAACTGAAACCAATACTGCCTCTGTTCTGAATGAGGAATCTAGGTCAAACTTGAGATGTCCTCTCCCGGGTCCGCGCTTAAAATAAAACGTCATCCTAATGAAATTAAATGAAAGCAGAGCGGGGTGTGCAGCAGCAGCAGTAATAATAATAATAATGATTACAATAATGAAAATAATAAAAATTATAATTGTTATAAGAAGGGAAAACGAAGAAGATGATGAAGAAAAAGAAAAAGAAGAGTATGTAATAGGAGAAGACAAAGAAGAAGAAGGATACGAAGAAGAAAAAGTGGAAGAAGAAGAAGAAGAATAAGAATTGAAGAAGAAGAAGAAGAAGAAGAAGAAGAAGAAGAAGAAAAAAAAAAGAAAAAGAAGAAAAAATGTCCAAATCCTGACTGGGGACAGGCATATTTTAAACGATAGCAAAGGTCTGAAATACGAAAGAACAGTAAACAACCTTCAGACTAACAGTTCCATATAAAAAGGGAAACCCTGCAAACTCCACCACACCGATGACTCGTTTACATGTAATATAATACTTGCATTTGATATATAAAGAAATATTTTAGGTTTAAGGAGTTTTCTGGTCAAAGAAACTTTGTATATATATTCAAAGTGATGATAGAAAATACTTTGGATGTTGAAAAATTCCTGATTCAAATTCTCGGAATGACAGTACACATTTCCATGTGGTGTCTGTGCTGAAGTGTTGGGTGGGAGGACTGTGATAACAACCGTATTTGTTCCCTATTATTGTGGCGTTCTAATGAATTTGCCGTTATAAAAATCCCAGTTAGGATTATGGTAGGTTATAAAAGGTCTTTTCCACATCATAAGTCCAAGAAACAAATGTTATAGACATTTGTTAGAATCGCCTCGATGAGGCGATTCTGACAAATGTCAATAACATTTGTTTCTTGGAGTACTAAATTACAAGAATCTATCATGACTATGGATTCGTTTTGGGCATTTCCAACCCGAGGGAAGCCCAAGCCGCTCGGAATTGAGGCTAAACCTTGAGCTAAGAAGTCATTCCATTGAAATTGTCGTTACGAGTTTTACCGTTATAACGAATGTCGTTATAACGTGGGTCCTCTGTACTTGTAATGTCCGGTATCATATAGGCTGTCATGGTCTGTCTTCAACTATGTATAGCATCTGTTCTAGTCCACTGAGCATAAGCATGGCATGGGGTCGCTTGAAATGTGGAATGCCTAACTCTATGTTCGGTGTTCAGCAGCTTTAGACACTTACAACAGATCTGATCCGCTTTTAACCCCATCGAAGCCTGATATTCCGATACCAGACAATATTGGCCCATCCACTGTAACTTCTTCGCCCATTGTGCAGCAACCACGAGAAGCTAAACCTAGGACCAAAAAAGCGGTCCTTGACCACCCCCTATGAATTGTGATTATGAATTGCCAGTCAAGTAGGAATAAAAGGGCCGAACTTCATGCTATTATTGACTCGGAAAAACCAGACATCATTTAGGGAGAATGGGAACCAGTGAGTTGCGATGAGACAGCCGCCATTTTCCTCAGCTAAAATTTCTTCTTCCTCTGTACCTTTAGCCACGTGTGTTCCTGCATGGAAACCTGCATAGGCATGCTCCATTTGCAGCCTTAGTCAAATGGCCATTATCAAGCGGCAAAAAGAAAGAGCACTATTGAATCACTTATCGCTCTTGAGCATAGTATAGAAATTATGATTTGCAGTCGTATTGGCACTGATTTCTATACATTTTCAGCTCATTTTTCGACCAGCCTTTTAAATTTCAAAAACAGGTAGTGCTTCATTTTCTACGGTGGGGCACCGGCAGTCCAACCCCATTTGCTTTTGTTGGACAAACTGCCATGATTTGCAGCCCAGAAGCACTTAACCTATGTCTTGTTGTGGAGCTATGGAGTTCTGTCCGCTTGCCCATGGCAGACATAAAAAGCCTTAACCTTAACGAACGAACGAACGATCAGCTAAAATTTTGCCGATTTCTCTTATGTAAACTTGATAATCGACAAGATATTATCGGCCAACAACACCATTGTATTATTTAGTTCACATCCAGCCCCGAAATTCATTTTTTGTGCAGTGGAAACTGAAATAAGCTGTTTTGGAGATGATGATCCTGGTCAACAGACGCGTGTCTAGCGGCACGGCACCTAAAGGATGATCAGTCACTAAATTTGAATCATTTCCGGTTGTTGACATTGCAAACAATGAATTTCCCTCAGCATGTAAGAGTATTATTTCTAGTTCTGGTAAGCCTTACTGGTCAAGATACAACTTCTTCTAGCACTTCCTGTGATACCTGCCCACACCTGACCTACAAGCATGCTATTTCCCGGTATGGTACAAGTTTTCTGTTGTGCGATGGAACATGTCCACGGATGGATCACAGATTCATGTTCTCGTTTCTGAAGAATGCATCAGTTGAGCAGACCGTTTGCATATTTTACTGGTTCAGACATGTACGTTTCTGCGAGCCACCATACAGTACCGTATGGTCAGGGAACTTGGATGGCCTCCTCTTGGTGATAGGCGACGTGAGAACAGGCTGACAATGCTGTACAAGAAACAGAGAGGACCGGTAGATATCAACCCAGGGCCCATACTGCGTACCAACGACAGACGCACAAGAGGGGGCAACCGTATATATCAACCAGCAGCACCTCAGCCGGTCTACAAATACTCGTTCTATCCGAGGACTATACAGGAAAGGAACAGACTGCCGGCTACTGCAACAGACTGTCCAACTCTCGAAGATTTCACAGCTGCCATCCGGGCCACTGATGCAGCGGTCTTCGTCGCTCCGTAAACAGCCAATTTTCATGATTTTAACTGTACATAGAGGACTTTTAATGCTTTTAACCATTTCTGGCAGAGGACGGCTGTCCCATCCCCATATCAGGTCAATCATACAGTCTAAGAAGACTCCTGACCTTTTTACGGAAGACGAAGACGAGGGGGAGTGAGTCCTGGTTAACCCCAGACATAAAAAACTCAGAGATTTCCCCAGATCCGATTCATTTGAGGCCATCCGGAAAGACGTATGTTGGTGATGCCCATGGTGGTGTTTTCATGGCATTTTCAAAAGAGACCTGCTCTGCAAAGAAACTCCGGAGTTGGATCGACTGTGAAATAGTTTGGTTAAGTTGAATACTATCGGATGTTGGACTCTGGACCTAGGATCTTTTTACCGTTTACCAGATAAGATTGACCCAGATTATCTTGAGGCTTTTAATACATCCTTGGCTAAAATAATGTCAAATGGAAACGCCCACATTTTGTTAGGATGGGACTTTAGTTATGGAGATATTGAATGGAGCGACCAGCAGGCGCCCCAAGGGTTCCCGAAAAGTCAAACACAGCAACAACTTTTGGAAATAATAAAGGAACATTGTCTCTCCAAATTAGTAAATATACCCACCGGCAAGAAAAAAAAACGAGACTTACTGTTTACAAACTCTCCATCTCCGTTAATCGTATCAAAGGGATGGCCCCGATTTGTAATGCTGATCATGATACAGTTTATACTGAGTATGTTATAAAAGCAAAGCGAATCCGACAAGTCCCGCGTTTGGTGCGATTCAGGGATTCCTTCCTTTCCTCTGACCTCTCTCGCATGTCAGTCAATGACCTGTGCTCAGTTTCAAGACCGAGCTCACGCCGGCCATGGAAAGATATATACCAATAAAAATGACCAATTCAAAGGATTGATAACACGATCAAACACCTAATCAGAATACATGATAGAATGTACTTTCGTGCTTGTGAGTCTCACAACCCAGACGTGAAGAACCATTACAAAAGGTTCAGAGCACATGTACAAATGGTAATTAGAGATGCATACTGGAATTAAGGCGTAAGTATACCAAATTTAGTGACACAGAGGCCTGTCTGATATTTAATCTTCATCAGTGTGTCTCAACCCCAAAGTTTTGAAACCGAAACGGATGATGGACAAGACCCGGCAAACACAGCATTTCCCCCTCCGAGCACACACCGACCGACGTAGCCTATGAGACAGGTCAGCTGGAGGCATCAGGCAAGAGAGCTTACCCGCGGACTTATAGGCGTCCCCCACCGAACCAACATCAGCGAACATGACCCACAATCGACGGAAGTCCCGGGCATCAGGAAGGAGATGTCCAAAGTAGCGAGACTTGCAAAATATAAAATATAACAATGTAGCCAAATCCGCTAAGATACATGTCTCATCTGAAAAGTCAGTCTTAGTTTTAGAAAAAAAAATAGAATTTTATGCTGCAGAAATTAAAGATATAATATAGTTATTTAAATCAGTACTTGAGCACTGACGTCAACACCGCAGTATCAACCTCAGCACTAAGGAACTGATACTGAGCTGATGATACCCTCGGGGACGAACGAATCATCCACCAGCAGAGATACCGACCCAGTGGTTGCAATTAAGGCGTAAGTATACCAAATTTAGTGACACAGAGGCCTTTCTGATATTTAATCTTCATCAGTGTGTCTCAACCCCAAAAATTTGAAACCGAAACGGATGATGAACAAGACCCGGCAAACACAGCACATCCCCCTCCGAGCACACACCGACCGACGTAGCCTATGAGACAGGTCAGCTGGAGGCATCAGGCAAGAGAGCCTACCCACGGACTTTTAGGCGTCACCCACCGAACCAACATCAGCGAACATGACACACTATCCACAGAAATCCCGGGCATCAGGAAGGAGATGTCCAAAGTAGCGAGACTTGCAAAATCTAAAATATAACAAAAAGTGTAAACCAAATCCGCTAAGATACATTTCTCACCTGAAAAGTCAGTCTTAGTTTTAGAAAAAAATTAGAATTTTATGCTGCAAACATTAAAGATATAATAAAGTTATTTAAATCAGTACTTGAGCACTGACGTCAACACCGCAGTATCAACCTCAGCACTAAGGAACTGATACTGAGCTGATGATACCCTCGGGGACGAACGAATCATCCACCAGCAGAGATACCGACCCAGTGGTTGCAATTAAGGCGTAAGTATACCAAATTTAGTGACACAGAGGCCTTTCTGATATCTAATCTTCATCAGTGTGTCTCAACCCCAAAGTTTTGAAACCGAAACGGATGATGGACAAGACCCGGCAAACACAGCACACCCCCCTCCGAGCATGTTTCAAGTATATTTACCTTTGATGATGAAAGAATTGATCGAAGAATGGAAAATTTTAAAAAATGTCATTTGGAAAGAATCATTTTGGATCAACTCACTTAGGAAAAATGGAATTTTGAAAACTGAAAAGTTCCGCTGTTAAAACCATCAAAAATTAAGACTAAATCTGCCTTCAAAAGCTTATTGAGACGGTTCCAGTAATTCTTTCTTTGTTTTTTTTGTACACATAGTGTCTCCTTTTAAGAGACTACCTTTGGGACTGGTCAAAAGTGGTCTTAATATAGAAATTGTACTGTATATGTAAATAGAGGATATTTGATTTTCTCAGTGTAAGATCGAATTTTATTTCATCAAATGAACACCAAAACTGTTAGTTTCACGAGTGGCGTAGCCACGAGTGAAAATAGCAGTTTTGATGTTCATGAGTGAAATAAAATTTGATCTTGCACTGAAAAAATCAAATTTTCTGTTTCTTACATGCTTCAAAAGGCAATATTTAGCGTCTTTAATGGTGTCGCTCACATTCGGAGAAAATTATCTTTGTTCCTGTTCGTTTCGCGTCAATTTAGTGGTGTCCATCGTGTTTAGTGGGTATACTATTGGTGTAAACTAAAAGTTTGCACCTGAGAAATGGCCTGGGATGGTATTATTATGAATGATTAATGAAAAAATTGAGAGAGTAGTTTTCCAAAGAAGTTGCTGGCAAGTCTAACGTCGCGCGACAAAAGACGTGACGTCAGCGTCATAAATGACGTCAGTAACGTCCCCGTCACACATGAACGGGCTATGCGTCAATTAGAACACATTTCAGTATTGTTCAGTTATCTGACAAAGATAAAATTGAAATTAGAGTTAGATTTGAAGAAAAAAGTAGTCCCAAACAGTGAAAAATAAAAAATCGTATTTTCACTGTTTGAAACAGTGAAAATATCGATTTATATTTCACTGATAAATCTCTACCATTCATTGAAAAGCATGTAAGAATAAGCAGTTTCAATCGGTGTTTACCGGTGAAGCTGATGAAATAAGCAAAAAGCCCGTTCCCCTTCTTGGCCTGCTGGCCTGAATGCCAGGGTGCTTAAGGAATGTAGTGCTGAAATATCTCCTCAACTTGCCTTTATCTTCACTGAAACTCTTGCTCAGATCACTTTTACAAGCAAACGTTACTCCGGACTTTAAGAAAGGAGAAAAATATGATGCCGCGAACTACAGACCGGTGTCGCTCACATGTATCTGTTGCAAATCCATGAAGCGTACATTAGTTAGCAACATCAACAATCACCTAGACTTTGAAAGCATCCCTGCTGACTGTCAACACGGTTTCCGAGGCCGGAGGTCTTGAGAAACTCAACTGGTCCAATTCTACCGTGAGCAGCAGGGGGGGGGGGTGCGAATGGACTTTTTGTTTCAGCCAGGAAAGGCCCATTCAGTCAATCAAGGCTCCCACTCAAGTTTGGCAAAAAGAAACCCTCTTTTTGACAAAATAAGCCTTCCAGCTGATTGATCAAAAAATTTAATTTACCAAATTAAGCCTTCCAGCCCCAACACATTTTTTGCGACACATGTCGCCACATCGCAGCTCTAGTGGCACATGGTAACAACCCGGGGGGGGGGAATGGACTTTTTGTTTCAGCCATGAAAGGCCCATTCAGCCAATCAAGGCTCTTAGCTTATTTTGGTCCAAATATATTATCTTTTTGGTAAATGAAGCCTCCTAGCAGATTCCTCAAAAATTTTGATATACTTACTGTAGCGCATTTTTGGTCGGGGCTACCGGCAGTTTCGGCTACTTTTTCCAGACCTGCCACAGAGATGCAGCATAGACAATTGCAACGGAATGGACATTTTGCGGAAATTTTACATTTTTCCACACGTTGCGACATACTTTTGCGGCATGCATCTGGTATATACGATTGCAACCAGCATAGACAATTGCAACCGAACAGACTTTTTGTGGAAAATTTGCATTTCCAGACGTTGCGACATACTTTTGCGACATGCTTCCGGCATATAAAATTGCAACCAGCATAGACATATGCAACCGATATAGACAATTACATCCGGTATATACAACTGCAACCAGTATAGACAATTGCACCCAGCATAAACAATTGCAACCAGCATAGACATATGCAACCGATATAGACAATTGCAACAAGCTTAGACAATTGCATCCGGTATATACAACTGCCATGGAGATGCCGCAGCACACCTGCGAGAAGTGCCTGCGACAGTTTCGGAGGAAAGCCGGGCTCGACCGCCACGCCGGACGGTGAATCCCGTGCCGCCCACCAACGCACACGTGCTCCAACTGTGGGAAAAGCTATGCGAGCTACAAACGCTCTGGAGGCACAGCAAAGCATGCCAGCCTGCCGCCGCTTCGCAGGCCGAAGAAGCCCGTGCCGCTGCTGCAACTACCGAAACCCAAGCGGCCGCACCCGGGCAAGAGACGGCAGGCCGTTCCGCGGAGAGCGGCTGGTGGCTGGGACAGGCCTGTAGAGAAGGGGCTGAACGGCGACAAGAGGAGCTGGAGAAGGAGAACGCCAAGCTGCGCAACATCGCACTGGGGGATGGGGGACTGCAGGAAGCTTGCAAAGAAAGACAGCGGCGGAGGGAAGTGGAGGCCGAGAACACAAAGCTTCGAGAAGACCTTGCGGAGCTGGAGGTGGAGAACGCAAAACTGCGAGAAGACCTTGCGCGGTCGGCCCTCCTGCGGGGAAGGACGAAGCTCCGAAAGAAGGGGAAGAGGGTATAGCGCCTTTCGACCGACATAGAGGAACAAAAAACGAAAATACAGGTACTATAGCGCATTTTTGGTCGGGGCTACCGGCAGTTTCGGCTACCTTTTCCAGACCTGCCTCAGAGATGCCTGCGAGAGGATAGGCCGCCATTTTTCGAGTAGCCCAATTTCGAGTTAGACACACAGTAGCCAAAAACATCTCTAGCAACTGTACACTAGAGCTACTATGGCAGTGCAAGCAACATTCCAGGTCATGGGCCTACGGTCCGAAAAAGCCGTATCCACAAACCTTCTCCTAGAGAACGCGCACGAGAGCAATCTTGTATCGGACATCTCCAAGGTCGACTATCTGGCAGGGAACCTAGGCCGCACCCACCTGCGTCCCCTCCCCGGCCTTCCAACATTCGTCGACGATGTCTACGTCTTCGGCTACCTGCGCCGCGAGGACTGTGTGTTCCATTTCGGACGCCTCTCTTGCACAACTGGAGAGGACAGCTCTGCAAAAAACATCGTTGCGCGGATTTCTACCGCTGTCCGCGAGAGCATGGGGACAGCCCCCGACGGCACAGCTCGCCGCTACATACAGACAAACATCCTCCACACGCTCGCGGCCCGAGAGAATGCCGAAGGCGGTGTCATCCGAGCGACAATCTCCAGGATCGAGTACGACACCAACAGAATGGCGCTGGCGAAGTGGCGAGAGTGCAGCCCCGGGCCTGTACATCGGGATGCAAGAAGGTGTGGCGCAGATGTGTGTTCGGACAGTCGACATAGTCGGCTAGATGGCCGCCTTCTGGTTCGCGGACCTCGCCCGCCTCGAAGTTCGACACGACCTTGTTGTACAACTTCGTTCGGACAGTGTACCCGGCTTTGTTCGTGTGCACCACGTGCAGACATGGTCCCCAAAGCTGTTGGTGTTTGCTAGTATTGTTGGAACATGTGCGCACATGGCAGAGGCCAGGTCGCCATGCTCGCGGAAGCCCTCGGACACGCAGAGGTGGTCCACGAGGCCCTCCCGATCGAGAACCCCCGAGAAATCTTGTGTGTAGTCGTTGCAATAGAGACCGTAGAGGCCGGCAAGGAGGTCTGCAACTCGACCATAGGGATTTCGAAGAGTCCGGCCGGTTCTGTTTCCGGTTATAGCTCTCGCCACTTCGCTTTTCTGTTGGTGTCGTACTCGATCCTGGAGGTTGTCGCTCGGATGGCACCGTCTTCGGCATTCTCTCGGACCGCGAGCGTGTGTAGGATGTTTGTCTGTTTGTAGCGGCGAGCTGTGCCGTCGGGGGCTGTCCCCATGCTCTCGCAGACGGCGGTAGATTTTCGCACAACGATGTTTTTTGCAGAGCTGTCGTATCCGGTTGTGCAAGAGAGGCGTCCGAAATGGAACACACAGTCCTCTCGTCTAATGTTGGAAGGCCAGGGAGGGGACGCAGGTGGGTGCGGCCTAGGTTCCCTGCCAGATAGTCGACCTTGGAGATGTCCTATACAAGATTGCTCTCGTGCGCGTTCTCTAGGAGAAGGTGTGTGGATACGGCTTTTTCGGACCATGACCTGGAATGTTGCTTGCACTGCCAAAGTAGCTCTAGTGTACAGTTGCTGAAAATGCTTTGGGCTACTGTTTGTCTAATTCGAAATTGGGCTACACGAAAAAATGGCGGCCTCTCCTCTGGCAGGCATCTCTGTGACAGGTCTGGAAAAAGTAGCCGAAACTGCCGGTAGCCCCGACCAAAATTGCGCTATAGTACCTGTATTTTCGTTTTTTGTTCCTCTATGTCGGTCGAAAGGCGCTATACCCTCTTCCCCTTCTTTCGGCGCTTCGTCCTTCCCCGCAGGAGGGCCGAGCGCGCAAGGTCTTCTCGCAGTTTTGCGTTCTCCACCTTCAGCTCCGCAAGGTCTTCTCGCAGCTTTGTGTTCTGGGCCTCCACTTCCCTCCGCCGCTGTCTTTCTTTGCAAGCTTCCTGCAGTCCCACATCCTCCAGTGTGATGTTGCGCAGCTTGGCGTTCTCCTTCTCCAGCTCCCCTCGCCGCCGTTCCGCCCCTTCTCTACAGGTCTGTCCGAACAACCCGCCGCTCTCCGCGGAACGGCCTGCCGTCTCTTGCATGGGTGCGGCCGCTTGGGTTTCGGAAGTTAAAGCAGTGGCTCGGGCTTCTTCGGCCTGCGAAGCGGCGGCAGGCTGGCATGCATTGCTGTGCCTCCAGAGCGTTTGGTAGCTCGTATAGCCTTCCCCACAATGGGAGCACTTGTGCGTTGGTAGGAGGCACGGGATTCACCGTCCGGCGTGGCGGTCTAGCTCGGCTTTCCTCCGAAACTGTCGCAGGTACTTCTCGCAGGTCTGCTGCGGCATCTCAATGGTAGTTGTATATACCGGGTGCAATTGTCTAAGCTTGTTGCAATTGTCTATATCGGCTGCATATGTATATGCTGGTTGCAATTGTATATGCTGGGTGCAATTGTCTATACTGGTTGCAGTTGTATATACCGTATGTAATTGTCTATATCGGATGCATATGTCTATGCTGGTTGCAATTGTATATGCCGGAAGCATGTCGCAAAAGTATGTCGCAACGTGTGGAAAAATGTACATTTTCCACAAAAAGTCTGTTCGGTTGCAATTGTCTATGCTGGTTGCAATTGTATATACCAGATGCACGCCGCAAAAGTATGTCGCAACGTGTGGAAAAAATGCAAATTTTCCGCAAAAAGTCCATTTGGTTGCAATTGCCTATGCTGCATCTCTGTGGCAGGGCTGGAAAAAGTATCCGAAACTGCCAGTAGACCCGACCAAAATGCGCTATAGTAAGCATGCGCTACTAGTGCTGCGATGTGGCGATATGTGTCGCAAAAAAAATGTGTTGGGGCTGGAAGGCTTAATGTGGTAAATTGAAAGTTTTGATAAATATGCTGGAAGGCTTAATTTGTCAAAAAACGGGTTTCTTTTTGCCAAAATTGAGTGAATGCCTTGATTGGCTGAAAGGGCCTTTCATGGCTGAAACAAAAAGTCCATTCGCCCCCCCCCCACCCCCTCCCCACCCCCTGCTGCTCCATGACATAGTGAGCAATCTGGATGGGGTCATCACTCGTGGCCACAAGCAGACTGACCTTATTATCATGGATTTTGCAAAAGCATTCGACAAGGTACCTCACAGGAGGTTATTATATAAACTGGACCAGTTTACATTTGGTCCGAGACACATATTGCTATGATGATGTTGGGTCCCTCTCCCAGATATATTGTACACTGGGAAGCTTCAACGGCTCGAGCAAATTTAGGACCATGAACATTTTTTTCGAGGTAGGGGTAGTTCAATCACTGAAGTGTTTTGTTTGTCTGGGCTGTGGTTTTACGTCCCCGTCAACACTATTTAGGTCATTTTAGAGACGTTGCTACCGATTTTATAGATGTTCTACCCGGCACTGAGATGAAATGACATCTGAATATCTAACCCGCAAAGAAACCGCTACGTACGACTAGCACCATTTTTCCTGGACAGACTTAGCCCTTCTGAGTGCTTTACCAATACTCATTGTACCCCGACCTTAGTCGAAGGGGACTATAGTAATAGGTTCGTACGTCCGTCCGCCCGTCTGTAGACACAATCTTGTCCGCAACTCCTACAGATTTCAAGGCATTTTGATGAAACTTTCCAGTTATTGTTCCCGTGACCTGAAGATGATCATATTTTATCGAGGTCATGCTCGCCTGATTTTAACAGAGTTATGGCCCTTTGTCACTTTTAGCCATTTTATTAACAGAAGTTCATGTCTTTGCAACTCCTCCGACGAATTCAAGCAATTTTGATAAAACTTGTTCCCATGACCTGGTGATGATCATATTTCATCGAGGTCATGCTCGGCTAATTCTTACCAGAGTTATGGCCCTTCGTCAGTTTTAGCCATTTATTCAACAGAAGTTCTCCGCAACTCCTCCTACAGTTTCCAAGGGATTTTGATGACACTTTCCAGTTATTTTCCCATGACCTTGTATCAAGGTCATGCACGACTGATTTTGGCAGAGTTACGGCCCTTTGTCACTTTGAGCCGTTTCATGAACAGAACTTCTTGTCTCCGCAACTATTTTAACAGTTTTCAGAGGATTTAGATTATAAGAATCTTATATGGGTGTGAGGGGTGGATTGAAAAATCCGTCCCGAGGGACACTGTCCGGCATCACGAGGCTTGCCGAGTGATGCCGGACAGTGATCCCGAGGGACGGATTTTTCTATCCACCCCTCACACCCATATTGGATTCTTTTTCTTGCATACCTTCAATTTCTAGTGCGAATTTTAATGCTGCTGTCACTTCGGTTACCGACGCCCGCCATTTTGTGATGACACAACAGGAATGTTTAGTGACGTCACGCATGACGACGCCGCGCGTGAGGTTGTAATCAACCAGTGCATTTATCAAACACGCAATTATATTCGATTTGGGGTCGGAACACCAGGGTCAGAACATAAATTTCTATCCCAGGGTAAAATCACGGATTTCCTTGTCTGGTGTGCAAGAAAAAACTTTCCGGTTATTGTTCCCTTGCCCTGAAGACGATCATATTTCATCGAGGTCATGCTTGTTGGGGCGACAGCCCCAGGGTATTGAAGGGTGATTTTGGCACTGCTTTTTGCATTAATGCATACGACCTAATCACCATCAAGAGAGACCGTGAGAAAATATAGCGCAATATTCGAAACAGCCGATGGAAATAAATATTATAACTTGAATGTTTTATAAACTTATCCAATCGGCCTCGCCCATAGGGGCTTGAAGAAATATATGGGCTGCATGATGCTTCCACGCAGAGCTGAATCCGGCCCGCACACTAGTACTTGTAAACCGCTTAGAGGATCTAAGCCTGTCCAGGAACCGCGGTGCGAGGCGGACCGTCCATGCTAATAAACCCTATTGGTTTCATTGGGCGAACGGGCTTGAGATGTCATTTCCTCTCAATGTCGGATAAAAGTCCTACAAAATATGAAGCAACGTCTCCAAAATGACCTTTACAGTGTTGACGGGGACGTTAAACCTCAAATCAAACAAACAAAACAAAACGTATCCAACAAGTTTACCGTGACAGAGATTCACTGAGGGATTCTCCGTGTAAAAATCAAAGGCTTTAGAAGCCTCAAAGTCGGTGAATTACACGGTATCTGATCTGGATCTATACTATTTGCCATCGTCCAACATTTGTATTTGAGGAAACACCACTATTGCACTTAACATATAACATTTGAATTTATTATCTGAGTCTCTCTGACAAAACGATTCTGGACTGTTACATGTATTTATGCTTCTAACATACATGTACATAGTAGTTGGTAGAGTGTCCGCTCCGGGGAACGGGAGGTCACGGGTTCAATCCCGGGCCGCGACATACCAAAGTCGTTAAAAATGGTACTAGCTGCTCCTCGCTTGGCACTCAGATTTACGGGGTAGAGCTAGGACTGGTCGACCCAGTGTCAGGATAATGTGACTGGGTGTGGTATCATGTAATGTGTCTGGGACATGATACTTCAGTGAGGCAGCACTATAAAAGTGAGCATTGAGCTCCCTGTCGCAACCAGACACCGTCGTGATATGACCGAAAAAATGTTGAAAGCGACGTTAAACCCGAATTCACACACACACATGTACATAGTAGATGCATTCTTTTACAGCTCAAACACTTAGGTTTTCCTGGTGATGTTTTTTAAATCTGCTTCAAACATCGATTGTTGGTGCTCATTAGAACTACGTCAATGAAGAAGTTCTAACGAGTACCCACAATCCTTGTTTTAGAAGAGAAATATGAAGAATAAAGTATGCCCTGCACATCCTATTTTTTCGTCTGAAAAAAAGTGGGTATATGGGGGTGTCATTACGATAACACACCCGTGCGAAGTATATAGTGCATTTTTTAAGATCTTCCAAATGGCTACTTTTCTGCTGAAAATCCGTGATATTTTTCTGATTTATACTGCAAACATAGGTTTTGGGTGCTCGTAAGAACCGCCTCATTGAGGTGGTTTTAACGAGTACCCACAACCAATGTCTTGGAGTAGAAATAAAAAAATAAATAATGTAAACCCCTGCTTTCTCCATATAAAGTGGGGTTTAGGGGGTGATCATTTCGCGGACTTGTTCCTGTGTTGTTAATTACATAGGCTTGTTGACCCTATGGGTCTTAATATGTTTGCTCTTGTAAGCTGGATTACATGTTTATAAAGCAATTATGAGCTGCCACATTTAATCAGATTATCAGGTCATTCATAATAATAGGGAATGCAGAGGATTGTATATTCTGTTATCAACACAGCTGTGTTACGTTTGCTGAAGGAGAAAGTAATGTATACTTTTTATCATTGGTTTCATAACCTACAATTTTCAATTAGGCAGGAACTACATTTTAGCGGAAGATTTCAGTAATTCTGAGGCGTATCCAAAAGCGATAGCTATAATGCTTCTAAAAGCCACTCATTAGATGGCGGATGAGAAGGGCCATCGAGCGACGACAACAGTCTGGAATACTCACTTCGTGATGTCACCGACTGAAAACGTGAATGAAAACAATGTAGACTAATACGCCATTCAGCGTCAGTACAGTTAGTCCATTTTAAAGCTCATTCTGTACCGGAAATCCCAAAACTGGCAACTGCAACCAGCGCAGGCCAAGATCAGATACAGCAGAACGCGGAGTCTCATTAGGGCATACACGTTGCTAAAGGTTCAGCCATTTTCCAGATAAATTTTGAAGAAGCCACAAATTTTGAAATGGACTCGTTTCATACTGATAAAAGGTTGCTGATTCCATTCAGTACAAAATGGGTTACAAGTACGCAGTGTGGGTCGATTATGTGTTTCTTTGTGTCATTACCCATATAAGACAATTGATATCTCCCAGAAGTTTGGATTGGTCCATGTCCAATTGTAGGGGAGCCAGATTTATATTGTTAGCAGCAAATTTTGCAAAAATTGTATGTACTTTCAGCAAACAGTTTAGGCACAGATGAGACGCCAGGTGTAGCGGCGCCTGATCATGGTCTGCAATGTTTGCAAATGTCCCCACAAAAGGCTGCTAGGCATACTAGTGTTAATTGTTTTCAGAGATCTAATGGTTAAGTGTTAGCCCCCCCCCCCCTACCCCCCCCCCCCCCCCCCCCCCCCCCCCCAGGCACGAGAACGGCCACGGTAGCTCAGTCGGTTACGCAACTGACTAATGATCAGGAGAACGCGGGGTCGATACCAGCCGGGGTCGGCAACATGCTTCTTGAAGAATGATCATGAAATCTTTTCCATGGTGATTATCTCCCTTTTGCTGTATCACGAATGGCAGTTGGAAGTTTCTTATTTTGGTTGTTTGTTTTGGAGTAAAGGCCAAGTCAACATTATTTATGTCATTTTTGAGCCGGTCAGTTTACCTATCAACACTTTTCCTTGGCCGGCTTATACGAAAGCGGTTAACCAGTACAGTGCGCATTCTTTTGCCAGAGACTGACAACTGCCCTTCTTGAATCAGCAGAAGGGAAAGAATGACCGTAGAAAATACTTCATGATAGAATGTACTCGGCAGGTATCAAACACGCGTCTTCCTGATCACAAGTCAGACGCGCATCCGACTGAGCTACCGAGGCCGGTTGGATGTTTCTGGTGAAAGAATGTGCACTGTTACCAGCACGAAAACACGCCTATATCAGTTTGACCCCCTTGAACCCCACTTTTATATAGTAAAACTGGGGTTTACAGGGGTAGACCTTATTTTCTTATTTCTGCTCTAAAATATAGATTGTAGGTACTCGTTAGAACCGCCTCGATGAGACGGTTCTAACGAGTGCCCACAATCTATATTTTGAGAAGAAATAAGAAAAATATCACAATTTTTCATCTTAATTTTTTTCATTTTTGGCGATAAAGGTGGCAATGTATTTGTATAGGCGTGTTTTCGTAATGGTAGGAGAAGTGTGGCTGAGTAAACTGACCAGCTTAAAATTAAGGTATACCCCCGGAAACCCCAGTTTTACTATATAAAAGTGGGGTTCAAGGGGGTCAAAATTATATAGGTGCGTTTTCGTGATGTAAACATTTTTTCCCCGAAAATTTAAAGTAATTAAAAGAAACAAGAACAACAGTGAAAAAAAAAACAATCGGTGAACAAGCAGTATCTTTATATCAGGCGTAGTACATGTATATGTATTCTGTAAAGGTTTATGCTCTGAAAAAAAAATGAAAATCCCTAAAGAAATTCAAACATCGAGTGGTCAAATTAGCTTGTTTCGACAAAGTAGGCCTCAAAAGCCACCTTCCAATATATTCAAGCCCCATTTGAACAAATAAAGGGATCATCCATAGTTTTTCATGAATAACATTTGCAGGATTCCAAAGACGCTGTCCGATGGACCAGACAAATATTATTGCAATGAAATAAACATACATAGTCGTCATTCTTGCATTTTCTACAGCAAATTGTGGGGAAAGCGCCCCACAACTCCATATCACCTCTTCAGATGCGACCGTTACGAAACTAAAAGGGCAAAGGGTACACATAATGCTACGTTAACTGTGACAAGGTTACATTGGTCTAACGTGTAACGTAAACAAAGCAAGGTCCAGTTTTGATTTCCAAAGATCAACAGAATTCCAACATGGGTTTTGTTGCGTTAACAGGACTTCTGGTCCAGAATAGCTTCAAACAGTTATGTTCATTGGATTTTATTCAAAATATATTCCTTATGAGTCTGATTTAAAACAACAACCATACGCTTAATTTGCCTAACCCTATCCATTGATCACAAGCTATCGCCCCATCAGGACTCTCGGTGCTTTGATTCCAGAGGTTATGACACTTTGTCAGTTTTAGCCGTTTTATCAATACTCAAGTTCCTGTCTCCGGAACTCCTCCTACAGTTTTCAAGGGATTTTTATGACCTCACCTGAAGATGATCATATTTCGTCGAGGTCTTGCTCGACTGATTGCGCTGCGTACCAACGCAGCGCCATTTGTAATGAGTTTGAGACACGGACTATGTAATCATGAAACTTGACTTTTCAATGATGTAAGCGAATTGTCAGTTACAGGAGTTCGCGTTATTGATAAAATTAAAACACTTTTTCAACAATTTTAATTTGCTACTACATTCAATTATATATTTAAAATCTGAATTTTTGCCATTCGAATTCTATTTTTGATACATTCTGGATTTTTAATTTTTTGTTTTAATCATCGAAAGGGTATTCGGTTTTGATTATTATTTTATTTTCAGTTAGCACAGTCCTGAATATACTCCTGATATTTCATTGTTGAATTATCCCAAAATTTAAATTCATTGTTTGAAATGGATGACAGAAGTCTATGTGTGTTTAAAATAGATGACAGTGCTTCTACACAGAATGGTACAATCTACGGTTTAAACGTATCCCTTTCGATTCCAATGATTGTTAACTGCGCAATATTTAAGCCTGTTACTGCAGCAAAGGCTAACCCTTTCAACCCTGAAGCCCGGCGCAGATACTAATGCAAACTTGTAGATCCTGATGAGATGGCGCATAATGAGCCACCTTATAGGGATATATAACTTGTTATCCTGATGACTCTTTTAAGTTAGATACTATATAAAGTAGAATGGACGTGCCCAAAGTCAGTGATGGTAGAGCCCGCGCCGATAACTCAGGGGTGGAAGGGTTGAAGAGTGTAAACAAATCAAAGCACTGACAGCACTGATAGGTCGAGTATCTCTTAGTGTAGATTGAAAAAATGGCCCTGACGGGGAACTTGAACTGTTTCGTTTAACCCTTTACCCTAAGCAAACAGTGTAGACCCTGAACAGACACCGCGTTCTGATATGGGTCTACACTGTTTGCAAAACCCAACACATGATTGCAGTCCAGATTCTACAGATAATTCTCTAAGATGTAAATAACGCGGCTTTTTTTTTTTTTTTTTTTTATTTGAGGTTTAACGTCCCCGTCAACACTGTAAAGGTCATTTTGGAGACGTTGCTTCCAATTTTGTGGGATATGTACCCGACACTGAGATGAAATAACATCTCAAGCCATGTCGACCAATGAAACCAATAGGGTTTATAAACATGGACTGACCGACTTCCACTGCTTTACATGGGCAGGCTTAGTTCCTCTAAGTGGTTTACCAGTCCTCGTGTGGGGTCGGATTTCAGCTCTGCGTGGTAACATCGTGCAGCCCATCTATTTCTTCAAGCCCCGATGGACGGGGGTCGCCCGACATTGAGATGAAAAGACAACGCAAGCCCTGCCTCCCAATTAAACCAATAGGGTTTATAAGCATGGACGGGCCGACCCGCACCGCTTTGCCTTGGCAGGCGTATATCCTCTTAGCGATTTCCCAGTACTCGTGTGCGGGTCGGTTTCAGCTCTGCGTGGAAGCATCTGGCCGCCCATCTATTTCTTCAAGCCCCGATCGGCTGGGGCGTTTTTTTTGTTTTTGTTTTTTTGTAAATGATCCCTACGTGGATTTCCTAAAAAAACACGCCTATATAATTTTGACCCCCTTAAACCCCACTTTTATATAGTGTAACTGGAGTTAACGGTGACACCCAATATTTTTTCTTATTTCTGATTAAAAAGAACTTGTAGGTGCCCGTTAGAACCGCCTCGCCTAGGCGGTTCTAACGAGTAATCACTATATTTTGAACAGAATATGATAAATATCAGATTTTCTTCTATCTGAAAATTTTCAGTTTTTTTTTTGACGGTAGAATTTTCAATGTATTCGAATAGGTGTTCTTTGGTAAAGAGTGATAGTCACGTAGCGCAACGTTGAAAGTGTTTTGCTTAGTAACTTTGGTCGATTGGCAAACAATCGACCCATAAGTGTTTTTGTGTGGGTCTGGGAGGGGTGGAATTAACAGTGATATCCGACATTGTTGGTTACTTCCAATCAGGCACATGACGTAATTGTGACGTCACATCAACGTCGGGGCAACGTCATGACTTTAATGCAACGTCACATCTACGTCGGTGCAACGTCGTGACATTGCACCGACGTTGAATTGACATTGCCCTTGCGACGTGTGCCTGCTAGGTACTTGATATTCTCATACTGATTTTAAACTACAGTATTTAAAACATTCATTATGCAATGAAAAATGGGATTATTCTTCTTTCATCCAGTGTTAAATTTGAGAAAATCAAATAAAAACAAAGTAGGTCATTTTGTACGAACCCGGGAAGGGACATGATTTTTTATTTTTATTATGTTGTGCGAACAAGATAATATCTTGAGCGGACAAGATATTATCTTGTTCGGACAAGATATTATCTTGTGCAGACAAGATATTATCTTGTGCGGACAAGATATTATCTTGTTCGCACAACATATTATCTTGTGCGAACAAGATAATATCTTGTCCGCACAAGATTATATCTTGTCCGCACAAGATATTAGCTTGTTTGCACAACATAGATCTTGGGAAGTTGTGCAAACAAGATATTATCTTGTGCGGACAAGAAATTATCTTGTTCGGACAACATATTATCTTGTGCGCACAAGATATTATCTTGTGCGGACAAGATAATATCTTGTGCGGACAAGATAATATCTTGTGCGCACAAGATAATATGTTGTCCGAACAAGATCTATGTTGTGCAGACAAGATATTATCTTGTGCGGACAAGATAATATCTTGTTCGCACAACTTAATATCTTGTGCGGACAAGATAATATCTTGTCTGCACAAGATAATATGTTGTCCGCACAAGATAATATCTTGTGCACACAAGATAATATGTTGTCCGAACAAGATAATATCTTGTCCGCACAAGATATTATCTTGTGCGCACAACTTATAAAATAAAAAAAAATAATGTCCCTTCCCGGGTTCCGTAATTTTGAGGTTGTTTTAAATTTTTTTCGGGATTTTCGGAGCTGGAAAAATGCCAGTACAGGTAAAGTCCCTTGATTTGACATGAGGTATGATGATCCCAATTGTTCCGTATGTACAAAGAATCTTTCTTCCGTCGGACCATTAGAGAGTGGAATGCTCTTTCCGATGCGATCATTAGCACAGTTGAAGGTGCTGATAATACTGAAGCTAATTTTGCCTCTTTCGTGAGAGCAAGGGACTAACTTCACAGGTCCTGATCTTTGAATGACATTGGACGTATCCTCAGTAATAATTCCGAATGCTGATTCTGGTATGTGACTTTACCGATGGAGAAAAATCAGCATTTCCTAGGGTCATCCCAGAAGGCAAATATAGAGTCACTCACCTCAGAGTGCATAGGTTACTTCAGTGTTTTTCACACGGTGCATCGTGACATTGACATTTGACCCTTGACCTCGAAAATCTGAAGTGTTCATCATCGCTCCACGGGAAACATTTGTGGAATGTTTGATACTCCAATGATGATAGCTTTGTCTTTTATCTTGTTCACAATGTTTTCAATGTCAAGTCCATGTGAACTTGGCATTTGACCCTTGACCTTGGAAATCAATAGGATTTATTCTCTCTCCATGGGGAACATTTATGGAAGGCATGATGCTTCTCCGATGATGGCATTGTCTTTAATCCTGTTCACAAGTTTCCGGACACACGGACACACACAAACACCCACACACGGACGTATGGTATCGATCGCAACTTTGTTGCGAGGGGATAATAACGAACAATCATGTAATGTGTCATTGACTGGTGACAGATAGATCTCAAAGCTATAATTCTGAAGTCATTCAAAATTCCTAAAGTATTTTGTTGCTTATTTGCGGCGAATTGCTCTTTATGACCTGCTCGCGATATTTCATACTCTTGTTCCACCTTCTCTGTTTATGATTTGTACTGCCCGCAATTGGGAATGGCCTTAGAAAACCTTTCCTATAAGGGATTGGTAAGAAAAGGCTCATTCTCATGTATTAGGTCCAACCCTTTAAAGACATGCACAATTATGCAATCTTTTAATGAAATAAAAGGTAAACTAGATCACGCAGTCGATGGTATACCATCGCAAATACCCGCTTTTTCAATGAAAAACACTAATGACTATGTATTAGCTAGCCAAAACTACATATAAGTTAAAAAAGTTGCACAGAACATTCTAACTGATAAGCAAAGTTTCAGGAGTGTAACTCTTATAGTTTAGAAGATATGGCAAAGTCATACTTTTTTACCTTTGACCTTGGGTTCATGTTGAGGTCCACCAAAATTATCCCAATTTATCCTATATTCCAACGGCCATCTAATATCCAAGTTTCAGAAGTGTAACACCAATAGTTTAGAAGATATGGCAAAGTCATACTTTTTGACTTTTGACCTTGGGGTCATGTTGAGGTCGAGGTCACACCAAAAGTATCCCAATTTATTCTATATTCAAAGGGCCATCCAATAACCAAAGTTTCAGAAGTGTAACTCCAATAGTTTAGAAGATATGACAAAATCATACTTTTTGACCTTTGACCTTGGAGTCATGTTGAGAACGAGGTCACACCAAAAGTAGCCCAATATATTCTATATTCCAAGGGCCGTCCAATAACCAAAGTTTCGGAAGTGTAACTGCGATTGTTTAGAAGATATGACAAAGTCATACTTTTTTACCTTTGACCTTGGGGTCATGTTGAGGTCAAGGTCACACCAAAAGGAGCCAAATTTATTCTATATTCCAAGGGTCATCCAATAACCAAAGTTCCAGAAGTGAAACTCCAATAGTTAAGAAGATATTGCTAAACAATACTTTTTGACCTTTGACCATGGGGCCATGTTGAGGTCAAGGTCACGCCAAAAGTAGCCCAGTGTCATCTACATTCCATGTATTATCCACAGGCAAAGTTTGAAAAATGTATCTTAACCGGTTTCTACGGAACCCGGGAAGGGACATTATTTTTTTTTATTTTATAAGTTGTGCGCACAAGATAATATCTTGTGCGGACAAGATATTATCTTGTTCGGACAACATATTATCTTGTGCGCACAAGATATTATCTTGTGCGGACAACATATTATCTTGTGCAGACAAGATATTATCTTGTCCGCACAAGATATTAAGTTGTGCGAACAAGATATTATCTTGTCCGCACAAGATAATATCTTGTCTGCACAACATAGATCTTGTTCGGACAACATATTATCTTGTGCGCACAAGATATTATCTTGTCCGCACAAGATATTATCTTGTCCGCACAAGATAATATCTTGTGCGCACAAGATAATATGTTGTCCGAACAAGATAATTTCTTGTCCGCACAAGATAATATCTTGTTCGCACAACTTCCCAAGATCTATGTTGTGCAAACAAGCTAATATCTTGTGCGGACAAGATATTATCTTGTGCGGACAAGATATTATCTTGTTCGCACAAGATAATATGTTGTGCGAACAAGATAATATCTTGTCCGCACAAGATAATATCTTGTCTGCACAAGATAATATCTTGTCCGAACAAGATAATATCTTGTCCGCTCAAGATATTATCTTGTTCGCACAACATAATAAAAATAAAAAATCATGTCCCTTCCCGGGTTCCGTAGGTTTCAGAGGAGATCCATTCCATAGAAACTCGACGGGCGTATGTATACACACACACACATACTTACATACAAACATACATACATACAGACCCCCGGACTGATAGACACTCGACTCTGACACGAAAACAATATACCCGATTTTTTTTTCGAAAAAGCGGGTATAAAAAAGTTGTTTTCCGCAGCGCTTCCTCCTTTGCTCCAACATGGAGCAATGTTTTACTTGTTTTACAATAGTTATGGCCCTTTGTCGGTTTTAGACATTTCTTGTTTCCGCAACTACCAAAACATGGTTTACGGCATATATATTATTGACAAGTTCCACATAGTCGGGGGACACTTTCCCTGCGGCCTTTTATGTTCCGTCGGTTTCAGCTACGTCCATTATAGTTATTATTATTATTATTATTATTATTATTATTATTATTATTATTATTATTATTTAATCTTCTTTCAACTAAAGGTGCTGCGTGTACTTATTTGAATCACCTTATCGAAGCGATTCTGAAGGGTACACATAATTTAACATACAATTTCAAGATTAAAAAAAAAAACTATTTCCCGAAATTACCCCAAAAATATTGGTATCCGGGGTTTTGAAATATCCATCTTTACGAAAACACGCCTATTAAAATATATTCAAAACTTTTACCACCCCCCCAAAATTTTTTTTTTTTTTTTCAGATAAATATCCTGATGATTTCCATACTTCTGCTCGAAACATAGATTGTTGGTACTCGTTAGAATCGCCCCGCCTCGGCGGGCGGTTTTAACGAGTACCCACAATGTATGCTTTTAAGCAGAAATAAGAAAAACAATGTTAACTAGGCTAATTTTGATTTATAAAAGTGGGGTTTAAGGAGGTCAAAATTTTTGGCGTGTTTGCGTGATGGTTCAAATCAGCCATGGTACATATAAGTCCGTCGCCCCGGCCCATCGGGGCTGGGAGAAATAGATGGGGCTGCATAATGCTTCCACACAGAGCTGAATCTGACCATACATGAGTACTGGTAAACCGCTTGGAAGGACTTAGCCTGTCCAGGCAAAGCGGTACGAGTCGGACCGGCCATACATATAAACCCTATTGGTTTCATTGGGCGACAGGGCTTGAGATGTCATTTCATCTCAACGTCGGATAAAAGTCCCACAAAATTGGAAGCAATGTCTCTTAAATGACCTTTACAGTGTTGACGGGGACGTTAAACCTCAAATCGAACACACAAATTAAAATTTATTTGTAAACTCTTACCACCAAAAAATGACATTTTCCATACTTCCGGTCAAAACATAGATTGTTGGTACTCGTTAGAACCGTCTCGGCGTGGCGGTTCTAACGAGTACCCACAATCTATGATTCTAAGCAGAAAAAAGAAAAATAATGTAAAGACCAGTTTTGATTTATAAAAGCGGGATTTAAGGAGGTCAAAATTATATAGGCGTGTTTGCGTGATGGTTCAAATCAGCCACGGTACAAAACTGAAGTCCGTGTGACAATCACTGATTTTACAGGAAATCCGGGTGACGGTTATTTATAGAAAATAGTCGCGCTATTCTTATCGCTGTGTTGGAGTACTATCTATAGAATCTGTGCTGGAATCAAGGGTTGGGCTTTGTCAACATTGTAGACCCAAATAAGAAGCTTTGCTCTGCAGAGTTTGACCATTGTCTACACTTTTTTTTTTTTTTTTTTTTTTTTTTGCTTAAAAACAATAGAGTTAAGTGTTAAAGGAAACAGTTTTATTCTCGAGTCTTAGTCCAGGGCTATTTTCCCAGCCTACACTCAGTGACAATCGATCCATCAGTACCCTCAGTGCTTTGATTATTATTGTTTGATGCCACGTCATTAGCGGGTCCAGCATATAGGCCTCTCCTCTCTCGCAACACCATTTCCATATAATTATGACACGTATTTCAGTTTCAAACATATTTGGCCTATTAATCAGTCACTAAGTAAATCACAAATATTAATCACTAATATTAATCATTGTGACAAAAAGAGATAAAAATAAGCTCATCTACATTGTACGCTCGTATGGTCATATATATCTATCTGTTCCAGTGGAGACATATCCCTCAGTTTTGACAGATTTTGATTTGTTTGATTTGAGGTTTAACGTCCCCGTCAACACTTTAAAGGTCATTTTGGAGACATTGCTTCCAATTTTGTGGGACTTTTACCCGACATTGAGATGAAATGACATCTCAAGCCCTGTCGCCCAATGTAACCAATAGGGTTTATCAGCATGGGCGGTCCGCCTCGCACCGCGGTTCCTGGACAGGCTTAGATTCTCTAAGCGGTTTACCAGTAATAGTGTGCGGGCCGGATTCAGCTCTGCGTGGAAGCATCATGCAGCCCATATATTTCTTCAAGCCCCTATGGGCGGGGGGCCGAACCGATTTTGAACAAGTACGTGTATCATCATCTCAGTATCAGTTCCTTAGTACTGAGGTTGATACTGCGGTGCTGACGTCAGTACTCAAGTACTGATTTAAATAACTATATTATATCTCTAATTTTTGCAGTATAAAATTCTAAATTTTCTGACACTAAGACTGACTTGTCAGGTGAGACGTGTATCGTAGCGGATTTGGTGGCCACTTTTTGTTATATTTTAAATTTTGCAAGTCTCACGACTTTGGACATCTCCTTCCTGATGCCCGGGACTTCCGTGGAGTGTGGGCCATGTTTGCTGATGTTGGCTCGGTGGGGGACGCCTATAAGTCCTAGGGTAGGCGTCTCTTGCCTGATGCCCCCAGTTGGCCTGTCTCATGCGCTACGTCGGCCGGTGTGTGCTCGGAGGGGGGTGTGCGGTGTTTGCCGGGTCTTGTCCATGGATCATCCGTTTCGGTTTCAGAACTTTTGGGTTGAGACACACTGATGAAGATTAAGTATCAGAAAGGCCTCTGTGTCACTAAATTTGGTATAGTTACGCCTAAATTACTGTCCGGTACTGTGATTTTTTTTCTTCTTTTAGTTTTGATTTTACGGCCCTTTCAAGATTATTTCACTTATACACTTATATCGAGCTGATCATTAGCCAGAGGTGGGCGAAAACCGGTTACCCGGAGAAAAACCACCTGACGTTCCGTTCCAGAACTTGGCGTCTCACATGTGACCCGAGCCAGGCTCGAACCCATAGCGGTGAGAGACCTAATAATCAAGAGTCAGCGCTCTTATTCACCAGGTCACGGTGGCCCGTATAACTACAATTTGCCAAGCGCAAGCGCCCAGGAGTTCTGTTTGTTTTTTTGATTTGAGGTTTAGCGTCCCCGTCAACACTGTACAGGTCATTTTTGACACGTTGCTTCCAATTTTGTGGGACTTTTACCCGACGTTGAGATGAAATGACATCTCAAGCCCTGTCGCCCAGTGAAACCAATAGGGTTTATAAGCATGGACGGACCGACTCGCATCGCTTTGCCTAAGAAGGATTAGATGCTCTAAGCGGTTTACCATTACTCGTGTGCGGTCAGTTTCAGCTCTGCTTGGAAGCATTATGCAGCCCATTTATTTCTTCAAGCCTGACGGGCGGGCTGGTCCCTAGGAGTACTGTGATTTTTGTTCACGCAGTCACCGTTACGAAAACATGCCTATACAAATACATTGTAAATTTTACTGCCGATAAGTCGAAACTTTTATGAAAAATTGTGATATTCTTCTTATTTCGGTTCAAAATATAGATTGTGGGTGCTCGTTAGAACCGCCTCATCGAGGCGGTTCTAACGAGGACGCACAATCTATGTTTTACAGCAGAAATAAGAAAAATAAGGTTTACCCCTGTAAACCCCAGTTTTACTATATGAAAGTGGGGTTCAATTGGAGTGAGAGATTTATAAAGGCGTATTTTCGTGATGCTCAGTCAAAAGAGGTCAATCTCCCCTCGAATACCAACCTTCGTTCTGTTTTGTAATCAATGCACTGCTTAACCCTTGCCATGCTGACCCCGAATATGCGTTATCTTTCAAACAATGTAGATCCAGATCAGTAGTTTCTCAATCTGATCAGGATCTACATTGTTTGTCATTCATATTGTGAATTGTTGCAATAATTTGACTCAAGTAATCTGATGGGTTGATAATTGGTAGTGGGTGTGACAGATTAAATATTCAGCAGGCCAAGGGTCAAATATCACGCATCCACAATGTCAAGATTTACACTATTTGTGTTTGAATTGATGTTTAACGTCCCCGTGAACACTGTATAGGCAATTTTGGAGACGTTGCGAGATGAAATGACATCTCAAGCCCAAACCAATAGGGTGGCGGCCGTAAAACGTCTCCCCGTACATCATCCATAGTGCAGTTTATATTTTACTTTCGGTCCTTTGAGATCAACGTGAATATTCTGAGAAATCAGAAATAACTTATTGGTTTAGACTCATATTCTAGACAGGTTTTTAATTATTTAGACCCTATTTTGACTTATATCAGTCTTTGAATCGACTGCCTATTCGAAATTCGCAAAATTGCAGTATGTTTCCTCTGGCTTTCTTCGCCGGATCATTACAGGGTCACTGATGAGGCTTTATTAGCCGAAACTACGTAGTATGACCCATCTTCTTTCTTATGAATGTTTTCATTGATCTTTAAGGAACTCATTTTTGATTTTTATTTATAAGCATGGACGGTCCGACTCGCACTGCTTTGCCTGGACAGGCTTAGATCCTAGTTCACGCAAGAAGTTGCATCGCTTATTGAATTATTGAATCCTTATAAGGCAACTGGACCGGATGGAATAAGTAACAGAATGCTTAAAATTGTTACCAAAGAAGTAGCTATACCTATGAATATACTTTTTAATAGGTCTTTTAGTGACGGTAAGTTTGCAGAACTCTTCAAATATTCTAACGTTAGACCTATATCTAAAAAGGCAGACAATTCTGACCCCTCAAATTTTCGTCCAATTTCACTTTTAAGCAATGTTGGAAAACTACAAGAAAGAATAGCCTTCAAGCATATTTTTAACTTTTTACACGAAAATGAGTTACTATACAAATACCAGTCTGGATTTTTGCCAAACCACTCTACAACTGTCCAACTGATTGACACATATCATCATATTTGTCAAAGTTTTGATAATAGTCAGTATTCATATTTGGTCGTTTTAGACGTCTCCAAAGCTTTTGATATAGTATGACATAAAGGGCTCATTTTTAAATTAAAGCAGTTTGGGATTGATGGAAAATTACTTGAATGGATAAGTGGTTATTTAAAAGGCAGGAAACAAAAAGTTGTTATAAGAAATTGTTAATCAAGTTTAATGAGTGGTCATGCTGGAGTGCTCCAAGGGTCTGTCCTTGGACCTCTTCTCTTCTTAGTTTACATCAATGACATATCTCAATCAATATTAAGCTTAACCAGGTTATTTGCAGATGATAACTCATTATTCCATTCTGCATCCACTATTAATGACATTGAAGGAATTATCAACCATTATCTACATATTTTACTGCACTGGGCAACACAGTGGCTCATTGACTTTAATGCCTTAAAAACTGAAGCCCTCCTCTTTACCTTAAAACGTGCTGAATCTCTACCTGAACTCATATTTGTAACTGACTCTTACTTTCAGTAATAATGGTCAGTGGCATAGTCATATAGAAAACATTATTAATAGTGCATCCAAAAATCATAGGAATAATGCGAAAACTCAAATTTAATTTTAGTAGTGTTGCACTGAATCAAATTTATCTTTCCTATTTGTTACCTATCATTGAATATTCATGTGTTGTTTGGGATGGCTGTACAGATTGGGATATGAATTCACTTCAAATACTACAAAATGAAGCCCCCCGCATAGTAACTGGATTAACCAGATCCCGTTTCATTGGAACATCTCTACACAGAATGTGGTTGGATGACACTGGAAGAAAGACGTATACAGCAAAAACGTGTGTTTATGTACAAATCAGCCAATGGTTTAGTTCTTGAATACATATCAGACTTGACACCGCCTCTTGTTAGAGACGCAAGTTCTTATGCTTTTAGAAATGATCATGATATCACCGTTCCCTTCTGCAGGACAGAGCTTTCTAGAAGATCCTGTATTCCCTGCTCTATTTCAGCATGGAACTCTCTTCACACTGAAATTCGAAATTCAGCGTCACTTATAAGTTTTCAATATCAACTGAAAACCCTACAAAATAATTCTAAATTACCAATAAATTACAACTCGGACAATAGACATCTCTCCGTATTGCAACAATTGTAGCAATATGCTTTCAGATTTATACCGTAATCATTTAGCACCTAATCCTATGTGCAGTTGCTCAGGAGAAACTGAGAATGCAGAACACTACTTTTTCAGATGTCCAAAATTCACCGCTGAAAGACTGACTCTTTCTCAAACTACCAGGAATTTCCATCCTATAAATATTCATACTTTTTATGCCCCCGCCTATTCTAAGAATAGCGGAAGGGCATTAAGTTTTACCCCTGTCCGTTATTCCGTTCGTCCGTTCGTCCGTCCCGACATCGTGTCCGGGCCATAACTCCTAAACCGTATGGAATATATTCATGAAACTTCACTGGTGCATTCATCACACTGAGACGATGTGTCATTAATAAGGAAGACAACTCTTTCTGTTTTGGTTTTTGAATTATCTGCCCTTGACTTAGTACCATATAGTAAACCGTGTCCGGGCCATAACTCCTAAACCGTATGGAACATATTCATGAAACTTCAAAGGTGCATTCATCAAACTGAGACGATGTGTCATGAACAAGGAAGACAACTCCTGCTTGTTTAGTTTTTGAATTATCTGCCCTTGCCTTACATCCATATATAGTCAACTGGTATGTCGTGTCCGGGCCATAACTCCTAAACCGTATGGAATATATTCATGAAACTTCACAGGTGCATTCATCACACTTAGACGATGTGTCATAAACAAGGAAGACAGCTCTTGCATTTTTGGTTTTTGAATTATCTGTCCTTGACTTAGTACCATATAGTAAACCGTGTCCGGGCCATAAATCCTAAACCGTATGAAATATATTCATGAAACTTCACTGGTGCATTCATCACACTGAGACGATGTGTCATGAACAAGGAAGACAACTCTTGCATTTATGGTTTTTGAATTATCTGCCCTTGACTTAGTACCAAATAGTAAACCGTATCCGGGCCATAACTCCTAAACCGTATGGAATATATTCATGAAACTTCACAGGTGCATTCATCACACTGAGACGATGTGTCATGAACAAGGAAGACAACTCTTGCCTTTTTGGTTTTTTGGATTATCTGCCCTTGATGCATATATTTTATGATTGATTTGAAGTACATTTATAATATTTTTATCCCCTCGCACAACATTGTTGTGAGGGGTGATATAGCATAATTTCAGACAAATGTTCTTTATAAAAAAAATCTCGAGCGAGATCGACTTTCAAGGTCATGACCTCAAGGTCAAGATCACTGTGGCTATTTTTAGAAAAAACTTTGTCATCGCTCTAGCGCCTACATTTCTTCACCAATTTCATTATAACTTCACACAAATGTTCCTTATAAAAAATCTCGAGCTAGTTAGACTTTCAAGGTCATGACCTGAAGGTCAAGGTCATTTTGGACATTTCTTCACCAATTCCAACATAACTTCACACAAAATGCTTCTTATGACAATATATCGAGCAAGTTCAACTTTCAAGGTCATGACCTCAAGGTCAAGGTCACTGTGGCTATTTTTAGAAAAAACTTTGTCATCGCTCTAGCGCCTACATTTCTCCACTGATTTCAATATAACTTCACACAAATGTTTCTTATGACAATACCTCGAGCGAGTTCGACTTTCAAGGTCATGACCTCAAGGTCAAGGTCACTGTGGCTATTTTTAGAAAACTTTGTCATCGCTCCAGGGCCTACATTTCTTCACTGATTTCAATATTACTTCACACAAATGTTTCTTCTGACAATATCTTGAGCGAGTTTGACTTTCAAGGTCATGACCTCAAGGTCAAGGTCACTTGGGCTATTTTTAGAAAAACTTTGTCATAACTCTAGCGCCTACATTTCTTAACTGATTTCAATATAACTTCACACAAATGTTCCTTATGACAATATCTTGAGCGAGTTCGACTTTCACGGCCATGACCTCAAGGTCAAGGTCACTGTGGCTATTTTTAGAAAAATTTTGACTTCGCTCTAGCGCCTACATTTCTTCACCGATTTCAATATAACTTCACACAAATGTTCCTTATGACAATATCTCTAGCGAGTTCCACTTTCAAGGTCAAGGTCACTGTGGCTATTTTTAGAAAAACTTTGTCATCGCTCTATCGCTTACATTTCTTCACCAATTTCAATATAACTTCACACAAATGTTCCTTATGACAATATCTCAAGCCATTTCGACTTTCAATGTCAAGGTCACAATGGCTATTTTTAGAAAAACTTTGTCATCGCTCCAGCGCCTACATTTCTTCACCGATTTCAATATAACTTCACACAAATGTTCCTTATGGCAATACCTCGAACGAGTTTGACTTTCAAGGTCAAGGTCACTGTGGCTATTTTTAGAAAAACTTTGTCATCGCTCTAGCGACTACATTTCTTCACCGATTTTAGTATAACTTAACACAAATGTTCCTTATGACAATATCTCATGCGATTTCGACTTTCAAGGTCAAGGTCACTGTGGCTATTTTTAGAAAAAACTTTGTCATCGCTCTAGCGATTACATTTCTTCCAGTGTTAAATCTTCTATTTTAAATTTCAACATTATATTTAATTGCCGTGTTGGTTGTTCTGCATGCCAAGCTTTAGGGGAAGGGCTGTAGCTAATGTTGGTAGAACTTGTAGCCCAACCCCATTCTTTGTACTTGTTATCATGTACAAAGGCAATAAAATATGTTTATACTATTTCTTCACTGATTTCAATATAACTTCACACAAATGTTCCTTATGACAATACCTTGAGCGTGTTTGACTTTCAAGGCCAAGGTCACTGTGGCTATTTTTAGAAAAACTTTGTCATGGCTCTAGCGCTTACATTTCTTCCCCGATTTCAGTATAACTTCACACAAATGTTCCTAATGACAATATCTCGAGCTATTTCGACTTTCAAGGTCAAGGTCACTTTGGCTATTTTTAGAAAAACTTTGTCATCGCTCTAGTGCCTATATTTATTGATGGATGTTAATAGAACTTCACACAAATGTTTCTTATGATAATATCTCGAGTTGCTATGACTTTCAAGGTCATGATCTCAAGGTCAAGGTCACTGTGGCTATTTTTAGAAAAACTTTGTCATCGCTCTACCGCCTACATTTATGATTTTAATATAACTTCACAAAAAAGATGCTTATGATAATATCTTGAGCAAAATCTACTTTCGCTGCCATAACCTCAAGTCAAGGTCCCTGTGACTATTTTTAGAGAAATATTGTCATCACTCTAGAACCTAAATTTTTGACTGATTTTTAAAAAAAATTTACACAAATGTTGCATATGATAATATCTCAAGCAAGTTGGACTTTTGCCTTTTCAGTGTTTTCCACACACGAAGTTGTCTTGTGCAAGGGAATTTGTGTCGCATGCGATGCCTTGTTTATGAATGGCATTTGGCGGGGCATCCGTGTCCTATGGACACTTTTTCTAGTTAGTTTGGAAACGAAAATCTGTCAGTCGCAGAAAACACAACTATTTTTACAGCGGCGCAAATTTTTATTAAAGACACCAGAAGATTCACCAACTAGCCCGCCGCTCCGATACAGTCAGTATGACATATTATTATTACTCTGTTGTTTTATACTACTTATTTACCATATTTTACTGATTACTTTCACGTTTGTCATTAGCTCTCATAATCACTGTGCGTTTCAAGACTATGATTGTTAAAAAAAAAACTAAGCTGTACCATCAATTGCTCGGCCGTTGTCCCGCTGAATATGTCAGCCCCTACCTTTACTGATAATAAAGATCTAGATCGGATGAGTTATGAACAGACCATGTGATCAGGACCTTCTCGGTTATCCACACTGTTTACATAATAAATTGAATTAAGAAATAGATCAGCTCTAACTGTGATTTGTTGAGAAATAAATCACAGTTTGGAGGTCAGTTGTAAAGTAGATCAAATCACGAGCGCGTAGCGCGCGTGATTTAACTACTTACAACTGACCGACAAACTTTGATGTATTACTCAACAAATCACCAACTAGAGCTGATTTATTTCGATTCTAACAGCCTGAAAATCGGCAATAATGCCGTTGTTTCCTTCAAACTCTCACAGCTTTTCGCAATTTTAGAAGAAATCCCGCTAAAATTATCGACTGAAACACATGCATTTATATCCTTTTCTAACGTTTTCGATGCGAGAATATGACGTTACACCGTCCAACGTCAAGGAAATCGACTAGTGACGTCATAAATTGGCAGTTTTAATGACGTCACTCGTCCCGCTCTTCCTTGCCGTGTTTTGTTGTAGAATAAAACACAGTTATTTTCCATTGCCTATATAGGCGCGCCGTGTTAGAATATACCATATCAAGAGGTCTGTTTGATTTTATAGGTCAAGCATTATGATTTATTCGGCGGGACAGCGGTTGGGAATCTGTCACTTTCTTACATGCTTTTCAATGAATGATAGAGATTTATCAGTGAAATATAAATCGATATTTTCACTGTTTCAAACAGTGAAAATACGATTTTTTATTTTTCACTGTTTGGGACTACTTTTTTCTTCAAATCTAACTCTAATTTCAATTTTATCTTTGTCAGATAACTGAACAATACTGAAATGTGTTCTAATTGACGCATAGCCCGTTCATGTGTGACGGGGACGTTACTGACGTCATTTATGACGCTGACGTCACGTCTTTTGTCGCGCGACGTTAGACTTGCCAGCAACTTCTTTGGAAAACTACTCTCTCAATTATTTCATTAATCATTCATAATAATACCATCCCAGGCCATTTCTCAGGTGCAAACTTTCAGTTTACACCCAATAGTATACCCACTAAACACGATGGACACCACTAAATTGACGCGAAACGAACAGGAACAAAGATAATTTTCTCCGAATGTGAGCGACACCATTAAAGACGCTAAATATTGCCTTTTGAAGCATGTAAGAAACAGAAAATTTGATTTTTTCAGTGCAAGATCAAATTTTATTTCACTCATGAACACCAAAACTGCTAATTTCACTCGTGGCTACGCCACTCGTGAAAATAACAGTTTTGGAGTTCATTCGATGAAATAAAATTCGATCTTACACTGAAAAAATCAAATATCCTCTAT
Source organism: Lucinisca nassula (assembly GCA_963580285.1). Classification (NCBI taxonomy): domain Eukaryota; kingdom Metazoa; phylum Mollusca; class Bivalvia; order Lucinida; family Lucinidae; genus Lucinisca; species Lucinisca nassula. The sequence goes on along the minus strand of OY757025.1, from coordinate 88,586,250 downwards.
ATCATGTGTCATTACATTGCTGTAAATTTATGTAGAGGAAGGGCCGTAACTTATGTTGAGAGAACTTGTGGTCCAACCCCACGATGCAATAAAATATGTTTATACTATACTACACGTGTGCGGTCGGTTTCAGCTCTGCATAATGCGGGCTAAGACAACAGATTTATATTATTTTCAAAACCACAGCTGTGTACATATTTATTAATATTTGTTACTTTGTTAAAAGACTCAGTATTTGTGTTTTTTTATGTTTTTTTTTTTTTTTTTTTTTTTTTTTTTTGTTGTTGTTGTTGTTGTTGTTCTACTACGCTTGGTTCGTAACAGATGGCAGGGCTTGAGATGTCAATGTCGGGTAAAACTCGCACAAAATTGGAAGCAGACATAAATAGCGTTGAAGGGGTTGTTCAACCTCAGTTCAAACAAACAAATAGGTTTACAGACAACGTTAAGATATGCCGCATCTAAAACGATTTTTGACAAAATAAAACAGTACAGTCGACTTTCGATGGCTCGAACACCGATGGCTCGTTTACCATGGCGGGGTCGAACCCATTTTTGAGCCCTAGGGAATTCCTCTGCATAAAAAAGTGTGGGATAATTAAGGAGATTTTCGACTTTTATCTTGCAAATGTATGCTGTGTGTACTCATTTGAATCGCCTCAATGAGGCGATTCTAATGAGTACACACAGCATACATATTCATTAAAAAAACACCGAAAAGATGTCTAAAAGTATCTCGTGATGCCTCCTGACAGTAACCTCAGTGGCTCGAACTACCCCTGTCTCGAACAGATTTTTGAGGTCCCAAAGGTGTTCGAGCCATTGATGTTCGACTGTATGTCTTCGAATAGACATTTTCCCGATGATTAACCCTTAAGATGCCGAGAAAAAACTACATCTGAAAATCGAGGCTTCAGTGCGAAACTATTCTAAGTGACATTTTTGGTGAAAAACATTTTTTTTCATAGCTTGATGGCAGTTTACATTTTATAACGTGTGTTAAAATGTCCTGATGGTGCCCTAACCAATTGCTGAGAAAAACACATGTTTGTCCAATTAGTTTATCTGTATTTTATGTTTTCAGTCATTTCGAAACTAGTACATCTGTTCGTTTAATCCCTAAGTTCCAGTATTTTAAGCAAGCAGTGTAGACCTGATCAGACGCCATGCTGTTCCACGTTATGTGGCATCTGACTAGGTATCCACTGTTTAATAATGCCCCAGTACATGAGCCAAGTCCAGGTTTTACCTTTTACACATCGCCTTGATGTCACAAGAATACTTACACTAGCACTGCTATAAATAACCAGTATCTGGATTTTGTCAGTGACAGTCACATGGGCAATAGCAGGTGCAGAGCTTATGTAGTTAGTAACATTGGGTCAATTGATAAGCCAATGCCCCAGTACACTGGCCCAGTTCAGATTTTACTTTTTACACAGTGCCCTGACATCACATGGAGAAGCTAGACTAGCACTGCTAAAGTTAACCGGTAGCTGGGTTTTGTACAGGGTTAGTGATAGTCACGTGGACAAAGGCAGGCGTTAGTAATTCTGCCATATAATGTAGACTGGGGGTAATTGTTAAAATGCCTAATTATGAAAAAAATATTTAAAAAAGGATGACATTGTGTTGCACTGGTAGCATTTTCAGAAAAGTTTTTCCAGTTTGTTTATGTATTATTTGTTAATGCATTTTTTATTTTCTTCGGCTAGCTAACAATCTTTTCAGTTTTGTCCTAGGCCGTCCTGTTTACCTATATATAGTAAATTGGACCAGCACTACAGATTCATCTTTCTGCATTTACAATATTTCATTGGTAATGATGAAGCGCATTTGCAAAACAAGCGTTAAACATTTTGCTCACTCACGTTAACTGTCTTCTTCGTAAAACTGGTAAGCACATCACGAAAACACACCTAGATATAATTCTCACCCCCTTTGAAACCCACTTTTACGTAGTAAAACTTGGGTTTTGCAGGGGTAAACCGTATTTTTCTTATTTCTGCTCTAAAATATAGACTGTGGGTACTCGTTAGAACCGCCTCATCGAGGCGGTTCTAACGAGTACCCACAGTCTATATTTTGAGCAGAAATAAGAAAAATATCAAAATTTTTCATCTTAAAATTTTCATTTTTTCGGCGATAGAGATTACAATGTATTTGTATAGGCATATTTTCGTAATGCAGTAATCAATGCTGCGACTGGTCAGCGGCTTCACTATGTGCTTAAAGTATATAGACTTTTGTAAAACTTGCAATAATTAAAATAAACAAGAAACCCATTAAAATGAAATGGACATATTCAAAGTTATATTAGATGAAGACTATTTGTTACGCCACTAAGCAAGAAGTCTGGCAGACAGACATAACAAAAACACGCCTATACAAATGCATTGTCAATTTTTCAGCCAAAAATGGAAATTTTAAAATGAAAAATTGTAGACATAGATTGTGGGGACTCGATAGAAACGCCTCGATGAGGCGGTTCTATTGAGTACCCACACTCTATTCTTTTAAGCAGATATAAGGAAATACTGTTTACCCTTGTAAACCCCAGTTTTACTATTTAAAAGTGGTGTTCAAGGGTGTCAAAATTATATAGGCGTGTTTTCTTGATGCAAACCAATCACTAGCCTAAGTTCAGATAAGTAAGTAAAGTAAAGTAAAGTAAAGTAGTAAAGTAAAGTAAAGTAAAGTAAAGTAAAGTAAAGTAAGTAAGTAAGTAAGTAAGTAAGTAAAGACTTTATTTAGTGAGGGTTACAACATTTAGCTCATACATAAGTACATGATGAGTTCAGATGCCATTCATACTTCTGTGTGTGTTCAGTGGCGCTTAGAGAAAAAGATGAGGCTGCATGATGCTTCAATATCAAGCTGAAACCGACTGCACATGAGTACTGGTAAAACGCTGAGATGCTCTAAGCCTGCCCAGGCAAAGTGGTGCGAATTCGACCATCCCTGCCTATTTGTCTTTTTGGATGGTAGGGTTTGAAATGCCATTTCATCTCAATGTCAGGTAGAAGTCCTATACAATTTTGGAAGCAGTTAACATCTCAAAAATGACCTTAATAGTGTTGACTGGGACATAAACCCTCGATTCAAACAATCAAACAAACATACTTCTGTGTGTGCACTTAAGTACAACAAAAATCACAGGCAGAGGTTTTGTCTGTATTGTAATGAAACAGAATCTGTTACAATTAAATGGTTCACTAATGTCTTGGTGATTAATTATCGGGTAATTAATGGATAACTGCTTCATTTAATTAGCATTGAGCCGGTGAAATTCTTGCAGCTTGTATTTATAAGAAGCGGGGAACAAACTATGGATTTTCCAGTCTAAATATATATAGCTCACGAGTCTATGTTCTATAGTGTCCTGTTAGTTGCCCAGTAAGGTCTGTCAATGGACTTTGGTTTATTTCGGCTGCACCCAGTAAATGGTGATTCCAAAGAACACACAACTTTAACCCTATAGATGTCATTCACAACAATTGTCATCTGCTTTGTTGGCTCCTGGATACTTTAAAAGTTACTGTTGCAAACAACGTGGACCAAGAACGGACAGCTACTCTAGAGCCAGTTTGATCTGGACCCACTATGTTTGCCTATGCAAAAGATAGGTGTGAAAAGTTGGCAAGAATATGAAGCAGACTACATAAACAGTTAACATTTTCAGATGCAGGTTTTTCTTGGCAAGGTTAAGGTTTAGTTGGCTGAAGGTCCTGAACTGAGACTAAATACTGTTTCTTGCACACCAGACAAGGAAATCCGCGATTTTACCCTGGGATAGAAATTTATGTTCCGACCCTGGTGTTGCGACCCCAAATCGAATATAATCGCGTGTTTGATAAATGCACTGGTTGATTACGACCTCATGCGCGGCGTCGTCATGTGTGACGTCACTAAACATTCCTGTTGTGTCATCACAAAATGGCGGACGTCGGTAACCGAAGTGACAGCAGCATTAAAAATTCGCTATAGAAATGGAAGGTATGCAAGGAAAAGAATCCTATATGGGTGTGAGGGGTGGATAGAAAAATCCGTCCCTCGGGATCACTGTCCGGCATCACTCGGCAAGCCTCGTGATGCCGGACAGTGACCCCACGGGACGGATTGTTTTATCCACCCATATAAGATTCTTGTATTCCTCTAACCCTTTATTACCAGTATTTTAAGCAAATACTGTAGCCCCTGATCAGATGCCACATTATCCGGCATCTGATCTGGGTCTTTTCTTGTTTGCCAAACCCCTCTCAAATTCTATTGCTAAAATACTATGACAGCTAGAGTTGTGGTTTCTGCTAATGACACGCCTTCTTAACGTTGAGTATAATTGTACCACGTGCCATCAATATATATCTCACAAGTATGTGGAAGCTATGGCCAACACAAGGTTATATTGCCATGGGAGATAACGAAAATACCCTGGCATCCAGAGTTCTGTTTCTTGCATATTTTACACACCGCATCCTCATCTACATTTGTACCATGTGCCATCACGCCTATACAAATACATTGCGACCTTTATCGCCGAAAAAAATGAAAATTTTATGATGAAAAATTGTGATATTTTTCTTATTACTGCTCAAAATATTGGTTGTGGGCACTCGTTAGAACCGCCTCGTCGAGGCGGTTCTAACGAATACCCACAATCTATATTTTAGAGCAGAAATAAGAAAAATAAGGTATACCACCGGAAACCCCAGTTTTACTATATAAAAGTTGGGTTCGAGTGGGTCAAATTTATATAGGCGTGTTGTCGTGATGCGTCCATGCTAATAAACCCTATTGGTTTCATTGGGCGACAGGGCTTGAGATGTCATTTCATCTCAATGTCGGGTAAAAGTCCCACAAAATTGGAAGCAACGTCTCCAAAATGACCTTTACAGTGTTGACTGGGACGTTAAACCTCAAATAAAACAAAACCATGGTATAGTCAGGGATTTGAAATTCGTAGCACCCGTATTTAAGGAGTTTAATGCACCTTTTTTTCTCACACTTAACTATGATATGAATTTATTGTGAGGTCTCTCAGCATCTTGAAAATGGAGTTAGAAAATCAAAAAAGTGGGGAAAAGTCATAAAAAGGGGGAGATAAATGTAACTACCCTCTTTTCTCATTTGAACATCTAAACAAATCCAAACGACTTCTACTCTGAAACCACAAGGCCAATCGGAACCAAATTACACGTGAAGCCGCCATGGGGTGGAAGAACAAACATATATTCTGAATGTCTGGATCAAATGACCAAAATGTCCACCATGCCCATATATGGTTAAAGCCTTTGAAATCGCTCGTTCTCAGGAACCAATAGACCGATGACCTTGAAACTTGATATACAATATGGGGGACCCGGTCCCTTTCACATTTGTTCAAATGATGACATTTGGTTGACCTTGACCTTTTAACGTCAAGGTTACATACGGTCACTTAGGGCTTTGTATGGCAAAGACAGGATTTTCTGGTTCTGTTGCAGCTAATGACATCAGAGTTGATTTTTGCAACCAGCTAAATGATCCTGGGGCCATAAGATTACATATAATTACTATTTTTTTCCAAAACTACTGTGCTAACTGATACCAAATTACATATACTGCATCAATGTGGTCGAGATATTAAAGTTTGTTTGAGGGATCTGTGTGATTGTCACACCAATATATGGCCAAAAGTGATTTTGAATTCTGCATCTCAGGAAATACAAGACCTTTGTGTGCAACATTTTGGACTTTAGACCTGCTGAGATTGTTCAAAGCTGACCATACCGTATGCGAAGGTGTTACGAGATGGAATAGGAAACCTCTCTGGTGCTTATGCACATCTAAATTATTTTAGTAGATATATGGTAGGGCGGTGTGAGTGAAATATTTTAGGTGAAATATGGTACGCAAACTATGCGGCTCCATGAACAACTCATGCACATATCATACGATGTATGCATGAGTGGTTTATAGAGAGCTGTTTTTACAATACAGGGGGCCGCTAAAAGGCCGAGTCCTATAGAATTTGCCTAAAAATCGCCAACCGCCAAATTGTGCCATATATGATTTTTATTCCCGTCACGTGTTGTGTGGGTGTTCGTTTTGACAGGAGTCATGTCATTGATTATAGGGTCGTTTCATCAATTTTTCCTATGGGAAATATACTATTTGAACGCAAATCCATTGTCTACTCGATTTTTGCTATCTGGCTTTGTTTGTGGCCGGTATCTCCACTTCCCCACGAACAAAGCAAGGTAATACGAGTAGGCATGATTTTCCGGTAGTATTCATAGATATATAAACCCTGAAAAGGGCGGACACTTTAGCAGCAGGTCAAGTTGTAAGAGAGAACACAACATTGTGACGGGGAAATAGAAAGTATATTGAAAGGTATGTTAAATCTATGTTTAGTATTATTTTTGTATGAACATGCTTGTAGGTTTTGGAGGGGTTTACTTCTAGTATACCCCAACTTTCTGAAGCCTATTCTGAATTTACTGTTGTGGCCTGTAGTGATTAGGCTACTAGCTTTGCCAGCTAGACGTCGCAGGATCGATCCCAGGCTTCTCCAGTAGTAGAATGAGTCTTTCTAAGTGAGGTCCTGTCTCATGCTGACCCTAGATGTTGGTGAGACGTAAAGTTTGGACACCCGCTCATTCTAGATTCATTTAGGCTTTTAGACCCCTTTTGTAGAATGTAATTAATAAACGCCGGGTCACTTGTTTGATCCATGACTTGTGACTAGCTGTGGTTAGAAAACCGTGGTTCCGTCCCAATATGACATTAGGTGTAGAGGGGACGTAAACTTAAGACGGGTTTAACCACATCTTCATCATCAGGGCAAACTCATACAAGAGCCTGTTGGGTTATCCGTGATGATGAACCGTAATGAATTTTATTTTACAAGCATGTTCACGTTGATTAGAAATAATTTTGTTCAAGAAGAATTACGAGTTCATTTTGTAATGATGCCGTTTTTGTCTGATAACTCAGTTTGTGCATGTATGTACATATAAAGAACGTGATGATGATAAGTGGGAGTATTTGGTCGCCACACGTCATAACGGCCTGAGCGGCGGGGATGACGTCAGCTGCGTCATCGGCGTCGCGAGGACGGTTGTGACGGGGTGCCTACCAAATAGAGAGAATTTACGGCAAACAGTGTTGGCCCATATGAGACACTAACAAATGTGTGGATTATAGATGAAAATCTTCTGTTGTAGTTTCTATCTGTTATTAATGTATTGAATTTGTGAATAGCTATATTTGTGAGCCGTGTTGCGGAGAAGGATATGAAATAGAGATTGTTATGTTTCCTGTAATTGGCAGCTGACCAGGTAGCGCAAAGGCGTGGTCTGTTCAATTGCCTCTTACTTGTGATAATGTAGTGAGCACAAATTTGATGAGTATTATGCTCAGTAGTAGTGAGCATTAATTGATTTCTGTAGTGCTCAGTAAGAAAACATGAACTTTGAGTATTATTGTGTCAAGCGCTGGGTGCTGATAATTTGATGCACAGTCAAGTTGAGTTCTGCTGTACGGTTATTCGTCGCATGCACTAATCAGCCTGTATGTCTGGTCGGCGCATGCGCAATAACGGTATATGCATGAACATATTCTTACTTCTCCGGGAGGGGGATCATGATATAGCATGTATGTTTTGTGACTCGTTTCTAGTCCCGTTATCGTAATTTGCAGGCATAACAATGTGTGACCTGCTGCTCCCTGCTTCATAGCAGCAGGTACTGGTACGACGCTAGGCGTTAGGGTCCAGCAAGGGCGGACAGACCGCCGTAATCAGCGCCTACCAGGATAGAAGCAGATTCTTCTAAATCATTGTTCGTTGTAAACAAATGTGATCATGGAAGAGGTCAACTTACCTTATTTGGACGATCACTAAACGTCTAATCAGCAAACGTGATCGCTAATCCTAGGATTATCAACTATGTTGATAGACTAGTTTTACTAGTTCGCGAGAGGAAGTGTCACGCGAGTGGGGAATTCACCCTAAGTCATAAACTGGCCAGTCGCGTCTTGTGTTGATTCTTTTTTTTTGTTTTTCTTGTTTTTGTTGTTTGCTTCTGTAGGTATTCACGTCACCCGTTCCGAGCACAGAACAGTGTTTTGCCTTCGGAGCGGACGTCGTGAGTTGGCTACAGAAGCAACAATTTGTGATGTTTTGTGTTAGTAAGTGTTGTATGTAGATACTGTAAATAATTCATGTCATTCATTTAACATCTTTCTTGTGCCTTACCCCACAGCTGCCCGTACACCTGTCAGAGATCACCCTCGGTTGTCTTGTCAGCATGGGGGTTTGCGGGACGCCGTAAACCCACATGTAACATTTGGTGTCAGTGAAGTGAGGATTTGATCTCTGGCTGGTGTTCCCGGCTGTGGAACAGCACATTGATACTCTGAATCATCAACTTTAAAAAAAAAAAAAATGCATTGACAGCCATATTTAGAAATTAACTTTAATCTTCCTTCCTGCGTTGATGAAGTGCGAAACCCATGTATTCAACTGAATGGATACTGACAAGTCGATAATTTCTGAGCAGGAAGGCAAGGCAAACCCCACTTTTTCTTGGTAACGAAAAATTTAAGTAGACCCCACTTAATTGTGTTACCTGACATTCTACTAAGTTAAATTGGAGCTACTAATTGATCTTACCCACACATGGTTCTGACGTAGTGACGTTAACAATTTACTGACGTTGACATAACGGTAGCGTTAATATTTACGCAGTGGCTTGAGGTTAGGTATGACGTAATAGAAACATTAATGGTGACTTGTTATGATCGGAGTTTTGTAATGTGATAACTTCGGATTGTAGCATTTTACTGTAAAAGTCGTCAGTTTATGACGTCATATTAGACTACCAGTACGCAACGTCATACTGTGCTGAAAGCATTTGACATTTCAAATCGCGTGTGCTTTAATAACTAACGTTTTAGTTAGATTAACGCGTATAACACATATCTTAACGTTTTAGTTAAGCCCATTCAATCATCACTGATCATAACTGATCAGTTTATAGTGGTTTTGATAGTAACGTGAGATTTACGTTATCAATAATGGAGCGTTTAATGCAAATGGGAAAGGACTTAGGTTATGAGGGGAAGGAGTTACAAGGTTTTGTTAAAGAGCAGCAGGATATTGAGCGGGCAGAAAGGCAAGAGCAAAGGGATTTAGAAAGGTTAAGGTCTGAAGAAAAGGAAAAGGAAAGGGCAGAAAAAGAAAAGGAAAGGGCACATGAACTAGCTATGTTGAATGTTAATAAGGAACTTGAAATGGCACGCATTAAGACTGAAAGGGAGGCAAAAGAGATTAGTGAGGCCCATTTAGAAAAAATAAAACATGGGTTTGAGCTACAGCACCAAGAATTAAGGAATCAGTTAGAAATGCAGAGAGCGAAGCTCGAGCTAGAATTTGAAAAGCAAAAAGCTGAGAAGGTGGCGCATGCCCGGGATCCTAAGTTACCTTATTTTGAAGAGGGTAAAGATAAAATGGATAGTTATTTATCTAGGTTTGAGAAATATGCTACGGCTAATAAATGGGATAAGAGTGTTTGGGCCGCGTATTTAAGTGCATTGCTCAAAGGGCGCGCACTTGATGTATATGACCGGTTGTCAAATGAGGATGCGGCGGATTATGAAAAGTTAAAGGACGCTTTATTAAAGAATTTTGACATGACAGAGCGCGGATTTAGGAAACAGTTTCGTTATAGTAGGCCCGAGAAATCAGAAACGTTCATACAGTTCAGTAGTAGACTGAGAAGTTATTTAGAAAAATGGCTTAATATGGCAAAGATAGAAAAATCTTTTCCGGCTGTCTGTGATTTCATGGCAAGGGATCAGTTCCTGGAGTCATGTAATAGAGAACTGTATGTACATCTGAAGCCAAAACAGTTTGGTAATTTAGATGAAATGGCTAGGGAGGCAGATTTGTTTGCAGAAGCGCGCGGGGGCGTATATAGTTGCATTAATAAGGGGCAACGCGATAATAGAGGCGCAGCGCAGGGGAAACAGGACAAAGTTGACTCAAACAAACCGAGTGGTAGACCGGATATCAAGTGTAGCATATGCGGTAAGGGGCATTTAACAATTAAATGTTTTAAGAACCCCGACAGGAAACAATTGTATAGCGCAGAGGTAGGAGCAACTGGAGTTGGGGATAGCGGTGTTAAAGAAAATTTTAACACGCGCGTAGAGACTCAAGGTTCTCAGGTTAAGAATGAGAATACGCAGAATGTAGGTCGTGGTTATACACGTGGTCGTGGTAATTTCAGAGGGTCTTTTCGCGGACGCGGTAAAAATAATACCACACCACGTGGCGCAGCACACCAAGTTAGTTTTTGTCAGACATAAGTAACTAGGAAAGGTGATGAGATTGGAAGTATTTTTGAAAATAAGGTTGGTGATCCTTTGATTTCGGATAGGGAGGAGTTTAGTAAGGAAACTAGGGAAGGTGTCTGTTACTTCTTAAAGGCAAGGTTACCGACGGCACAAGGTTTGGTTAATAATAAAAAGGTGGTTGTATTAAGAGATACTGGGTGTACAGGCTGTGTCGTTCGGAGAAGTTTGGTTTCGGATAGTCAGTTAATAGGGAAGGAATCAAATGTTACGTTGATTGATGAATCCACACAAAGGTATCCTTTGGCAATGATTGACATTGATTGTCCTTTTTTCACTGGGAAAACTGAAGCTTTGTGTATGGATGATACGTTGTACGATTTGGTTATCGGTAACATTGATGGATCAAAACTTCCTGATATGTCTCATTTCTCAGCCGCGGCTGTAACTAGGTCTCAAACTAGGCAGGATGAGAAGCCTTACAGAAAACTTAAGGTTCCCGATCAGATCATTAACGATGACAAGGAGGCTTTCAAGCAAGCTCAGGTTGATGATCCAACTTTGGAAAACATCAGGAAAAGGGTTGTATCTGGGAACAAGACTGTGAGTCGTGGTTTAAACCGAGGTGAAACTAGGTTTATTGAGAAAAAAGGGTTGGCATATAGGGAGTTCACCAAGGGTAACAAAGTCTCTTTCCAACTTGTGGTCCCTCAAAGTTTCCGAGGAAAGGTGTTGAAACTGGCTCATGAAACGCTTATGTCTGGACATATGGGTATTAGGAAGACATTGGATAGAGTTGTAACTGAGTTTTACTGGCCCGGTATTTGCGGTGATGTCGCTAGATTCTGTAAATCTTGTGATATTTGTCAGAGAACTATTCAGAAAGGTCGGGTCACTAAAGTACCTCTAGGAAAAATGCCATTGATTGATACGCCATTTAAGAGGGTGGCAGTGGACATAGTTGGTCCAATTGAGCCTCGATCTGATAGGAAATCTCGGTATATTTTAACCATGATAGATTATGCGACAAGGTATCCAGAGGCGATAGCTTTACCGAGTATTGAGACGGAACGTGTCGCGGAAGCGCTTATTGAAATGTTTAGTAGGGTTGGCATTCCTGATGAAATGTTGACTGATTGTGGATCACAGTTTACTGCTGAGGTAATGAAGGAAGTCAGCAGACTTCTTTCTCTTCAACAGTTAACGTGTAGTCCGAGACACCCAATTTGCAACGGACTGATAGAGCGTTTCCACGCTACGTTAAAGCAGATGTTACGTCGCATGTGTGCTGAACGTCCAAAAGATTGGGATAAATATCTTCCAGCTTTATTATTTGCGGTAAGGGAAGTCCCACAAGAGTCTTTAGGATACTCCCCTTTTGAGTTGTTATATGGACGTAACGTCAGAGGTCCAATGGCAATATTAAGAGAATTATGGGCTGAAGAGGTACGCGATGAGCAAGTTCTTTCGACGTATCAATACGTTATTGAGCTTAGGGAACGGTTAGAGCAGACATGTAAATTAGCGCGTAATAATTTAAAGAAGGTTCAGATTAAGCAGAAAGCTTATTATGATAAAGGCGCGAGGTCGCGTAAATTTGACGTCGGCGACAAAGTACTGTTGTTACTACCGACAGACAGTAATAAATTATTGCTTCAATGGAAAGGTCCTTATGAAGTGGTTGAGGTAGTGAACAGAATGGATTATAAGATTGACGTCAATGGAAATGTTAACACATATCACGCTAACATACTGAAGCAATATGTTGAGCGTCAGACTGTGACGTCTCATTGTCTGATCTCTAAACAAATTATGTCGACAGACAGTCATGACAGAAATGACGTCGACGAGTCTTCATTTGAAGACAGCAGTTTTGAAACTGCAGAGCAACCGGAAAGTGACGGCGACGTTAGCGTCCCACACACACTAACGTCAGAGGAGAGTGAGGAGACAGAAGGGCTGAGAGAACAGCGCCTTGCAGGACTGACATGTCAGACAGACCAAATTATATGTACCACATTTGTCAGAACCTGTGAAATCAATCAAATCTGTTAAGCCAGAAAGGCCACCTCCAGTAAGATTAAAACGATATCCGTTTTCTAACAAACAACAGAGTGTCAGGGGAACAGGAAAATTCTGGGGCAAACCACCATAGCTTAATAGCAATTTTACTAGCGAAAATTTGGGGGCAGACTACCTTAGTAGGTAATTCTTCGCACGGTTGTTGTGTAAATAGCTGTCTTGTTTAGATAGGTTCATCCTATTCCATCTCTATACACAAAGAAAAAACATTTCTGATTGTTTTTTCTCCAAAAGGGGAAACCTTTGTTACGAGATGGAATAGGAAACCTCTCTGGTGCTTATGCACATCTAAATTATTTTAGTAGATATATGGTAGGGCGGTGTGAGTGAAATATTTTAGGTGAAATATGGTACGCAAACTATGCGGCTCCATGAACAACTCATGCACATATCATACGATGTATGCATGAGTGGTTTATAGAGAGCTGTTTTTACAATACAGGGGGCCGCTAAAAGGCCGAGTCCTATAGAATTTGCCTAAAAATCGCCAACCGCCAAATTGTGCCATATATGATTTTTATTCCCGTCACGTGTTGTGTGGGTGTTCGTTTTGACAGGAGTCATGTCATTGATTATAGGGTCGTTTCATCAATTTTTCCTATGGGAAATATACTATTTGAACGCAAATCCATTGTCTACTCGATTTTTGCTATCTGGCTTTGTTTGTGGCCGGTATCTCCACTTCCCCACGAACAAAGCAAGGTAATACGAGTAGGCATGATTTTCCGGTAGTATTCATAGATATATAAACCCTGAAAAGGGCGGACACTTTAGCAGCAGGTCAAGTTGTAAGAGAGAACACAACATTGTGACGGGGAAATAGAAAGTATATTGAAAGGTATGTTAAATCTATGTTTAGTATTATTTTTGTATGAACATGCTTGTAGGTTTTGGAGGGGTTTACTTCTAGTATACCCCAACTTTCTGAAGCCTATTCTGAATTTACTGTTGTGGCCTGTAGTGATTAGGCTACTAGCTTTGCCAGCTAGACGTCGCAGGATCGATCCCAGGCTTCTCCAGTAGTAGAATGAGTCTTTCTAAGTGAGGTCCTGTCTCATGCTGACCCTAGATGTTGGTGAGACGTAAAGTTTGGACACCCGCTCATTCTAGATTCATTTAGGCTTTTAGACCCCTTTTGTAGAATGTAATTAATAAACGCCGGGTCACTTGTTTGATCCATGACTTGTGACTAGCTGTGGTTAGAAAACCGTGGTTCCGTCCCAATATGACATTAGGTGTAGAGGGGACGTAAACTTAAGACGGGTTTAACCACATCTTCATCATCAGGGCAAACTCATACAAGAGCCTGTTGGGTTATCCGTGATGATGAACCGTAATGAATTTTATTTTACAAGCATGTTCACGTTGATTAGAAATAATTTTGTTCAAGAAGAATTACGAGTTCATTTTGTAATGATGCCGTTTTTGTCTGATAACTCAGTTTGTGCATGTATGTACATATAAAGAACGTGATGATGATAAGTGGGAGTATTTGGTCGCCACACGTCATAACGGCCTGAGCGGCGGGGATGACGTCAGCTGCGTCATCGGCGTCGCGAGGACGGTTGTGACGGGGTGCCTACCAAATAGAGAGAATTTACGGCAAACAGTGTTGGCCCATATGAGACACTAACAAATGTGTGGATTATAGATGAAAATCTTCTGTTGTAGTTTCTATCTGTTATTAATGTATTGAATTTGTGAATAGCTATATTTGTGAGCCGTGTTGCGGAGAAGGATATGAAATAGAGATTGTTATGTTTCCTGTAATTGGCAGCTGACCAGGTAGCGCAAAGGCGTGGTCTGTTCAATTGCCTCTTACTTGTGATAATGTAGTGAGCACAAATTTGATGAGTATTATGCTCAGTAGTAGTGAGCATTAATTGATTTCTGTAGTGCTCAGTAAGAAAACATGAACTTTGAGTATTATTGTGTCAAGCGCTGGGTGCTGATAATTTGATGCACAGTCAAGTTGAGTTCTGCTGTACGGTTATTCGTCGCATGCACTAATCAGCCTGTATGTCTGGTCGGCGCATGCGCAATAACGGTATATGCATGAACATATTCTTACTTCTCCGGGAGGGGGATCATGATATAGCATGTATGTTTTGTGACTCGTTTCTAGTCCCGTTATCGTAATTTGCAGGCATAACAATGTGTGACCTGCTGCTCCCTGCTTCATAGCAGCAGGTACTGGTACGACGCTAGGCGTTAGGGTCCAGCAAGGGCGGACAGACCGCCGTAATCAGCGCCTACCAGGATAGAAGCAGATTCTTCTAAATCATTGTTCGTTGTAAACAAATGTGATCATGGAAGAGGTCAACTTACCTTATTTGGACGATCACTAAACGTCTAATCAGCAAACGTGATCGCTAATCCTAGGATTATCAACTATGTTGATAGACTAGTTTTACTAGTTCGCGAGAGGAAGTGTCACGCGAGTGGGGAATTCACCCTAAGTCATAAACTGGCCAGTCGCGTCTTGTGTTGATTCTTTTTTTTGTTTTTCTTGTTTTTGTTGTTTGCTTCTGTAGGTATTCACGTCACCCGTTCCGAGCACAGAACAGTGTTTTGCCTTCGGAGCGGACGTCGTGAGTTGGCTACAGAAGCAACAATTTGTGATGTTTTGTGTTAGTAAGTGTTGTATGTAGATACTGTAAATAATTCATGTCATTCATTTAACATCTTTCTTGTGCCTTACCCCACAGCTGCCCGTACACCTGTCAGAGATCACCCTCGGTTGTCTTGTCAGCATGGGGGTTTGCGGGACGCCGTAAACCCACATGTAACAGAAGGCAACAAAAAACAATGGTTGATTTCAAAATAATTTGGTAGCAATGGTCCTTCGATTGGCCTCTACTTAACCATTATGGTCGATTAAAATAAATGGCCACCAAAGGTGGGAAATTTATGCCCACTTGAGCTCTGGTGAGCGTAGTTTCCCATGGTAGTTATTAAAAGTAGCGTAAACTTAATGACAAGCGTAAACCACATTTAATTGGCGATGGCATGATACAGCAGCCACAGTTTTCTGCTTTACTGATTGTGCTTGTTTGGTTATCTTTTATTGCTTAGCTGCATTTTCCAGCCTTCATAAACCATTTATTCGATAAACAGTGGTAGTTTGGTATGAAGTTACCATGACGGCAATACCTATGAAAGACGTCAATGTTCAGTGAATTTAACAACGCGACCCTATTTCGGTCTATTTTCAAACGGTTCAGTATTTCATAATTGAAGGAAAGACGTATTACGCCTCTGAACAATCCAGCCTCCTTTTGACTGAAGGTCTGCGAAATTTGTCTGCAAACAAAAAAGAAACATTATATAGTATTTGCATGGTAGAACCACGATTTTACATAAATGTTTTATAGGTTTGTTTTGGTTTTTACCATTAATTTGCTGCAGAAAAAGATACTCAACTAAATTTAAATATCAGCATCTAATTCTCCAACTGCGGATTTGATATACTTCAGCTTATTTGCTGATTGAATGACTCTGGTTTTGGTTGATCTTTTGGCAAACATGCGCAAATTGTGGTGACCACGTTACATGAAGATGCAGAAAAGGTCAGTCGAGAGTCAGTGTTGAACCCGATGTTCCCACCCTTCTTGACAAAAGTGTAGAAGAAGAAGTTTGATTTACATAGGAATCGTTACATTTATTAAGCCAAACATAGGCCCTGTTAAAAATATCTGACCTATAAGGTGTCAGCCTCAAGTAAGTTAACCTTTCATTCAGTTCCTTTCATAAGTACGAATACCTTTCCGCCAGAACGCCTGAAGATAGGTGCCTGATGCTCTGTCTCTGGTAGGGCTAACCGGAGCCTAACTATGGGTTTCCTTTGCTGCAGCATTCTAGCTATTCCATGCTGTTGAGTCCTCGTCGTTGTCTCATCTCCTTATTCGTTTGATTTTATGTTCGTGGAGAAGTTGCAGAAATCAATCGTGCAGACTGAACAACTAATGGGTTTTAACCAAGACAACCAAGGTTGAGGATTGAGGCCACCTTAAATCAATTAAAGTGTCCACCCCAAACCCCAACATCCGTAAAACTTCTTACTGACCCCATTCCAAGGCGGTCCTTCTGTTGTGGTTTCTTATTTTTATAGTTGTTCTTTAAGATGTATGTATTGCTAATGCCTTTTTGTATTTTGGATAGCTGTTTGGCCATGTGGGGTGATAACTGTCCTTCTGACTTTCCATTCGTGACGTTTTCATTTTGGTGTTTTGAATGGGAGGTGCGAGGTATTTTGTATAGGTTCCTGATCATTGCCTTCACTCTGTTTGTCACCTGATGGCTTGACATAGACGGCCCTTTTGGTAAATCTGTATGGGACAATCTGGGTGGTTGGGTGAGGCAAAGGTGACGTTTACCTTACGTCAATAAGGCGTCCAAATGATATTGGCTTACAGCTGGACAAGACATGCTGTTCTTACAGCAGGTAATGGTAGAAGGGGAATACTGTTATTTCTTTTGTTTCTGCACTTATATTTATTTTCTTCTTTCTCTTCTGTCCCTCACTTTCATTTGCTCTACTATCTCTTCTATCGCGTTTCTCTGGGAGAGGACACAAAATGACCAACAAGGGTTGACGTGCCTTTAAACCCAAAACAATCAATATATGAGACAAATATCAGCAAAAAAGGAAGTAGTAAAAAAGTAGATGAAGAACAGGTTAATCAGTGCATCACGTGAACAAGTCCGTGTAATGAAGACCCCTAAACCCAACTTTATATAGAGAAAACTGGGGTAAACATTATTTTTCTTATTTCTGGTCCAAGATATAGGTTGTGGGTACGAGGCAGTAATAACGAGCTCCCTCAACCCATGTTTTGAACATTTATAACAAACATATCAAGGATTTTCATCAGAAAAGTAGCCATTTTGGAGATGTGAAAAATGCACTATGTCGCACGGGTCAGTTATCGTAATGTGTGACAAGAGACCCAGGATAATTAAGGGCTAATGCCGAATAGAGGGACAGGGTTATCGAAGGCAATGAAAAGATAGAAAGTAAGATGCACGTTTACAGGTTATACCACTACTCTGGGAAAAGGGAAGAAGGAAGAATGTTTAAGGGGTGGCTTTACATAACAATAAAGCTCGGTTACTATTTATTTTTAATCGTGCGACTTACCAGGAAATAAGGTACCCAGTAAGATTTCAATAGAGTCTTTGTAGTGGCCCGTAACATTTACGTGTTTAAAATATAATGATATCATTGTTAGTTTGGGAGCCTTCAGCACAAACTGGAAACTTTGGATAATGAAGCTTGAAATATACAATGTATTTATTAAATGTTGATAGATTCAAGTCACTAGTTTAGAGAATCACTTGATAGTTCATCGCAGACAAATATGCTTGGTGATGTATATTCACCTCACTAAATAAAAACCAGAAGGAAATGATCATCGGTGATTTTTCAAAACTATATCTGTTGACCCCTGTTATGATACATCTGTGACCAGCCAGTAAAATAATTTATTTTATGTATGATTTAATATGGATTTTTATCAAGATCTGTGACTAAGCAGGAAAAACCAGCAAAAGGGTCCATAGGTATCTGAGTCCCTTGTTCATGCCCAGATTGACACAGAGTCCTCAAGTTTCACATGCATGTGCAAAAATAACCATCCTGCATACTGACGAAAAAGAAATTCTTTCAAAACATACTAAAAATCCTTTAGCGCAAAAATAGTGTAAAATTTACCAAATTTCTGGGGGTAAAATTTCAGTGGTCAAAATTTATGGAAACACCGGATGTAGTTACGTCATATCATGAATTTTGGTATCTTCGAGTGTTGACAAATATTTTGGCTGATGCAATAAATCAACATTCATTTGTAAGCGCAAGCTACACATAACTAAACTTAACCCAACTATACCATTCGCATGGTATAAACTCATGGTGTAAACTCATAGAATTTTCAACCCCTTTTCCCCATCAGATTTGCTAAATAATCACATGTCATATTGATTAGGCTTCTTTCTCATTGAAACAGCACAAACAAAGCGTGAGAATTTTGGGTGCATTAAATGTTTCGAAATCTGGTCTCAAATCCCGGACTAGTAGTAGAACCTTGATTATTATCTCAAAAAGTACCAGAGCTGTCGAAATCAAAAGGTTGTGTTTATTGATATATAAAGGGGTAAGAATAACTGATATCCATGCTTCTTAACCCTTGTCCTGCTGAATATTTTAATCTGCCACACCCACTACTGAATATCAACCAATCAGATTACTTCATGCACATTATTGCAACAAATTCAAAATTTGAATGGCAAACAATGTAGATCCTGATCAGATGGCTTCGTCAGAAGCCATCTGATCTGGATCTTCATTGTTTGGAAAATAAAGCATATCCGGGCTTAGCAGGAGAAGGGTTAATAAAATCTTATAATCAAACTTCATATTTCATACAAGAGAAGTAAAATGAAAGGGCATTTTCTCTCTTAATTCAAAATTATTGTTAGTGGTTGATGAGTTATCCTATCAGTCATTCTATAGTATACCTAGTTGTAAATTTGATATGAGAATAAAAACTATTTTTTAAGTTTCTACTGAAACAAAAAATTACATCATAATTATTAATTCACTTTCTACTAAATGCAACACTTTGAACACTTTGCCTCTCTCTCTCTCTCTCTCTCTCTCTCTCTCTCTCTCTCTCTCTCTCTCTCTCTCTCTCTCTCTCTCTCTCTCTCTCTCGCTCTCTACTACACTTACTCGTGTTACTATTTATTAACTTCTATTACTACATTTACTACTACTACTACTACTACTACTACTACTACTACTACTACCACTACTACTACTACTAATACTATCTTATTTACTATTGGTACATGTACTTTGTAGATGATTATCATTGTTACTACTACAAGTACAACCATTACATTTAAAACCATATTCTTCATTTATTATTGTTATTATTACATTGATTGATATTATTATTATCATTATTGTTATTATTATTATTATTATATTGCAGTTGTTTTCACACTCAAACGGGTTTCCTTCGACCATGTTTAACCATTTATTTTCCATTTATGCATGTTTACATGTAATATGTCATTCACACTAGCTCATAGTCATTTACAGGAGATGATTCACATAAGCCTATAAGCCATACTGTCATGAAATTTGTATTCATGTCATTTAAACATGTTCCAACTTTATGGAAATATATATTGTTTAAACCAAATGCAACATTTTTTTTTGGCTTTAAACTGCTTCAGAACCAGCTTTATCCAAAAGATAGACTAGTTTCGCACTAAACATTATGTTCAATTTCAGCGCGCAACTAGTCCAAATGGTGATTTTTTTTTTTATTTTTCAGATATTTTCAATAAAAACTGCCCACAATGTTTACAATACACATTTTAAACCCAAACACTCTTTCAGAATTGTGATAGTAGTCAAAGCAGTAAAGAACCAGTGCTTCAGCTGAAGTGCACGACCCGCCGGATGCTTTTAGCTTTATGAGTGTTACCATATATGGGTACGGCGGCCATTTTTGGTCATGTGACCTGGACCTAAAACGGTTCCCCCAATAAATGCGCCTTATCGTAAGGAGCAAAAATATATCTTATACTTTAGTACTGTATTCTGAATCGTTTGCAGGATAAAATGCATTCTCACTTTTCCAATACAAAAGCATATGTGTCAAAGTTTGACCTAGGCACAAAGAAGGTCAAGGTCAACCCAGGGTCACCATTTTAGCAATTTATGATGGGCCTACGTCCCAGATGCTATTTATTAACTTTCGTGGAAATCTGCCCAGTGGTTCTGGAGAAGACTATATTTGAAGGGTTTTTACCATATATGGCTTGGCGGCCATTTTGGTCATGTGATCTGGACCCCATGAGCAAATTTTGGTTTCCCCCATCCCATAGAGAATCCATATGAAATTTGACTTCAATCGGCCCAACGGTTTCTGAGGAGAAGCAGTTCGAAAATTTTCACATTTTTCGCCTCGGCGAGGCTATACTAAATGGAATGTAATATTTCGCAAGTTCATTGGTTAGATCCCATTGATATCTATCAGTATGCCAAAAATTGTTTAAATATTCCAACAAAAGCATATGTGTCAAAGTTTGACCTAGGCACAAAGAAGGTCAAGGTCAACCCAGGGTCACCATTTTAGCAATTTATGATGGGCCTACGCCCCAGATGCTATTTATCAAGTTTCGTGGAAATCTGCTCAGTGGTTCTGGAGAAGACTATTTTTGAAGGGTTTTTACCATATATGGCTTGGCGGCCATTTTGGGCATGTGACCTGGACCCCATGAGCAAATTTTGGTTTCCCCCATCCCATAAAGGCTCCATATGAAATTTGACTTCAATCGGCCCAACGGTTTCGGAGGAGAAGCAGTTCGAAAATTTTCACATTTTTCGCCTCGGCGAGGCTATACTAAATGGAATGTAATATTTCGCAAGTTCATTGGTAAGATCTTATTGATACCTATCAGTATGCCAAAAACTGTTTAAATATTCTAACAAATGCATATGTGTCAAAGATTGACCTAGGCACAAAGAAGGTCAAGGTCAACCCAGGGTCACCATTTTAGCAATTTATGATGGGCCTACGTCCCAGATGCTATTTATCAAATTTCGTGGAAATCTGCCAAGTGGTTCTGGAGAAGACTATATTTAAAGAGTTTTTACCATATATGGCTTGGCGGCCATTTTGGTCATGTGACCTGGACCCCATGAGCAAATTTTGGTTTCCCCTATCACATAGAGGCTACATATGAAATTTGACTTCAATCGGCCCAACGGTTTCCGAGGAGAAGCAGTTCGAAAATTTTCACATTTTTCGCCTCGACGAGGCTATACTAAATGGAATGTAATATTTCGCAAGTACATTGGTTAGATCTCATTGATATCTATCAGTGTGCCAAAAATTGTTTAAATATTCCAAGCAGTTAAGTCACTATCACCAATTTTCACAAACGGGTTACGGACGGACAGACAGACTGACAGAATGACCGATTGACACGGTGATTTTAGGGCACTCTTAGAAATCAACCGACTTCAGTCGGTCGCTTTGTCTGCGGGTCGTGCAATTTCAGTTTGTTTTCCTTCTCCTGTAAAATTATGAAAAATGCAGATAGAATAGATTCGCATAAAAGCCTCGAAATGTCGTCTGCTTCTTTCGCCTGCTGAGTTTTCTTTCAAACTTTTTAAAAGTATTTTGCAAACAGGCAAACAGTGTGGACCCAGATCAGACTGCAGTCTGATTTGGCCCCACACTGTTTGCAAAAAAATGACTTTTTAAGCAACCGGCAGACGACAAAGCAGACGCCCATTGTCGAAAACGCGCCTATATAAGTCGGTCCCCTTAAACCCCACTTTTATATTGTAAATCTGGAGTTTACAGGGCTGTATTTTTTCACATTTCTGCATAAAAACATAGGTTATGGGTACTCGTTAGAATCGCCTCGTCGAGGCGGTTCTAACGAGTACCCAAAATCTAGATTTTGAGCAGAAATGTGAAAAATATCGGATTTTTTTTATCTGAAAATTTTTAGTTTCTGATGGTAAAATTTTCAGTATACTCGAATAAGCGTGTTTATGGAATAAAAGGTGCCCATCGGAGCTTGAAGAAATAGATGGGCTGAAACCGACCAGCACACGAATACTGGTAAACCGCTTAGAGGATCTAAGCCTGCCCAGGCAAAGCGGTGCGAGTCGCCCCGTATATGCTTATAAACCCTATTGGTTTCATTGGGTGCCAGGGCTCGAGATGTCATTTCATCTCAATATCAGGTAAAAGTCCCACAAAATGGGAGTAACGTGTTCAAAATGGCCTTTACAGTATTGACGGGGACATTAAACCTCAAATCAACCAATAATCAAACTTTGTAATGATACCTATACTTCTGAGGGGAAAGTACATGTACAAAGTTCAGCTTACATCGGGTTTAAATCAGATTGCCACACCCGTGTGGCGCAAAGTCCATTCTGTCATGCATTCATTTCTCCAAAATGTCTGCTTTGCCGATGAAACTTTGTAATATTTTCTTATTTATACTCCGAACATAGAATGTTGGCGGCCCCCGCCCGTCGGGGCTTTAAGAAAAAGACGGGCTGCATGATGCTTCCACGCAGAGCTGAAACCGACCGCACACAAGCTTATAGAAACGAAGGCCTGCCCAGGCAAAGGGATGCGAGTCGGCACGTCCAAGCTCATAAATCCTATCGGTTTCATTGGGCCGACAGGGCTTGAGATGTCAGTTCATCTCAATGTCGGGTAAAAGTCCCACAAAATTGGAAGTAACATCACCAAAATGACCTTTACAGTGTTGACGGGGACGTTAAACCTCAAATCAAACAAACAACAAAGCACCCAACTTAAAGAAATGTTCGCTTGCGCTTCTCTTCTACATGTCCGAGGCTAAACAAATTGTATACCTGTACAACAAAGGCTTTGCGAGCCTGCGCAGCCCTGCACGTCCGCACAGGCTCGTCTGAGTCTGTGCTGGTTGCATTTGTGACAAAGACCCATATCTCATGAGCTGACTCATTCATTAAAATGTGTTCATGACGCCTAAGCCAGATCACACTGGTAAAGGCAAGCGCGCAGGGTAAGGAACAAACACACCGGATAAGGAAATTTTTCGCTTAGGATAAAAAAAAATGGCGGAATGTGTATCACATGTGCAGGTTTGTTGTTGTTCTAGATCTCGTGTTATTGGTTACTAATCAATACGGCTGCTCACATAGCCTCACGAAGACACATATTATTCACAAATTTATATTCGATGGTCCGAATTCGACAGTTACATCCAGTCAAACGGAGAACCGGACACAGTGGAGCTACTCCACCGCGAAATCTCATTAATTTACATGAAACGCTCTTCTGGGAAGATGGCATGCACTTTTTTGTTGGTTGTAGATATACACATGATAACTCGGATTGTTGCAAATACGATTTAAGGAAAATTTGAAATTAGAAGGCCCACAGTGAGAAATCCTAGTTCAATTTTCAATACAACGCCCACGGGCAGGAGATGGGTACAACGCATATGATAAGACCTAAATTTTCCGGGGAAAATGGTTGTTGTATGGTCGTAGCACTAGTAAATTTCCATCTCAGATTAGGTTTTCCGATATTAATAACTAGTCTTACATAGTTTAAAGCACAAATTGTTACCTTTAGAAACGTCCAAAGTTGTTTGCATTGTCTTGGCATGCGCATTGCTGTGGTTCTAGCAATATAATCATCCCATTAAGGTGAGAGATGGATTGGGTTCATCGCGATCATGAATTAGAGAAATGATGTATTTGTCCATGCAGTATTCTGGTAGAAAATTGTATGCTTGTTCTTTTGGCTGAAAATAAGGTAGATAACTTCGCCAAATTCGTGAGACATACCTATTACATGGTCATTAAAAGGCCTGATATGATTTGGCTTCTTTTTGACCCTCACTCAAATCTTCTTCAGTGTGCGACGTTTCACTTGCTCACAGGCGTCGTTAATGGAAACCTACACAGAAACGAGTTGTTTCGTCTTCAAGATTTTCAGCATAACTTGACGTTTGATGTGTCTTTATTGAGATAATAAATTGTGACGAAAATAGTAAGAAAAGTGTGATAAAAGTATACCCCTTCGAAAGAAAAAGACAATAGAAAGTGCCCTTAGAAACCCGGTTTCAATTGGCGCATTTATATATCAGGTAGCACTGCTCATCGTTTGTGTATCTTGTTACCCCACCTACTTGCGTTATAATGGAGATATACGAACAATGAAAAATTACAGGATCAAAATGAAACAGGTATCAAATTATTCCTTGGTTTCTAACTAAGGAAAATGAGTAATAACAACATATATTTAGCTTTACTATGAACGGAGTTATGGCAATTTTATGTTGACATTTCTGATAATGACCAAAATTAATTTATGAAAAATAAACACAGAGTTCACAGTTCATTTTTATATATTTTCATCACATGTTAACATATCAAAACTGTATCCGTATACAAAATATAAATATGTACAGGCAAGGCTAGGCTATTACATTTTGAAAGCCATAAAGGTGACAAATTTTGCAATTTTGGTCACAATCAGCTGGGGGTAGGGGTAAAGTCATGGTAAAAACATATCTTATTTGTGAATGACCAAACATTTTATTGATTTGTTTTTCTTTGAAGTTGTATTTTGTCATATAACTTCCTTTGGCTATCAATGACCAAACAACATTTATGAAACAAATATTCGGGGGGGGGGGGGGGGGGGGCAGATGATCATAACAGGCCCTTTGTACGCAGTTCGTCGTCGGATATAAGGCAAATATTGTTTCCTTGATTTGTGGTTTAACGTCCCCGTCAACACTGTAAAGGTCATTTTGGAGACGTTGCTCCCAATTTTGTGGGAAATTTACCCGACACTGAGATGAAACGACATCGCAAGCCCTGCCGCCCAATGAAACCAATAGGCGTTATAAGCATGAGTGGGTCGACTCGCACCGCTTTGCCTGGGCAGGCTTAGATCCTCTTACCAATTTACCAGTACTCGTGTGTGGGTCGGTTTCAGCTCTGCGTGGAAGCATCATGCAGCCCATCTATTTCTTAAGCCCCGATGGGCAAGGCAAATATTAAAGTATGTACATGTATTGGTAACTGAATGATTATGCCGGCCTCGGTAGCTCAGTCGGATTCGCGTCTGCTGGTGATCAGGAGGGCAGGGGTTCGACACCTGCGGGGGTCGGCAACATTCTTTCGTAGAGATTGATCATGAAACCTTTTCTACGGTCATTCTCTCCCTTCCGCTGAGTCAAGAAGGGCAGTTGTCAGTTTCTGAAGAAAGACTGTACAGTGTACTGGTTAACCGCTTACGTATAAGTCTGCCCAGGAAAAGTGTGGATAGGTAAACTGACCGGCTCAAAAATGACCTCAAATAGTGTTGACAGTGCCGTTAAACTCTTAAACAAACAAACAAACCAAGAGGCATTATTGAAAACAAACCCAAAACATTTAAAGGTGCATTATTGAGCTGTCGGAAAAAAGCGCTTAATTTTTTTATTACATATATCGGGTATTTTTTGTTTAAATAATACAAATGAATGAGTTTTATGAAATATTGCGAACAATTATGATCACAGGTTAAGTTTTATAGGAAGGTTTTCCTAACTATGCTACGAACACAGTTAGTCTATTTTTAATTTCGCGACAAAACTACAACGCGCGTGAATAATGACGTCATGCGGTAAATACCTAGAAAGGTATGCAGGGATCATCTCAACATCGTTACACACAATTGTTGTGACAGAAATCGTAGATCGTAGTATAGTGAAATTCTTTTAAACTTTTTATGCGAATTCCAATGTGTAAAATGGAATGAAATTCCGTCTTTCTCTCTCTCTCTCTTTCTCTCTCTCTCTCTCTCTCTCTCTCTCTCAGCATGCCATGGCGTACACGTTCCCCAGTGCTCTCTCTCTCTCTCTCTCTCTCTCTGAAAGTGCTATGGCCAACATGTTGCTAAGTTTTTTTCTCTCACTCATTATGGGCTAAATGTTGAAACAGTGGGTCAACATCGGGCAGACAGCGATACGACGTCGCCATGTCGTATCGCTCTCGGTCAGACGCACCGTTCATGCGATTTACTCTCTCTCTCTCTCTCTCTCTCTCTCTCTCTCTCTCTCTCTCTCTGTGGCCTTCATGTTGCTCATTCGTCTCTCGTCTCTCTCTCTCTCTGGCCTTCATGTTGCTCATTAGTGTCTCTCTCTCTCTCTCTCTCTCTCTCTCTCTCTCTCTCTCTCTCTCTCTCTCTCTCTCTCTTTCTCTCCGTGGCCTACATGTTGCTCATTGCTTTCTTATCGTGGCCTACATATTGTCCATTCTCTCTCTCTCTCTTTCTCTCTCTCTCTCTCTCTCTCTCTCTCTCTCTCTCTCTCTCTCTCTCTCTCTCTCTCTCTCTCTCTCTCTCTGAAAGTGTTTTTTGTTTGATTTGAGGTTTAACGTCCCCGTCAACAATGTAAAGGTCATAAGATCATTTTGGAGACGTTGTTTTCAATTTTGTGGGACTTTTACCCGACATTTGGATGAAATGACATCTCAAGCCCTGTCGCCCAATGAAACCAATAGGGTTTATTAGCGTGTACGGTCCGCCTCGCACCGCGGTTCCTGGACAGGCTTAGATCGTCTAAGCGGTTTACCAGTACTAGTGTGTGGGCCGGATTCAGCTCTGCGTGGAAGCATTTTGCAGCCCATATATTTCTTCAAGCCCCTATGGGCTCTGAAAGTGCCATGTCCAACATGTTGCTTAGTGTTTTTTTTCTCTCTCTCTCTCTCTCTCTCTCTCTCTCTCTCTCTCTCTCTCTCTCTCTCTCTCTCTCTCTCTCTCTCTCTCTCTCATTATGGGCTAGCGCACCACATTGGGCCAACATCGGGCCGACAGCGATACGACGTCGCCATGTCGTATCGCTGTCGGCCCGACGTAGGCGTAGTTCAGATGATTCACACACACACACACACACACACACCATTACCTACATGCTGCTCATTAGTCTCTCTCTCTCTCTCTCTCTCTCTCTCTCTCTCTCTCTCTCTCTCTCTCTCTCTCTCTCTCTCTCTCTCTCTCTCTCTCTGGCAGCGTTGTCAAACTTAGTTGCAGAGATGAATGCCTTGACCTGCTCCATCCTTCGAATGAGGATGTAAGGTGAAAATCTTGATCCTGCCCAAACAGCACCAAAAAGATTGTTTTTCTTCTACACTGTTTTTGTAGAAGTAAAAGCCATACAGGGCTAATGTTATTTGTTAACGGTATAAGACGGAAAATAAATATTCTATGTATATATCGTCGGGCCGACGCTTGACCGACATTCTACGCTGACTGGGTGTCTTCCATTAAAGTTAAAGACCCCTACCTCAGTTTAGTTTTGTATTGGACTAACGGCCCAGTCAACACTATTTTATGTCATTTTTGAGCCGGTCAGTTTACCTGTCCACACTTTTCCTGGGCAGGCTTATACGTAAAGCCACGGTCACAAATCACTATTCGATCCCCGCCCGACTACTCGGGGACTGCGATGGGGTGAGATTGGGCTGGAGTCCGGTCGGCGTCCCGCCGGATGTTGGGGCGTCGGTGGTGGTCGGGAGGGGCCCGGTTAAATTTTAACTCGTAGTTAAAATTCTCCACGAAAACTCACCGACTTCTAGGTCGGTGGCACATCGATAAAAGTCGAGCAGAGCTCGTACCGACGTCGATGTCCGGCTGGCATCCGGTAGTCGTAAAGCGGACCCCGACCAATCAGATAATCGGGCAGTAATCGGCCGAGGCCCGACAGATGATCAAGCGGAATCCGCTGGACGAATCCCGGTTTCGACTGGCGCCGCTCGATCGCTGATTGACGCTCGACTATATAAGGGCCCGATCTCCGATGGGTGCCAGTTTCTAGCAGACCAGTAGGGAGCATTGTACATAAACGTTTGATAACTGCCCATGCAAAGGACGGTACACGATCCATTGCTTCATCCACCATCAGCGGTAGCAGTTCTTCTCCAGCACACAAGGTTGCAAAGACCACATTGGCACGGTGCCGAGCCCTAAGCAGCCACTCCTGTAACCTCCGGATCCTTTCCTGGGGTGACGGTAGGTGCAGTGGTGGGATAAAAGGCATCTTGTTCCGCTTTTCTTCGAAAGTTTTCCTCGACGTCAAGAAAAAGGATGTTCACCCACCAACAGAGCTGACCCATTTGTTGTATAGGCAGGAGAGGATGCAGTTTATATACCCCTGAACAACTGGACAATTCCCGGCTGGGGTAAAGCCGTCCCTTGTCCGGCGGCCGGGAACTGGGCGGACATCTGCGGAACATCGACCGATGCTCGGGGACTAGTAACAATCGCCGGGTATACGGTCGGTAACCTGCAGTGCACCGGCCTATTTCCGCCCGGCGTATACGCCGATGCTTCCCCGCAAAACTTAGGCTGACACCGCCCGATTCCCGGCGGATGTCTCTCTAGGCCCCACACGGCATACTTTTTGCCAAAACCGAGCCAGACACCCATTTCTCGGCTTGGACTGCTCGGCCGACCACAACGTATAGTATAGCTCGGCCGGGGTACGCCGAATTTGTGACCGAGGCATCAGCAGTTAACCAGTACAGTGCACACTCTTTCGCCACTGACAACTGCCCTTCTTGAATCAGCGGATGCCCAGTGGTAGAGAATGGCCGTGGAAAATATTTCATGATCTATCTCCACGAAAGAATGTTGCCGACCCGGCAGGTACCGAACACGCGCCTTTCTGATCACCAGTCAGACGTTCATCCGACCGAGGTACTGAGGCCGATGATTATCATACGAGATATTTTGGCCAGCAATAATCAAGTGTATATAAATGTAAAGTGCAGATAACTCCATGTCAACAGACATACAACGTCTAAACAACGTCCAAGTCAACAGACATACAACGTCTAAACAACGATGCATTGACGCTGACGCAGCAAAGTCGATGCAACAACGAAATTGACATAGCGTGTAGCATCGGCTCCGGAACTTGTTACTCAAAAGTACCAGATTAATGTGGAAAATGATCATACCGACGGTAACGGGCCTCCGTGGCCTAGTGGTTAAGAGTGCTGACTCTTGATCATTAGGTCTCTCACCGCTGTGGTTCGAGTCTCGCTCGGGTCATATGTGAGACGCCAAGTTCTGCAACGGAAGGTAAGGTGGTTTTTCTCCGGGTACTCTGGTTTTCGCCCATCTCTGATTAACGATCGCTCGATACGGGTGAAATAATCTTGAAAGGGCCGTAAAACCAAAACAAAAAAAAAAAAATAAAATAAAAAAATACGGACGGCAGGTAATGACCTAATTTGGCGTTATTACGTAAAGCTAGAACCTAAAACCACTTCCCATCACGTGAACAAGTCCGTGAAATTAAGACCCCACTAAACCCCATTTTATATAAAGAAAACTGGGGTTTACGGGGAATAACATTAATTTCCTTAGTTCTGCTCCAAGACATAGGCTGTGGGTACTCGTTAGAACCGCCTCAATGAGGCGGTTCTAACGAGCATCCAAAACCTATGTTTGGAGTATAAATAGGAAAAATATCACAAATCTTCATCAGAAAAAGATGCCTTTTTTAAGGTTTGAGAAATTTACTATATCCCACGGATGTGTTATCCTAATGCCATATTAACTGAACTTATTTTCTCTGAAATTCTTGTGCCGACATTTTGGAAAGCTTTGAAAAGGTTTGAGGGTCACTGACGAGGCCTTATTGGCCGAAACTAGCTATTCTGGCCCAGAAAACATGTACACTCCATATGTTCCAGTTTTGTGGTGCATTCCTTGCTTCCAAAGGATATACACTTTCGGATGAGTCTTTAAACCTAGGTCCCGTCTCCGTATGGCCTTAGCTGTTGGTGGGACGTAAAACTCAAACACTCACTCACTCACTCACTCCAAAGGATATCCATTTCTAGAACATATTTAACGTCACTATAGCTGGTGTCTGGGAATGTGTGGAGGTCGTAAAATGTCTCCCTGCCCAACATCATAGTGTAGTTTATATTTTCTTGCCCTTCCAGTGGTGAATTTTGAAATTTTTGAGGGTCACTGATGAGGCCTAATTGGGCAAAACTAGCTAGTCTGGTCCAGAAAACATGTACATTCCATATTTATCCCCACGTTTTTCGAAGAAAAGTGGGGATATTGTTATCGCCTCCGTCTGTCCGTTCGTCCGTCCG
The DNA here is from genome assembly GCA_963580285.1 of Lucinisca nassula. Lineage (NCBI taxonomy): Eukaryota > Metazoa > Mollusca > Bivalvia > Lucinida > Lucinidae > Lucinisca > Lucinisca nassula. The sequence continues at coordinate 88,556,126 of OY757025.1, read as the reverse complement.
TCCGTCTGTCCGGCTATCTCCTCCTACACCGTTCATTGGAATTCAACCAAATTTGGTGTGTGAGTTACATACATGAATGGATTCTGCAAGAGCACATTAATTTTTGGACCAGCCCCCAAGGGTCCCGTGAAGCGGTCAAAACGTGGGGATTTGCGATGGCGCGCCATCGACTGCGCGATCTAGTTTACAGTTTTGTGGTGTATTCCTTGTTTCCAAAGGACAACCCTTTCTAGAACATATTTAGAAGTAAGTAGATGAGAGAAAGTACAAAAAGGGGACAGGGAATTATTGAAAGGTTGTGTGAGTGCTTTTCAGTTTAGACAACATGTACGATAGAAGTTGGTCTTCTGTCTTTCTCGACTGGTAGGCGAGTATCTCTAGCAATGTTAATAATAAGATTCATTACGATAACAGGTCCGTGCAATGAACGCCCCTTTAAACCCAACTTTATAGAGAGAGAACTGGGGGTTACAATATTTTGTAACTGGGTATACAATTTGCTGCGTCAGCGTCAATGCATCGCAGTGATGTTGCATTGACGTTGACACGACGTTGTTTAGACGTTGTATGTCTGTTGACATGGAGTTATCTGCACTTTATGTTTACATATACACTCGATTATTGCTGGCCAAAATATCTCGTATGATAATCGTCGGCCTCAGTACCTCAGTCGGATGCGCGTCTGACTGGGTATACAATATTTTTCTCATTCCTGCTCCATGACATACACCGTGGGTACTCGATAGAACCACATCACTGCGGCAGTTCCAACGAGCACCAACAGCCATGTTTGAAGCATAAATGAGAAAACTATCACAATTTTTCACCAGAAAAGTAAATATTGTTAAGATATGAAAGAATGCACAAAGTCATACGGGTGTAACATCGTATTGGCTAATAGACGATGATAATCAATTTGAAAAAAAAATAAAATAATAATAATAATAATAAAATTCTTTCATGGGAGAGCAGAAAACAAACTGTAGTAACAATATACATGTATTTTCTACAAGATGTGCCTTTTATAGCTAATGGTACAAGTCTACTGCACTATATGTGTGGCAGATAGTCGACGGAAAACAGAACCCTGACACCAAACATAAACATTAAGTCGGAATAGGCCTCATGAATCATCAGTGTTTGGGTAAAAGTAGTTATATGTAGAACATAGAAGTGTAGGCAATGATCAGGAATCGACACAATTTACCCACAGCTCCCACCAGAGTTACCAAAGGGGAAAGAAACACAAACATGAAACAACAGACCCTAATGGAAACATCAATAGCGGAAAGCCAAAAGGACAGTTACTTTTCCACAAAATGGCCAATTCGATATCCAAAACAAAATAAAATAAGTGATACAAACACTCAAAGACAAACCATAACAAAAATAAACAACGACAGAAGAACCGCCTTGGAGCGGTCAGTGAAACGAATTCCACTGGGCTGGGCGAGAGAGGGGCTTTAATCTTAAAGAATTTATCTAACCTGTTGTTTATGAGTGAAATGTATCTCTCGCTAAGCACTTTATTCATAGAAACAAATTTGTTTTCGTATATATATACAATATTTTGCTAAAACAGAGAGAGAGAGAGAGAGAGAGAGAGAGAGAGAGAGAGAGAGAGAGAGAGGGAGAGAGAGAGAGATGTAATTGACCACTTCTGCTTTACCACCGTGTGAAAATAGTATTTTACGATCCTCTAGCGATATTTCTGGATTTACATTTGTGGTCAACCATGATTAAAGTTCAGTCTAAAACGTTCTTACTTTTGGGCATCTAAGAAATAAATAATGGATTTTTTCTGGTTGTTCATTACAGTAACTACAACCCTGATTTTATTAATTTTAAATAGAAATGAATGTGTTACTAAATTTTTATTATTGATTTTGTATTGAAAGTCGCGTAGTTTTGTCTCGTGAAATGTCTTTAATGCTCTTTTTCCACTCTATCTCCTATCTCCGTTTGCCATTTTGTTTGTGTAATGTATTCGTTTACTCTAACCAAAATATCATAAATAGTCTACTCCCTTTCTTTGAACTAATCAAGTCTTGAAAGTATATGTTACAAACTACATTTTGTTTAAATTTAACAGCAAATACACGATTCATGTGAATTTGATCTTTTCATACTTGAGAAATACTATTTACTACATGGTGGTAGTCTAAAAATGTGGCCCTTATATCATATTTCGCCTTTAACTGTTCAAAACTATAAAATACCACTTCCTCACTAGTAAGATCGTAAATTGCTCTTATGCCCATATCGCACCTATTTCTTAAAAACAATTTCCCATTACCAATGTGGTCTTTATGTCATAATGGGCATATAAGAATTTGCTTTAGGTTTTCTACGGGGACAGGTTTACAAAATTCCGACAAGCAGAAAATCCTTCAAAAAATGGATTTTTGTAGGTTGAAACTAAATTTCGCCGCATAAGCTTTGGTTTGGACATACCTTATGATCACAAAATACTCAACAGCCTGGGAGCGCAGATCTTGTGACACTCATGTGATTCTGCTTGTTTATGACCAGATCATGATTAAATGGTCAACAAATAGATCTTATCTTGGGTTTAGCATGACCTTTGGCTAGGTGAATCACATGAAGCTTCTTCGCAAGCTACTGGTACCTGGATTAACTATCCAGTGAATTAAGTCTTTTCTGATTTAGAGAAGTCAGACAGTTGCACTTGAATGTGAGTACTCAGATGAGGTTCCAGTTACTTCAGGTGTACCACAAGGATCAGTTCTAGGCACAATATTATTGTTATTATACCTTAACGACCTACCCGACAATGTGTGGTCCCGGGTTCGCCTATTTGCTGGTGACACTGGGGTGTACCTGACCATAATTCTCCCTGATTATTCGGTCACCCTCCAGAGGGACTTAGACCGCCCAATCATAGAATCTCACTGGGCCATGGAATCAAAACATAGAAAGGCGGCATAATGCTGCGTTTTACCAGATCTGCACTTCTTGTTTAAAATGCTGGTATTTAAGTGTTAAACTAACAGTTTTAGATTACAACTAGGATGAAAATTATTTTAGCTGCCCTTTATATTACAGCGAAAGTAACCTTTTGTGAACGGAAAAGAAATTTATGAAAGTACTTTTATCTCAGGACATCTTAAGTTTCCTCAATACATTTGCACAAGAAAAATATAGATGAAAGATTTGCAAGTTGATTTTCCCCAAAATATAATCCTGATTTCCGTTTAAAAATCCATGTCCCACAAGAAAAAGGTTTGGAGGTATAAACGGTTATTACAGCAAGTACTTTCTTGCATTAGCAACATCCCTGTGCCTTTGAAAATAAATGAAATTCTGTATTTTTCACTTTTACCAGGAAAAAAGGAAACCGCTTTATAGACTTTAAAAGTTACTAAAACAGCTGCAGATCAATAGTTCACATCAAATACTAACGACTCGGTCAAAGCTTTCTATCAAAAAGGCTACCTCAATTGAAAACCAGATTTTTTTGACATGTTTATTCTCGATGGGCGCCATCATCTCCTTTTCTTGCGGTAAATCTGAAATGCTGAGATTTCATCAATTATGCCTTCCACATTTTATTTTCTCCATCATCAATGAAAATACCTTGAAAAGTCAGCTATGTAGCCTTCTTCCTGCGTATACCATAATGAAATCGCCTATCTTGGAAGCCTGTCATCACTGATAAATTAGTGTAGCTGTCAAATTGAAGAGATTTCCATCTTGCCAAATGCAAAAACGTATTCATACGCCTTGGAACTAATTTCCCACCAAAAAAACAATAGTACACCATTGCTTTAAATTTAAAACATAATATTCATATTTGAAACTGTCTTGCGCCTACTTTCACATACTTTCTAACATAATTTGTTCGTTAATTCATGAATAGTATGCCTTCATTTCTGAACTAGTTTCTACGTGTAACATTGTCCTGTTTGTGTTGTTCACCCCTGTTCCCAAGTAAACAAGTTGAAAAGGGTAGATTTCTTTTTTAACTTCTTTCAGCAAAACATATTAAAAGTATTGGGCTTCTATGAAATTTTACCAACCCGCACATTGGTAAGTAGGTGACACAACAGATCATTAATTGGATTAGATAAATATGTCCAAACATCAATTATTTGTTTATGGTGACTCATATGAACAGTAAACAGCGTGTTTTTGTTAATGGTGAATCTTCAGTATGGGCGCCAGTTTTGTTTGGTGTCCCACAAGGGACTGTTCTTGGTCCTCTATTGTTCTCCCTGTTCATCAATGATATTTCTCTGACATTGACTCAGAAATAAGACTTTTCGCAGATGACTGTGTTTGTTACCGGGAAATTAGAGATACAGATGACTCATTGAAACTTCAGGCTGACATAGATGGATTAGGATGTTGGGCCCGAAAATGGGGCATGAGATTTCAGCCAGTTAAATGCAATATTATGCAGATAACAAGGAAGAGATCTAATAAAGTTGAGGCTTCTTACACTTTAGAGGGAACGGTCCTCGAAAATGTGAATTCCATTAAATACCTTGGTGTGACAATCACTCACGATTTGAGATATGCAATATGTGTACAAAGGCGAATAGAACTCTTGGATTCCTGAGACGAAATCTTCATCAGTGTCCCAAGGATGTGAAAGAGACAGCATACAGGGGACTTGTTCGCCCAATCTTGGAATATGGTAGTTGCATCTGGGACCCAAGCGGAGTGGTCCTAAATGAAGAAATTGAAAAAGTTCAGAATAGAGCGGCTAGATTTGTAACTGGAAATTACTGCTTTGAAACTGGGAGCATGACTGGAATTCTAGGAAAATTAAGATGGGAGTCTCTCAAGAAAAGGAGAAGAGACAGTAGGCTCATACTCTTATACAAAGGTCTAAAGGGTGCTGCCAGCATTCCAACAGATGACCTTGTTCCCCCGGCTAGACAGCCCCATTCAATGACGTTTCAGACCCTTACTGCAAGAACGGATATTTATAAAGAATCGTTCTTCCCCCGAACCATTAGAGATTGGAATGCCCTTCCGGATTCTATTATTTCGACGGCGGAAGGTGCTGATGATTGTGTAGCTAAGTTTACATCTTTGGTAAGAGCTAGGGACTAACTTCCCATATCACAGGTCCTGGTGTATGAATGTCATTTGACGTGTCACCAGTAACAATTCTGATTCTGATTCTTATGTAACAAATCAATGGGTAAAAATCACTGCTATAACATAGCAGTTATAGGAAATGATCAGAAGCCTTTTGCACAAAAATCCTGGTGCTGAACAGGCTGCTTTCATTCTTTCAGTTCAAATATGGGGATAAACTGTTTTTATCTTATTTTTATTTTTTTTATTTTTTTTTTTTTTTTTTTTTTTTTTGGTTTTGGATTTTATTCCAGTATCAAATCATCCACCACGGGCCTCCGTGGCCTAGTGGATAAGAGCGCTGACTCTTAGTCATTAGGTCTCTCACCGCCGTAGGTTCGAGCCTCGCTCGGGCCACGTGTGAGACGCCAAGTTCTGCAACGGAAGGTCAGGTGGTTTTTCTCCGGGTACTCCGGTTTTCGCCCACCTCTGATTAACGATCGGCTCGATATGAGTGAAATAATCTTGAAAGGGCCGTAAAACCCAAACCAAAAAAAAAAAAATCATCCACCCAGTAAACACAATCAATAATACAGTGAAACTTTGGTGCAGTGATTCATAAATTGTTATAAATTGCATGAATGAAATATATAAAATGAAATACTAACAGCACCAAAGAAGGTCAATCATTTTACAAGCTAAATGCAAGAGATTGCAACATCTCAACCCAATCAGTGATCTTACTGCCAACTTGGTAGAACTGGTCATTTTTGGCTACCATACACTGAATTTAAAAATAGTACCAGGTGAAATAATTACATTTTTGGGGGGTGGGGGAGGAATCATTAATTTTCAGTACTATTTAGGTATTTTACTTGAAATTCCACTCTTGCAGTGCCTAAAGGCAACCTTTAGCCACAATTCTATGATAGTATTTTACACATTTTTGTTCTGTGGATTAAGATATCATTTTTGCAAAACCATGGAAAAATGCAATAAATTACTAACATGGTGACTTTCCAATAAAAATATTTTGCTTTCATATTCTTACATTTATATGGACTACCATCTGATGAAAAATCTGTTTGGGTAACTATTTGCAAATATGATTTTTTCAGTACCTCAAATGTAGTGAAATAACTGTATTGAGGAACCTTAAATCACCTTCTTTAAAGTAGCTTTTTGTTGTCTGTGGCGTTACTAAACCGTACAAATGTGAAATGGTTAGAATATACAAGATAAAAATTGCAACATGTGTGCACGTGGCCGATTTCGAAAAAAAAACAAAAAAAAAACAGAAGACCATCATGAAAACATGCCTATGCAATTTTGACCCTCTTAAACTCCACTTTAATCCAGTAGAATGGGGTTTGTATGGGTGTACATTATTTTTCGCATTTCTGCCCAAAACATAGATTTTTGGTACTCGTCAGAAACCGCCTGGTCGAGACGGTTCCAACGAGTACCCAAAATCTATGTTTTGAGCTGAATTATGAAAAATAGCAGAATCTTTTATCTGAACATTTTCATTTTTTGGGTGGAAATATGTTCAATTTATTTGAAAAGGCATGTTTTCGTAATGCAAAAAAAAAAAAAAAATAATAATAATAATAAAAAAAAAAAATAATAATAATAATAATGGCCTCACTCATAATCTTAAATAACTGGAGTATAGTATGCATATTACAGGACCTTCGTTTGAATAAACACTCGCCAAAGGAATAAACACTTCTCAAAGCATAAACTAACGTCTATTCTAGTTGTAAGTTTCACAAGAACGAAGTAGAAACTATTTCAGCTCACTGAAAAACAAACTTTATTTCGTAAACAAAAACAACAAAAAGAAAAAAAAAAAAAAGAAAGAAACACTTCCCATCACGAAAGGAAAGTTCCTTCCGTTGAATAGACCAATAGGGGACAGACTTTCTTCCAAAGTATTTTCAGTAATGAAACAAAGCGAAAGCAACGACAAAGAATTCTCAAAAGGAAATATGGCCCTGGTGTAGATTTCACATCTCCATCTGTTTCATGCAAAAATAGATTGATTTACGATCAGCACTAGCATTATAATCGATCCCTATGTGATGAAACCAAACATGATAATAACCACGGCCTTTCCTTCCAAACGATGTCAAAATGGTGTCAGTAGTTTCCAAATTTGCAATTTTGTGACGCAAGTAACCGTACAGTTAATTCAGCATTTTTTTTCCAAGTTGCCGTACTTAAAAAAATCCAAGTTGCCGTACTTGAAAAATCCAATATATATATTTCATCAGCCTAAATACTTTTGTAAGCCTTCATGAATGACGGTTAAACAAATAAAGCTCTTATATCTATCTCAAGACAGGGACATGGATCATTCACACAGAGCTCTTCGTCAATAACAAAACGATCCGGGATTACGAAATTTCCTTAATAAAGCAGACCTTGATTCGAGAAATTCAAGGAATACTAGGTTTTACCAACCTCCCTTTTTTCATTTCCAATATACATATGATCAGTAAGATAGACGATGTGAGCGGGAGATTGCGATTGAACTGGACTAGTTTGTTTGTAGGGGTCCCAGGGGGTGGCAGCATATTCTAGTTTAGGTCTAACTAGTGACTTGTATGCTGTTGCCTTGATGTCCTTTGGGCATGCAGAGAGATTCCTGCGTAGGATAGGAAAGCAGCTGTCTGGCTGTCTGTCGTAGATAGCATGTCATAGTCTAGCTACTAGACCTTGATGTCATATTTACCAATTACCAACCTTCATGTGTGTTTTTATCAAATATGAAACCTTGTTAGACTTTAATCTTGTCTCAGACACCAAGGTCTAGTACAATGCGAATTTTACCTCGCAAGATCCTTGGTAAATGATTGATTACAGCTACAGTCATGAAATGTTTATTGCCTTTCTGTACCCCTTACCGAACACCAACTGATAAGGCAAACTGGCATTTTAGTCAGAGTATATCTTCCCAAGATCAAATAAGGGGTAGAAGAATATTACTTATTAACTTTAAAATATGATATCCGACTAGAAGCTAGTCTAAGCATGTCAGTGTGACTATTTCACACCAGTGTACTGTCTATAGCCAGGTTTTTTGCTTTACTTCTGGCAATGGATGTTGTATGATGACTCCATTATCTTGCTTTTGTTGCCGATTCTGATGTACTCAGACTAAGTCTTGTCTGGGTGAAAACGCATCTATCAGTCTCTCTCCCATGCTTGTAAATAATTAAAGTCCTCTTGAGCGACAGCAACTCGGTACAACAGGCAGTGATCAGCGAACAGGGGAGACGCGTGGTGGCAAGTCGTTGATTTATATAAGGAAGAGGAGAGTGCCGAGCACTGTTCTCTGTGGAACACCAGAAGTAACGGGCGCAGACGAAGAAATCCTCAATTACGACTTTCTGGTATCCATCAGCAATGAAATTGTGCGGAACCTCGTGAAAGGCCTTACTGAAATCTAGTAGGATGACATTTATGCGCTGTGAGTTGTTCATTCCGCCGGCTTGCTATCAGCTGGTACTCACATGACCCCCCCCCCGCAGGGAGAACGACCCAATGTACAACGAAAGAGCCGATTACTGTGCAGAGTCTCATCCTGCAAACCTGGAGTTTATGTAATAAACTGAGCGTGACAGCTCAGTGGTTAAGCCCAGAGTGGTTAGTGCACTTGACTCAGATGCCAGAGGCCCTCGGTTCGACCCGGCGGTGATTATTTCGGTGTCTGAACACCATTTACAGCGATGAATGTCAAAATGCGCACCGCCCTTTGGATCGGAACGTTTAACTGGAGGCACCGGCCCCCGCCCATAGGGGCTTGAAGAAATATATGGGCTGCATGATGCTTCCACGCATAGCTGAATCCGGCCCGCACACTAGTACTGGTAAACCGCTTAGAGGATCTAAGCCTGTCCAGGAACCGCGGTGCGAGGCGGACCGCCTATGCTAATAAACCCTATGGGTTTCATTGGGCGACAGGGCTTGAGATGTCATCTCATCTCAATGTCGGGTAAAAGTCCCACGGGGTCGTTAAACCTCAAATCAAACAAACAAACTGGAGGCGCCCTGTTCAGGGAGAGTCATCCCCTATGCAGGTTAACTGTTTGTTTGTTTTGGGGTTTACGGCCAAGTCAACACTGTTAAGGCCGTTTTTGAGCCTGTCAGTTTACTTTTCCTGGGCAGGCTTATACGTAAGAGGTAACCAGGAGAGTGCACATTCTTTCGCCAGAAACTGACAACTGCCCTTCTTGAGCCAGCGGAATGGAGAGAATGACCGTAGGAAAGATTTCTTGATCAATCCCCGCGAAAGAATATTGCCGACCCCGGCAGGTATCGAACCTGCTTCCCCATGATCAGCAGTCAGACGCGCATCCGACTAAGCTACCGAGGCCAGCGCAAGATTGATGTGTGCTGTAAATCTGCAAGTAATGGTAAAATGTGGCCGATCCCAGTATCAGTGAGTAGGTCCTGGTGCACGTTTGTTTGTTTGGTTTGAGGTTTAACGTCCCCTTCAACACTGTAAAGGTCATTTTGGAGACGTTGATAACAATTTTGTGGGACTTTTACCAGACATTCAGATGAAATGACTTCTCAAGCCCTGTCGCCCATTGAAACAAATGGACGGACTCGCATCGCTTTGCTTGCCCAGGCTTAGATCTTCTAAGCTGGTTACCAGTACTCGTTTGCGGGTCAGTTACAGCTCTGCGTGGAAGCATTATGCAGCCCATATATTTCTTCAAGCCCCGATGGGCGGTGCGAATATGGATAGTGTTTCTCTTTTGTTTCGGTATTAAAAAGTTCTTGCTCGGCTCCCATGGCGGGGCTTGAAGAAATAGGTGGGCTGCATGATGGTGCCAGGCAGAGCTTAAACCGACCGCTTAGGAGTATTGGTAAACCGCCTAAAGGATTCAAGCCTGCCCAGGCAAAGCGGTGCGAGTCGGGCCGCCCATTCATATAAACCCTATTGGTTTCATTGGGCGACAGGGATTTTTTTTTTTTTTTTTTGGTTTTACGGCCCTTTCAAGATTATTTCACTCATATCGAGCCGATCGTTAATCAGAGGTGGGCGAAAACCGGAGTACCCGGAGAAAAACCATCTGACCTTCCGTTGCAGAACTTGGCGTCTCACATATGACCCGAGCGAGGCTCGAACCACAGCGGTGAGAGACCTAATGATCAAGAGTCAGCGCTCTTAACCACTAGGCCACGGAGGCCCGTAAGCGACAGGGAATGAGATCTCATTTCATCTCAATGTCGGGTATATAAAAGTCCCACAAAATTGTAAGCTAGGTCTCCAAAATTACTTATACAGTGTTGATGGGGACGTTAAACAGTGTTAATTGGGACGTTAACCCTCAAATCAAACAAATCAAAAGGTTATTGCTAGTATCGTCTAATTCTAACAAATACCCACATCATACATGTACTCTCACATGTATGCGGTTTTTGTGTATCTTTGAAACGACCCCATGTCAATTCTCATCGATTCAGAAATTCATCCTTAGATATTGACGGTAAAATTATCTTCTTGCCTGTAAATTGATGCGTTAGCATTTGATAACAGATTAACATGCATGATAGTATTGTGTCAGTGCAGTTGAAAGTCAAATACTTGTAATTTGGACTAAAAATTCTACTTTCCTCAGATGAACCGGAGGTCGCCATCGTTGTTGTTGTTGTTGTATCGTAGAGTTCCCACGCTTCTTTATTCGTGGCACACGTCTAGGACGTTAAAGTTAGGTTCTTGGAAATTAAAAGCTCGTAAACTGGTGATCTATATTACATGTGCTGTAATTTAAACTTATGTGCTGTAAATTTTATACATGTAGACTTGTCTGTTTCCTTATGCTTTCCACGCGTCAGGGCTCTGTCGCAGGGCCACAAGTCTTCTCATATGTATTCTGAATATGTATTCGCGCGTATAGAGTTCAAGCAACCCCAACTTTTCAAAGGCTAGCTTAGTTGTATCTATGATCACTGTAGCATCCAATGTGAGCTGTGTAAGAAGTTCTGAATCGTGTAGTTGTTGAAGGAGGTCCTCTGGGAGAATCTGACTGTTAACTAGCTTCTTCAAGTAGTAATCTCTATCAGTCCTAAAAAATTCACATTCCCCAATGAAATGCTGACGTGTTTCAGGCACAGAATGACACAACTTACAAGTTGAATTCACATTGTATTGATTAAAAGCAGCCCTATTTGCCTGAAGAATGTATGTCCCCGTTAGAAGTTTACATTTTATCTGTGCCCGTTTACTGTCATGAACATTGTCTCTCACAGTAGACCATACATGATGACAACTGCCAACCTTCAAAATATCAGGGTTTACATATTTAGTTGAGGATTTGCTTGTAATATCAGACTTCCAAGATGATTCAACCATATCGTTTATTTTGTGGTTAAGTGTTTTTTTCCAATCCTCTTTGGAAGGAGGTGAGCATAGCAGACTAAAAATGGACAGAAGTCCATACTGCTCTAAAATGCTTTTGATATAAGTGAAAATACTCTCTCGGGGCGAGTCTTTCATGACTAATTGTCTTTGTGCTATTTCTAGTTCAATTGAGTTTTCCTGACTGATCATATTGACAAAGATACTTAGGAGATTTTTATGCAGCATGGCTTCCATAGGCAGAATCCCGAGGAGAGCTAAGGAAGCAGAACTCGAGGTGTTATCAGGTAGACCCTGAAATTGCTTCAGACATTTTCTCTGGAACTTTTCAAGATTTTCAATATCCCTTTTTTTGAGAAGCTGGACCTCTAGTCCATACAAAAGTCTGGGGACTACGAAGGTAGACCATATATGACCATTCTGGTAAGCCTTTAACCCATTGCCCCCATGAAACCCTGCCCCCATCAAAGAGTAAGCAGTTTTCCTGCCTAGGGCTATCTTACCCTCCACATCCACAGCTCCTGATGTGCTCCTAAGTATCCCTAAGTGAACAGCAGAATCTGTTTTGTCCACCCTTTCCCCTGATAGAAGAATGTCGAAGTCAGTATCTTTGTTCTTACATCTGGTATACCACAAAAGATGGCTTTTTGTAGGATGTATGCAGTATCTTTCTCTGTCTGCGTTGTTCTCTACGTCCCACACCATTATTTGCATTTCAGACTTATTCCTGGCTAACAGGGCAAGATCATCTGCCACGGTGATGTGTGGTATTCCTATAGAACCGATCTTGAAGCCTTCATACCTTTCCTCCAACTGTAGCAGCAGAGGGTTGTTATACCGTTTATAGTGGCCTGTTGAGAGAACTCCACCCTGCCGAACGCCTTGTTTGATGTTAATGGGGTGTGACAATTCTCCTGCCCATTTGATTCTGGAGGAACAGTCGGAGTAGAGGTCACTCAAGAGGAGCCAATCGTCTCCGTGAATGCCATCTAGGTACAATTTCCTCAGTAGGGAGTTCTGGTCAACCACGTCAAACGCCTTTTGGGTGTCTAATGTAGTGAGGAATAGATCTTGTTTCATGTTTGAAGCCTCTAGAACACATTCTGTCAGAATAAGTGCAGCGTTTAGTGATGAGCATCCCGCTGTAAAGCCTTTCTGTAATCTTGACTGTGAGTCTTGTAAGATTCTATTATGACGCGAGTTCAGCATATGCTCGAGTATCTTCAGGAGGACGGGGGTGACGGTAATTCCTCTGTAATTTCCCGGATTGCTAGGATCGCCCTTCTTGAAAATCGGAGTCAAGATGCCTTCCTTTAAAACAACCGAGATAGTCTTGGAATCGATGAGGTAATTTAGCAGAGGAACAAGAAACTCGGACACTTCGTGGCCCGCCAACTTGAAGTGCTCACTGGTAAGGCCCATTATATCAACCGCCTTGTTGTTGTTCAGGCGCTTCAGGGCTGCCTTGACCTCAGCCTCTGTGACTGGGTCAACTGGAGAGCTCTCATCCCGACATAATTGTTTGATTGATTCCACATCAAGGTCCACCAGCTGTTTGTATTGTTGGTCAAAACTTTTCATCTCAAGTGGGGTTGCCAGCTTCTGGAAATGGTCTGCCCATCCTTCTCGGATCTGATCTGCTGTTTCATGTTCCGTGCCGTCTACGATTAGTGTTTGCAGCTGGGTATTGGAAGCTTTTCTCTGGTTGCTAATCAGTCTATAGAAAGTCTTGCTGTCGTTTTTCGAGTCCATGATCTCCTCAACCTTCTCTCTTCGTCGATTTGCAGCCTCCTGCCGCTGTTCCTTCCTAAGGGCTTTTCTAGTCATACGCATGTTCTTCCAGGACTCTGCTGTACGATCAGTCGGCGAGCCGGACTTGCGCCATTCCCACCATGCTAGACGATTTCTTCTAACTGCATCCTGAATCCTTTCCGACCATGGTCTGATCTTCTTCTGACGTATAGTCATCTCCTGTTTGAACTTAGGAATGCTGTCCTGTGTAGCCTTTTTTAGAACTGCATTTAAATGACCAAGAGGCTCCAAAATGTCTATCTCAGCGTTGAGAGAGGGAAGAAATGAGTCAAAAGGCAACAGATGCTCCTTTATAGTCTCTCTGTATATGCTCTTCTCGCATTTGTTCCATTTGGGTTTGCATACTACGGTAACCTTCTGGTCTGCTTTCTTTTTCAGTTGGATGTTGAAAGTGCCTATAACTGCGGCGTGATCTGAAGTGTTTAGAGCAGATCCCGTGTCCACGGTCACTGTCTGTACTAGCTGCTTGCTAGAGCTGTTCAGAAGGATGTAATCAATTTCTGCTTTATCTGCTTTGTTCGGGTGGAAGAAAGTCTCCAATCCTGTCTGTTTGCTGTGTAGGTTGTTGGAATCAACAAAACGTTTCAAAAGGCTGTCTTGCGAATTATTGTTCCGTTGACATAGAGACGCATTCATATCGCCCAAGATCACTATTGCATGAGTTTTATTGAAGGTGTTTATAATTTCTTCTACTTGATCCAAGATATGTTGATAATTATCCTTATCTGAAGTATTACTCTTTGAGTTCCTACTAGGCATATAGACGCAGCACACACACAGGGGTGGTACAGTAGACACTTCGATGGCAACCACCCTATTCCCTCCAGCCTGGAGTTTCTTGACGGAGTGATTCGTCCTCTTGCTATACAGCATTGCCACACCACCATAGCCTCTTGGTTTTTGGGTGGGGGGGAGAGGGTTGTCATCATCGACCGCCTTACTATGCACAAAGTGTGTACTGAAATATCCGTCCAAGTCATGAAGTTGAAAATTAAAAAGCCAGTGTTCTTGTATTGCTAAAATCTGGCACTGTTCCAGTAGTTCCCTAACATAGGCCGCATTGCTGTCGATATTCTTCACGTTGAGAGTTCCCATCTTCAGAGGCTTATCCTCTTCCACCTGGTCTTTGAGGCACGGCCGTTCCCTAAAAAAGACTCAACTGCACCTGTTTCTTCTCCATTGGCAGTAGTATGGTATACGGCAATGCTAGTCGTGTTCTGGGTCTCCGAGGGAGACAGATTCTGTCGGGGGCTGTCAGTTATGATTATATACGAGTTTTCTTTGGCACCATCCTTAGCGTCATTTCCTGGTAGTGTCTTAGGTAAACATTTGCTAGGGGGGACCTCACCTTCCATTGCACCAACCTGCTTCTCTGTAGTCCGCTCACCAGTGTCATTGTATGCAAACTGTAGTTTCCCTCCTGCGGGGCTGACATCGATGGGCATTGCTGGGGTATTTTCTATATCCCTGGTCTGGGGTGACACTGCCGGAAGTTGTTCTATTTTCTGTTCTTTATGCTTAGGTGTAGTGTCATGTCCAGGCAGTCCCTGTTCATTGAATACACAAGATGGGCCTTTAACAACTGGGTGCGTAGGTTCCTGTATTATATTTCTAACTGTAGTTGAATGATTTGATGTCCTATGTCCACTGGATATCAGAGGTTGCCCTGAAAAACTGCTCACTCTTCGACTATTTACTTGCCCTGGGTGGTTTTGGATGTGGGGAATATGGTTTACATCTTACTGTTCGCCGCTGTGATGTTGCCCGGCTTTTTGTCACGTGACAGGAATATTTTTAGATTGAAATTCCCAAAAACAACAAATAAACAAAAATGAAAACGACGATTTTCACAAAGTTCTGAAGTGGTATTTGGTTTCAGAAGATTACAAATGACATAGCTACATGAATAGAAGAAATAAAACCGAAAAACACGCTTTTCATTTTTGAAGCCCGATAGCTCAATAATGCACCTTTAAATGTCAATTTGCACAGGACATTATATCAGCCTTGCCAAGTTGTCCTACCCAATATATTTTTACGGACCACATTCTTCTTGGCCGAATTCTCCTAGGTCAAATCGTCCGGGCCAAATCGTCCTAGATTCATAGTGTATGTGTATGTGTGTTTGTGTGTGTGTGTGGGGGGGGGGGGGGGCGGGGAAGGGGTGTGTTTGGGGGGGGGGGGGGGTACATTGTTAGAACCAGAGCAATGCGCATGCCAAGACAATGCACAAAAACTTTGAACGTTTCCTAAAGATCACAATCGGTGCTTTAAACTTTAAACTATGTAGGACTAATTATTAATATCGGAAAACGTAAGCTGAGATGGAAATTTACTAGTGCTTCGACCATACAACAACCATTTTCTCAGGAAAATTTTGTGTCTTATCATATGCGTTGTACACATTTTCTTGCCCGTGGGCGTTGTATTGAAAATTGAACCAGGATTTATCGCTGCGTGCCTTCTACTTTCAAATTTTCCTTAAATCGTATTTGCAACAGTCCGATTTATCATGTGTATGTCTACAACCAACAAAAAAGTGCATGCCATCTTCCCAGAAGAGCGTTTCAAGTAAAATAATGAGATTTCGCGGTGGAGTAGCTCCACTGTGTCCGGTTCTCCGTTTGACTGGATGTAACTGTCGAATTCGGACCATCGAAGATAAATTTGTGAATAATATGTGTCTTCCGTGAAGCTAATGTGAGCAGCCGTATTGATTAGTAACCATAACACGAGATCTAGAACAACAACAAACCTGCACATGTGATACCCATTCGGCCACTTTCTTTTTTATCCTGATCGAAAAAATTTCCTTATCCGGTGTGTTTGTTCCTTACCCTGCGCGCTTGCCTTTACCAGTGTGAGATGTCGATATAATGTCATGACGTTGCATCGTTGCTATCACTTTACGAGTAAATGTGTTTGTTTGAATAAGGGGATAACTCATAAACTGTATTCAAAATTGTCTTTTGGGGAGGTAAATCGGCGGTTTTACGGTCGAAAATTTCATTTTACGTCGACGCGTCAGCGGCGCCGTAAAACGGAATTTGCGACCGTAAAACCGACGATTTACCTCCCTAAATGACATTTTTTTCCAATACAATTATCCCCATTCTAATGCACTTATTCACTTGTTTTGTTTTAAAAATGTTGTTTTAGCCCAAACCGGCAAGTACAGTGAGCTGCGTAAAACGAAATACCAACCAATGAAAAGTGACGTTACATGATGATGTCGGGTTTCCGACAGTATATCGTGGTATATACTGTCGCAAATTTTTGACGTTATCCAATCAGACGTCGCGTTATATATGTAAGTGCATTAGAATTGGGGTTTTAACGTCCCCGTCAACAATATTCAGGTCATTTTGGAGACGCTGCTTCCGATTTTGTGGGACTTTTACCCGACATTGAGATGAAATGGTATCTCAAACCCGCCGCCCAATGAAACCAATAGGGCTTATATGCATTGGACGACTCGCACCAATTTGCCTGGGCAGGCTTAGTCCTAAGCGGTTTCCCAGTACTCATGTGCGGTCAGTTTCAGCCATGTGCGGAAGCACCATTAAGCCCAGTAAGCGCGCGCGTGCGTGCGTGCGTGTGTGTGTGGGTGAATTCGGGTTTAATGTCGCTTTCAACAATTTTTCAGTCATATCACGACGGTGTCTGGTTGCGACAGGGAGCTCAATGCTCCCTTTAATAGCACTGCCTCACTGATGTATCATGTCCCAGACACATTACATGATACCACACCCAGTCACATTATCCTGACACTGGTTCGACCAGTCCTAGCTCTGCCCCGTAAATCTGAGTGCCAAGCGAGGAGCAGCTAGTACCATTCTAAACGACTTTGGTATGTCGCGGCCCGGGATCGAACCCGTGACCTCCCGTTCCCCGGAGTGGACACTCTACACACTGAGCTATCGGGCCTTTAAGGTTGCACTACAGTAAATAATTGGTCTTTATGAAAGCTGTACTTGCTTTGGGGAGAGCTTTCAGTACAGACTTGAATATTCTACTGCTTCTGATTGGTTTTGGTACTAAACCATTATTTTTCTGAGAAGTATTATTGTTTATTAGAAGAAATATTAGTAGGTATTTGCTATTGTGAAAAGCAGCTGATTTAAATTGAACCAGAAAATTGTTATGACTGGCCACTGGAAATGCCTGGATTTATTCGCTGCGGTATGGGTTTGTTGACACTGGCTGCCAAAAAGGCCAAAATATGCCGCACAGCACCCATATTTTTTAGCTGCTTCTGGAAGGTAAATGGTCAGCCTATCAAATTATATGCCTCATAATGGAAGCATTAGGCTTGCTGAAATGTGGTAGAACATGGAATATACCCCAATTTACATTGTGAGTAAGGGGATTTTTTTTACTGTAGTGCCACCTAAACCGAAAGTAGAAAAATGAGCTTCACTGCCCTTTTTTCATTCATTACATAATATTTTCATACATCATATGTTCCCTCCAATTCTGTATCTTAAAATGGATCTTCCTGGCATGTATTTTGTCACAGAAACTGTACAAATTGTAAGTTTAGTGCTAATTTAGGACTAACTGGGTGTATTTTATCAGTTTTTGCTTCTGTTCCATGTAATTGGAGGGGGGGGGGGTTACTTCAAAGCCATGTAAATCAGTTGTCATTGGTCTGTTTGGAAAGCAGCCTTGCAGTAAATGTATAAACAGGAACACAAGAAAAAGAATGTACTTCATATTGAATATAACACTGAGGTTACTTGGCATTAGGCAAGGGTCTCAAGCCAATGCAAAATTTCAAAATTGTCTCTCCGAACAGCCCGCTGCAATATCACAATGGGTTTTCTCAGCCATTGTAAGTTCTTATTGGTTGGGTTCATGTTATAAGGTTTGAACAGATATATTCAGCCATTTCTCATGGCATTAAGGCATTTATAATCATTTTCACCAAAGTTTTGTCTCCAAAATATCCTCAAAATGCCAATTTTTACTGAAATTAGGGGGTATAGGTGTGAGAACAGCCAAAATTTCTAGCATGGGTGCTAACAGGACATGATTTAGTGCATTTTAGGATTAAAGTATTCTAAAGACATCTGAGAAGAAACACTGATGCAAGCCGGTTTCTGGGTTCCATTCTGGAAAGAAGTAAACTTATCGCTTTTTCGCAAAACATGGTTTGTTCGGCTTTCATCGTAGAATCTGGAAGCGATAACTTTTTCGCAAAGTTTAAAGATTCTTTGTCGCTGGACATTAAATATGCATGACTATATTATTAGATATGGTCTAAACTTGTGTTTGGCAATTCTTTTGATGGATCATAAAGAAATTAGGGTTTGGTATAGGTTGCACTACAGTAAATAATTGGTCTTTATGAAAGCTGTACTTGCTTTGGGGAGAGCTTTCAATACAGACTTGAATATTCTACTGCTTCTGATTGGTTTTGGTACTAAACCATTATTTTTCTGAGAAGTATTATTGTTTATTAGAAGAAATATTAGTAGGTATTTGCTATTGTGAAAAGCAGCTGATTTAAATTGAACCAGAAAATTGTTATGACTGGCCACTGGAAATGCCTGGATTTATTCGCTGCGGTATGGGTTTGTTGACACTGGCTGCCAAAAAGGCCAAAATATGCCGCACAGCACCCATATTTTTTAGCTGCTTCTGGAAGGTAAATGGTCAGCCTGTCAAATTATATGCCTCATAATGGAAGCATTAGGCTTGCTGAAATGTGGTAGAACATGGAATATACCCCAATTTACATTGTGAGTAAGGGGATTTTTTTTACTGTAGTGCCACCTTAAAGCCCAATAAGCAAACGATTCCCGGAGAGGCTTGTACTGAAACTGTTTCAGGGTAAGCCACCCTTCTTAAACTCTTGGAAGGGAGAAAATGACCGTATAGCTGTTTCATTATTTATATCCATGGACGATAAATGTTGCGGTCCCGCGAGGAGCGGATTCGCCACCCATGTGACCGCCTGACTGTAATGGTTTAAACGCAAAAAACATCACGGAAACACGCCTATAAAATTTTGACCCCCTTGAACCCCACTTTTATATAGTAAAAATGGGGTTTCCGGGGGTATACCTTATTTTTCTTATTTCTGCTCTAAAATATAGAGTGTGGGTACTCGTTAGAACCACCTCGATGAGGCGGTTCTAACGAGTGCCCACAATCTATATTTTGAGCAGAAATAAGAAAAATATCACAATTTTTTATCATAAAATTTTCATTTTTTCTTCGATAAAGGTGGCAATGTATTTGTATAGGCGTGTTTGCGTAATGATAATTTGTGTCTTGAAAGGATACCTTACCACTTACTTTGCGAACAGCGAAGGTTGTGTAACGAGCTGTTCTCTCACACAAGTTTAATGTTGAGTGTGTGTGAATTCGGGTTTAACGTCGCTTTCAACAATTTTTCAGTCATATCACGACAGTGTCTGGTTGCGACAGGGAGCTCAATGCTCACTTTTATAGTGCTGCCTCACTGAAGTATCATGTCCCAGACACATTACATGATACCACACCCAGTCACATTATCCTGACACTGGGTCGATCAGTCCTAGCTCTACCCCGTAAATCTGAGTGCCAAGCGAGGAGCAGCTAGTACCATTTTTAACGACTTTGGTATGTCGCGGTTCGGGATCGAACCCGTGACCTCCCGTTTCCCGGAGCGGACACTCTACCAACTGAGCTATCGGGGCCGGTAGTTTAATGTTGGAGGAGACAGAACCATGCACATTCTAAGTTTTTGGAAAGGTTGCTTTGAAAGTTTTCGTTTGACGCGACA
This sequence comes from Lucinisca nassula, assembly GCA_963580285.1. Taxonomy (NCBI): domain Eukaryota; kingdom Metazoa; phylum Mollusca; class Bivalvia; order Lucinida; family Lucinidae; genus Lucinisca; species Lucinisca nassula. Next base: position 88,536,117 of record OY757025.1, on the reverse strand, counting down.
AACTGATTTCAGAGATAAACAACGGCATGTTTAGTATTGAAAGGGGCATCCCTGTTCTAGAGGTCTCTCACTTCCCTGAGTTCGAGCCGGGATCGGGCAATGTTCTGCAACGGAAGGTGAGGTGGTTTAAAAAACTGCTTTTCTTCGGGAACACCAGTTTTCGCCGATCTCTGATTATGGATCGGTTTGGCGCACGTAAAATAATACTGAAAGGGCGAAAAACCTTAAATAAACGAAGAAGAAAACAAAAGAAAAAAAAAGAAAGAAAAAAGGAAATATTTCCTTTATTTAGACCAACCACAACAATTTACTTCAGAAAAACTTAAAAAGTTTTTCTGAAGTAAATTGTTGTGGCTGGTCTAAATAAAGGAAATTTTAAGTTTTTCTGAAGTAAATTGTTGTGATTGGTCTAAATAAAGGAAATATTTCTTTTTTTTTAACAAGGAGCCATCACCTGAAAAAATGCTTGTAACTGGACCGACCCTTTGCAAAGTCTGACAGAATTAACCTTTGAAAATCACAGCAAGTGGGCTTATTACGTCGAATATGCTAGATTTAGATATATATCAATAGGGATGATATGATTTTGGAAGAAAGAACCCTAACTCAGCACTTGAATCAAGAGTTCCTGCTTTAGTTTTTACAATGACCTAAACAAGAGCCTCCGTGGTGTAGTGGTTATGCTATACTTGCCTTGTAAACCAGGGGTCGCAGGATCGCTCCTGCCCATCGGGGCTTGGCAAAATAGATTGGACTCCATGGTAATTCCGCGCAGAGCTGAAACTGGCCGAACTTGATTACTGGTAAACCGCTTAAAAGCTCTAAGCCTGCCCAGAAAGTGGTTGGTGTCGGACCGCTCCTCAGATCAAGCGGTTTCTTTCGGCGAAAAGGCGGGAGATGGTTTTTTCAAGTCAATGTTTGGTAAAAGGCCCTCAAAATAGGAAGCATCGACTTCAGAATTACCTAAATATTGTTGACGGGGGCGTAAACATCAACACAAGCAATATAAAAAGTCTTTGTTCTTCCTAAATATATGGTGTGCAGCTGTATGGGCAAGGATTTCGCAGTTACGTCAGAAGACGGACGAAATTAATGCCTAGGTCACATTGCCCGGCCGATGAGGTTTCGATGAGCGAGGGATGCGACTTTCGCCAAACAACGGCCGGAATCCCGTGGTCACCGGCCGGCGTTTGGGGCTTAAAACCGCATCGGTGGGCAGCTGGGCGAAATTTAACTTCGGAGTTAAAATTCGACGGGCTCTCACCGAGCTCCCTCATCGCAGCCCCATCCTTACCACATCGGAATACGCATCGGTCGGAGTACGGCTGAGTATCGGCCGGTGTCCCGTGCACCTGAAGCCACCAGAGGACAAGCTTTTGTGAACGGACACCGACCGAGTTTCGGCCGAGGTCCCACCAACATGGGACCGAGCCTTGGAAAATATAGTACCGGTGGGTGACCGATGTAAGGGACAGTGGCAGAAGCTCGACCGGACATCGATCGCGCCACAACAGTGGGGAAATTTCCATCTGTCTCCGAATCCCTCGGCCACCAGGCGCCACTCATCTTCTGTCTGGGGAGTGGCCCACATCTCGTCCTCGTATTCGTCGTAGATGGCCTGACACAACTCGGGGACGAACAGAGAGATTGTGTTGTGTGTGACACGAAACGCGAACGCCAGATCGCGGTAGCTGCTTCCGGACGCCAAGAACCTCAAGGTGATCACCAGCTTCAGCCCAGGGTCCAAGGGGGTTCGATGCCTGCAACAGAAGAGGGTGAAATATGATTAAAATCAAGCAATAATAAATATGTTTGGAAGGCATGTGTTTGCAAATCAGTACATTCAGTACAATTTCACACTAAGTTCACAATGTGTAAAGTTACCTTGTGGTCTTGGCAGTGCGGGGGCCAACTCGATGGAGCAACTCTTGGAACATCTGTGGCTCCATGCGGAGGTAGGCCTTGAAGTCGGCAGCGTGCTCGGCCTCGAGTTCCCTCATGAGCGTCTCATATTGGCCGAAAAGGGGTCTGCGTAGGATCCACTCTCGCACCGGTGTTTGGTCGGTCGCCTGTAGATTTCCGGACGGAGCCCGTTCACGTCACCGACCTATGCCTCCGATGAGGGGAACTCGGCGACACCACAAAAATCTAACGAGCTCAACCGATGCCGGACATCGGTCGGGCTATGTGACCTAGGCTTTAAACATGGGCACATGAATCACCAATCCAATCTAAATGGCTTCCAAATGGAAGCCACTAAAGCGGGGTTTAGAGGGCTGTCCATTTCACATGCTTGTTGACATGATGTAGACACATTTAGTTTGCCACGGCCAAAGTAATGAAAAGGTCGGTCGAAAGCCCCGCCTCACGATTTTCATTTAAAAATCTAAAAACCTTTCAAAGTCCATCCCGTTTAGGATACCTAGCGCACTTCCTTAAATAATTTTAACTTAAACGTCTGATTTAGAACAGCTTTTGTCAGGCCGTCCATATTTGTAAACCCAATAAACAACAATATGTCCATAAATCAATCGAAAATAAAGACATTCCAAATCTCAAAAGTCTGTATAAATAACTTTCGTAATAGATTACCACTCTGACTTTAGTATTTTTAATGAAATTGAAATTGATGGAAAAATATCTTGGTAACTAGAGTCCTTTTTTTATGCTACCCGATGCTACCTTAGTAAAATGACCTGAAGTAGCTTTAGCATTAACAGTTGATTTGATGTTTAACGTCCCCGTCAACACTGTATAGGTCATTTTGGAAACTTCCAATTTTGTGGGACTTTTACCCGACATTGAGTTGAAATGACATCTCAAGCCCTGTCGCCCAATGAAATCAATAGGGTTTATAAGCATGGACGGTCCAACTCGCACAGCTTCGCCTGGGCACTGTTAGATCCTCTAAGTGGTTTACATGTATCAGTACTCTTGTGCGGTCGGTTTCAGCTATGTGTGGAAGCAACATGCAGCCCATCTATTTCTTCAAGCCCCGATGGGAGGGGCCGATCAACAATCGAACTTCAATAACTCGAATGCCTTTGGGACCATAACAATTTGTTCAAGATATGATTTGGTTCGAAATACCTAGCGTTAAGCATACCCATGCAGCAGGCATGTGACGCAATTGTGACGTCACATCAACGCCGGCACAACGTCATGATGTTTATGCAACGTCACGCATACGTCGGTGCAACGTTGCACCGACGTTGATTTGGCGTTGCCCTAGCGACGTTTACCTGCTGGGTAGCGTCAGGCCATCATTATCTACACTGCCATTCAGTTTGTGGATTCTTTTTATCAAGTAATTTGACTTGTTGATAGTTTGAAAGGGGTGTAGGGTTTAACTTCAGCTGGTGCTAAGGGAATGTGTGGCGGCCGTAAAAAGTCTCCCTGCCCTTCATCCTAGTGTTGGTAACATTGCCTTGCCCTTTGGGATCATAGATTCCACTGTGGATTTTCAAATTGCTGAAGGTCACTGATGAGGCTAATTGGCCGAAACTAGCTAGCCTGGCCCAGAAACAACTTTCAACTCTCTGCAGTTTTCAGTTCTATTCTGTAGGCCTTGATTCCAAAGGATTACCCTTTTTAGAACATTTAAGAATATCTGTTTGGTCTTCTGTAAAATAAAGGCATGTTGTGTATATTCATTAGAATCGCCTCATTGAGGCGATTCTAATGAGTACACACAACATACCTTTACAAGATGAAGTATGAAAAAACAATCCATTAATTTCATTCAGATCAAACTGACCATTCCGCCCAATAGGGTTTATGAACATGGACAGTCCGACTCGCACCGCTTTGCCTTTGCCTGGGCAGGCTTAGATCTTCTAAGCGGTTTACTAGTACTCGTGTGCGGTCGGTTTCAGCTCTGCGTGGCAGCATCATGCAGCCCATCTATTTCTTCAAGCCCCGATCTTCGGGGCCGGTTTTGGGGATACGGCCATTTCAAGATTACTATACTTATTTCGAGCTGATTGTTAATTAGAGGTTGGCGAAAACCGGAGTACCCGGAGAAAAACTACTTGGCCTTACGTTGCAGAACTTCGCGTTTCACATGTGACCCAAGCGAGGCTCCACTGAGGTTGCCATTTTGAACCATTCAGTACAAGAAACCCCTAAAGGGGTACCTCGACAAACAGTGCAGGCCTAGATCAGACGCCGCAGAACGCGGCGTCTGATCCGGGCCTCCACGGTTTGCTAAAAGTTCCGTCATTTTCCAAATAAATTTTGATGAAAACACAACCTGACACCCCTAAATTTTGAAATGGACTCCTGCTATATATAAGGAGGCAGATTCCATATGGTACAAAAAGGGTTAGGAGACATATTTTGGGATAGCTGTATTAACTCTTATCATGCTGTTCACGACAACCCCTTTCTTTGGAAACAGTGAAGATCCAGATCAGATGGCCATCTGATCAGGATATACACTGTTTGACATTTAGTTTCTGAATTTGTAGGAATAAATTACATAAAGTCATCTGATTGGTTCAAAGTCCGAAATGGGTGTGGCTAAACTGAATATTCAGCAAGAGAAGGGTTAAAGAAATAAATCATAGGGACAAAGAGGGAGAAGAAAAGTAAAATCAGTCAAACTGTTTTATCTTTAAGCCACAGGACGACAAAATCTACAAGTCTTGTGCGGCCAGTGCAGACTCGGATTAACCTGCGCTTCCGCGCAGGCTGATCAGAGTACTCACTGATCGCATCATAACACATCCGTGTGACATAGTGCATGTACAGTGAAATTCCGCTATTGAGACCACCTAAATTTAAGACTAATTCTGTTTTATAAAGCTTATTTAGTAGGTTGTAGTTATTCTTCCTTTGTGTTTTCTGCTTACCGGGTCCTCTGGTCAGAGACCACCTATGGAACTGTTCAAAAGTGGTCTTAAAGACCACTTTTTAACAGTCCCAAAGGCGGTCTTAATATAGGAATTTTACTGTATTCATATTTCCAAAATCGTCATTTTCTGATGGATTTGTTTGCTTGTTTGATTGTAGGTTTGACGTCCCCGTCAACACTGTACAGGTCATTTTGGAGACGTTGGGACTTTTACCCGACATTGGGATGAAATGGCATCTCAAGCCCTGTCGTCCAATGAAACCAATAGGGTTTATAAGCATGGACGGTCCGACTCGCACCGCTTTACCTGGACAGGCTTAGATCCTCTAAGCGGCTTACCAGTACTCGTGTGCTGCCGGTTTCAGCTCTGCGTGGAAGCATCATGCAGCCCATTTATTTCTTCAAGCCCCATTGGGCAGGGCCGCATTTTCTAATGGAAAGTTTTGATATATTTCTTATTTAAACTCCAAACATAGGTTGTGGGTACTCGTTAGAACCGCCCCATTGATGCGGTTCTATCGAGAACCCACAGCCTATATATATATAGACATCGCAATGGGACAAAAACGCGTGAGATTGTACTATTCCCCTGATGAGTTATAAACGAAACCGGTTGGGAATAATATTATTTACTGTGTTTTCCGTGTGATGTCATTTCTCTCTCTCTCTCTCTCTCTCTCTCTCTCTCTCTCTCTCTCTCTCTCTCTCTCTCTCTCTCTCTCTCTCTATATATATATATATATATATATATATATATATATATATATATATATATATATATATATATATGTATATATGTGTGTGTGTGTGTCTTGGAGTAGAAATAAGAAAACTTATGTTTACCACTGTAAACCCAATTTTCTCCATATAAAGTGGGGTTTAGAGGGGTGCCCATTAAACGGACTTGTTAACATTACGATGTAACAACCTATCTAAACAGACAAGGGAGAAAAGATTTGTCATACGGCTGAATGGTCAGGTTGATCTGAATCTGCACAAGTGGGTTTTTATCGTGCGCGGGCTCGTATTGATTGCCAAGACAATTCGTATCAAAAGTCATTCCTTGGTCGACAAGTGCAGGGTGTTTTAGTTTAAGTCAATCTTGTGAAATCAATCTGATAAAGCTAGATCTCCTCGGGATAGTTTCTTTCAATAGACTTGCTTGACCCTAAAATCCGGGTTGGTAAAATGAAGATAAAGTTTTACGAAAAAAAATCAGGGATATCGGTATCATAAACTACGTAAAGCCTTTTCTAAGTTTTATAGACGTCATTCTGATTTGATCTCAAAATTCAATGTTGGACTTAAAACACTTCTGCAACATGGCCTATCGGAACCCGAATTCTATGGTGACTAAGCATATAAATTTAGAAAAATACATGCCTGTAATGAATTTAGTACCCAATTTCGTAAAATCGTTCGTCGATATATAAAGATTGGGTACAACATAAATGTTATTAAACAGACTGCATGCATGGTGGTTAACCCAATCACGGTTGGCAACTTTGCTTCCCTCTTTGATTGCACACCGGTGGGTCGGGCCTAAGATTAAATGACGGTTCCAGCGTAAAAGCATAAATGGAATTTTATTTTATTTTAGTATTCTTTATGTTGGTTGGCGCCTGATGCTCCGTCTTTGGTCGGGCCCCTCGGAGTCTAACTGTTTGTTTTCTTTTGCTCCAGCAATTCTGTTGTTGTATGCTGTCGAGACCTCAACCTTGTTTCATCTCTGTAGTTTTTTGATCTGTATGTTCTCGGAGATGTTACACGGATGAGTTAGGAAGCCTTCATGCGGACTAAACAAAATTAGTGTATACCGCGACAGGGGTAAGGGCGAGTATTATGGCCATGTAAAATCGAGTTAAGCCCCCCAGTGGAATTCTTTCCACTGACCGTTCCAAGGCAGTTCTTCTGTGGCGGTTTTTTTGTGTTGTTGTTTGTTACTACTTACTGTGTGTATCACTTGTGTCTTTTTATTTTGGATGGCCATTTGGCCATTTTGTGGGAAAGTAACTGTCCTTATGGCCATCCTTTGTTTAGGTTTCCATTATGGTCTTGTCGCTTCATGTCTGTGTTTCTTTCCCTTTGGTGTCTTTGATGGATGGAGTAAGTTAATTGTATCGATTCCTGATCTTTGTTTTACTTCTACTTTTCATAAATGTTGTGAAAAATTGGCACGGACAGTCAAACAGTGTAGATCCTGATCAGATGGCTTCTTCAGAAGCCATCTGATCTGGATATGCACTGTTTCCAAAGATAGGATTACGATCAACTCAAGTTTACTGAATGCCGCGCTCTCGAACCTAGCCAATAATAGCGGGCCAATGTTGGGCCGACAGCGATACGACGTTGCTACGTCGTATCGCTGTCGGCCCGACGTTGACCCGAAATTCTTTATTGTCACTGTCTGGGCGGTGTCTTAGATGGATGCGCGTCTGACTGGTGATCAGGAGGTCACGGGTTCGATACCAACCTGTTTCGGCAACACTCTTTCGTGAAGATTGATCATGAAGTCTTTTCTACCGTCATTTTCTCCCGTCCGCTGATTCAAGAAGGGTACGTGTTGGTTTCTGGCGAAAGAATGTGCATTGTCTTTTGATCCGCCTGCATATAACAGCAAACAAACAAACAAATAGTTTACTTGAGGAGCATTTGTTTCTTTCTTTCTATGCAAACTGCAACACCCTTCACGTCCAGGGTCGGAATTGATTCGCCGTCTTCTGAGTCTTCCGGGATATCCTGAAGGCCCTCGAGAAGTCAAGTGACTTTGTGCAGAAAGAATATTCCGGGATAAAGAAAAAATACTCAACAATGTTCTTAACACATTCATTTTGTCAAAATAAAAGCATTTAATAAATGACGTCGCGTCTGAGAATGTAATAACGCCATGTAATAAATTCGATAATCCACTAGTGGATTAAATATGCAAATTAGTTAGATACGCACCGTAACGTTACATATACGACGTCCTTATCGACGTCGCGTTTACTAATGGCGGAATATTGACATTTTTTAAAACAATCGTGAATAAAATGCGTTTTAAATGTCATATGATAAATAGAAACTTGCATTCGTGCTCATGTATTATTGAATTTATTAAATTCGTTGAGGAAAAGGGATAAAATGCTAAGCAAAGCCTCGCATTTTATCCCTTTTCCTCAACTTGTTTAATAAATCAATAATACATAAACACTCATGTAAGATCCTCTATTTAATAAATACTTGTCATTAAAATGTAACAAACTATATTAAAATGAAAAATATTGTTTTTGCTAGAATACACACGAGTGTAAGGATGTAGTGTACTTATTTGTGCAAAACATTCTTGCGAAGAAGTCTGGGCCGAAACTGTATACAGTGAATAACACAATTATAATATTTTACTTTGTTAAAAAAAATCGAGAAAATAGTAGATGTATACCTTTTTTTATGTTTCCCTTTATATATTTGAATTAAATGTGTCAACATTTAGTTCAACATTTTCAAAATTTAATGCATTTGGCGGTTTTTCTGCTCTTTTCTGCCATATTGAATCACGTGATCCTCCCAGTCACCCCTGCTTTTGAAAAGCAGGTTTGGAAGAGCGTTCCGGACGATCTTCGTCACCACTTGATTCAAAATTCTCTACTTCAGCAGATCAAGCACGACCCCTGGCAGGTTTGCAGGATGAAAGCCTACATAGTGACTGCACAATAGATAGTTCTCCCTGCAATGGGGGGCCTCCAGTTAACGTCCCGATCCGAAGGATCGGTGCACTTTGTGGCATTCATCCCTGCAAATGATGCCCGTGGAGCATGTTCGGAAACCGCGATTTTATTACCGCTGCCGGGAATCGAACCGGGGGCCTCTTCAGGCAAATGAGTACACAATCGGTCATACGAGGTTTACCGTGATCATTCAAAATTTGCCTCTGTGTATACATTACGAAAACACGCCTATACAAATACATTGTAAACTTTATCGTCGAAAAATTGAAAATGTTAAGATGAAAAATGGTGATGTTTTTTCTTATTTCTGCTCAAAATATAGATTATGGATACTCGTTAGAATTGAGGCGGTTCTAACGAGTTCCAATAATCTATATCTTAGTTAAGAAATAAGAAAAAAAGGTTTACCCCGGTAAACCCAAGTTTTACTATATAAAATTGGGGTGCAAGGGGGTCAAAATTATAAAGGCGTGTTTTCATGATGACATAACAAGTTCTCAAAATACTGTTAAAGCGTCATGTAAACAAGTCCTTGTTATGAACACCTCACAAAACACCATCATTTTTAAGAGTAAACTAGGGTTTACGGGGGTATCATTACTTTTCTTATTTCTGCTCCATCACATAGGTTGTGGGTACTCGTTAGAACCGCCTCGAGCATCCACAACCTATGGGACATTTATTAGAAAAATATCAGGTTTTTTTTTTTTTTTTATCAGTAAAACATGAAAGAATGCACTATGTCACACGGATGCGTTATCGTAATGAATCAAAATTCCGCCTCTTTGTATTTATTCATAACAAGTTCTTAAAATACTGGTCGCGAGCATGCCACCCGAAGGGCCATAAATTATCATATGCCATGCACTCTGACGTCACTGCTCAAAAGTACAAGAGCATTCACTGAAAGACGTGCAGAGCAATTTATTATATTCACTTGCAATATTCCCTTCTGACGTCACTGCCCAAAAGTACAAGCCTCTGAAAGAATCTCTAGAAGTCAGAATTCGGTATAATTAACCATTCGTTGCAGAATATGACGACTTGTTCACCCTCAACAGGTAATATTGTCCTCGGGCTTGGCCCTCGGGCGATATTACCTGCTCGGGTGAACAAATGGTCATATTCCTCTCACGTCACACGGATGAGTCATAGTATTAAATGAGGATCCAAAGACATTTTTGTTTTCAGTAAACAAACTGAGTGAGCGAGTGAGTGAGTGAGTGTTTGAGTTTTACGTCCCACCAACAGCTAAGGTCATACGGAGACGGGGCCTCGGTTTAAAGACTCATCCTAAAGTCTGAAGAAGCCCGGGATCGATCCTGCGATCCCTGGTTTAGAAGGCGAGTAGCGTAACCACTACACCACGGGGGCTTCAGTAAACAACCTGAAGAAGCTAATCTAAAATGTAGATGATATTGAAAAATGACGGTTTCTGGTCAATTTTCTGTATATTGTATACATTTTCCAAGTAGACTTAGACTCTATTGTCATTGTTATCCCATAAATTCCAAACCAACCAACAACAGATTGAGAAAATACCTCCTCCATCACACCCATGTAATATAGTGCATTCAAATCAGAGTCTTCGTTGTTCTCTATATGGATGCCCCATTGACCAAAAGTTCCCTAATACAGCCCTGATCTGAATCTTCGACGTGCGCATGCACCTGTACGAAGATATCGTTTTGCTTGGCGAGGCCAAACGAGTTTTCTTTTATGATTGTTAAAGAAGGGCAATTATGAGTTGCACACTTAGTACTTTAACGCGGTCTGCCCCTGTCCCTGCCCCCGCTCCAGACCCCGCCCCTGCCCCCTGGCCCTGCCCCTGCCTCTGCACCTGCTCCTTGTTCCTGCCAACACAGAAAGTATGAAAAGCTAAAGATAAATAAATAAATAAATAAATAAAAATACTGCAACAAGAAGTTTTGGTGTTGGACGTTTTTTGGTTCTAGACTAAAACAGGACATGGAATAAAACTGAATATTTCTCTTTCCGCTCATCATTGTATAGGTTCCCGAACATTACAGTAAAATGCATACATTAAGACCACTTTTGAGACTGTTCAAAAGTGGTCTTTGAGACCACTTTTGAACTTTCCTAAATGTGGTCTCTTATAAGGAGACACTAGGTGGAGAAAACACACAGAAAGAATGACTGAAACCTGCTCAATAAGCTTTTAAAAGCAGATTTAGTCCTAGAAAGGCTAATTGCTGCCAAGCTTTTTCTGGAAGTAATAGAAAAAAATACAAAGAATTCGTCGACAGTCATGTGTCACTCAAATGCTGCGCACCAGATTTTCCTTTTTTACCTGATGGTCAAAATGAGAACCCAGAATTAAGAAATAGCTCAGGTCTAGCAGTGATTTTTTTAAATAATAAATCACAGTTTAGGGCTCGTGATTTGTATATCTACAACTGAACCACAAACATTGATTTATTACTACGAGTATTTCGATTCTAATACACACTAAAAATTGACAATCATCACGAAAACACGCCTATATACTTTTGACCCCCTCATACCCCACTTTTATATAGTAACACTGGGGTTTAAGCGAGTATACATTATTTTTCTTATTTCTGCTCAAAAACATAGATTGTGGGTACTTGATAGAACCGCCTCGTCGAGGCGGTTCTATCGGGTCCCCACAATCTATGTTTTGAGCAGAAATAAGAAAAATATGGCAATTTTTCATCTTAAAATTTCTAATTTTTGGCTAAAAAATTGGCAATGTATTTGTATAGGCGTGTTTTCGTAATGAATTTTGTTGTTTCCTTCCAATTCTTCTGTTCGAAGCGTGGTAGCTCAGTGGTTAGAGCACTTGCCTATCATGCTAGAGGCCCCCTATTCGATTCCCTGCAGTTGTAATAAAATCGCGGTGTCCGTACATTCTCCACTGGCATTATTTGCAGGGATGAATGCCACAAAGCGCACCGTCCTCCAGATCGGGACGTTAAATGGAGCCCCCACTGTGCGGGGAGAACCATCCCCTCTGCAGGTAAAAGATCGCGGTGTACGAACATGCATGCTCTACTGGCATCATTTGCAGGGGTGTTGCAGTAGCCTATGCCAACATTATTGACTACACCATACACATTTATGTCCTCGTGTGAGGTTTTTGATGCGAGAAAATAACGTTTCACCGTCTGAGTCATGTCAAGGAATCTATGAGTGACGTCATAAAGAGGCGGCTTTTTAATGGGTCACTCGTCACGCTATTTCCACCATTTTCATTGCCTACATAGGCGCACTGTGTTAGAATCTATGTTCATCACAAGAAAACCTGTCTCCGGGGTTTCTGACCAGGTAAGAGGCAAACCAGTCTGCTCAGCTACAAAGACCAGGGCCCGAAGTTATAATACTTCTTACATACTCGACTCTTGAGCATGAACTTTGTCCTGCTCACAAATTTTAAAATGCCAACAATTGTTGGCATTTTTTTAATTTGTGAGCAGGACAAAAACATTCTCTGCTAATTGAGAAAGGAAAATCGCACAACTTATTTTGTATTTTAATTGTTACGAGCACTATACTTGCATTCTCAGTTGAGTTGACCTTTCATTGCGCAAACACACCTATACAAATGCATTGCCACCTATATCGTCGAAAAAAGGAAAATTTTATGATGAAAAATTGTGATATTTTTTCTTATTTCTGCTCCAAATATAGATTGTTGGCACTCGTTAGAATCGCCTCATCGAGGCGGTTCTAACGAGCACCCGCAATCTATATTTTAGAGCAGAAATAAGAAAAATAAGGTATACTCCCGGAAACCCCAGTTTTACTATATAAAAGTGGGGTTCAAGGGGGTCAAAGTTATAAAGGCGTGTTTCCGTGATGGGTGCTGCAAGAGTCTTGGTATTTTAGATACAGAAACAAGAGGCACCGAACTGGCCAAAGCGCGAATAACAAGCTGCTGATTGTTTGTGTTTTACGGCCTTTTTTACATTACTGGAATAATTTAGACTCGATTGTTAATCACAGGTGGGCGAAAACCGGACTACCAGGAGAAAAACCACCTGACCTTCCGTTGCAGCACGTGCATTACGTTAACAAGTCCGTGACATGAACAACCCCTACAGACCCGACTTTATATGGAGAAAACTGGGGTTTACAGGGGTATACATTATTTTTCTTGTTTCTGTTCCAAGATATGCAACGTATAAATCCCCAAATTTACAAAGGGACATAACTCATTAAGTACATATATTTTAGTTATTTTGCTGACATTATTTCATTCATATATTTTTCAAAGGGCCAAAACTCAGGAGAGGGACATAATCCTCGTGAGAAAAGAATCCGTCGCCATGTATCTTCAAGATGTAGCTATAAGTTTGACCTTGGCGTAAAATAGGTCATGGTGAACCAAGGGTCATAATTTGAACAAATGTCCAAAATCCTGAATACCAATTTTCAAGGTGATCGGCCATTTAGTTCCTGAGAGTGTGATACAGGAAGATTTTCAAAGGGGTTTTACCATCACAGCCTCTTTGTCCATGAAATTTCAAAACCTTCTAAAACTTATTTTATGCATCAGAAAGCGTACCGGACGGACGAACGAATAAACGGACAAACACCTCAGAAACAATAAGCCCCTCAAACCTTTTCGAAGTTGGGGACATAAAAACAGCCTCCATCCCACACCTGCTGCGAGCTAAAGAAGCCAAAGAAGTACGAGGGTAGGCTGAAAAGTTCTGAGCCTGACCAAGATCCAATGGTTTGTCCATGCTGAAAGTGCCTTATTTTTCAACATAGTCTCCCTTCCTGTCCACACACTTCCTCCAGCCATGCTGGAGTCCTTGGATCCCAGTGGTATAGAAGGTCTCATCTTGGTCCCTGAAAAACTCCTCCACAGCAGCTATCACCTCCTCGTCTGACCGATACTGCTGCCCAGCCAAGTGCTTTTTCATGTTTGGAAACAGGAAATAATCTGCTGGAGCTAGATCAGGTGAATACGGAGGGTGATCGACAAGTGTGAAGCCACCGTCATGCACAGCAGCCATTGCGACAACCGATTTATGAGCAGGCGCATTGTCCTGATGGAACAAGACCCCTTTTGTCAATTTTCCGGGTCGTTTAGCCTTAATTGCTTTTCGCAATTGTTTTAGCAGATCTGTATAATACTCCCCATTAATTGTTCTGCCCTTTTGAAGGTAATCTATGAATATTATGCCCTTGGCATCCCAGAACACTGATGTCATCACCTTCCCTGCAGAGGAGACGACCTTTGCTTTCTTTGGAGGGGGTGAGCCAGGGTGCTTCCATTGCATGGATTGTCTTTTGGTCTCTGGCTCAAAGTGATGAACCCAACATTCATCCTGTCAAGAAAACCATCTTGGTCTGCTTCAAAAATAGCCAAGTTGGCTTGTGACAGGTTCAGTCTGGTCAACTTTTGGTCAGGCGTCAAAAGCCGTGGCACCCATCTGGCGGAAACCTTCGACATTCCTAATTCACTGTGGGGAATGTTCTCTACTCGTTCACGAGAGATGCCAACAGTGTTAGCTAACTGATTCACAGTTAAACGCCTGTCATCCATCATGGCTCTGTGCAGTTGGCTGATGGTTTCCTCAGTTGCCGTCGTGGGTCGTCGACACCGGTCATCATCTTCAAGGCTGTCCTTGCCCATCTTAAAATTTGCTGCCCACCTTTTCACGGTTGCATACGAAGGAGCATCATCCCCTAATGTAGCAACCATATCGGCATGAATGTCCTTAGGAGCTAACCCCTTTTTATAGAGGTACTTGATGACACCACGATGCCAGATTTTGTCCATTTTCTCAAAAACGCGCTAGTATCAATTTTCAAAGTCTAGAATTTCTACGTTATTGCAGGTAAACTTGAACTCATTTGAGTCAAATCAAGTAATAAAGGTTTGGATTTAATGAATACAAAATTTCATGGCTCTTCGATGCCTGCATCTTGGTCAGGCTCAGAACTTTTCAGCCTACCCTCGTAGAGCGCCCCGGCACTGAAAGCTACACAGCACCTTCCCACCGACCCAACCTCCCACGGATTTGTTGAGACTCTGTCCAGAAGCTGTACCCCAACATTCTTTCGTGAAGATAGATCATGAAATACTTCAGAAGGGCAGTTGTAAGTTTCTGGCGAAAGAATGTTCGCTGCTTACGAGTGTATATGCCTACGCAGAAATAGCAAATAGGCTGGTAAGGTAAAGCGACCGGCTGGACATGATTTTCCTACGTTCCGCTGATTCCAGAAGGGCGGCGAAAGGATATGCACTTTGGGACAAGTCTAGCTTTTACATAAAAAGCTAGGTCTAGGCTTAGCATATATTAAATGTGAATGTCTACAATTAACAATTAGCAATATTCTAAATGCCAGTCTGCACTCAGGATCCTGCCGACTGAAGTATAATATCTGAAACGTCAAAGTTGTAAATGCTGTAATTTTGTCAAAAAGTACATTTTTATCTTTAAAAAGGCACGTATGCGACTTCAATATTCTTGTAACATTTTATCAAATGGACTGCTTGAAAATTGTTAAGGAGTTAAGTAGACAGCATTCCTACACCTCATAGAAGACTAAATGAAGATTAACCAAAACAAGAGGCACATGGGCCACTATGATATCACTGGCAGCCATGTATTTTAATTAACCATGGAATCCCTGCGCCAAAAGACGCTACAGGTAAAATTCGGACCAATCAGCCTAGTGCCTTCAGAGGTCTATGTCTCTTGAATGTGTTGTTGCAAGACAACAGACGACAATTAACAACCATCTGTGGCAACAAATTAGCCTTAAAATCATATGGCAGATAGAACATTGTTTAAGGAACATTTCTATGACAGTTTTTAAAATATCTTGAAAGGTGTAAAAGTCTGTTTTCAATTTTTCCCATTATAAGTCCATGGAAACTCTTAACTTCCCATAGAAACCAAACTAAAGAGCCAAATTTCATAAAAAAAAAACAAACAAAAAAAAAAACTGTAAAAGCAAATATGGTGAATATTTCAACAAAGCTTCAGCCTCATAGATCATATGATTTATGGGGAGATGATTGTTTTATTATTTTTTTTTTTTCTATTTTTTTTTTTTTTAATTTTGGTTTCCAATGGCAACCAATAAAACAGAAAACCTATAAAGGCAAATATGATGAAAATTTCCATAAACTCTCAGCCTCATAGAGCATATGGTTTCTGAGGAGATGATTTTTTTTAAGTTTTTATTTTTCCTATTTTTTATTTTGGTTTCCACGGCAAACAGTTAATGAGCAAAAGACCTAAAATCATATGGCAGATGGTAGATTGCTTAAGGAACATTTCTATGAAAGTTGTGTCAAAATATCTGCAAAGGTTTGGCAGTGAATTCAATTTTTCAATTTTCCCCATTATAAGTCTATGGAAAATCTAAGTTGTCATAGCAACTGAACTAAAAAGTCGAATTTCATAAAAAAAAAAAAAACTTGTAAAGGCAAATATGGTGAATATATCCATAAACTCTCAAATTTATAGAGCATACGGTTTTTGTAAGTATTTTTTTTTTTTTTTCATTTTGGTTTTCATGGCAACCAGCAAAAATGAGCAATAGGCCCAAAATCATATGGCAGATGGTAGATTCCTTATGGAACATTCCTATGAAAGTTGTGTCAAAAGATCTGCAAAGGCTTGGCAGTTAGTGCTTTTTTTTAATTTCCCCCATTATTTAAGAAATGAGTTTTATTTTTCTGCGGTTCATGAAAGTATGAACGCGGTGGGTCGCGTGCAAAGTAAATGAACCCCAAAGGGGTTAATGTAAACTTTGCTAGCGATCCGCTGTTGTTCCTACTTTCATGAAAAGCAGAAAAATGAAGTTTATTTTTTATATTTACATTCTTTGCCCCTCACCAATGGGCGAAAAATGCTTATAGGGCAAACTTTTAAAGCTGAAAAACATTTACACGCTGTTTTCGTCTAGAAAGAGCGGAACAGCGTTGACGTCACCAACGCCCATAGAGAACCATTGTTTAGAATGACGTCACTTGACGTCACTGAAAATCATGTGTCCGATGCGTTCGTGGAATAATGAACTTCATTGTTTTCTATACGTTTACATTAGACTTTACACTGGAAATGTAAATATAAGTCTATGGCAAATCTAAGTTGCCATAGCAACCAAACTCAAGACCCGAATTTCATAAAAAAAAAAAACAAAAAAAAAAACATGAAACCTGTAAAGGCAAATATGGTGAATATTTCCATAAACTCTCAGCCTCATAGACTATACGGTTTCTGAGGAGATTTCTAAAGTTTTTTTTTCTATTTATTTTTACCTTTTGGTTTCAATGGCAACCAATAGAAATGAGCAGTAGGTCTAAAATCATATGGCAGATAGTAGATTGCCTAAGGAACATTTCTATAAAAGTTTTGTCAATATATCTGCAAAGGCTTGGCAGTTGTTGTTTTTTTTTTTTTTTTTTGTTTTTTTTGTTGTTGTTGTTTTTTTTTCAATTTTCCCCATTATAAGTCTATGGAAACTCTTAGTTACCATAGCAACCAAACTAATGAGCCGAATTTCATAAAAACCACAAACTTTCAACCCCCCAGCCCAAGGATGCTACAGATAACATTTGGGCCCAATCGGCCCAGTGGCTTTAGAGGAGATGTCGTTTGAAAATGTTGACGCAGACGACGATGGACAACTGCCTATCCTATAAGCTCCCCCGGAGTCTTCGGCTCTAGTGAGCTAAAAACTGCTAACTGCGAGGCAAGTTTTTTTCAGCTCACCAGAGCAGAGGGACTGATGAGGCTTAATTGGCCGAAGCTAGCTAGTCTGGCCCAGAAAACGTGTACTCTTCATATTTTCCAGTTCTGTGGTGTATTCCTTGCTTCCAAAGAACATAAATAACGTCACTACAGCTGGTGTCTGGGGATGTGTGGTGGCCGTAAAAGGTCTCCCTGCCCTACATTATAGTGTAGTTTATATTTTCTTGTCCTTTGGGATCATTGCTTCCATTGCGGAATTTTGAAACTATTTGAGGGTCACTGATGAGGCCCAATTGGCCGAAACCAGAAAACATGTACACTTCATATTTTCCAGTTCTGTGGTGTAGTCCTTGCTTCCAAAGGATAACCATTTCCAGATAATATTGTACAAAGGTGACAGCAGTTCTGTGCCAAATCTCTGTCCGTGAGCCCCTTTATTGTGTGAAAGCTTATACTTGTTATGGGCCGCATTTTTCTTCTTTCTTGTTTTGTTTGTTTGATTTGCGGTTTAACGTCCCCGTCAACACTGTAAAGGTCATTTTGGAGACGTTGCTTCCAATTTTGTGGGACTTTTACCCGACATTGAGATGAAATGACATCTCAAGCCCTGTCGCCCAATGAAACCAATAGGGTTTGTTAGCATGGACGGTCCGCCTCGCACCGCGGTTCCTGGACAGGCTTAGATCCTCTAAGCGGTTTACCAGTACTAGTGTGCGGGCCGGATTCAGCTCTGCGTGGATCTTCTTTCTTGTGAAAGCTTATCGTCGCATAAATAAAAATGTCAACCTGCATTGTGGGTAACTAATGACTGTACTTCCGTGTTAAATCCTACGTCTATAATGTCTACGCCCATGGGCACAGACAATTAATTGGCCGGCTCGTCATGACCCAAATAGTGTTAACAAGGCCGTTAATTCCAAAAGTAGGCCCTTAATTCCAAAACAATGTTTTGCAACCTCTAGCGTATTACTTAGCAGAACTCAATTTTAGCCAGGTCATCATGAAACCTTAATTTGCAATTTGGGAACGACAAAGGTGCAGATTAGAACCCGTGGTTTCGCGGCAATAGTGCAATACCTCCAGATCTTATGTCTAAAATTTCAAGATTCTTGCTAGTTTTCGTAGCAAAGCAGATTGGTCTGTGACTTTCCTGGGCCCAGTTGTTCAAAGTATCCAATACGAAATCATGCCTATACAAATACATTGTAAACTTTTCCGCCAAAAAAAAAAAAAAAAAAAGATAATTTTAATATTAAAAATATATGTTATTTTTTTTTTCATATTTATGCTCAAAATATATATTGAGGGCGCTCGTTAGAACCGCCTCATCGAGGCGGTTCTAACGAGTACCCACAATCTATATTTTAGAGCAGAAATAAGAAAAATAAGGTTTATCCCTGCAAACCCCAGTTTTACAGTATAAAAGTGGGATTCAATGGGGTCAAAATCACATAGGCGTGTTTTCGTGATGGTTAGCATAACAAGCTCATTAGTGGTTAAACTGTTAACTGTTCTACCGAGTACAATATCTAATACTGTAGTATTTATGCTGAAACAATGTGAGCAGCTTTTGCATTTGCAAAAGCTGCTCACATTTGTCCAGCAAAAATATTAGTATATTTGCGATACCAAAGGATCAAATACTTAACAATATCTTAACAAACAACGTCGTTAGTTTTCAACAATTCGTCTCTGGTTTTCTCATGGCTGGGCCCATTTTACATATACACTGTATATTTGTGTGTTTGTTTGTTTATTTATTTGTTTGTTTGTTTTTTTTGTTTGAATTGAGGTTTAACGTCCCCGCCAACATTACATAGATCATTTTGGAGACGTTGCTGCCAATTTTATGGGACTTTTACCCGACATTGAGATGGACTGGGATCTCAAGCTCTGCCGCCCAAACAAACCAATAGGGTTTATATGCATGGACTGTCCGACTCGCACCACTTTGCTTTGACAGGCTTCTTAACGGTTTACGAGAACTCATGTACAGTCGGTTTCAGCACTGCCAAATCTATTTCTCCAAGCCCTGATAGGCGAGGGGTGGGGGTGGGTAATAGACTGTAAGTATGATGTAATGAAGTGGTATCCGTGTGTTGGGTCGATTGCTTGTCAATCGACCAAATTTACCATGAACAAATTAAATCCACGTGACGATAGCTGATTTGCTAGGTAACGGTTAATTATAGAAAAAAAGCGTGATATTCTTGTTGTTGTGATGTAAAAGTAAGCTTATTGTGAAACCGTTGACCAGGCACATGTGCCGAGACATTGGCAAACAGTGTAGACCCAGATCAGACGCCGCAGAACGCGGCGTCTGATCAGGGTCTACATGTTTGCATACAGTAAGGAAAATAAGGGTTAAACGAAACCGCCCAAGTCCCCATTCAGGATCATTTTTGGCCTATTCTCAGAGACAATCGACCCACCAGTGCTTTCAGTGCTTTGATTTTTCTTAGAAACATTTCTCACACATGAGAGAAGAATACACTTTGTACGCAGCACGTTAATGAGTCCGTAAAAGTAACACAAATAAAAAAGACACTTTTCATTATTTATCTTATAACTGCTCCAAGAGATACATTGTGTGTACTCATTAGAACCGCCTCGAAGAGGCGGTTCTACCGAGTATACACTTACTTACGAGCATATACTTACTTGATTGCTTACACGCTCGGTCGACGTTCGGTCACTCGTTCGCTGGCTCACCCACCCACTCACTCACTCACTCACTCACTCACTCACTCACTCACTCACTCACTCAACCACCCATCCACCCACTCACTCACTCACTAACTTTATTTATTTATCTAATTATTTATTTATTTATTTATTTCGGCCCCCGCCCACCGGGGCTTGAAGGAAATATATGGACTGTATGATGCTTCCACGCAGAGCTGAATCTGACCCCCACACGAGTGCTGGAAAACTGCTTATAGGATCTAAGCCTGCCCAGGCAAAGCTGTGCGCACGAGTCGGAACGTCCATGCTTATAAACCCTATTTGTTTCATTGGGCGACAGGGCTTGAGATGTCATTTCATCTCAATGTCGGATAAAAGTCCCACAAAATTGGAAGCAACGTCTCCAAAATGACCTATACAGTGTTGACGGGGACGTTAAACCTCAAATCAAACAAACAAATTTCTTATAACTGCTCCAAGAGAAACTTTGTGGGTACTCGATGAGGTGGTTCAAACGAGTATATACTTACTTACGAGCATATACTTACTTACTCGCTCGTTCGACGGTCGGTCGCTCGTTCGCTGGCTGGCTGGCTGGCTCGCTCTCTCGCCCATTCACTCACTCACTCACCCACTTTATTTATTTATTTATTTGATAGTTAACTAAACAAACTGGTCGAATGCATGTCCACAGATTGTCTGGTATCGAAAATGTTTAAATGTCCTGAAAACGGTATCGTTGTTGAGGTTTTTCTTTTCTTCAAATTTGATAAATTTTATCCAGTCTTTATATGTACAATAAAAGCAAACAATTTCGGTGAACGTAAATAAAATAATCCAAGCTTTAGTTTTGTTCAATTTTTCATTTATCAATCTTTCACTCCATGATAGGTGAGATAAGCAGGCTGGGTTTGGAAACCTCATAATCCACAAATATAAAAGACCACTTGCCCTTACTTTAAGAAAAGTCACGAAAAACACTTTGGTCAAAGGTTCCAAATTTACACAACTGGAACTTGTTATGCAAATTGATCACGTGGTTTGAGCGAAGTAATATAAAACGTCTGGTCTTGAACAAAAAAGTTCAGTGAGGGTAGCTTAAGTAACATTTCGGATACATTTCACCCTCCATGTAATTTGTGTGTGAAATATAAAACTGTCAAAAAAGGACTACTTTTTCTACTTTCGTATCACAAAATAAGTAGTGCCACGAGAGATGGCACGTGGTGCCACTACACTAGGAGCCGTCTGCATCGGACTGCTCCTGTCGTCTGCTCTTGTTGATGCAAGGTAAAGTACAACTTTGTTTTCACCTCTGACCAGTCAAAGCAAACATCAAAGCAAAACAACAACAACAACTAAACAACACAGTGAAACTAAAACTCTCTCAGCAATGGAAGCAATACTGAATTTTCGATGAAGGACAACGCAGCCGACTAGGCAACTTTTCTTTTCTTTTCTTTTCTTTTTTTTACCTCACTGCAGCTAAGGCAACCTTTTAGCTGTTTATTTTACCTCACTGCAGCTCGGGTTAAGTGTTGTGTGGCCGCCGTAAAAAGTCTTCCCGTGCTTCATCATAGTGCAGATTATAGTTTCTTTTCCTTTGGGGTCATTGAGCCCATTCTGGTTACTTTGAAAATCGAATATCGCCTAAGCCGGTGCTATAGGAGTCGTATGCAGCCTTGCAAACTATATTGCTGTGTTTGAAGAGACTCAATAAAACCGAGTCTCCGATTTTCGTTCTTTTATGTGTTCTTTGTTTCCAAAGGCAACCTTTAGCTTTTTATTCTAATGACTCGATCGCAAATGGCTGGTTTACCGCGGCCGTTTCGAAGTCATTTTCAACTCCCTGGGAAAAGTTTCCCATAACTCGGGAAAATAACACATTTTGGGTAATTATGAACGATTTTTCTTATATCTCAAACGTATATGTTGTGCGTACTCATTAGAATTGCCTCGAGGAGGCGATTCTAATGAGTTCGCACAACCTACCTTAAATTTAGAGACGGTCGAACATATCTCTGGATAATTCCCATTAAGTCTCCTGGCCTTGTGATATTATGTAACACTTTCAGTGTCTCGAATTCCCCCTTTTTCAGACAAATTTTAATTTTTCCTAAAGTATTCTAACCTTTGGGTTCGACTGCATTTGCAACACACTATGGCTGACTAATCGGAGCTGAAATGATAATCGATTATCGTTCATGTCGTTGTGATCGATGATCGATTAGTAATCGCTGAAAATTTTATCATAATTTAACCTTTCTGGCTTTGACTCTTACCGTATGTTATGCAATATCATATGTATTTCGACTGACAGGCCTTAGCAAACAGTGTAGATCCTGATGAGACACCGCAGAACGCGGCGTCTCATCAGGATCTGCACTGTTTGCCACTCATACAGCTATTTTAGGCACAACTTTTGATAGCAATTTGTTCTTAACAAATAATCGATTACAAGCAAATCAGTAATGATAACCATTTTTGAGGAACATACCGATCGATTAATCGATTTTCCGATGAATCGTGCCATCCTTACAACACACTGTTTAAAGAAAATTCTAATACAATTGGGAATGTAATGCGACGTCTGATCGGATAACATTAACAAATTTGCGACGGTATACCCTGTATCCTACGATACGACCGCACATATGTTCTAGAAAGGGTTATCCTTTGGACGCAAGGAATACACCACAGCAGTGGAAAATATGAAGTGTGTATGTTTTCTGGGCCAGACTAGCTAGTTTCGGCCAATTACTGTCGGATGATGATGATGATGTTTTCGAGTTTAACGACGCGCCAACCCTCTTTGTGGGCCATAAGCGTCAGTCGGTTAATGACAAAGATCAGTGACCCTGAAATATTTTCAAAATTCAACAATGGAAACAATGATCCCAAAGGACAAGAAAATATAAACTATACCATGATGTTTTACGACCGCCACACATTCCCAGACACCAGCTGCAATGACGTTATAGAAAAAGTTATCCTTTGGAATCAAGGAATACACCACAGAACTGGAAAATATGGAGTGTACATGTTTTCTGGGCCAGACTAGCTAGTTTCGGCCAATTAGGCCTCATCCAGGCAAAGCGATGCGAGTCGGACCGTCCATGCTTATAAACCCTATTGGTTTCATTGCGCGACAGGGCTTCAGATCATCTCAATGTCGGATTAAAGTCCCACAAAATTGGAAGCAAGTCTCCAAAATGACAAATACAGTGTTAAAAATGACCATAAACCTCAAATCATACAAACAAACGATATACTGTCGGAAACCGGACGTCATCATGTAACATCACTTTTCATTGAACAGAATACAGTAAAGTTCCACTATTAAGACTTAAAAATCTTCTTCTCTGAAACTGCATGGCCCAGGTTTTTGATATTTGGTATGAAGCTTCATCTAGTGGACCTCGACCAAGATTGTTCAAATTATACACCTAAAATTAAGACTAATTTTGCTTTAAAAAACTTAATTAACAGGCTGTAGTTCTTCTTTCCTTGTATTTTCTGGATACAGTGTCCTCTGGTCAGAGACCACCTTTGGAATGTTCAAAAGTGGTCTTAAAGACCCCTTTTGAACAGTCCCAAAGGTGGTCTTAAAAAGGAATTTACTGTATTTACATTCTAAGTGCATTTACAGAAAAGAAAGTCCTATAGTTAACTATTGCGACGTAGTGTTCATACTTCAATGAATACATTGACCCACGCGACTTCAGTGACGTCAAAATAAACAATGATTTTCTCCAGCATGATTGGACGATGGCGACGTTATGGCGCCAACGAACGCTGTTCAGTCGACAATAGGAAAACTGTGTGCAGTTGCTTTCTTGTTTTAGTTTCAGCACTCAGCAAAATAATAATAGATGGAAAAAAATAATGTAATATAAGTAATGAAGGTAGATCTAATTAATATTATACGTTCACTGAAGTAGGAACAACACAGTGTCCCGAGCAAAGTTTAAGTGGTTCGTTTAGACCTCCTTTGCTCTTGATCCAATGTTTTTCATACTTCAATGAACGTTAAATATAGTAAATACATAGTTAGTATCTTTATTAATAAAATATAATCGGTGAATCTTAGATAATTTTATAGGAGCGAGCTTTAACGAGCCCCATAAAATTTTCGGGGCGAACCGATTATATTTTATTATTTAAGACACTACCCAAGTACTTAGGCCTAGTTTATACCGCAATCCAAAACAATCAATGGGTTTTGCAATGATTTAGCGAATTTAAGCAAAAAAGACAACAGACAGTGTGGCATGTTAAACGACATTCAGTGACATGGCGCGCGAATGTAGTATAACGTGACGTCAAATAGTGCAAAGTTTCTGACGTCACCGCGTCACGAAGACGAAAGAAACAACACGGACGCTCGAGCGCTTTACTTTCTGTATGAAAATTTGCAAATAAATAGTTTATTTTAGCTTTAAAAATTATTTTCGAGGTTGAGATGCAACTGCATTAGCAGTGCGCAGTTATTCCAGCGGACCATTCAAACCAGGAAAAGCCGAGAAAGTAAGAATTTAGCTGAATTTTCTGAAAATCTGTTTAAATAAATATTGGAAGGATCTTAACTTGCAGTTTCGTTGTTTTTCCCATGTATGAAAGTTTGCATGTTATTGTTTATACTTGTATAATAGGGGCCTGAAAAGTAGGTCCGGTCTATAAACCGTCACTGGCCAGTAGAAGGTATTACAGGTCACTACCGATTATAGCGTGCAGTTATTCGACCCCCTTATTAGGTTACTAGAATACCTGATTGCGGTATAAAAATTGCATTCCTATGCACTTCCGTATGAAACGCGACGTCTGATTGGATAACGTCAAAAATCTGCGACAGTGTATTCTGCGATATACTGTCGGAAACCCGACGTCATCACCTAACGTCAATTTTCATTGGCTGGCATTTGGTTTTACGCAGCTCACAGCGGTTGCTACAGTGTGCAAAATAGTACAAGTTTTAACAAAACAAGTGAATAAGTGCATTAGAATGGGGATAACTGTAATAAAAATTTTCATTTGGGGAGATAAATCGTCGGTTTTAGGGTCGCAAATTATGCTTTACGGCTCCGCTAACGCGTCGCCGTAAAACGAAATTTTCCGACAGTAAAACCTCCGATTTACCTCCTCTATGACAATTTTGAATACAGTTAGCCCCTAATTCATTCCTTAAATATTTCGAACTTTTTCAGAAAACTTGAAAGTTTAAACAATAAGGAAGGGCCGAGAAATCCTAAACATATACATTTTATTTGGCCTAAAAATGGCTGGAGCATTATGCAAGGGCTGTAGGAAGAAAAACAATACTACATTTGAGCCAGCGCATGACAATATCTACAAAGTCGCATGTGCGACCAGCGAAAACTTGGATCAGCCTGTCTTGCCAGAGTCTTCGTGTGTTCATTTCTCAGTGGCTGTACCTTTGGATTATTAACCGCTTGACGCTTATGACCCATAAAGAGGGCTGACGCGTCGTTAAACACGAAATCATCATCACCGTAGCAGACTCGTGTGAACAGAGAAGACTCTGATCAGACTGAACAGATGCGCAGGCTGGTCCGAGTGTTCGCTAGTCGCAAGTCTTTTCATAGTTTTTTTTTGTCGTTTTTCGGGCACATTAAATGTTTATCGACATTGAGTTTCTAATTAACTATTTTTTTTCTCTATTCTTTCCAGGGCAGCAAGACGGAAACGACAAGGTAGGCATTCAAATTTAAAAAAGATTTAGCCGGACATGTTCGTTGGCGTCGTGACTTTTTTGTGTTTAAAGTTAGGTGGGCCAAGATAGCAAATGGTGTCAGAAGAGAGATCATATTTACTGCTGAGCTGGGATCCCTCACTGCGGATGAATTTGCTCATGTTACATCTACCATGTATGAACTGACATTGGAATTGAGGGCGACGGTTGAAACGTTGAAACCCTGTGTAGTTTCACTGCTGACGTCCTTTCTTTGTTGATTTTTACTGCACCTAAACCTCTTTATAACACTGTTTATTAATACATGGTTTTGGACATTACACGATTTGAAGATGGGTCCCAAAAATGTAAAGATCGTGTGGAAAAATACCGTAAATGGTTATGTTTCTCTATAATCTATTCATTTTTGTTTGGATATAGCACGGTTGTTTAACTAAGAAGATATCTGTTTTGGACCACAACAATAGTTTTGTAAAGAGGTTGTTTTGTGGCACGAGGTATGTTTTTTTTTTCTTAAGGGAAATACATGTAGGAACACCTGGCAGATTTTTCCGCCTTTTTTGAAAGGGAGACAACTTTCGGAACTTCCTGTTCGCTTTTCTATAAGCCCTGTCCAATTGAAAACGGGATATACTTAGTAAAGAAAGAATTTCAAGAGCGAATTCTTTTCTTTAAGAGTTGATCCCTACTGACATGGGACACAAAAATACTTTTGCAGGAGTCGCATTCCCTAAAGGTGTGCCGATTCCCGGTAAGTTTAAAGAGGGCGCAGAGTTGGTTTCGCTGATTCGAAAAGGGCAGTTGTCAGTTTCTGGCCAAAAACGTTCACTACAAGGTTAACCGCTTATGTTTAAACTTGCCCAGGAAAAGTGTAGTTAAGTAAACTGACGTATTCGACATGACTAAATAGTGTTGACTGGGTGGTTAAACTCCAAACCAAATTTTTTGGTAATCTTTAGAACCACGACATGCATTCAACCAACGTTAAAAATTCGAACATTATATAAATCTTGATAATTATTTGTTTATTTATTAAAGCAAACACATGTAGCCCCCGCCCATCGGGGCTTGAAGAAATAGATGGGCTGCATGATGCTTCCACGCAGAGCTGAAACCGACCCGCACATGAGTACTGGTAAACCGCTTAGAGGATCTAAGCCTGCGCAGGTAATGAGATGCAAGTCGGACTGTCCATGCTTATAAACTCTATTGGTTTCATTGGGCGGCAGGGCTTGAGATGTCATTTCATCTCAATGTTGGGTAAAAGTCCCACAAAATTGGAAGCAACGTCTCCAAAATGACCTTTACAGTGTTGACGGGGACGTTAAACCTCAAATCAAACAAAAATTAAAGCAAACACGCATGATTTGTAACAGTTCGGTCTCTGCCAATTCATTTGTAAACTAAAGATATGGGCCGTTCCAAAAGTGAGGTTAAACAAACAAGAATTGCTTCTGGTCAAGTAACAAACAAAACCGAATCTAAGGGTTCTACGATTTATCAACTGATTTCTGTCAACTGATTTTTGTCAAACAAACATAGAACTATATAGGGTCACACTTTAAATTGAAATTTTGATTAATCTGCCATATATGCCAAGCCTTCCAAAAAAAGGGCAATAGCAAATAATGTAGACCGAGGTTCCGCTCAGCACGATCATCCTAAGGAAAGGCCAATCTAAAGCAGAAACTCATATTAGATCCTTTTTTCTTGCACAACACCACCGAAAATGTTCATTTTACTTTATTCAACGGTTTAGTTTTCGCGCACTATACTTATGTAGTTTGCCCGGGTAAGAACATGAGAGAAAGAACATAATTTCTATCCCAGGCTAAAACCTCGGATTTCTTATCTGGTATGCAAGAATGAAGATTCTGTGTGTCAAACATGGGGCAATATAACTTTTTCATGACAAAGATCAAGTTGCTTAGTGTGATCTGCATACACAAACAGACGAGGATTTGCGATACGCATCTTATTATAAATAATTTTACCGTGCCTTTTCATTTCTTTTCTGAATAATTTTTGTGACACAAAGCCATACAATAATTTATCAAATCTAGCAATATTTGTTCAGTGACAAGAATGCACCTAAAGCACTAAAGCAGGAAGTGATATTCATCCTCTGCAACACTCATGTTGCAGTATTCCTGGTATCTGTGTTGTCTCGGTGCACTTTTATATTTTCCACGGTAAAACAAAATGAGGTGATTCTAACGAGAATCCACATTTTATGTTTTGAGCAGAAATAATGAAACTAATGCATACCCCTGTAAACCACAGGTTTTCTTTATATAAGGTGGGGGTTTAAATGGTGTTCATCACAAGAACTTGTTAACGTGATGAGTTCTGAAGTTTGCCAGCTGTTTACGCACTTTTGTGTAAATCTAAACAGAACGCCATTTTCAAATACAGTAGAACATCGATGGCTCGAACACCGATGCCTCGTTTACCATGGCTGAGTCGAACCCGTTCTTGAGTCCCTAGGAAATTCCCTAAGAAGTTGTGCGGGTTAATAAAGGATATTTTCGACTTTTATCTTGCAAATGTATGCTGTGTGTACTCATTAGAATTGCCTCGATGAGGCGATTCTAATGAGTACACACAGCATACATTTTTATCATAGAACACCAAAAATACGTCGCAAAATCAGCCCCGTTATTTTTCCTGGCAGTAACCCTCAGTGGCTCGAACTACCCCTGTCTCTAACAGATTTTCGTGGTCCCAAAGGTGTTCGAGCAATCGAAGTTCGACTGTAACTTAATTGGGCCCAAAATGAAATAAAATATGAATTCCACTGTGATGAAGTTCGGTGACTCGTTACATGTACACTTGTAACACTAGCTGTTGTGAAATGAAATATAGTTATCATTAGCATAACATTAGGATAGGAGGGGTGGTTGACTGAAGCGAAGGTGTCGTGTATCTTGGGTCACTGGGGCGTCCGACTGATATTGGCTAACAGTTGGGCAAGACCTGCTGTCCTTGCAGCAGGTAAGGGTAGAGGGGGTCGGGGTGTTATTTTTTCTGTTTAAACACTTCCATTCATTTTCCTCTTTCTCCCATGATTCTTTTTTTCATCTCTTCTACTATCTCTTCTGTCTCGTTTCTCCCTTCCTCTGGTTCTCTGGGGAGACGACACAGAATGACTCACAAGGGTTAAAGGTGCATTATTGAGCTATCTGGAAAAAAATGCTTCCAAAAATAAAATACATATAGCCGGTATTTTTCCCTAAAACAATACAAACGAATGCATTTTATGCAAAAATGCGAACAATTCTGATGACAGGTAAACGAGTTTGAGAGGGATTCCCTAACTAGGTTTCGAACACTAGTTAGATCTATCTTTAGTTCGTGACAAAAATCGAATCCCCATATATGACGTTATGCGACGTTCATTTTTGGCCTTGTTTGCTTAGGCCATGCCTGAATCGGAAAAAATATGACGATGAATACCATGCCATAAGTAACAACACTCAGAGACGATACTGTCGCCATGTATGTGTTAAGTGACAGATTTATTTTTAGAACAGAAATTCCGAACACATGTTCAGGGCGAAGGGTAAACACGAATGAAAACGACCATTTTCACAAAGTTCTGAAGCTGTATTTGGCTCCAAAAGTGTACACATGACAAAGGAGTATGCATTGAAGATAAAAACCAGAAAAAATATTTTGAGACCCGGTAGCTCAATAATGCACCTTTAACATGCCGTTAACCTCCAGCACAATCAACATATCAACATTAGGAAAACAAATCGGGCGACAAAGTGCAGTTTTTCGGATGACCAAAACGGATATATCTTCTGCTAAAAATTAGTATTTTTCTTTCTTTCTCATTTCTGCTTCAAACATAGATTATAGGTGCTCGTTAGAACCGCCTCACTGAGATGGTTCTAACGAGTACTCACAGTCTATGCTTTGGAGCAGCGATAAGAAAAATAATGCATTCCCCCTGTAAACCCCAGCCTTTCCTATATAAAGAGCTGTAAACCCCAGTCTTTCCTATATAAAGTGGGATTTACAGGGGCTTGTTAAAGTGATGATGGGTGCCTTTTGAAACAACAACATTTGACAGGTAGGAAATGCATCACGTGAACAAATCCGCGAAATGAACATCCCCTAAACCCCACTTAATACAGAGAAAACTGGGCTTTACGGGTGTATACATTATGTTTTTCGCTCCAAAACATAGGCTGTGGGTACTCGTTAGAATAGGGCGGTTCTAACGAGCACCAACAACCTATGTTTGCAGTATAAATAAGAACAAAATCACGGTATTCATTAAAAAAAAGTAGCCGATTTGGATATGTGAAAAAAATGCACCATGCGCACGGGTGTGTAATCGCAATTGGAGTCTCCGTTTCTGTGAAATTTTTCATGAGCAGTCTCGTATACAAGATCGAGACGCCGACCATCGGGGCTTGAAGAAATATATGGGCTGCACGATGTGTCCACGCAGAGCTGAAACCGACCCGCACACGAATACTGGTAAACCGCTTAGAGGATCTAAGCCTGCCCAGGCAAAGCGGTGCGAGTAGGACCGCCCATGCTTATAACTCTTTTTGTTTCATTTGGCGACAGGGCTTGAGATGTCATTTAATCTCAATGTCGGGTAAAAGCCCACAAAATTGGAAGCAACGTCTCCAAAATAACCTTTACAGTGTTGACGGGGGTGTTAAACCTCATAACAAACAAGCAAACAAAAACAAATCGTATACAAGTTTTAAGCACAATTTTTAAAGGCCTATCAAGGACTTACACACTATGTTTTGCTTTCAACAATGTCTAGTGATTTTTTACGGCGTAGCCGTTATGGTTTTGCTTTTGTCCTACATTTTTAGCTCACCTGAGCACGAAGTGCTCAAGGTGAGCTATTGTGATCGCCTTTTGTCCGGCGTCCGTCGTGCGTCGTGCGTCGTGCGGTGTGCGTCGTGCGTCGTGCGTCGTGCGTCGTCAACAATTCACTTAAATGACATCTCCTCCTAAACCAGTGAATGGATTTCAAAATACTTTCATATAAATGTTCCTTGGGTGACCCTCTACCAAAATTACTAAAATGGTTCCGCTCCGCAGAACAAAATGGCCACCAGAGCTAAAAATAGAAAAACCTTTAAACGACATCTCCTCCTAGCCCTTTGGCCCGATTTCAAAATAATTTCACAGAAATGTTCCATGGATGACCCTCTACCAAAATTGCTAAAATGGTTCCGCTCCGCTGAACAAAATGGCCGCCAGAGCTAAAAATAGAAAAACCTTTAAACAACATCTCCTCCTAGCCCTTTGGCCCGATTTCAAAATAATTTCACTGAAATGTTTCTTGGGTCACCCTCTACCAAAATTGCTAAAATGGTTCCGCTCCGCTGAACAAAATGGCCGCAAGAGCTAAAAATAGAAAAACCTTTAAACGACATCTCCTCCTAGCCCTTTGGTCCGATTTCAAAATAATTTCACAGAAATGTTTCTTGGATGACCCTCTACCAAAATTGCTAAAATGGTTCCGCCCCGCAGAATAAAATGGCCGCCAGAGCTAAAAATAGAAAAACCTTTAAACGACATCTCCTCCTAGCCCTTTGGCCTGATTTCAAAATAATTTCACAGAAATGTTCCTTGGATGACCCTCTACCAAAATTGCTAAAATGGTTCCACTCCGCTTAACAAAATGGCCGCCAGATCTAAAAATAGAAAAACCTTTAAACGACATCTCCTCCTAGCCCTTTGGCCCGATTTCAAAATAATTTCACAGAAATGTTCCTTGGATGACCCTCTACTGAAATTGCTAAAATGGTTCCGCTCCGCTGAACAAAATGGCCGCCAGAGCTAAAAATAGAAAAAACCTTTAAACGACATCTCCTCCTAGCCCTTTGGCCCGATTTCAAAATAATTTCACAGAAATGTTCCTTGGATGACCCTCTACCGAAATTGCTAAAATGGTTCCTCTCCGCTGGACAAAATGGCCGCCAGAGCTAAAAATAGAAAAACCTTTAAACGACATCTCCTAGCCCTTTGGCTCGATTTCAACATAATTTCACTGAAATGTTTCTTGGATGACCCTCTACCGAAATTGCTAAAATTGTTCTGCTGCGCTGAACAAAATGGCCACAAGAGCTAAAAATAGAAAAACCTTTAAACGACATCTCCTCCTAGCCCTTTGGTCTGATTTCAAAATAATTTCACTGAAATGTTCCTTGGATGACCCTCTACCAAAATTGCTAAAATGGTTCCACTCTGCTGAAAAAAATGGCCACCAGAGCTAAAAATAGAAAAACCTTTAAACGACATCTCCTCCTAGCCCTTTGGTCTGATTTCAAAATAATTTCACAGAAATGTTCCTTGGATGACCCTCTACAAAAATTGCTAAAATGGTTCCACTCTGCTGAAAAAATGGCCGCCAGAGCTAAAAATAGAAAAACCTTTAAACGACATCTCCTCCTAGCCCTTTGGCCTGATTTCAAAATTATTTCACTGAAATGTTTCTTGGATGACCCTTTACAGAAATTGCTAAAATGGTTCCGCTCCGCTGAACAAAATGGCCGCCAGAGCTAAAAATAGAAAAACCTTTAAAGGACATCTCCTCCTAGCCCTTTGGCCCGATTTCAAAATAATTTCACTGAAATGTTTCTTGGATCACCCTCTACCGAAATTGATAAAATGGTTCTGCTCTGCTGAACAAAATGGCCACCAGAGCTAAAAATAGAAATACCTTTAAGCAACATCTCCTCCTAGCCCTTTGGCCCGATTTCATATTATAGCCTGGGCCAATAATGGCTCTCCCAGGGGCCCACTTGATACCCTATGGATCAGGTGAGCGATCCAGGGCCATCATGGCCCTCTTGTTCGTTATTCCATTGGTCAATAAAACCACATGTCCAAGGAGATGACCATTTCATTGGTCAATGATTTGCATAAATAAATCTACTCAAAAGTACGAAGTTTACTGAAGTTTTAACCTAGGAAATGTTTCGTTTTTTATGTGAGACGAATGAAAAATATATACAGTTTCGGCTTCCTCACCGTCTTGTCCTTTGATGACCATACGTCATATGTATAATTGTGTTTCTAGTGAATTCTGTAACTGCTGCGGTGAATAGCTATTTTGACCTAATTTCACGTGGTTTCTATATAGCGAAAGGAAACATTTCGCGAAAGGAAGGTTCCTTTCGCGAAAGGAAGAATTTTCTGCGAAAGGAATTGTTTGTTTGATTTGAGGTTTAACGTCCCCATCAACACTGTGTAGGTCATTTTGGAGACCTTGCTTCCAAGTTTGTGGGACTTTTACCCGACATTGAGATGAAATGACACCCAAGCCCTGTTGCCCAATGAAACCAGTAAAGAGATATAGCATGACAAAAACATGTAATAATCGCATTACAAATTGACAGATGTTTAATTTACAATATATGCTAAATAAAAGTTGCAGTGTATCATTTGTCTTCAGCATACTTTATGTCCTCCATTTTAACACAAAATGGACATTTTCGAATATCATTAATGTTATATAAATTCTGAAAAGGAATAAGTGTAATTTGAGTTTTAATTAGGTGTACATAAGATCAAGTTTCCGTCCGTTTGTCTGCTCGTCCGTTTGTTCGTCCGCCTATGCGTTTACGTTCACCATAGCGACAACCCGAAATGTTAACCCTAGAATTTGTGTTCAAAAACAGTAAATGATAACGTTTTCTTATTTGTTGTGCATATACTTGAGATCATATGCTCTTGAAATGAGGTCATGTTTTTAACCTTGACCTTTTACATTGACCTTAGCTCAAACAGGCGGGACACCGCCCTCTGCAAAGCTATTTTTCCTCGCGTGACATCTGAATTGTTTGAATACAGTAAACCAGTTCATAGCTAGACAATTGTTGCTGTCACTATTGTAGCTCATATTGCACGACCCGCAGAAAAAGCGACCGACTGAAGTCGGTTGATTTTCTAAGAGTGCCCTAAAATCACCGTGTCATTCTGTCAGTCTGTCTGTCCGTCCGTAACCCGTTTGTGAAAATTGGTGATAGTGACTTAACCGCTTGGAATATTTAAACAATTTTTGGCATACTGATAGATATCAATGAGATCTAACCAATGAACTTACGAAATATTATATTCCATTTAGAATAGGCTCGCCGAGGCGAAAAAATGTGAAAATTTTCGAACTGCTTCTCCTCGGAAACCGTTGGGCCGATTGAAGTCAAATTTCATATGGAGCCTCTATGGGATGGGGGAAACCAAAATTTGCTCATGGGGTCCAGGTCACATGACCCAAATGGCCGCCAAGCCATATATGGTCTGTCTGTCTGTCCGTC
Organism: Lucinisca nassula; assembly: GCA_963580285.1. NCBI lineage: Eukaryota > Metazoa > Mollusca > Bivalvia > Lucinida > Lucinidae > Lucinisca > Lucinisca nassula. The sequence continues at coordinate 88,502,155 of OY757025.1, read as the reverse complement.
CGTAACCCGTTTGTGAAAACTGGTGATAGTGACTTAACCGCTTGGAATATTTAAACAATTTTTGGCATACTGATAGTATCAATGAGGTCTAACCAATGAACTTGCGAAATATTACATTCCATTTAGTATAGCCTCGCCGAGGCGAAAAATGTGAAAATTTTCGAACTGCTTCTCCTCGGAAACCGTTGGGCCGATTAAGGTCAAATTTCATATGGAGCCTCTATGGGATGGAGGAAACCAAAATTTGCTCATGGGGTCCAGGTCACATGACCAAAATGGCCGCCAAGCCATATATGGTAAAAACCCTTCAAAATAGTGTTCTCCAGAACCACTTGGCAGATTTCCACGAAACTTGATAAATAACATCTGATACGTAGGCCCATCATAAATTGCTAAAATGGTGACCCTGGGTTGACCTTGACCTTCTTTGTGCCTAGGTCAAACTTTGACACATATGCTTTTGTATTGGAAAAGTGAGAATTCATTTTATCCTGCAAACGATTCAGAATACAGTACTAAAGTATTAGATATATTTTTGCTCCTTACGATAAGGCGCATTTATTGGGGGAACCGTTTTAGGTCCAGGTCACATGACCAAAATGGCCGCCATACCCATATATGGTAACACTCATCAAGCTAAAAGCATCCGGCGAGTCGTGCACTTCAGCTGAAGCACTGGTTTCTAAACAACCTTCCAATTAAATCTACGCCGCATATCTTTTTTAAAGATATTTCTTGTTTTGTCTGAAATTCCCCCTCAATAAATACGTTTCATGAACTAAAAGGCCATCTTATCAAGAACCTCGCACTTTGCATTTTGCTTTCAACACTGTCCCTCAATTTTTTTGGTCTCATCACGTGAACAAGTCCGTGAAATGAACATCCCCTTAAACCCCATTTTATATAGAGAACACTGGGGTTTACGGGGGTATTCATTATTTTTCTTATTTCTGCTCCAAGACATAGGTTGTGGGTATTCGTTAGAACCGCCTCAATGAGACGGTTCTAACGAGCACCCATAACCTATGTTTGCGGTATAAATAAGAAAAACATCACGGATTTTCATCAGAAAAGTAGCCATTTTGGCAAATGGGGAAATTACACTGTGTGGCACGGGTGTGTTATCATAATATGGGCCCCGTCAAGTGATTTTGGTATTTATCGCCTATGCGAGCAGCGAAGGTTCAGGCGAGCCTGCGCATCCGCGCAGTCTCGCCAGAACCTTCGCTGCTCGCTCATACAAGCAGTGAATCAAGAGGAACCTTCAGACAGAAAGCCATATCCCTGGCCCCTCTGAATGGCTGGGCATGTGCAGTTAAAATTTGTCATGACGGAATGCCCGAAGACACAAATTCGCTTGGCGGGGCTCATGTGACATTCCCTCACAATAAATACATTTCATGTCTATTTCAGCACCTGCTTCAAACTTGGTAGGACAAGGAGGTGGAGCTTCAAGTAAGTAAAACTGGCATAATAGTATATAAATGTTAATAAATTGTATATTATGGGGATCAACCATGGTTTTTCATGCATTAACATTTGCCGGATCCCGAGGAAGCTGTTTGAACATGAGGCCGCTAGGCTTCCAGTTTTGTGGGACTTTTACCCGATGTTGAAATAAAATAACATCATAAGCCCTGTCGCCTAATGAAACCAATAGGGTTTATAAGCATGGACAGTCCGGCTCGCACCGCTTTGCCTGGACAAGCTTAGATCCTCTGAGCGGTTTACCAATACTCGTCCGCGGGTCGGATTCAGCTCTGCGTGGAAGCATCATTCAGTCCATATATTTCTCCAAGCCCCGATGGGCGGGGTTGACATGCACGTAAAACCTCAAACAAACAAACTATAAAGTCACGCATATATGGCATGGCGCTGGGATGACTGTAAAATCCGCATTTACCTCCCAAAATAACAATTTTGAATACATATCACGGTCTGCACTGTTTGGGTAGGACTGTCTGTCCCAATACTTAGGATAATGATGATATCGCCCAGATATCATTTACACTGGGTTTTCCAGTTTTTTTTTTTTTTTTGTTTCATATGCCTCTGTCGTTTGGAATTCTTTCCTTGATTGTCTACTTGGTTTATCCATTATTATAATATGCCTCTTTATGTGCTCCTACGTGGGCCGAAAATTCGCAATAAAATTCTTGTATCTTGTATCTTGTATCACGTTAACAAATTCGTGTAATGGACACCCCTATAAACTCCCCTCTGTATAGAAAAAGTGAGGTTTACAGGGGTAATCAGTATTTTCCTTATTTTTGCTCAAAAATATAGAATGTGGGTACTCGTTAGAACCGCCTCAATGAGGCGGTTCTAACGAGCACCAACAATCTATATTCGGATTAGAAATTATAAGAAAACATCGAAAATGTTCATCTAGAAAATTCATAAAAAGACTCCGTTTTAGCCGCATTGGTATGTTATTATAATGATTATCCCCCGTGCATAAGACTAAAAATAAAATCAAAGCACTGACAGTACTGGTAGGTCGATGGCTGACGGTTCGTTCAACACGTAAATGCCAGTTCTTTTAAATAAGCAGTGAAGGTCTTCGTCAGACGCCGCTTTCTGTGCTGTCTGATCTGGGTTTGCACTGTTTGCAAATGTACCAGTACATGAGCTAAGTGCATGATCTACAAATAAGAACACACTGGCGTCACCGCGACGCGTACAGAGAGGCTAGATTTAAGCAACCGCACCTGGATTCTGTACATGGTCCCGCGATTTCACGTGACAGGTGACTTTTGTGGTTAGTAACTTTGGGTCGACTGACAAACAGCGACACCAAAACACAGCCACAGCGAAGATGATTAGAGTCAGGTCACTTACTAATGTTTTTTTTTATTATTATTTTTTTTTTCAATGTTAGTTTGGAAGACTTACACGTTTAGGAACTTCTAGACAGAGATTTTGTAATTACTGAACTGAGCCGTGACAGTACAAAAGTGTTTTGTAAACCTTATCTAGAAGTTTCTAAACATGTTTTTTGGTGATGGTAAGTGTTCCGATTATACAAAAAAATGTCAAAATACCTTTGAAAAAACGTTAGCAAGTGACCTGACCCCCAAGTCGGTCCCCACCCATCGGGGCTTGAAGAAATAGATGGGCTGCATGATGCTTCCACGCAGAGTTTAAACCGATCGCACACCAGTACTGGTAAACCACTTAGAGGATCAAAGCCTTCCCAGGCAAAGCGGTACGAGTCGGACCGTCGATCCTTATAAACCCTATTGGTTTCATTGGGCGACAGGGCTTGAGAAGTCATTTCATCTCAATGTCGGGTAGAAGTCCCACAAAATTGGAAGAAACATCTCCAAAATGACCTATACAGTGTTGACGGGGACATTAAACCTTAAATCAACCAACCAACCTGACCCCAAGCGTCTGTGCACCTCAGTACCTTATCTGGGTCGTACCGACTTGATCTTTGAACCCTTGTCACACGTATTTTCTTTTGATTAATTGTTTACCATTTGAGCCCCGCCAAGCGAATTTGTGTCTTCGAGCATTCCGTCATGACAAATGGTAACTGCGCATGCCCAGCCATTCAAAGGGGCCAGGGATATGGCTTTCTGTCTGAAGGTTCCTCTTGATTCACTGCTTGTATGAGCGAGCAGCGAAGGTTCTGGCGAGACTGCGCGGATGCGCAGGCTCGCCTGAATCTTCGCTGCTCGCATAGGCGATAAGTACCAAAATCGCTTGACGGGGCCCATTTAATTCCGTTGATCTTTTTGGGCTGACAACTAGCTTAATAAATCTTATCAGGCATATCATTTTTCCTTTTTCTTTAGTTCTCACTGATTCCGGGATCAATCGATCAAACCACCACGGGTGCATAAAAATTATCTGCTTTTATTGACGTCATATCTTTTTTTTTTTTTTTTTTTTTCAGGTACCAACCTGTGTCTGCCACTGGCTGCCCCGGCGAAAGCTACAATTGCTTGTGGTTCAGGATTCCCTTTCTAGTACGTATATACAGTCGAGCCTCAATAATTTGAATGTCTCTTGGAACATGGAGATTTGTTCGAAATATGGGTAGTTCGAAGCAATGAGGATTAACCTTAGCGCCCGGCCATGGATAATGAATATCCTTTCGATCTTGAATAACAAAACGGTTGATTGTGTGTACCACTAGAATCGCCCCGTCGAGGCGATTCTAATGAATATCAGACGCCAGTTGTTCAAAGCATCGTTAACTGAACGAGCTCATTAGTTGTCAAATTGTTAACTGTTCTAGCAAGTACAATATCAAGTACAGTGGTATTTTTGCTGAAAAAAGTGACCAGCTTGTGCAAAAGCTGCACAAATTTTTTCAGCAAAAATATTAATATATTTGCCATATTAAATGATCAAATTTGTAATAATATGTTAACTAACGATGTCGTTAGTTTTGAACAACTGGCCCCCTGACCTTTAGGATATCTTTTCGATCTTGTTTAACGAAAAGGTAGATTGCGATTTTAATGAATACATTAAAAAATACCTTTGTAAGACAAAATCAGAAGAAAAATCCCTAATTCATTCTAAATACACCATAACCTCTTTATAACACTATTAACTTTGGTCGAAAGCAGAAAACATGTCAGTTAAACAAACGTGTTATATTCAAACAGAAATTTATAGTTCATACAGAAAAATGACCATGGTTAAACCGTGTTATATCCAAACCTTGTTATAACGAACCGCGTTATAATGAGGTTGTGATGCAATACAGATATCTGGAGCTATGGGAAGTCATCCGTTATCGAGCTATTTAAGATTTATTTGGCAGTGAAACTGAAGTTTCCCTGACACCAATGGCTAAGCCATCACACTTTTCACTTTTTCTGTTCATTACGTGGTACATGCGCGTTTGATTTACCCGAATCAGAATCCGGATACAAAAGCATTATTTCTAAATCACAAACATGATTCTGCCACTTTAACCCACTTTGTACCAGAAACCACAAAAAGGGTAATTGGCAAACATTGCAGGCCCAGATCAGACGCCGCAGAACGCGGCGTCTGATCAGGACATGCACTGTTTGCAAAAAGTTCAGCCATTTTCCAAATAAATTTTGAAGAAAACACAACCTGACAACCCCAAATTTTGAAATGGACTCCTGTTATATATAAGGAGGAAGGTTCGATTTGGTACATAAAGGTTAAAAACAGTATGTTTCGGTCATGATTCCGCAATTTGGAGGCACTCGATTCGTTTTGAAATATGAATGGAGTATGATTCGCCTGATGCAGTGTCATGTTTCTGTTTCGCACAAAATAAAACGCTGAAACAGAACAGAAACATGATTTCGAATCATGATTCAGATTCAGGTAAATCAAACGGGCCCTAAGGGGCGCATTTGATTTACCTATATCAGAATCCAGTTTCTAAATCATGACTTCTAAATCACAAACATGATTCTGCCACTTTAAAAACAATGTGTTTCGATTCTATGATTCCACCATTTTGGATGCACTTGAATCATTCTGAAACATGAATGGAGTATGATTCAACAGTTTCGGTATCATGTTTCTGTTTTTCATAAAACAAAACGCTGGAACAGAACAGAAACATGATTTCGAATCCTGATTCTGAATCAGGTAAATCAAAAGCGCCCCTGGGCAACCTAAATCAGAATCCAGATTCTTATCTAAATCATGATATCACAAACATGATTCTGCCACTTTAAAAACAATGTGTTTCGATTTCTATGATTCCACCATTTTGGATGCACTTGAATTATTCTGAAACATGAATGCAGTGTGATTCACCTGATTAAGCATCATGTTTCTGTTGTGCATAAAATAAAACGCTGAAACAGAAACATGATTTCGAATCCAGCGATTGTCAAACAAATCTATACCCTTGCAATCTTCAGATTTGCGCTGCATAATGCATAATCAAAAAATGTTATTAACATTACGTCAGTTGTCTGAAAGTTTCGATCCATATTAATTGAGAAGGACCAGCTACGCAATCGTTCGGCTCACGTTGTCAGTCACGTGATAGTTAGTTCAACACTGTGCAACAAAGTTTCCGGTGCGTCTTTGATTTTCGTTGACGTGCGACGGGGTGAACTGCTGGTTTTGTTTGTTTGATTGATTTGAGGTTTAACGTCCCCTTCAACACTGTATATGTCATTTTGGAGACGTTGCTTCCAATTTTGTGGGACTTTTGCTCGACAATGAAATGAAATGACATCTCAAGCCAGGTCGCCCAATGAAACCAATAGGATTTTTAAGCGTGGACGGTCCGACTCGCACCACTTTGCATGGGCAGGCTTAGATCATCTAAGTGGTTTACCAGTACTCGTCTGAGGTCGGTTTCAGCTCTGCGTGGAAACATCATGCAGCCCATCTATTTCTTCAAGCCCCGATGGGCGGGTGCCTCAACTGCTGGTTGCGTGGTTGTATCTCAACACTATGTACATCCTTTCAGCATTGTTAGAAGCAATCCCTCCAATACTGTCGGTAGTAGCACGTGCATTTAAGTCTTTTTGTAACGTTTTTGTTGCGAGAAAAAGACGTTACGCCGTGTACCGTCCAATAATCTACGAGTGACGTCATAAAAATGTGGATTTTTGAGTCACGCTCCCATCTCCAGTGATTTGTTATAGACTAACTCACAGTTCCTTTCCACTGCATATATAGGCACTCTGTACTATAATAACTCAGCAGGCACATGACGTAATTGTGACGTCATACATCAACGTCCATGCAACGTCATGACGTGTATGCAACGTCACACCTACGTCGGTACAACGTCATGACGTTGCACCGATGTTGATTTGACGTTGCCCTAGCGACGTGTGCCTGCAGGGAAATGAAACTAGTTAATGCTTATACATGTACTTTCAGCTCATGTTCAGCTAGCTGTGATCCCGGATACCAGTTCCCTAATGGGCGGATATATGACAAGAGAGAATGTGATCAGATGTACGGCGAGTGGTTTGATCCGCCAGGAAAACACATCCCTGATTGCGTCCGTAAGTGCAATTCCCAGCAAGCATAACACGGGCTAACGTCGGGCCGATGTCGATATGACGCGGTAACGTCGCCAACGATACAACGATACGACGTATCGATGGTTACGTCGTATCGATGTCGGGTCGACATTGACCCTACATTCTATGCCTGCGTTGGCTAGGAAACTCCGTCTTAACTGCCTTTGTTTGCGGAATTAAGTAGAATGCCGCTATCATTTTAAATAAGACAAATTATGCTTTTATTGTCCTAATGAGCCCGGATATGTCTTATCTTTAAAACAATGTAGATCCAGATCAGATGGCTTCTGAAGAAGCCATCTGATTTGGATCTTCATTGTTTGTCATTCAGTTTATGAATTTGTTGCAATAATTTGCATGAAGTAATCTGATTGGTTGATATTCAGTAGTGGGTGTGGCATATTTCAATATTCAGCAGGTTAAGGGTTAAAAGCATATTTAAATTATTTCAGCTGTTCTTTCTTGAGTTTTCTACACACAAAGTCCTCTAGAATGAGACCACCTTTGGGACTGTTCAAAACTGGTCTTAAAGACCACTTTTGAACAGTCTTAATCTAGGAATTTTACTGCATATGACTCAGATTATTGGCCATTACAAGCACCACGGTTAAGACGCTTTCATGCGCATCTAAGTTGAGTATGAACTTTGCTATGTTATGTTAAAATATTAGAAATCGTTGGTTTTTATTAAATATTTACAAGCATAAATGGCCGGCCCCGCCCATTGGGGCTTGAAGGAATAGATGGCCTGCATGATGCTTCCACGCAGAGCTGAATCCGGTCCGCACACGAGTACTGGTAAACTGCTTAGAGGATCTAAGCCTGCCCATGTCGGACCGCCCATGCTTATAAACCCTATTGGTTTCATTGGGCGACAGGGCTTGAGATGTCATTTCATCTCAATGTCGGGTAAAAGCCCCACAAAATTGGAAGCAATGTCTCCAAAATGACCTACATAGCGTTGATGGGGACGTTAAACATCAAATCAAACAAACAAAACAAGTACAAATGACATATTTGACGTAGCGTCTGAGAATGTTTTGTTTGTTTGACTTTAGGTTTAACGCCCCCTTCATCACTGTAAAAGGTCATTTTGGAGAATGTAATAACGCATGTAATAAATTCGATAATTCACTAGTGGATTAGATATGCAAATTAGTTACATGTAGATACGCAACGTAACGCTACAAGTGGGACGTCATTAACGACTTCGTGTTTACTAATGGCCGAATATTGACATTTGTGTAAAACCATGTGTTTTAAATGCCATATGATCAGAACTGTTTACTGGTGACACGTCCTTAGACAATCCTTCACCAGGATAAATGGAGAATGTAATAAAGCATGTAATAAATTCGATAATTCACCAGTGGATTAAATATGCAAATTAGTTACATGTAGATACGCAACGTAACGTTACAAGTGCGACGTCGTTAACGACGTCGCGTTTACTAATGGCCGAACATTGACATTTGTGTAAAACCATTGTGAATAAAATGTGTTTTAAACGCCATATGAAACTGTTTACTGGTGACACGTCCTTAGACAATCCTTCACCAGGATAAATGGAGAATGTAATAACGCATGTAATAAATTCGATAATTCACTAGTGGATTAAATATGCAAATTAGTTACATGTAGATACGCAACGTAACGCTACAAGTGGGACGTCGTTAACGACTTCGTGTTTACTAATGGCCGAATATTGACATTTGTGTAAGACCATTGTGAATAAAATGCGTTTTAAATGCCATATGATCAGAACTGTTTACTGGTGACACGTCCTTAGACAATCCTTCACCAGGATAAATAGACTCGTTTAATATTAAATTAATGGAAACATGGGCACTCTGTATTAATTGGTGTTCTTACATCGTATAAATTCCATACTCATTTTAGTAGAGCATGCCAAAAGTGTTTCAAGCATTGGGCCCAGGTACATGTATGTCAGTGTAAATGAATAAAGACTCTTTGATTGAAGTAAAATTTTGAGACTGCAGCTCTAGTAGCTCTAGTTTGAAAACATTGCTTTAACGTTCCTGTATTTTTGAAAAAAAAAAAAAAAAAAATGACAATATTAATAAAAAAAATAAACATCAAACAAAATCAAACTCGAATGCACCTGGGGATAAGGACGACGACGCTTTTGTTGTTGTTGTTGTTGTCGATGACGTCGATGACTACGACAACGACGACGGTGATGATGATGATGATGATGATTGATGATGATGACGACGACGATGATGATGATGACGATTGTTATGATGACGATTGTTATGATGATGACGACGATGATGATGATGATGATGATGATGATGACCATTGTTATGATGACGATGTAGTTGTTGTTGTTGGTGGTGGTGGTGATGATGATGATGATGATGATGATGATGATGATGATGATGATGATGATGATGATGATGATGATGATGATGAAATTTATCATGTAAGGTTGCATTGTCAGAGGAGATGTAAATCGATCTACCATAGCCTGCAGTTGCAGTTATACACATGCTCGTGCAGGTGCAGCTATACTAATGAAAAGACAACGGGAGTTGCGCGCACTTGTTAAAATCGCGCGGTAGACATAGACATAGGCATATCAGGTAGAGAATCAGAATCAGAATCAGAATCAGAATTGTTACTGGTGACACGTCAAATGACATTCATACACCAGGACCTGTAATATGGGAAGTTAGTCCCTAGCTCTAACCAAAGATGTAAACTTAGCTACACAATCCTCAGCACCTTCAGCCGTCAAAATAATAGAATCGGGAAGGGCATTCCAATCTCTAATGGTTCGGGGGAAAAACGATTCTTTATAAATATCCGTTCTTGCAGTAAGGGTCTGAAACGTCATTGAATGGTGTTTTCTACAATGCCTAGCTGGGGGAACAAGGTCATCTGTTGGAATGCTGGCAGCACCCTTTAGACCTTTGTATAAGAGTATGAGCCTACTGTCTCTTCTCCTTTTCTTTAGAGACTCCCATCTTAATTTTCCTAGAATTCCAGTCATGCTCCCAGTTTCAAAGCAATAATTTCCAGTTACAAATCTAGCAGCTCTATTCTGAACTTTTTCAATTTCTTCATTTAGGACCACTCCGCTGGGGTCCCAGATGCAACTACCATATTCCAAGATTGGGCGAACAAGTCCCCTGTATGCTGTTTCTTTCACATCCTGAGGACACTGATGAAGATTTCGCCTCAGGAAACCAAGTGTTCTATTCGCCTTTGTACACATATTGCTAATGTGTGTATTCCATCTCAAATCGTGAGTGATTGTCACACCAAGGTATTTAATGGAATTCACATTTTCGAGGACCGTTCCCTCTAAGGTGTAAGAAGCCTCAACTTTATTAGATCTCTTCCTTGTTATCTGCATAATATTGCATTTAACTGGTTGAAATCTCATGCCCCATTTTCTGGCCCAACATCCTAATCTATCTATGTCAGCCTGAAGTTTCAGTGAGTCATCTGTATCTCTAATTTCCCGGTAACAAACACAGTCATCTGCGAACAGTCTTATTTCTGAGTCAATATCAGTGAAAATATCATTGATGTACAGGGAGAACAATAGAGGACCAAGAACGGTCCCTTGTGGGACTCCAGACAAAACTGGCGCCCATACTGAAGATTCACCATTAACAACAACACGCTGTTTTCTGTAGCAAAGGAAGGAATCTATCCATTTAAGAGTCTTCCCACCAATTCCATAACCAAATAATTTGGATTTAAGTAGTTCATGAGGAGGGGTGTCAAAAGCCTTCTCAAAGTCCAGAATAAATGTGTCCACCTGCCCCCCTTTGTCCAGGATTTTTGCCCAATCGTTAATAACCGTGCTCAACTAGAGGAAAGTTGTTTTATTTAAAGACAGTCTGTAAATTTAAAGACTTTTTAGTCTGTAGATTTAAAGACTCGCACAAAAGTGCACAAGGAAAATGATGAAACACGAAAGAATCGCATTCTCATACGCAGCCTCATTCTTCATCTCATTAAAAATAAAGAGTTGCCAAAGCCTGCGTGTATTTTAGTGTCTATAAATATCGTTAAAATAATAGAAAATAATTAAGAAATAAAACAACACAGTTCCTTCCCTTAGACCACAAATGCGGCGAAACACGGCAGAAAGGGAGGACATCTGTCAAAGGTCGAACATAAGATGAGTTTCGTACTGACGTTGTTGTTTTTGGACATTTTACTAGTTTAAACTTTCATGAATTTTTAGTTGTCAGAAAAACTGTCTGTCAATGGGAGTGAACTGATGTTGGCAAAATGATAAAAGTGTTATACACCTTCATTTCTTTAGCTCATTTTACACATGAATCTCTTTACAAACCTGATTTTCTAATAACTCTCCAATTAGGATTGAAGGGATTTAATTAACTAAAGACAATTATATAATTTAAAGTTACACATAATAAAATGTTCCACTGATAACATTCAAATTACTATAAAAAGCAAAGTACGATTTTTCCTTTTAACACCATTTTCATGATTTTATTTGTGTCAGTCTTTAAATTTACAGACTAAAAAGTCTTTAAATTTAAAGACAGTCTTTAAATTAGACTTTCGGATGAGTCTTTAAACCGAGGTCCCATCTCCGTATGACCTTAGCTGTTGGTGGGACATAAAACTCAAACACTCACTCAGTCTTTAAATTTACAGACTGTCTTTAAATAAAATAACTTTCCTCTACCTGCATATATCTATCTTTGAATACTGCTTACGCCCTCGCGAGCAATTTTAGCAGGTCTGCGCGTCGTGTTATGAAAAAGAAAAAGTAAAAGCATGATAGTGAGTCTGTGTCAAGATGATAGGTTACAATCTAGATCGACAAGAGGGTTGAGACATAAAAACAAATGACTTGAACGGATCAACCATAGGGGGGTGGGATATGGGGTTAGGGCTAAAACAGTAAAATCAGGTTAAAAGCAAGCATATGTATGTTTAGGGTTTGGGAAACTGCAGCTTTCCAATTTCTGCCTTGAATGACTCAAGACTTGGAGAAGTTACAGCTGTCTCTGGGAGGGCATTCCACTGAACAATGGCCAGTGGAAAGAAGGAGTACTTATAGGAGTCCTTGCCTGTGTGGATCTGACGGGGCTGAATGTAGTCAGAAAGGGGCACAGCCACGAGGCCATTGACTACTTTATAAAAGAGGCAGAGACGGGCCACTGATCATCTCTCTTCAAGGGTCTGCCAGTCCAGCTCATGCAACAATGAAGAGACACAGACATAGACAAACTTTATTTAACGTCGGATATACATAAACTACAAACATAAGCCCTATGGGGCTTTTATTCAGACAAACAATAGTAAAATAACAGGACATATCACATAGTGCTTATCATGTACATAAAGAACAAAAATATATATCACATACAATGCTTATCTTGCACAAATACAATTACACCACAAAGATGTGAGGAATCACAATAGTTTATAGATTGTTAAGAAGTGTTTGGATATATACATAAATTTTATCACAGCTTACACATACATTTAGACTATTTTCACAAAATACATACACATTATATACAAACATAGTACCGCAAGCACAAAACTTGTCCGACCATCCATGGGAATAGAGTGAGAAGAAAAATAATGTGGTTTACATATCCTTAGGCCTGGTATGGGTAGGAAGAGAAGAAGATGTCTTAGAGGGTATTTGTCCCATTTAAAGTCATCTTCTCGCGAAAAACGAAAAAGGGGCATATTGGGAGCAGGGACTGACGAAAGTGGCTATGAGCGTAAATGGGGAGATGATCAATATAGGAGTTGGGATAGGCCTAAGAAAGAAGTGCATGGATGGAGTAAATTGACTATCTGTTAAAACAAGCCAACAAAAGGTTTAAAACGCAGAACAGCAGAAACTAAATGCAAAGCGAATAACTAAAACTATGATTATGACCTGTTAAGAAGGAAAGTTACTAAACGGTTAAAGAGAAATTAAAACAAAAGGAAGCTAGGTCAAGCACAGAGGACATCCACACGTCGCCATCCCAGCTACGCAACAGCCTCCGAAACTGTGGGTATGATTCTGCCATTCTTAATTCATTCGGCAGGCTTTCCATATACGGACAGTTTCATACCCGAATGACCTTAAGCCGTACCTTGTGCTGTTTACCGATGGAACATTTGCTAGGTTGTCTTTCCTGAAATTATAAGAGGATACTTTAAAATTTGCTAAATCTTGTATATATTCATGAGATATTTTGTTTAAAATTTTAAAAACTTCTCCAACCATTACCTTTAAACCTCCTATATGCAAGAAGCTCCTTCCCGCAGCTGTTAGAAGATCCTAGAGAGGGCACGAGTAGTCATTGTTAATGGGGCCCCGTCAAGCGATTTTGGTACTTATCGCCTATGCGAGCAGCGAAGGTTCAGGCGAGCCTGCGCATCCGCGCAGTCTCGCCAGAACCTTCGCTGCTCGCTCATACAAGCAGTGAATCAAGAGGAACCTTCAGACAGAAAGCCATATCCCTGGCCCCTCTGAATGGCTGGGCATGCGCAGTTAAAATTTGTCATGACGGAATGCTCGAAGACCCAATTCGCTTGGCGGGGCTCAATGAATCTCAGTGCCCTCTCCTGGATCCTCTCCATTTTTGTGGTATCAGTCTGACCGCAGAAGTGCCATGCAATAGGACAATAGTTAAAATTTGATAATATAAAAGAGTTAAAAATTGTTAATTTTCCCTGTTTGGTCAGAAGGCCACCCAATATTTTAAGAACAGCAATTTTTATTTATTTATTTATTTATTGCTATTTTCAGCCAAATGTTCGCCTGATTGTCAAAATGGGGGCACCTGTGTTCTACCAAACACCTGTTCATGTGCTAATGGCTTCATGGGCAAACAGTGCCAATATCGTAAGTCAGACCAGATTCTTTTTTCCACTGTTATATTTATCCATATTTTGAGTACACAGTCACTGTGGCTATTTTTGGAAAAGCTTTGTCATTGCTCTAGCGCCTACATTTCTTGTCCGATTTCAATATAACTTCGCACAAACGTTCCTTATGACAATATCTTGAGTGAGTTGACTTTCAAGGTCATGGCCTCATGGTCAAGGTCACTGTGGCTATTTTTATAAAAAACTTTGTCATCACTCTAGTGACTACATTTATTGATGGATTTTTATTATCCCCACGCTTTTAAAGAAAACGGGGGGGGGGATATTGTGAACGCCTCTGTCGGTCCGTCCATCAGGCTATTTCCTCCTTAACCACAGGCTGGAATACAACCATATTTGCTATATGACTTCCTTACATGATGAGGGCGTGCGAGAGGGATGTTATAGTTGGTTCCGCCCAAAGAGGCCATCTCGAGGGATCAAAAGGTCACGTCTGCTATGTGGCAAAAGTGTGGGGATTTGTGATGGCTTGCCATCGACTGCTCGCTCTAGTTTTTCTTATTTCTGCTCCAAGACATTTAAGTTGTGGGTACCCATTAGATGAGGTGGTTCTAACGAGCACACACAACCTATGTTTGCTGTATAAATTAGAAAAGTATCAAAGGTTTTCATCAGCAAAGTAGTCATTTTGAAGATGTGAAAAGTGCACTTTTTGGCACAGGTATGTTATCGCAATGAAATGTCTTTTTATGATTGCATGTTATAACAGGTTTATAAAGATTTGTTGAAGTAAAAAGCCTAAATGGGTCTAAATTGTTCTGACAAAAAATAAACATTGTTTTTCAAACAAGCAGCTAACATTCATTTAGCATTGCATCACGATAAAGAGTCTCACTGTCTGTGTAATGAACACTCCTGTAAACCACACGTTTTAGCTCACCAGAGCCGAAGGCTCCGGGGGAGTTTAAAGTATACATGTAGGCATTGGTCTGTCGTGCGTCTGCGTCGTCAACATTTTCAAACAACATCTCCTCTGAAACTACTTGGCCAATTGAAACCAAATTACATGTGGAGCCTCTATGGGAAGGTGGAACGAAAGTTTGTTCGGGAGGACTGGGTCACATGACCAATATGGCCGCCATGCCCATATATGGTAAAAACCTTTAAAAATCTTCTCAAGAACCGAATAGCCGATGATCTTGAAACTTGGTATGCAGCATCGTGGACTCAGGCCCTACCAAGTTTGTTCAAATGATGACCTTTGGTTGACCATGACCTGTTTTACGTCAAGGTCAACTTTGGTCACTTAGACATTTGTATGGAAAACAGCAAAACAGTGGATTTTTCTGATTGTATGTTTGCTAGTGGCATCAGAAATGGTATTTGCAATAAGCTGAATGGAAGTTTATCAGTTTTCGAGGTTAAGGTCATTTACCGACCTTTGTCCAGGACGGCTCAGATTCAGTATTTTTATCTTCTTCTTCACTTAAACTATTTGGCCAATTGAAACCAAATTACATGTGGAGCCTCTATGGAATGGGGGAAAGAAAGTTTGTTCGTGAGGACTGGGTAACATGACCAATATGGCCTCCATGCCCATATATGGTAAAAACATTTAAAAATCTTCTTCTCAAGAACCGAATGGCCAATGATCTTGAAACTTGGTATGCAGCATCAGGGACTCTGGCCCTACCAAGTTGGTTCAAATGATCACCTTTGGTTGACCTTGACCTGTTTTACGTCTAGGTCAAATTTTGTCCCTTAGACATTTGTATGGAAGAATGGCAAAACAGTGGATTTTTCTGATTGTATGTTAGCTAGTGGCATCAGAAATGGCATTTACAATCAGCTGAATGGAAGTTTATAAGTTCCAAAGGTCAAGGTCATTTTCTGACCTTTGTCCAGGACGCCTCAGATTCAGTATTTTTATCTTCTTCACTTAAACTACTTGGCCAATCGAAACCAAATTACATGTGGAGCCTCTATGGAATGAGGAAACAAAAGTTTTTTCGTGAGGACTGGGTCACATGACCAATATGGCCGCCATGCCCATATATGGTAAAAACCTTGAAAAATCTTCTTCTCAAGAACCGAATGGCCGATGATCTTGTAACTTGGCATGCAGCATCAGGGACTCTGGCCCTACCAAGTTTGTTCAAATGGTGACCTTTGGTTGACCTTGACCTGTTTTACGTCAAGGTCAAATTTGGTCACTTAGACATTTGTATGGAAAAATAGCAAAACAGTGGATTTCTGATTGTTTATTAGCTAGTGGCATTAGAAATGGTATTTACAATCAGCTGAATGGAAGTTTATGAGTTCCAAAGGTCAACATCATTTACCGACCTTTGTTCAGGACAGCACAGATTCAGTATTTTTATCTTCTTCACTTAAACTACTTGGCTAATTGAAACCAAATCACATGTGGAGCCTCTATGGAATGAGGGAACGAAAGTTTGTTCGTGAGGTCTGGGTCACATGACCAATATGGCCGCCATGCCCATATATGGTAAAACATTTAAAAATCTCCTTCTCAAGAACCGAATGGCCAATGATCTTGTAACTTGGTACGCAGCATCAGGGCTCTGGCCCTACCAAGTTTGTTCAAATGATGACCTTTGGTTGACCTTGACCTGTTTTACGTCAAGGTCAAATTTGGTCACTTAGACATTTGTATGGAAAAATGGCAAAGTAGTGGATATTTCTGATTGCCTTGTGGGCTGTGACATCAAAAATGATATTTGCAGTTAGCTGAATGGAAATTTATTAATTCCAAAGGTCAAGGTCATTACTGACCTTTGTCTTGGATGGCTCAGTTTCAGTATTTTTGTCTTCTTCTCCAGTAAAAGAGCTGTGCTGATTGAAACCAAATTTACATGAAAAGCCTCTATGGGGGTGAGGCAATTAAACATTATTCGTGGTATTGTTGTCACATGACCAAGATGGGCACCTTGCCTGTATATGGTATAAACCACATGACCTCTGGTGAGCGTAGTGGCCCATGGGCCTCTTGTTTCAGAGAATACTGGGGTTCACCTGTTTGCAGGGGTATACATGTACATACAGTTATATTCTTATTTCTGCTCAAAAACATAGATTTCGCGTAATCACAGCCTCATTGAGGTGGTTCTAATGAGCATCTACAATCATTGTTTTGAATACAACTAAGAAAAATATAAAAGAATTCCATCTTAAAAATGCCAGCTCTAGAAGATGCCATTTTAACACACAGGTGTGTTACTTTAATGAATGAAAAAGTATCCCTTATTTCATTTTGTACCAGACAACCCCAAAATGAGTACCCTTGCAAACAATGTAGGCCCAGATCAGACACCGCAGAATGTGGCGTCTGATCAAGGCCAACACTGTTTGCGAAAAGTTAAGCCATTTTCCAAATAAATTTTGAAGAAAACGGAACCTGACACCCGTTAGTTTTGAAATGGATTCCTGGTATATTTAAGGAGGAAGATTCCATTTGGTACAAAAAGGGTTATATACCCACACTTCTCCTCTTAATATTTGGAGCAAGAAGCATTTACAAAAACACACATATACATGTATATATACATACCAATACCTTGAAAATTTTACTGCCCCCCAAAAAAGTGATTTTTTTTTATAAAAAAATTATGATGTTTTTCTTATTTCTGCTCAAAATATAGATTGTGGTACCCGTTAGAACCGCCTCAATGAGGCGGTTCTAACAAGTACCCACAATCTTGAGGCGGTTCTAACGAGTACCCACAATCTATATTTCAGAGCAGAAATAAGAAAATGAATGTTTATCCCTGTAAACCCCAATTTTACTACATATATATAAAAGTGGGGTTCAAGGGGGTCAGAATTATACAGGTGTGTTTTCATGATGGGTAGTTTAATAGAAGTAGCCCAGTCTCTGCTAGATTCAGTCTCCTCACATTATGTCACAAAGTCTGTCTAATGTACCCCATTGTTACCACAACTTTGTGAAAATTAAATGGGATTTTACCATGATGGATGGATGCATTACGATAACACGCCTTTACAAAAGCATTGTAAACTTTTCCGCCGAAAAAAACAAAATTTTTAAGATGAAAAATTGGGATAGTTTTCTTATTTCTGCTCAAAATATAGATAGTGGGTACTTGTTAGAATGTTGAGGTGGTTCTAATGAGTACTCACAGTCCATATTTTAGAGCAGAAATAAGAGAAATAAGGCTTACCCCTGTCAATTCAAGTTTTACTATATAAAAGTGGGGTTCAAGGGGTTCAAAATGATATAGGTGTGTTTTCGTGATGGAGGTGTTCACAATATCCGGGTATCCCCAATGCTTTTCTAGTGGGGATGACAAAAGCCATCGTTTATCTTGACAAATTTATCACTCAAACCAATGAAATCATTGCTTATACATGTATATTTCAGCTGGCAGCAATTGTGCCAACCCACCCAACCCCCAGAACGGACAGTTGTCCTGTTCCCAGGATGCATCAGGATCCACATGTACTGCCACTTGTAACCAAGGTTACAAGCCGATGTGGGCCATATCACCATCCTACGCATGTTCACCAGATGGCACCTGGTCCCCTCCAAAGGCAGAGATACCAAACTGTGTTCCAGGTACATGCAGTAATCTATAGCTTCATACAGGGTTATATACATGTCTTTGAGAAAAATTCTAAATGCCACACTTTTCGAAAGAACCATACGTTGTGGGTTCCTTTTAATGGAAATCGCTCCATCAATGAGATATTATCTTAAACCTTCAACTGCTACATAAATTCCTTTCTTGCACACCAGACAAGGAAATCCGTGATTTTACCCTGGGATAGAAATTTATGTTCTGACCCTGGTGTTCCGACCCCAAATCGAATATAATCGCATGTTTGATAAATGCACTGGTTGATTACAACCTCATGCGCAGCATTGTCATGCGTGACGTCACTAAACATTCCTGTTATGTTTTTGTTTGTTTGATTTGAGGGTTAACGTCCCCGTCAACACTGTAAAGGTAATTTTGGAGACGTTGCTTCCAATTTTGTGGGACTTTTACCCGACATTGAGATGAAATGACATCTCAAGCCATGTCGCCCAATGAAACCAATAGGGTTTATTAGCATGGACGGTCCATCTCGCACCGCGGTTCCTGGACTGGCTTAGATCCTCTAAGCGGTTTACCAGTACTAGTGTGCGGGCCAGATTCAGCTCTGCGTGGAAGCATCATGCAGCCCATATATTTCTTCCAGCCCCTATGGGCGGGGGCATTCATCACAAAATGGCGGACGTCGGTAACCGAAGTGACAGCAGCATTAAAAATTCGCAATAAAAATGGAAGGTATGCAAGAAAAAGAATCCAATATGGGTGTGAGGGCTGGATAGAAAAATCTGTCCCTCGGGATCACTGTCCGGCATCACTCGGCAAGCCTGGTGATGCCGGACAGTGTACCTCCGGACGTATTTTTCAATCCACCCCTCATACCCATATAAGATTCTTATAGGAGCAGACGGCAATTTGATTGTTAGTAAATGAGGCTTGACATTACATGTAATTCATCTGCTTTGCAGAGTGAGTGAGGGAGTTTTCGTTTTACGTCCCACCAACAGCTGAGGTCATACGGAGACGGGACCTCGGTTTAAAGACTCATCTGAAAGTCTCTCTGCTGGGCAGACGATTCACATGTAATGTCAAGCCTTATTTTCATGAAAAATAACTAAAATACACTTAAGGGGAATGGGAACACCTGCCAGATTTTTCCACCATTTTTCAAAGGGAGACGACTTTCGGGACTTCTGTTCGCTTTTCTGTAAGCCCTGTCCCACTGAAAAAGGGGTCTACTCTTAATGGAAAGAATCTGGAGCAAATTCTTTCCTTTAAAAGTAGACCCCTATTGACATGGGAGGCCAAAATACTTTTGCAAGAGTTGCCTCCCCTGAAGGTGTTCCCATTCCCCTTAAATTTGAAAAAGTCGTCTGCTTGTCAAGATAAGCAACCGAAGGGTTAATATCTGGAGTGTAGGGTAATAATGCTGATTTTTTTTTGACAAATTATTCAACATTTTGTAAGTATGTTTCACACATTAATTATTCAAAATTGATTGACACTTCTTTTTACATTAAGAAAGTCAGCTAAAATTAGTCCTGCAGGTTTCAACATTAACCCAAGACTGATAGAATTGTCTAGTGAAAGCTGGTCAATTCTATAAGGTCAGTGGCTGGCTGGTCCGAATGTTCCAGTTGAAAATATTAAAGTCCATGTTTTTAACTCTTTTACCGTAAAATGTTTCTGTAATTAGAAATAATCTGATGACTGTACAATTAATTAAGGCTGACACGATTAATCGTATAACCGATTAATCGATCGATTAATTCCACAAAAATGATTATCATTTCTGATCTGCTTTTAATCAATTACTTGACAGTTACAATTTACTACCCAAAGTTATGCCTAAAATAGCTGTATGAGTGGCAAACAGTGCAGACCCTGATGAGACGCCACAGAATGCAGCGTCTCATCTGGGTCTACACTGTTTGCTCAGGCCTATCTGTTCAAATATACATATGGTAAAGTGCAACATATGGTAAGAGTCATGCTCAGACAGAAAGCCAGACAGGTAAAATTATGACAAAAACCTTAGCGATTACTAATCCATTATTGATCGCAATGACAGGGCTGATAATCGATTAACTTTTCAGCTCCGATTAGCCAGCCCTACAATTAATGTATCACTTAAGTATGATTTTCATCGTTTCTTTGGTCCAGTTGCACTCAGATCAGGTCCAATGAGCCAAGGACCACCTTGTCCAGTTATTTAAAAAATTAATGTTGAACCCTGTCCTTTACAATGTACTTGTAATTTACAACTAAATGTACATTGGCTAAAATTGTTGCTTTTACTGTCAAATCAAAATTTTGAGCATTGTAAAAATTCTGAAAGTCATGTTTTTTTTCTTATGTTTTCAGTATCAACAGTCATAAATACAACACACGTGCCAATTGCTGCGGGTAAGTCAATATTAACCCTATAAGCGCCAAATCAAAATTAGGTAGATGATGTTAGAGGTTTTGTTTTCCCCATTTTTCAGAGAAAGTCTCAAAATCAGGCCTAGCATTGCTTGTGAATCATTGTTTTACAAACACATTGCGATAACTCACCCGTGCGACATAGTGCATATTTCACATCTCCAAAATGGCTACTTTTCTGATGAAAATCTTTGATATTTTTGTTATAAATGTTCAAAACATAGGTTGAGGGTGTTCGTTAGAACCGCCTCAGTGAGGCGTACCCACAACCTATGTCTTGGAGCAGAAATAAGAAAAATAATGTATACCCCTGTAAACCCCAGTTTTCTCTATATAAAATGGGGTTTAGGGGGGTCTTTATTTCACGGACATGTTCATGTGATGAGTTCACATAAAATGTGAAGCCTGATTTTCTCAGAAAAATAAACAGCAATATTTGAACATGTCACATTATGATAACAGGTCCATGTGTGATTATTTTGAGGAGATTGATCTTTAAATCTTGTCTACGGTCATTCTCTCCCTTCCACTGTATCAAGAAGGGCATTTGTCAGTTTCTGGCTAAAGAATTAGTGCTGTACTGGTTAACAACTTACATATAAGCCTGCCCAGCAAAAGTGTCAATATGTAAACTGACTGGCTAAACATAACCTAAATAGTGTTGAATGGGTCATTAAACTCCAATACAAACAATACAATACAAGGTTCTTGGCCCCCACACATTAGGCTTAGAGAAATAGATGGGGCTGCATGATACTTCCGTCACACAGCTGAACTTGACGGCACATGAGTACTAGTAAACCGCTTAAACTCCGTTCAGAAAATCTGAATCATCGATTTTTTTGTTTCTCGCTTTTAATACTTGTTTTAGCCCATATATCACTATGGGAAAGTTGTAGACCTCACCCTCCGCCGATTTCTCCAGCAAGTCGTATGCCTCTGCTACAGCCAGGAAAGTCTGATTATTTGGAGAAAATTGCAAAATCCTAATTTTCTTTCACAGACTAAGACATTCTGACAGGTTCGACACACCCTTTTAAACCATATATAGAAGTGGTTACTGCTCTTGTAAATTACAAGGGCGTCTATATTTTATTTGCACGATCACTTCATGGAAAATCATTAGCTGTTTAGCTGTGACACCACATCTGATATCGGTATAGTTCATTTTGACCACTGTTGACAGCACATCGCGCTAGTGGCTCCCCGTTCCTAGTGAGCTTCTATCTAGCCATTCGAATGTAAGGTGTGTCTTAATTGCATAGCTTTTTATTAAGTACATCACATGGATTTGAATATTTATTATTTTACCTGACAATCATCATCAAATGGACTTAGTCTGTGGTCTCATTTCTTTGTTTTGCAATTTTCTCCAAATAATCACAGCCTTTCCTGACTGTCGCAGAGGCATACGACTTGCTGGAGAAATAGGCGGAGGGTGAGGTCTACAACTTTCCCATAGTGAAATATGGGCTAAAATGAGTATTAAAAGCGAGAAACAAAAAAAATCGATGCTTCAGATTTTCTGAACGGAGTTTAGGAGGTCTGAGCCTAACCAGCCAAAGTGATGCGAGTCGGACTGTCCAGTGCATATAAACCCTATTGGTATCATTTGGCAGCAGGGAATGAGATGTCATTTCATCTCAGTCTCGGGTAAAAGTCCCACAAAATTGGAAGCAACACAACTCCAAAATTACCTAAATAGTGTTGACAGGGATGTTAAACCTCAAATCAAATTCATTAAAAAACAATACAAGGTCCATGTGATGAAATGGTGCCTTTCATATCTCTAGGACTAGTGTCTCTCCGATGAAAATTAAGGAAATTTCCTATGATTATTTAGTCACTTTTAAGAAAATTATATAAATATATGTGGATCAAATTTCTGTCCAGTTCTCATCTACAGCTTGAACTTATTACTGATATACAGAACATATATTTATCAGATGACATTGCGTCTGAGATAGCAAAAAAATGGAAACCTTGAGGACTTGCTGTACATGTGCAATTCTCCTATAATTTTAACTAATTTGTTTCACTAGCCTGCAACGAATCCAAAAATAGCTGATGGAATGGCAAACAGTGTAGACCCTGATCATACTGCTCCTTCATGAGAAGTCTGATCTGGGTCTGCACTGTTTGCTTAGGCCTGTCTGTTCCACTCCTTAGGATCATTACGGTAGCTCACCTGAATTTTGCTTTGGGTCGCAGTTTATTGTTATAATCAGTTTACAGTGTTACCACATTTCTTACTTTTTCAACAGTACACTCTGGAAGCGGCAGTGCTCGTTGTGTAGCCTGGGGCCAGGACCACTACCGAACATTTGATAATAAAGTTTTCCACTACAAAGGCAAATGCCAGTATGTTCTAGTCAAAGAAACCGCTGCCAATACGTTCATGATCCAGGTCCGAAATGACAAGACCTGTCAACCAGGACATAGATGCAAGCGAGAACTGGAAGTCTACATTGGCAATGATGTCATTTCCATGAAACGTGAGGCCTCGGGACCAGTAGTTCAGTGGAATGGGGCACCAGTATCAATTCCAAGCAACAATAATGGCATCGTTTTCGAGAAAGTCAGCCATTATACAATTGTTCGGAGCAGTCTCGGTTTCACGATTCGCTGGGATGGTTATGAGATGGTTTTCGTCACGGTAACAGATGATTTGAAGGGGAAGACCCGTGGTCTCTGCGGTACTTATGATCATGATCAGACAAATGATTTCACCACAGACAGTAACAGTGTTGTTCAAGATGTTGTGAGCTTTGCAACAACCTGGAAGAGAACTGCAGCTGGAGGTAACACAATCTCTATAGAATTAATTTCCAACCATTTCTAAGATTAGAGTCTGGTCCAGTAAACCTATTAAGAGATTTGAATAAATTTTCAAGGAACATTTTTAAATGTCAAATGGTTTTGTCAATAGGGGTCTGCTCTTAAAGTTTAGAATTTGCTCCTATGTTGTAAATTCTTTCCATTCGGAGTAAACCATTTTGCAAAGGGACTTAACCCTTGTCCTGCTGAGTCAGATATGCCTTATTTTTCAAACAATGAAGATACAGATCAGATGGCTTCTGAAGCCATCTGATCAGGATCTGCATTGTTTGTCATTCAGATTGTGAATTTGTTGCAATAATTTGCATCAAGTAATCTGATTGGTTGATAATCAGTAGTGGGTGTGGCAGATTAAGATATTCAGCAGGACAAAGGTTAAATGCATGGTCAGTGTTCTGCCAAGGCTGTGCCCTTGCACCACTGGTGCGGAAAAAGTCTGTATGGCACAGGGAAAATGTCATCCTGGGGCTTTTGGCCGCGTCCGAAATTTTGCTGTTGATCTTTTAAAACAAGCTGTTTTCGTTGTATCCGCCGACATTTTTAATTAAAAAATGGTTTCATCAAGCTTGAGTTTTGAAAACTTGGTGAATTGTTTTCCTTTTTTTGCGGAACTTGGCAGTCAAAACATTGTCATCCAAGACAATACATGTATACTCGCTTATTTACTCAACACTATTAAGCTGTGAATACTCACCTAATTTAATGCATTTTTGCTAAAGCTGACAATTTCATGTAACAGTGTGTCAAGGAGTGAAAACTAGGGTAACAGGTCAATTGGAAGCTCAGCCGGTAGAGTGTTTGCATGGTATGCGAAAGGCCCTGGGTTAGAGTCCCGGTCGAGCCATGTTCTTTATCCACTTCTGTGACACTAGGCCAGTTAAGATATACCAGTTACATGTATGTCTCAATTAATCCCTTAGTAATTGTCACACACGTTTTCCAATGTGGATCTAAAGCCTCAGGATTGAATGTATTGATATTTGTTTTTGTTTGACAGAAACCTGTGGAGACTCAGTGCAGACCAGTTGCTCGACACAGACATCAACTGTTCAACAACAAGCCCAGTCACAATGTGATGCCCTCCGCGGTCAGTCCTTCCAAGCTTGCCATGCCGTAAGTACATCAGCATAACAGACCTGGGTGATAAATAGAAGATCTTAGACAAGTGGTCATTTTATATGAAATTTATTAAACAAGCCTTTGGCGAGTTTGCTAAATTTCATATGAAATGACCACGAGTGTAAGATTCTGTTTATCATATGGCCACTTTAAATTCGATTTATTGGCCTTTAAATTTGACAAAATTTCCACAAAAATGCATGGTTGACATGGACGTCGTCATGACGTTACTTAATCCTGCCAAAGTGTTATTATATGTGTGGTCATATGATTTTTATTTTAGGATGGCTTAAATAAAGAAGACTATAAAGACTGTGAACTTTTATTTATAACTTGGGGTGGGTTTGACTGGCCGCAAGGCAGGAAAAATTAGAGTCTGCATCGTTGAACCATGTCAGACTCTTAGAAGTCTCAGCTCACCCGGAAGGCAGCAAGCAATTTAAATTCTGTATATATTTGACCGGACATAGCCTTTCCCAACTTTTACTAATTATCATCACCTCAGCCTCGGCTCCAGGGTTGAACATGACGTAGAGGGGGACTGTATCCTCACCCATTGCCAGTTACCTGCATTACCCCGATGTACGTACAACCTTTGACAGTCCCCTGTCATGACAACCCCGCCTTAAACTGCAATTATTTTGTTCTTGTGCAAATATTTGTAATATGCTTTTATCCCAACCTAAGTTCAGCAAGCCATTCATTTTAATGAAGCAGACATCGGTGCATAATTTTATTAAGCCGACTTCAAGGGGAGCTGAAATTTCTTTAGAATTTCCGATTTCATGGTAAACCCTGCCTTGCGACTACTCATTTCCCGACATTCAAATGTTTAAAGGCTTCTATTGAAATTGATGGCGCATGATGCTGTTTAAATGTAGTAAACACTGTCCCTATAAGATATTCAATCACTTGAAAGTATCTATCAAAGCATTCTTTCACATATTGTTCGATAAGGAGAATGTATTTGAAGCTTAATCCTCAAATGAGTCTGTCTGGTACAACACTTTGTAATAACTGGGTCATCTATGAGTCCTATTGTTCGTTGATTGTGTGTCACACATCACAGCATCTGTTCTGGAGCACCTTTGTTCACTACCAAATCCATGGCACCTGAAAATATTAAACTCATGGGCAGCATCATTTGCTCAGTAAAACCATTCTGCACTGTAACTTCATGTGGTTAATATAACATGAATAACAGTACGTTTGTCTGAAGAATGCCCACATCCAAGCGCATGCAATACCAAATAAATCAGTTCAAACTATTAACATATTAATTATTCAGGGAGGGATGGGAGGGTTTGTTCGTCCTTGAGTTAACAGGAAAAGGAAGTTGCCCCAAGGCTGGTTCCCAGCTGAGCTCATGGTGATGACATCACAAAACTTAGTGACATCATCAATTTGCTTGACAGGTGTATCATACCAATTAGCTATTCAATTAGTGAGGCAAAATCAATATTGGAAACAATTGAGCACTCTGAAGACAAACATGAACAGAAAGCCACCAAAATAAACCAGGAATACTGTTCAAGGCATTATTCCTCTTTATTTTAGGATGGCTTAAATAAAGAAGACTTTAAAGACTGTGAACTTTTATTTATAACTTGGGGTGGGTTTGACTGGCCGCAAGGCAGGAAAAATTAGAGTCTGCATCGTTGAACCATGTCAGACTCTTAGAAGTCTCAGCTCACCCGGAAGGCAGCAAGCAATTTAAATTCTGTATATATTTGACCGGACATAGCCTTTCCCAACTTTTACTAATTATCATCACCTCAGCCTCGGCTCCAGGGTTGAACATGACGTAGAGGGGGACTGTATCCTCACCCATTGCCAGTTACCTGCATTACCCCGATGTACGTACAACCTTTGACAGTCCCCTGTCATGACAACCCCGCCTTAAACTGCAATTATTTTGTTCTTGTGCAAATATTTGTAATATGCTTTTATCCCAACCTAAGTTCAGCAAGCCATTCATTTTAATGAAGCAGACATCGGTGCATAATTTTATTAAGCCGACTTCAAGGGGAGCTGAAATTTCTTTAGAATTTCCGCCACGAAAATATTTATATTTTCCCCCAAATTCTTAAGAAATTTAATGCATTGCTATTACATTTTTTGGTTATTGATATCTGCAATAAAGAGCTTTATTAAATTTCTGAATGTTTGCACGTAAGTGAGATTACCGAAATCTGACATGTGAACGCCGTCTTTGCTAAACAACTCATTCATGTACCAAAGAATATGAGGCTTAATCACACTTCCTCGGGGAAGTTCTGCCATATACTGGCGTGCAGCTCTGTTAACTCTCTGAGCTTTCAGATTGAGTAATTTGGTGTTATCTGATTTATTGTTTCTCCATTTTAGCCTTGGCAATATGTCACACCAAACTATCTGTGTTGCATAGAAAACTGAGTGAATGTATGTCAGATCCTTCTTAATTGAATGCATTAATGAATACTGAGGAATTGTATCAATATCATTCCCACCTAGATGTAGGATGATCATCCTCGGGTGACCTCTGGTGATCATCTGAAGCTGGAGTGCTGGTAGCAGCTGGTCCCAATGCATACTAGACTGGCCTAACCACACTATTCTAAACTGGCTCTGGCTAAGCTGATCACATCCTAGTTTACAGGCGTAGTTGCCACCATGTTTAACAATGGAATCTCCAACTATCCAGATTTCTGGAATAAAAACATGACATAAACATCTGGTAATAATGGGGTAAAATACTCAGTTGCGAATGTATTTACAAAAAGCACTTGAGCCGCTACTCCAGCGTCCCTGCCTTTTTATGGTCTCTGGCTCTACACCATCGCTAGCCAGATCTGTAGCTCGGCCAATTCTAAAAGAATGTGTTTTAAAGATAGCTGGTGGTAAGCCCAGTTTTGCGATAGACTTAGACAATATGCTGGAGAACTGGTACCTTGTTAAAGGTTCCCCATTTATATGACAAAGTAAAGAGCCACCTAGCTTTGGACGAACTTTCATGAACTGCAGCACAGAATTAACACAACAGATGCTCCCTTTCTCAGCAGGATATATTTTTAGTTTTATAGTCTTCCCTGTCTGATCAGCTTTAGACTTTCTTATTTGTATATAAAGTATCTTATTGTGAGTATCAAATGACAAGTCACTCAGCTGGAGTGGCCTATCGGCATGTAGTGGGCCTGTATAAACTAACTCACTGATTCGAAGCAGACCATAATAGGCCAAGGAAAATGCAGTTTTGAAAAGTATTGTCTCATATGGGCTAGAACAAATTTCATTTAATTTACCACAAATGGCCTTCAACAAATCCTTTGAAATAGGTGCTCTGTTGTCTTTCTGTTTGCGGGATCTGCGACATCCGTCAAGCATCTTTTGAATGATAAAAGTGCTTGTTGGATCTTGTAGGTTATTTATTTTGTGGAAATAACTTAAACCAGAACAGTACGTATAAATAGTGGCTGGAGAATGACCCTTCTCAAAACAACTTGATATGAAATATTGGATGTGAATGATAGCAGCAGGCCACTGGGTTCCCAGCCTGTGATGTATTCTGAACTTATTGAAAGCAGTAAGTGCATTTTTGTAGGCTATATGTGTGTTTGTTGCCAAGCTTGCTGACAAAAGCTTTCGGGATCTAGATTGAATATGTTCCATAGATGGCTCGGAATGACATCTGGTTCTTTTTCTGCCATAGGTGCAAGCTCCCGGAACTTGTCGATCTGAAAACGGGATAGGCTGTCAGTGATGTTGTACTTACCTGGAATATGCTGTGCTTTGGCAACTACATTTAGTTGCAGACACTGAAGAGTTAGCGCTCTCAGCAGGGTCATGACCTTGTCAGATCTGGATGTCATAGCATTAACCGCATATACCACGGCAGCATTATCACAGTGGAACAGGATCTTTTTGTTACACAGTTCCTTGCCCCAGAGATACAATGACACTAGAATTGGGAACAGTTCTAGTACCATTATATCCCCAGTAAGACCAGATTCATGCCACTCTGCTGGCCATGCAGCATATGACCATTTACCTGAGAAGTAGATGCCAAAACCTATGCTTCCTGAACTGTCTGAATACAATTCAACATCGGCACTAGAAATCCAGAACTGGTCATGGAACACAGATATGCCGTTGTATTGTTTGAAAAATGCAAGCCACATTTGTAGATCTTTCTTGACATTCTGTGTCACACGAATGTAGTGATGTGGATTTGAAACACCACACGTTGAATTGATGAGACGCCGGCAAAACGGACGACCGGGAATTATAGCTCTGCATGCAAATTGCAGCACTCCAATGAGAGACTGCATTGTTTTCAAGGTTACCTTCCTTTTTGACAATACAGTATGGATTTTCTGAATGATTTCGTGCACCTTCTCCATTGGCACCCTAACCACCATCTCCTCAGAATCCAGTTCGAGTCCCAAGAAACAAAGTATGTTTGGGGACCTTCTGTTTTATCACTTGCTATTGGAACCCCCAAATTTCTCATGCAGATTTCAAAATGCCCCATGATAATTTCGCAATCATTTGTGTCCTTTTTACCCCCAAAAAAGAAGTCATCTAAATAGTGCAGCAGTCTGCCAACTGGCGAATGTCTGCGCACTGCAAATTCGAGGAAAGTAGCAAATTTCTCAAATGTGGCACAGCTGATCGAACAACCAAACGGAAGTGCTTTGTCAAAATAATACTGATTTTTGAAGCAAAAACCCAGCTGATTGAAATCATTTATTGCAACGGGAAGCAGTCTAAAAGCATTTTTCAAATCAGATTTGCCCAACAAACAGCCTCGGCCTAAATCCTGCACAATGGCTACCGCCTCATCAAAGCTGGCATATTTGACATAGCACAGCTTTGGGTCTATGAAATCATTGACAGACTGGTTCCTGGGATAAGAAAGATGGTGAATCAGTCTGAAGTCATTCCCATTTTTCTTTTCTACTAAGTCGAGTGGAGAAATTCGTAAGTTAGGGAATGGTGGGGTGGGGAAAGGGCCTGCAACCCTCCCTTCATTGACTTCCTTATCAATTTTCTGCTGTGTAATTTCTGGCCTTGCAAGGGCTGATCTAAGGTTTTTTGATTCAAATGGTATACGGGGCCCCACATAATTTAATGGGAAACCATGCACAAAACCATTCAGAATAATTTCTGCCTCATTGGAACAGTAGAAAGCAAGCTCCTGTTTCAAAGCCTGCAAATTTACAGGTGTTTTACCCAGGGTATTCATTTGTAAGGCTGCACTGCACAGTGTTCTATCAGTATCTTCGATTGTATCTATTACCTCTGAACATGGTGTTTCCTCTTGAATATCCTCTGCCCCGAAAGGATACATTACCTTGCACTGCTGTAGTCTGCTGCTGCCTGACTGGAAATCCTTGCAGAGTATGTGGACAACTGGACTGACCATGCAATGAAGAATTGCAGGCTGCACATACATGTCTAAACTTACACATATTCCAGGTACAATTGCCATTATTGAAGGCATGGCATGTCAGTGAATTTGCACCGCTTGTGGGATTTGCAGGGGTTGATTGCTTGCTTTTGAATGTATGTACAGTTGAATTGCTTTGAGAAGGATTTGACATTATCCTTAGCCATAGTTCCGCATTTAACGAGCTCCAAGACTGCCTTGTTGCTTTGTTAGCCTGGCGCAGTCGAAATTGTTGATCATACTCTACCCATGATTTTGTGGGGTACCTTACGGCGGCTTCCCTAATGACTGACATGTACTTTAAAATCTCAATAGCTTTTTCTGGAAATGTCTGCAAGTATACACTGGCAAAGATGAGAAATGCATCTGTCCATTCATCAATATTTTGGATGGTTTGCTTGGATATTTTTTGCCTAGATTCTATTAAACCTTTTGCATAATTGTAATGCAAGATGCCTCCAGAACAAAATTCAGCAAGCTCTATGCTAGTTTTAAGCAGCAATGCAAGGTTGATATACTTTTGATTCTGGATTTTTTCCTTGATTTGCTGCGGAAGATGAATGGCTAGACCCTCATCGCCACACCTCATGGGCTCAATTTCTGGTGTTGATTCATAACAGTCAAGCTGCATGTCTTTAAACACATTATCAAAGTGAATGATACCTTCTGGCTTCTCCTTTTCATTTATACTTCTACCTGATTGTGGCTCAGAGCCACCACCACTCAGGGAAATGGTATCCTCAACCTCATGGTCTGGGAGCTGGTCAGCCTTTTTCTGTCTCTTTGGTGCTCTTCTAGAATTCTGGTTGGTTTCAGCCTGCCTCTCAGACCTCCTGACCCTAAGGGCATCCTTTCTAGGGTTTCCTCTTCCAGGCATCTCCAAAAAATGACTGATTTCTTCAGATTTATAAGAGCTCAATTTTTTGCTGCAGTTTGTTCGTCCTTGAGTTAACAGGAAAAGGAAGTTGCCCCAAGGCTGGTTCCCAGCTGAGCACATGGTGATGACATCACAAAACTTAGTGACATCATCAATTTGCTTGACAGGTGTATCATACCAATTAGCTATTCAATTAGTGAGGCAAAATCAATATTGGAAACAATTAAGCAGTGCAGCGCATAGAACTGAGCACTCTGAAGACAAACATGAACAGAAAGCCACCAAAATAAACCAGGAATACTGTTCAAGGCATTATTCCTCTTTATTACACGGCGTTATCAACTGCTTATCAAAGACGTCGTATGATAAATAGAAGATATTACACAAGTGTTCATTTATATGAAATTTATTAACCCTTTTTGTAGCAAATGGAATCTTCCACCTTATATATGGCAGGAGTCCATTTTGAAATTTTGGGGTTTCAGGTTGTGTTTTCTTCAAAATTTATTCGAGAAATGGCTTTACATTTTGCAAACAGTGCAGGCTCTGATCAGACGCCGCGTTCAGCGGCGTCTGATCTGGGCCTGCACTGTTTGCCAATTACCTGTTTTGGGGTTTCAGGTTTTTGTTTGTTTGATTTGAGGTTTAACGTCCCCATCAGTTGTAAAAGTCCCACAAAATTGGAAGCAACATCTCCAAAATGACCTTTATAGTGTTGACTGGGACGTTAAACCTCAAATCAAACAAACAAATGTCCCCATCAACACTGTAAAGATCATTTTGGAGACGTTGCTTCCAATTTTGTGGGACTTTAACCCGACATTGAGATGAAATGACATCTCAAGCCCTGTCGCCCAATAAAACCAATAGGGTTTATTGGCATGGACGGTCCGCCTCGCACCCCAGTTCCTGGACAGGCTTAGGTCCTCTAAGCTGTTTACCAGTACTAGTGTGCGGGCCGGATTCAGCTCTGTGTGGAGGCATCATGCAGCCCATATATTTCTTAAAGCCCCTATGGGCGGGGGCCGTTGGGGATTCTGGTACAAAAAGGGTTAAACAAGCTTCTGGCGAAATTCACAAATTTCATATAATCAAAGCACTTAGAGTATTGGTGGGTCAATTGTCTCCAAGTGTAGGTTGGAGAAATTGTCCTGGACTGATACTTAAACTGTTTCCTTTTACCCTTAAATTCCTGTACTGTAGGTAAACAAACAGTGTAGACCCTGATCAGACAACACATCCTGCGGCGTCTGATCTGGATCTACGCTGTTTGCAAAACCCAACTCAAGCCGAGATTCTATAGATAATCCTATTAGGCAACACACTGACCTCCTTGCGATGAAATTAAGGCTGCCAATTTCTAAAGATAATTTGCCTGGATTTCCTACAAATCAGTGATAGGACTTTAATACTGAAGAGCTTCTTGCACTTTATAACTTTTAGGTCGATTTATAAACAATCAACCCAAAAATGGTCATGGGTCTAAGATTAACTGTTTATCATTTAACAATATTATATGCCATTTTATTGCTGAAGTATAATTAGTAGTGACAACACTATGACGTTCGGTCCCCGCCCATCGGGGTTTGAAGAAATAGATGGGCTGCATGATGCTTCCACACAGAGCTGAAACTGACCGCACACAAGTACTGATAAACCGCTTAGAGGATCTAAGTCTGCCGAGGCAAAGCGGTGGGTGCTGGACCGTCCATGCATAATAACCCTATTGGTTTTCATTGGGCGACAGGGCTTGAGATGTCATTTCATCTCAATGTAGGGTAAAAGTCCCCCAAAATTGGAAGCAACGTCTCAAATATAGGGATCAACCATGGTTTTTCATGCATTAACATTTGCCGGATCCTGAGGAAGCTGTTTGAACATGAGGCCGCTAGGCCGAATGTTCAAATATCTTCCGAGGGATCCGGCAAATGTTAATGCAATGAAATAACCATGGATGATCGTTGTTCTTGCATAACTTACAAATCCGACAGCAAATTTTGACGAAAACGCCCAAAAGCTCCATATAAAGTCCATATTAACTCTTCAAATAAGACAGGCAAACCAAAATGGCGGCCAGTTCGGAATGTTGTTTACAATGACGTTGTCATGCAGTGACGTCATCATAGAACCCTAAAACGCTACGTTCAGGGCGATAACTTTACGTCGCTCAATGTATCGTAAATAAAAAAGGCCGTCTTGTGATATCAAAAGCTCAAAATCCATGTTCAAACAGCACGCGAATTTCATGATTTGAACATAGTTTTTGCTGTTTGAGCACGGCTTTCGGTCCATTTGACAATAGCTTCAAACAGCTATGCGCATAGGTATTTATGCAAGAATATCAGTTAGACGGGAGTCAGGCAAAGTTTTATAAAGTTCACCACAACATCTTTGTAACACCCTTGTTGGGCTCCAAAGCAGAAACCCTGTTAGTTAAACAGCCATGTTATAGCCAAATACAAATGTACAGGTTTTATAGAACAAGAGATCCACCAAAGGCATAGTATACACTCTACCTATGCCCACGAACTGAAGGCCACTTTTCCAGGCAAGCTCTGCTGTCTGATGACATCTCTGTTTGGTCTGATGTATTTTCATGGCATTTGAGGGCAATGCAGGAGTCGGCAGTGAAATGTACAATTATTATTAGTTTATACCTAAACCCATTTTGTACCGGAAACCCCAAAACGGGTATTTGGCAAACAGTGCAGGCCCAGATCAGATGCCACAGAACGTGGCATCTGATCAGGGCCTACACTGTTTGCAAAAAGTTCAGCCATTTTTGAACAGTTTTTGAAGAAAAACAAATCCTGACACCCCTATTTTTGAAATGGACTCCTGCTATATATGAGGTGGAAGGTTCCATTTGATACAAAAAGGGTTATTTAAGCAGTTGACTGACAGAATGTAAGGATACAATGTGTATTAAATATTGAAATGACGCCTAACAAAGTTTGTACACTTCCGTGTCCACAGATGTTCATCTAAAAATAAATCTACCAATTTACTTTCCCAGGTTGTTGACCCCGCCCCCTATATTGAGGCGTGTAAAGAAGACTGCTGTGCCAGCCAATCAGGTGACTGCGTCTGCAGTGGATTTGAGGCTTATGCTAGAGCCTGCATGGATGCCAATGTTCAGCTGTCATGGAGGACTTCCCAACTGTGTCGTAAGTATATTGCATTTATTTATCAGTGATGAAATATTTTTGGTGTATGATCTGCCATGCATGCAGCAAGCCAGTTACCTGGAAGGGGGCCCACTTATGTGGACGTTGCCTGTGTACCTGCACGTTAATCAAAAATACGTTGATGATGATGATGATGAAATATTACAGAAAAAAACTTAACTGACGGAAAAACCAATGGCTGTTATACCACAACTAATTTAAGCCTGCCCAGGAAATGTGTGGAAAGGTAAACTTAACAGCTTGATATGACGAAAATAGTGTTGACTGGGTTGTTAAACTCAGTAAAAACTAACAAAGCCATAGCTAATTTGAACACATTTTGAGTCCCAAGTAAATTCTGTCCATAGTACCACATATGATATCCATATATTTTGAATAATTTAACCCATTTAGTACCAGAAACCCCAAAAGGATACCCTGGCAAACAGTGCAGGCCCGGATCAGACGCCGCAGAACGCGGCGTCTGATCAGGGCTTACACTATTTCCAAAAAGTTCAGCCTTTTCCAAATAAATTTTAAAGATAACACAACCTGTCACCCCTAGATTTTGAAATGGACTCGTGCTAGATATAAGAAGGAAGATTCCATTTGGTAAAAAAAGGGTTAAGGTTTGTCTTATAGTATCTGGAAAAGCAATGATGTGTGTACTCATTAGCATAACTGAGAAAAATTTTGCTCTGGTTAGAGAACCCCAAATCTAGATTCCACTTGTTCAAAGCCTCATTAGCTTTACAAGCTTTTTAGTGCCCAAATTGTTAACTATTCCAGAAAGTGCAATATATATTAAATTTTGGTATTTTTGCTGAAACTGTGACATTACGAAAACACGCCTATACAAATACATTTTGATCTTTATCGCCGAAAAAATGAAATTTTAAGATGAAAAATTGTAATAATTTTTCTATTTATGCTCAAAATATAGATTGTGGGTACTCGTTAGAACCGCCTCATCGAGGCGGTTCTAATGAGTACCCACAATCTATATTTATGAGCAGAAATATGAAAAATAAGGTTTATCCCTGCAAACCCCAGTTTTTCTATATAAAAGTGGGGTTCAAGGGGGGTCAAAATTATATAGGCGTGTTTTGGTGATGGTAGCTTTTGCATATATGCACTTTTGCATATGTAAAAGCTACTCATATTTTCTCAGCAAAAATGCTGGTAAATTTGCCATATTAAATGATCAAAGGAATGATGTGTGCATAACTGAGAAAAAAATTCTGTTTCTGCTCTGGTTCCATTTGTTCAAAGCCTTTTATTGCCCAAATTGTTAACTGTTCCAGAATTTGCAATATCTTAAGTTTTGGTATTTTTGCTGAAAATATGCAAAAGCTACTCACATTTTTTCAGCAAAAATATTGGCATATTTGCCATATTATGGGGAATGGGAACACTGGCAGATTTTTCTGCCATTTTTCAAAGGGAGACAACTTTCAGGACTTCCTGTTTGTTTTTCTATAAGCTCTGTCCCACGGAAAAAGAGGTCAGCTCTTAAGGAAAGAATTTGCTCCTTAAGAGTTGACTTCCATTGACATGGGAAACAAAAATACTTTTGTAGGAGTTGCCTCCCCTGAAGGTGTATCCATTCCCCTCCTTAAATGATCAAGGTTGCAATGATTTTTTAACTATCAACTTTGTTAGTTTTGAACAACTGGGCCCAGTTGTTCAAAACATCGTTAGCTTAACGAGCTCGTTAGTGGTCATATTGTTAACTGTTCTAGCAAGTTTAATATTTAAAAATTTGGTATTTTTGCTGAAAAAATGTGAGCAGCTTTTGCATTTGCAAAAGCTGCTCACATTTTTTCAGCAAAAATATTAACATATTTGCCATAATAAATGATCAAAGTTTTAACGATACGTTAACTAACGATGTCTCTAGTTTTGAACCACTGGCCCCTGGCCCCAGGTTTTCAAGTGATATGGTTCAAATATTTCGGCTTTATTTTTTTAGCTGTCCAATGTCCCAACAATCAGATACACAAAGAATGTGGGAGTATGTGCCAGAAGACATGTCAATCAAACGCCGCCCACTGCGATGACCACGCCTGTATTGACGGCTGTTTCTGTCCCGACGGTATGGTCCTTCACAACAGTACGTGTGTGGATCCCGCTACTTGCCCGTGTGTTTGGAACCAGAAAGAACATAAGAGTGGAGATGAAATTCAAAAGGAATGTAACAAATGGTAGGTAGAAATGCGTAACTTTTTAAATACTCTGTGCTTTTGGTATTTTTTGCTGAAAAAATGTGAGTAGCTTTTGCATATGCAAAAGCTACTCACTTTTTTTGAGCAAAAATGTTGGAATATTTGGGATATTAAATGATCAAAGTTTTAACAATCCATCCACTAACGATGTTGTAAAAAAAAATCCTGTATTATTCTATTTTGATTTAATGATGCAATGATGTTCATTCTGCAAGGAATATATTGATACCTGGGATGCCACATGGGCATTTAAAATCAATTGTGGTTCTTTTCAATGTGATTGGATGAATGTGATTTTTGTACATCAGTGACAGTCTTCTGCTAACATGGCAATAAGAAAACTGTGTAATTGTTTTCTTAGTTCAAATTTTGGCCCACAGACTAGAATTGTTCCTCAAATAATGGACGGGAAACTAATATAAATTAAACCCATATTATGCCAAACACAACAATTGACGTCTGCTTTGCTGTCTGTCCATTACCTTAAAAGTATGTTTTTTTTTGCAAACAGTGTCGACCCATATCAGTTTTACTGTATGGAAAAATAAGCAGACATCATCTTCAGATGTAGTTTTCTTGGCAGCTTAAGGGTGAAGAAAACGGAAATTTATTTAATATTCATAGAAGTATGAATTACATTAGGTCTTGAACAAAAGGGATTGTGACCTGGTCCCAGTTGTTCAAAGCATTGTTAGCTTAACAGGCTTGTTACTGGTCAAATTGTTAATTGTTCTAGCAAGTACAATATCTGATACAGTGTAATTTCATGCCTGCTGATAAAATGAGAGCAGCTTTTGCAGATGGGCAAGCTGTATGTGGAGCTACAGGAATTAACTCTTATCTTGCTGTTCACAACAACCCTTGTCTTTGCAAACAGTGTAGATCCAGATCAGATGGCTTCTGAAGGAGCCATCTGATCAGGATCTACACTGTTTGACATTCAGTTTATGAATTTGTAGGAATAAATTACATCAAGTAATCTGATTGGTTCAAAGTCAGAGATGGGTGTGGCTAAAATGAATATTCAGCAAGAGAAGGGTTAAGTTTTTGACATTTCCTGTGAATCATTTTCACATGAAATGTCAAACCATTACGCAAACACGCCTATACAAATACATTCCCACCTTTTTCGCCGAAAAAATGAAAATTTTATGATAAAAAATTGTTACATTTTTTCTTATTTCTATATTTTGAGCAGAAATAAGAAAAATAAGGTATACCCCCGGAAACCCCAGTTTTACTATATAAAAGTGGGGTTCAAGGGGGTCAAAATTATATAGGCGTGTTTTCTTGATGTTTTTTTATCTGACAAACGCAAAATTAGCCTGCAGTCTGTTGTAAAATTTTTCCTAGCACAATAGATTAACCCATTGTAGGCGGGTAACCCCTAAAGGAGTATCTTGGCAAACAATGCAGACCCAGATCAGAAGCCACAGAAAGCAGCATCTGATCAGGGTCTGCACTATTCGCTTACAGAATTTTCCATCAAAAATTAAATCAGAACAAAAAAATAGGTTTACCACCCGTTATATGATAGCTGGACTTGGCCAACATATAGCAATGGAAGAGTCCACTAGTATTCTTACGGGTTAAAGTTAACATTACTGTTGAATTACAAAGGTTTGTTGTCATAGTGTGCATTTTGTCTTTGTTTACAGCACTTGCAGCCGGGGACAGTGGCAGTGCACTAACAAACGCTGTGAAGCCACATGTTCCGCTATCGGTGACCCCCACTACATGACCTTTGACGGCAAACGTTTCGACTTCATGGGGATCTGCTCCTACTACATGATGCATGACTCAACTTTTGACATCATTGCCAATAACATCAAATGTGGCCATGGCGAGGCATCCTGCACGAAATCTGTGACAATTGACATCGATCATCATACAATCACTTTGGACCACAACCACGATCTTTTCATCGATAATAACAGAGTCACTAAATTGCCGTTTGAAAGCAGTTTTATTAAGATCTACATGGTATCATCGCTGTTCATGAAGGCGGAATTGTCCAACGGAATATCGGTACTATGGGATGGAAGAACCAGAGTTTATATCACTGCTCCACCAGAGTTTATTAATAAAACCATAGGTAACTTTGACAAACAGCATAGCTCCAGTTAAGATGCTTTTGTCATGTGAACAGTGCTGATATTTTTCTTATTTCTGCACAAAAACATATGTTGTGGGTACTCATTAGAAGCGCTGCCCTTCTAATGAGTACCCACAACATCTTTGCCAGCATCGGTAGCTCAGTCAGATGCGCATCTGACTGGTGATCTGGAGGGCGCAGGTTCGATACCTGCCAGGGTCAGCAGCATTCTTTCGTGGAGATTGGTCATGAAACCTTTTCTTTGGGCATTCTCTCCTGCTGATTCTAGAAGGGCAGTTGTCAGTTTCTGGCAAAAGAATATGCACTGTACTGGTTAACTGCTTACCCATAAGCTTGCCCAGGAAAATTGTGGATAGGTAAACTGACTGGTTCAAAAATGACCTTAAATAGTGTTGACTGGTCTGTCAAACTCCAACACAAACAAACCCACAATATCTGCATGAAAAACATATGTTGTGGGTATTCATTAGAAGTGCCTCGGTGAGGCACTTCTAATGAGTAACCACAACATACATTTTCGTGCAGAAATAAGAAAAATAATATTTGGCTACCCACTTTTATCTAGGGCTATGCATGATACAGCATATAGAGCTTCAATAGCTCCTTTTTCCGTTTATACTAATTTTATTTTAGTTTGATTGCGATGAAAGCTCCAAGCTTATTGAATTGCTCTCGAACACTTATTCCAGATGTTATCATGAGCCCGAGAGAGGCAGAGAATTTACATCACTGCTACTCATTTACACTTGGGTTGAGTGGAGCATTGTCATAATGTGTCATGCCCAAGGACAAACCTCGCCTCCAGTGGTCAGATTCGAACCCACAACCTCTCGATCATAAGTTGAACATGCTAACCAGTGAGCTAACAAGGCTCTTTTTTCATGACTGATTCAAACTTTTTTTTGAGTCCCTTAGAAATTCTTTCAGTAGCTCCAAGTATTAACCCTTATCCTGCTGAATAAATTAATATAGCCACACCCATTTCTGATTATCAGCCTATCAGATTACTTGATGAGGTGTATTAATTTTTTTCCCAAACTGCATGACAAACAGTGTAGATCCTGATCAGATGGCTTCGCATGACAAACAGTGTAAATTCTTATCAGATGGATTCTACAGAATTTTGAGATACAGTATAAAAATTTCAATAGCTGGAACACCAATAGTTCCATCATTTTAGCAAGTCCATGAAATGAATACCCCCTAAACCCCATATTATACAGAGAAAACTGGGGTTTACGCGGGTATACACTATTTTGATTATTTCTGCTCCAAGACATAGGTTGAAGCCTCCGTGGTGTAGTGGTTTTGCTACTCGCCTTGTAAACCAGAGATCACAGGATCGATTCTGGGCTTCTCCAGACTTTAGGATGGGTCTTTAAACCGAGGTCCCATCTCTGTATAACCTTAGCTGTTGGTGAGACATAAAACTCAAACACTCACTCACTCAATCACTCTCTCAGGAGCATTAGGTTTAATTCAGTGTATATTTCTTTCTTAAAGGTATGTGTGGTACCTTTGACTACAATCAGAAAAATGACTTCAAAACCAAACAGGGTGATATTGAGACTAATCCAAATGCCTTCGGAAATCGCTGGAAGACAGCTCCAAGTTGCAAAGATGTAGATCTAAACTCCACTGTCCACCCATGTGAAGAAAATGCCCAGAGGAAAAACCAGTCAAACGTATATTGCTCTTACCTCAAGAGTGATTTGTTCAAAGGTAAATGTTTTAATTACTTTGTCCCTTAGTTTCCTACCGCCCTCACCCACCAGAGCTTGAAGAAATAGATGGGCTGCATGATGCTTCCACGCAGAGCTGAAACCAACCCACACATGAGTACTGGTAAACCGCTTTATCAGTTAGCACCTATATATGTAGCATTGTAACACATTGATCTGATAAAGATATTCTATCTCAGGACAAGTGAGCTTTATCACGTCAATGTGACATGGCACTTTTTTCAATGAAGCAGACTGTTGGAAAAAATGGCAAAAATGTAATTATTACTGGAAAAGTATGGAACAAAATTGGAAACAATACTTTTAAAAATATCATAGGAAAAATTGCGGTCAGCTGATACTTAATACATGGACTGCCGGAATGTTGGGACGCACTGAGGACCATTGATAACTGATTGTAAATTGCTAATTTAAGAGTGTACAAGGGGATAAACTGATAAATAGAATACCAGATTCGTGTCATTTGATATCAAGTTTATCAGGCTCGGCTTTGAGAACGCATGTAGAAGCGCCCTGCAAGCCTCGCAATTCTACAAGCATTCTCATAGTATTGCCTGATAAACTTGATATCAAAAGACACTCACCTGGTATTCTCTATAAGAGGATCTAAGCCTGCCTAGGCAAAGCAGTGCGAGTCACACTGTCCAATCTTATAAACCCTATTGGTTTCATTGGGTGGCAGGGCTTGAGAGATCATTTCATCTCAGTGTTGGGTAAAAGCCCCACATAATTGGAAGCAACGTCTCCAAAATGACCTATACAGGGGTGTCAGGGACGTTAAACCTCAAATCAAACAAAAACAAAGTCTCTTAGTTTCCGATGTGTTCTCTTCCAGCTTTCAATTTGGACACATCCATTCTTTCAAATAAGGATTTTAATCAAAATGATTAACAGGGTGGCAAATACTCAATACAGTGTAGATCCAGATGAGACATCTCATCTGGATCTACCCTGTTTATGTTTGAGTAGTGAGTTACACAGGTTATATTGATATTGAGTAGTTACCATTGAATGATTTTATTGAAGAGTACCATTATTTTTCATTGAGGCAATTCTTATTGTTTGCTTGAATCAAGGCTGAATGTCCTTGTCAACACTATTTAGGTCATTTTGGAGACTTTGCTTCCTATTTTGTGGGACTTTAACCTGACATTGAGATGAAACAACATCTCAAGCCCTGCCACCCAGATACTTAAGAGAACAAGCAGTCTTCATTTTGTTGACATATAGTGAGAATATAACAAGTTTTCATTTGATAAAACATGCCTGCCTCAGTAGCTTTGTCAGATGTGAGTCTGAGTGGTGATCAGGAGGTCAAGGATTTGATACATGCTAGGTCAGTATTATTCTTTTTTACAAGGTTATTTTCTACTGCAGATTCAAGAGGGGCAGTTGTCAGTTTCTGGTGAAAGACTACGCACTTGACTGTTAAGCATATCTTAGAAAAGTGTTGTCAGATGAACTGACCAGCTCAATATTACCAAGAGAGTGTTGATGTGGCCATAAAACTCCATACAGACAAAATCTGAAAAAAAAAAAAAACTTTTTTGTGGCATGTAAGAATGTGTTACCTCACAGACTGCCAAGGGCCTTTTAGTTACATGTCCACTGCAATTTTTCTTGGTGTTTTTTGTTTAATTATCTAGCATGTGTATTTATAGCGTGCCATGATGTTGTGGAAGTAGAGTCTGCCTATCAGAGCTGTATGTATGATGTTTGCGCTTGTGACCAGAATATCAAAGACTGTCTCTGCCCTGCTCTTGGAAACTATGCCGGCGACTGTGCCGCTGCTGGAGTTACAATAAGATGGAGAATGGCTGTTCCAGAATGTCGTAAGTTCATCTTCTACACATCTTTGAAAAGAAAACAAATGCTTTAAAGATACAAGTATATGCATCACAACCTCTTTATAACACTTGTTGTGGTCCAAAGCTAAACCAGTGTTGGTTAAAAACATCACATTAACAAGTCTGTGAAATGAACACCCCTCTAAACGACACTTTATATAGCGAAAACTGAGGTTTACGGGGGTATACATTCTTTATTGTTGCTCAAAAACATAGATTGTGGGTACTAGTTAGAACCGTCTCATTGCGGCGGTTCTAACGAGCACCCACAATCTATGTTGAAAGTTCCTAAAATGTGTCATTTCTGACACCATGTTGGACACCATTGTTTCACACGGACATGTTTGCCTAATGAAGAATTGTTATGTCGAGACAAAAATGTAAAAATAATATAGAAAAGTGACCATTAATGGTCATATTTGTCATGCTTGCTAGTAGCATGGTGTGATAAGAGTCCAATGTACTGTCCGTTAGTCTGTTTGGTTGTTCATCCATCAGTTTGTCTAACTTTCAACATTTTCAACCACCCTAGCATTCACCCAAATGGTTGAATTTATTTCTCAAAAAGTATAAGAGCTTCAATAATGATACTTGGTACAAACTTGTATCTAAGGATGGCAGCTTGAATGCAAGCATCCATATTTGACCTTCTTGAAGAAACAATTGTTGTGGTATCCTGACAAATGTCCACAACATTTGTTTCTCGAAGAAACAAATGGGGTAATTTGTCAGTATCACCTCATTAGATGATTCTAACAAATGTCCACAACATTTGTTTCTCGAAGAGATGTTTCTAACAAGTGTCCACAACATTAGTTCTCAAAGAAACAAATGTGGTAATTAGTCAGAATTGCCTCACTAGATGTTTCTGACAAATGTCCACAACATTTGTTTCTCGAAGAAACAAATGTTGTGGTAATTTGTCAGAATTGCCTCACTAGATGTTTCTAACAAATTACCACAACATATGTTTCTCGAAGAAACAAATTTTCTCGAAGAAACAAAGGTGATAATTAGTCAGAATTGCCTCACTAGATGTTTCTAACAAATTACCACAACATTTGTTTCTCGAAGAAACAAATTTTCTCGAAGAAACAAATGTGGTAATTAGTCAGAATTGCCTCACTAGATGTTTCTAACAAATGTCCACAACATTTGTTTCTCGAAGAAACAAATGTTGTGGTAATTTGTCAGAATCACCTCATTAGACGATTCTAACAAATGCATTTGTTTCTCGAAAAAACAAATGAGGTAATTTGTCCATATCACCTCATTAGATGCTTCTAACAAATTACCACAACATTTGTTTCTCGAAGAAACAAATTTTCTCGAAGAAACAAATGTGGTAATTAGTCAGAATTGCCTCACTAGATGTTTCTAAAAAATGTTCACAACATT
The DNA here is from genome assembly GCA_963580285.1 of Lucinisca nassula. Classification (NCBI taxonomy): domain Eukaryota; kingdom Metazoa; phylum Mollusca; class Bivalvia; order Lucinida; family Lucinidae; genus Lucinisca; species Lucinisca nassula. The sequence continues at coordinate 88,458,550 of OY757025.1, read as the reverse complement.
TGTTTCTCAAAGAAACAAATGTTGTGGTAATTTGTCAGAATTACCTTACTAGGTGACACTGACAAATGTCCACAACATTTGTTTCCTGGAGTAATTGAAGGGGAATGGGAACACCGTCAGGGAAAGCGACTCCTTCAAAAGTGTTTTTGTCTCCCATGTAAATAGGGGCCAACTCTGAAAGGAAAGTAGACCCCTTTTTCCGTGGGACAGGGCTTTTAGAAAAACAAACAGGAAGTCCCCAAAGTTTCTCCCTTTGAAAAATGGTGGAAAAATGTGTCAGGTGTTCCCATTCCTATTAAGAGAAAAAGGCCCCATACTATCTAACACATTACTCGTTGTGATTTTTTATTGTAGCAAATTCTTTTTAATGTCAAAATGTTTGGTGACATACACTGTCATGACAAATGGGGTTCTCTATAGAAGCCTGTTTATTCCTAGGTCTACCGTGTCCTGGAGGGCAAGAGTACCAAGTCTGTCCAAATGAGTGCACACGTACCTGCTCCAATATTGCCAATGACCTGACCTGTGTACAGTCTTCAGTCTGCGCTGAAGGTTGTGGCTGTCCTGTCAATCAGACTTTGAATGACAATGGTGACTGTATCGACATTGCTATGTGTCCATGTAAATTCAATGGTCAAGATTACTCAGCTGGAACCACAGTAGAGAGAGGAGACCAAATTTGGTATGTAGTTTTAAATTTCCTGTGTGTCTACTGCTCAACAGAAGGGCATTGGAATATAAGAATCTTATATGGGTGTGAGGGGTGGATGGAAAAATCCGTCCGGATGGTCACTTCCGGCATCACGAGGCTTGCCGAGTGATGCCCGACAGTGATCCCGAGGGACGGATTTTTCTATCCACCCCTCACACCCATATACAATTCTTTTTCTTGCATACCTTCCATTTTTAGCGCGGATTTTTAATGCTGCAGTCACTTCGGTTACCAACCTCTGCCATATTGTGATGACACTACAGGAATGTTTAGTGATGTCACGTAACTTGCCTTGGTGACTTGTTTAGTGACGTCAACCTTAACGACGGGGCATACGAGGTCATATTCAACCAGTACATTTATCAAACAACGCAGGAATATTCGATATTGGGTCAGAACACCAGGGTAGAACATAAATTTCTATCCCAGGGTAAAATCACGGATTTCCTTGTCTGGTGTGCAAGAATATAGTATATGATTTTCATTTTGTGGTGTTAATAAGCTATCAGGCATGACCTTTCTTACATGCTTTTAAATGAAATATAGAGATTTCTCTGACACTGAAATCGAAATTGACATTGTCACTGTTTCAAACAGTGAAAATACGATTTTTATTTTCACTGTTTGTGAATCTCATGTTTCATAAACAAAATAACATACATTCTCTGCCAATTAACTAAACATTATCAATATGCGTCAGAAATTACGTCATGCATGTTTTCACGTCATTCAGATGTTGAGGACGTCACTTGTAGCCCCTACTGAACGTAAATAATGCACGCGATGCAAGATGAACTTAGCAACTGTGGAATGCAAATGTCAAGTAGACCATTTGATGAAGTAACATTCCAAGCTGTTTTCCAGGTGCAAACTCTCATTTTACACCCAGTATTTTACCCATTTAACACACTGAAATTCCGCAATTAAGTGCCTTTGAAATTAAGATTAAATTGGCTTTTAAATGATTTTTGAGAAGGTTTCAGTTATTCTTTCTTTGTGTTGACTATACCCAGTGTCCGGTAATAAGAGACCAGCTTTGGGACTGTTCAAAAGTGGTCTTACAGACCACTTTTGAACAGTCCCAAAGTGGTCTTAATATAGGAATTTTATATATATGAATTTCCCTTGGGACTCCAGAACGAGTTCTAATTAGCTATCTGGAGTTATCCAAGTTTCACTATTGTTAATTTCTTAATTTCTTTTTAGCACTTGTATAAATGCAAGATGGACTTGTGCAGCTAAGCCTGTTGCATCCCACATTCCCGGACTGGCAAAGATCTGCCCTGATGACCAGGAGTATTCAGCGTGTGTTCCCGACTGTCCTCAGACTTGTGATGATATGACACCTTCCTGCAATCAAACAAAATGCCATGAAGGATGTGTATGTAAACCTGGACTCGTGAAGCTTGGTGACAAGTGCGTCCTGAAAACTGATTGTCCCTGCTTCCATGGAGGACAGGCTTATAAGGAAGGAGAGAATTTCACAATGGATTGCAATGAATGGTAAGTCAGAGCACACATTATGAAAACACACCTATACATAGAGAATACTAGGTGAGTGTCTTTTGATATCAAGTTTATCAGGCAAGGCTTTGAGAACGCTTGTAGAATCGCGAGGCTTGCCGAGCGATTCTACATGTGTTCTCGAAGCCGAGCCTGATAAACTTGATATCAAATGACACGAATCTGGTATTCTGTTTATCAGTTTATCCCGTAGTGTTCTCTTACATTAGCAATTTACGATTATTTATAGATGGTCCTCGGTGCATTCCAACTTTCTGACGGTCGATATATTATGTATCAGCTGACCATTTGCGTTCCTATTATGTTTTTTTTTTTTTCAAGTAATTTTCCATTTTCTTCAGTAATAATACCATTTTTGCCATGTTCTAGTAGCCTGGTTCATTCATTAAAGTGCAATGTCACGTTGACATGATAAAGCTCACTTATCCTGAGATAGCATATCTTTATCAGGTCAATGCGTTGCAATGCAATATATATAGGGGGTAACTGATAAATATACATAGTAAGTTTTTCTGCTGAAAAAGAAAATTTTAAGATGAAAAATTTTGATATTTTTCTTATTTCTGCTCAAAATATAGATTGTGGGTACATGTAAGAACAGCCTCATCAGGGTGGTTCTAACAAGTACCTATGATCTATATTTTAGGGCAGAAATAGGAAAAATAAGGTTTACCACTGTCAACCTTAGTTTTACTCTATGAAAGTGCAGTTTATGGGGGTCATAATTAATAGGCGTGTTTTTGTGATGCATGCCAACATGTTCCAGGAAAGAAATGTCATTTCTTCATAAAGAAACATCTATATGACTCTGTTTCTGGGATCCAAACCAGAATCTATATCTTTGCTTTCACCCTGTTGAACATTTCACAAAAGCTACACTCCTTCCAGATTTACAGCCACTTGTGTTGCATGATTTCAATTTTTACCATGGATTCAGAAGCAGACTGGAAAACAGAATAGATCCAGATCAGGAAGCCAGCTGATCTGGATCTATTGAAGCCAGCTGATCTGGATCTATTCTGTTTTCAAAAACAAAAGGATAAATAGAGGATTTTATATGAGTGTTCATGTATTATTGAATTTATTAAACGAGTCGAAGAAAAGGGATAAAATGCGCGGCTCTGTTGAATTTATTAAACGAGTTGAAGAAAAGGGATAAAATGTGAGGCTCTGCCGAGCATTTTATCCCTTTTCCTCAACGAGTTTAATAAATTCAGTGATACATGAACACGACTGCAAGATTCTATTTATCATATGACATTTAAAACGCATTTTATTCCAGATTGTTTACTAAAATATCAATATTCAGCCATTAATATATGCGGCATCATTAAGGACGTCTTACATGTAACGTTACGGAACGTATCTAGCTAATTTGCATATTTAATCCACTTGTGGATTATCGAAAATATTACATGGCGTTATTACACTCTCAGAGGCGAGGCATATGATAAACCCAGCTTCAGCATGATGAGTGTTAAACAGTCGTATATTCCAAACCAAAATATATAGATTTTTTGGGTGCAGCGCCACAAAAAGATGTATCTTCAGGCATTTGCACCCATTCAATTTTAGGTCTATAGGTACAGCAAAGACTGATCAGACTGCATTGATAAACAGGCTGATCTGAATAATTGCTGCTTGCATCTGTCTTGTGGGTTTTGTCCTGGGCTAGCTAATTTGTATTAGAATTAGGCCCAGTCTCATGAAACTGCGATATTATTACACATTGTCATATTTTTTTATTGCATGAAAGTATTCACTAAATAACAGAGACGTGATATGATTACAGTCGAACTTCAATGGCTCGAACACCTTTGGGACCTCAACAATCTGTTCGAGACAGGGGTAGTTCGAGCCACTGAGGTTACTGCCAGGAGGCATAACGAGATACTTTTACACATCTTTTCGGTGTTCTATAATGAAAATGCATGCTGTGTGTACTCATTAGAATCGCCTCATCGAGGCGATTCTAATGAGTACACACAGCATACATTTTCATACATTTGCGAGATAAAAGACTAAAATCTCCTTAATTATCCCCCACTATTTCTTATGTAGAGGATTTCGCTAGGGGCTCAAGAATGGGTTCACCACATCCATGGTGAACGAGCCATCGGTGTTCGAGCCATCTAAGTTCTACTGTATAGACACATCCAAACACTACGTCATCGCTCAATAATACTATTTGCCGGGACGTACCGGTGGTGGGCAAAAAACGTATTTGGTCGTTTATCGCCATTGTAAATGCGATGTTATTTTCTGTAAACTTGTATATTGTTTGGACTCGAAACGACAAATTTGAGCTTTAAACTTTTATAATAGACATTTCTCAGCTAGTAATTATTGGTTTCTAGAAGATTTGAGGATGTTTTTGATGATAATTATCTGTTAAACTTTTGCAGGTAACGAGTCGGGACGGTCTTAATTATTTGTAATAAAAATGCGCAAAACGAATGACTAAATGCGGAAGATGCATGAATGAACTCTAAAATATATATATCTACCCATTTAAAGTGTAATTCGATCGATTTTCTGTGACAGTCAACTAAAATATGCCCGTAATCTTAAACCTATTTACAATGTGTTTATATGGAACCAGCGGCTTTTTGCCAACCACGAATGATCGTCATCAAAAGGAAAAGTAGTTTTGCGCATGCGCAGTGACAAGTAAACAAGGTCACGTGTCAAAACATTGGATCCGTCTATACATATTATTTTGCAGCACTTGCCAGGACCAACAGTGGATCTGTGAAACTAAGGACTGCCCAGCTGTTTGTAGTGCCTACGGTGACTCACATTACCAAACATTTGACGGCAAGACTTACGACTTCCAAGGCAACTGTGATTATATTCTCGTCCAGTCCAAAGATGGCAGTCCAGTCAAGTTCCAGATCACAACAGAGAATATCCCCTGCGGTACAACTGGGACGACCTGTACCAAATCCATTTCCTTTACCATTGGTGAACCTGGTAGGTCCTTTTGTTATGGATATAATAGTTTGTCTATCATTCCTGACAATGACCAGTCCTAATCACATGCGAGAAATGCTACCAGGTCATTACGATAACACACTCGTGCAACATAGTGCATATTTTTCATCTCCAAAATGGCTACTTTTTGGTGAAAATCCCTGACAATTTTCTTAAAAATACTACAAACGTAGGTTGTGAGTGTTCGTTAGAACCGCAGTACCTACAACTATGTCTTGGAGTAAAAATAAGAAAAATAGCGTAAACCCCCGTTATCTCTATATAAAGTGGGGTATAGGGGGATCTTCATTTCACGGACTAGTTCATGGCATATACTGTTTGTGTGTTCTAAGGTGGCTTATTAGAGCCTTCATTGTTTCCCCCGCCCATAGGGGCTTGAAGAAATATATGGGCTGCATGATGCCTCCACGCAGAGCTGAATCCGGCCCGCACACTAGTACTGGTAAACCGCTAAGAGAATCTAAGCCTGTCCAGGAACCGCGGTGCGAGGCGGACCGTCCATGCTAATAAACCCTTTTGGTTTCATTGGGCGACAGGGCTTGAGATGTCATTTCATCTCAATGTCGGGTAAAAGTCCCACAAAATTGGAAGCAACGTCTCCAAAATGACCTTTACAGTGTTGACGGGGACGTTAAACCTCAAATCAAACAAAAACTGTTTGCCGAAGGTTCAACCATTTTCAAATCAAAATTTCTGAAAGTGACTGAACCTGACACCACTCAATATTGCAATGGACTCCTGCTATTTCAAAGTTGGAAGATTTCATTTGCTATAAAAAGTGTTAACCTTGAAGATCAGCCCCCGCCCATTGGGGCTTGAAGAAACAGATGGGCTGCATGATGCTTCCACGCAGAGCTGAAACCGACTCGCACACAAGTACTGGTAAACAGCTTAAGAGGGTGTAAGCCTGCCAAGGTAAAGTGGTGCAAGTCTGCCCGTCCATGCTTATAAACCCCATTGGTTTCATTGGACGAAAGGGCTTGAGATGTCGTTTCATCTCAGTGTCGGGTAAAAGTCCCACAAAATCGAAAGCAAAGTCTCCAAAATGACCTTTACAGTGTTGATGGGGACTTTAAACCTCAAATCAAACAGACAAAAAAATAACAATGAAGATGCCCAAAACATGCACCTGAAAATGTCATCTATTTATATATCCTACTGCATCTTCTTGCAAACTTTCCAAACACAATTTTGCCTCCTTGAGGAGTAGTTTCATCTGGGTCCACACTGTTTGCAAAAATGACTTTTAAAGTCTTCGGCAGACAACAAAGCAGACGACAATTGTCATGATTGGCATTTTATGGGTTAATTATCACTGCCATGACTACTGCATACCCATCTTACCTTACTCAGTAAAAAGTATTAAATAAAGGTGTTTCCTGAGTTTGATTGTCTTTAATTGGTTAAGGACGAGAAGGACTGGATTAAGGTAAAGTTCCAAATTGAGACCACTTGTCCATCAGGATGAGTTGGTCTAAAAAAATTCAAGCCCTATACTTGTTAAGCTTTGATCCTTATCTGTTTATCTGCATTTTTATGCTATATTTCAGCCACAGCAAACTATTACCAGCTTCAGTTGGTACGAGGCAAGCCTGTGAGGGTGGATCCTAACTCACCCTTCCATGTGAGAGAAGTTGGTAACTTTGTCATCATCACCACTCCCCAGGGCATTACCCTGGAGTGGGACAGGGGAACCCGGGTTTACGTGAAACTGAAGAGTGATCAGAAAGGACAGGTATACAGTGATTTTTGGATGGGTTTTTCAAAGAAAAATTCCATCCTTTAGAATAGGGATGTCCGTGCGGGCGGGCGGGCAGACGGTTTACCTTTTGGTTAAACTTTTTTCAAAGTTATGTATTACCTTTATTATCCACTGGATTGCTTTCATATTAGGACTGTTGTTTAACTGGGGGGTTCACTTTCACATGCAATCCATTATTTCCACCAGGTAGCAACATTTTTTTGTGGGAAATTGGCATTTTTGGAAACTCCTACTGAAAAACCCGTCCATAATGCCATTTTGCATTTTTCTTGTTCTGTTATCAGTTCGTTCATTTGCTTACAGTAATGATCCTGAGTATTTGGACAGATAGGCCTAAGCAAACAGAGCAGACCCAGATCAGACTGCTCCTGAAGGAGCAGTCTGATCAGGGTCTACACAGTTTGCCATTTTATCTGTACTTTTGGACTACTTCCTGGATTTTGAAACACATTCGCTAAAATTTTGAAGAATTACAGCATGTCCTCAAGGTTTCCGAATTTTTTAAGGAAACTAATAATTTAGAAACTGGCCCATTATCTCGGTCAAATGTACATCTTACTGGTGGCCAATAGGTCCAGGGTTTGATCCCTGCAGGAATCTGGCAACATTTTTGCATGAAGAGTTAGCAAAAAAAAAGATTTTTCTTCAGTCATTATACTGCTGATTTAAGAAGGGCATTTGTCAGTTTCTCTTTGAAAGAATGTACCATAATGATCCTAAGTGTTGGGACAGATAGGCTTAAGCAAACAGTGCAGACCCAGATCAGACAGCCCCTGAAGGAGCAGTCTGATCAGGGCTACACTGCTTGCCATTTTGTCTGTACGTTTAGGACTCCTGGCTGGGTCATGGAACAAATTTATTAAAATGTTAGGAGAATTATGAATTTTCTGAATTTTCAGGATTTTATTGCACACTCTACTGGTTAACTGACAGAAAACTGCAGTTGGGTTAACTGACCAGTGCAACATGACCTTAATAGTGTTGACTGGGCCATTAAACACTAAAGCAAACATACTACAGTAGAACTTTGATGGCTTGAACACTGATGGCTCGTTTACCATGGCTGAGTCGAACCCATTCTTCAGTCCCTATCGAATTTCTCTACTTAAGAAATAGGGAGGGTAAAATTTAGGATATTTTCGTCTTTTATCTTGCAAATGTATGCTGTGTGTACTCATTAGAATCGCCTCGATGAGGCGATTCTAATGAGTACACACAGAATACATTTTTCATTATAGAACAGCAAAAAAATGTCCTAAAGTATGTCGTTATGCCTCCTGGCAGTAGCCCTCATTGGCTCGAACAACCCCTGTCTCGAACAGATTTTCATTGTCCCAAAGGTGTTTGAGGCATTGAAGTTCGACTGTAGATATCATTCATTTAGAAAGGTTATTCCTTGGAAGCAAGAACTACAGCACAGAGCTGAAAAGTGTGACATATACAAGTTTTTTTCTGGACAAGACTAACTGGTTTTGACCAATTAAGCCTTGTCAATGAATAACAAAATTATTGTCAATTTTAGTGTTTGAATTGAATAGATCGGCTCTACTGTGTGAATAGTTGTCAGAGTAATAAAATCCCAATTTATAGATCAATTGTAAGTAATCAAATCACTCACTGCATGCTTATGACTTCATCTGCAGTCCAACCTGTATTAAACAAGCACTTACGGGATAACCAAAATGTGCATGCTTAAGACAGGTGCTTGCTAAATACAGGCAAATTTACATGCATTTGCCTTTTGGGGGAATCAAATGCCTGCTTGCTTAAGACAGGTTGCTTGCCTAATAGAAGTGGCCACTATGACAGGTTTACTATACTTTACAACTGACCAATCTACTTTATAATTGACCTCAAAACTGCGATTTATTAACAAATCTCTGCTAATACTGATCTATTTCTTAATTTAACTGCCACAAGGAATTCCTTTACACAAACCTACTTGTTGTTTTGTCTCGTCTTCAGGTATTTGGTCTGTGTGGTGATTTTGACGGGAACGCAAGAAATGACTTTACTACACCACAAGGAGCACCAACTGCAAAACCAACAAACTTTGCTGACAGCTGGAAGGTAAGACTGGGAACCAGGGGCCTGGGACCAGTTGTTCAAAACTAACGACATCGTTAGTTAACGTATCGTTAAAACGTTGATCATTAAATATGGCAAATATGCAGAATTTTTTGCTGAAAAAATGTGAGCAGCTTTTGCGGACGCAAAAGCTGCTCACATTTTTTCAGCAAAAACACCAAAATTTACGATATTGTACTTGCTAGAAGAGTTAACAATATGACCACTAACGAGCTCGTTAAGCTAATGATGTTTTGAACAACTGGCCCCAGTTCTTTAAAGCAGTATTAGCTTCACAAGCTTGTTGGTACAAAATGTTAACTATTTTAGCAAGTACAATATCTAATACATAGGTATTTTTGCTGAAAAAAATGTGAGTAGCTTTTGCAAATGCAAAAGCTGCTCACATTTGTTCAGCATAAGTATTAGTATATAAAATATTAAATTATCAATGTTTTAACTATTCACTATTCTTTAACTTACAACATTGTTAGTTTTGATCAGCTGGCACCAGTAGTTTGTATGGCTTGCCAAGAAATACATGTGCTGTGCAGTGAATTTCCTTATTAAGACCAGCTACCATGAAGACTACGGTAATTAGGCCGAGTCCTCACCATTGTTTCATCTCTGTAGTTGTTTGATTTTTGTAGTTGTTCTCAGAGATGTTTCACTGATGAGTTAAGAAGCTTTCCTGTGGACTGAACAATTTTTTTGCCTAAATCGTGGCGGAAGTAAAAGCGAGGATTGTGGCCACATAAAATTGATTTAATCCCCCCCCCCCCACACATGAAATTCTTTTAACTGACCTTTCCAAAGCGGTTCTTCTGTTGGGGTTTATTTTTGTTATAGTTTGTCTTTGCTTGTGTGTATCGCTTATGTCTTTTTGTTTTGGATATCCAATTGGCCATTTTGTGGGAAAGTAACTGTCCTTTTGGTTTTCGCTATTGAAGTTTCCATCAGGGTCTAGTCGTTTCATGTTTGTGTTTTATTATGCCCCCGTCATTCAAAGAATGGTGGAAAGGGGATATAGCGTTGCCCCTGTCCGTCCACATTTTGGGTTTGTGTGGCTGCACCTGTCCATATTTTATGGGGCTAAAATTTTTATGTGGCTAACGGTTTATGTGGCTATAAGACACACAAATCTGTACATCTAATGTGGCTAGCCACACAAACTTTGGACATCAGCCACATAAAGGCTGTCTGTACGAAACCGTCTTTGTCTAAACTTATGTGGCTACCAGAGGTTGTGATATCTAGCCCTCTAAAGGTAGAACAGAACTTTCTTTATAGTGCACTGATACATCTTATGGGTCTAGCTCCTCACATAGAGGGACTTTTTCCTACTGCAGCATTCAGCCCCAGGACAGCCAGTTAAATTTATGTGGCTCAGCCCCATAATCTCAAAGTTTAGCCTCATAATCCTGGACATCCATGTCCAAGGATGTCCAAGGTGATGGACATAAATTTATGTGTCTTTTTTTTTATTTGATTTTTCTAGTCCCCCTGAACCCCTCTGTACTAACAGAAAAATGGGTTTGTGAGGCTAGCCACACAAACCCATTTTGCCACACAAAACCCTTCTGTACCTAAAAGAAGCCACATAAACCCATTTTGTAAGAACGTGCGTCCGAAACATAAACGCAGTCAATAACTTCTTTATTTCTTGATGAATTTTAAAATTACTCGGCATAAATGTTAACCATCATGAGACAACGTGTCATGTGCAAAACCCAGGTCCGTATCTCCAAGGTCAAGGTCATACTTAGAGGTCAAAGGTCCAAAAAAGGGTCGGAAACTTAAACGCAGTCAATAACTTTCTTATTTCTGGATTGATTTTGAAATTACTTTGTAGAAATGTTAACCATCATGAGGCGATGTGTCACTTGCAAAACCCAGGTCTGTACCTCCAAGGTCATGGTCATACTTAGAGGTCAAATGTCAAAAAAAGGATCCGAAACTTAAACGCAGTCAATAACTTTCTTATTTCTGGATTGATTTTGAAATTACTTTGTAGAAATGTTAACCATCATGAGGCGATGTGTCACCTGCAAAACCCAGGTCCGTACCTCCAAGGTCAAGGTCATACTTAGAGGTCAAAGGTCAAAAAAAGGGTCCGAAACTTAAACACAGTCAATAACTTACTTATTTCTGGATGGATTTTGAAATTACTTTGAAGAAATGTTAACCATCATGAGACAATGTGTCATGTGCAACCCAGACCCGAACCTCCAAGGTCAAGGTCATACTTAGAGGTCAAAGGTAAAAAAAAATGATCCGAAACTTAAACGCAGTCAATAACTTTCTTATCTCTGGATTGATTTTGAAATTACTTGGCAGAAATGTTGGCCATCATGAGACAATCACACAAAATCAAGGTCCTTACCTCTAAGGTCAAGGTCATACTTAGAGGTCATATGTGAAAAAATGTCCAAAACTTAAACACGGTCAATAACTTTCTATGGATGAATACGAACATAGAGATATTTTTAGGCCGGGGCATCTGTGTCCTATGGACGCATTTCTAGTTCCCTTTGGTGTCTCTGATGGGAGGTATGGGTTAATTCTATTGATTCCTGATCATTGCCTTCACTTCTATTTTAAAAGCACACTTAGAAGTTTCTAGTGCCTCATTCTTTGTGTTTTCTACACAGTGTGTCCTTTAATAAGAGACCACCTTAAACACTGTCTTTTGGACAGTCCAAAAGTTTATCATAACACTTTAGACGCCTAGAAAAACTACATCTGAAAATGTTGTCGGGTTCTAGTTCCTCATTCTTTGTGTTTTCTACACCCAGTGGTCTCTAGTAAGAGACCTTTGACACTGACTTTTGGACAGTCCAAAAGTTTATCTTAACCCTTAAGATGCCGAGAAAAACTACATTTTAAAATGTCGTCTGCTTATGTTGTCTGCTGAATTTTGTTTGCAAACTTTTTAAAAATATTTTTGCATATAGGCAAACAGTGTGGAAGGCAAAGCAGACGACAATTGTCGTGATTGGCATTTTATGGGTTAACCCATAAAATGCCAGTCACGACAATTGTCGTCTGCTTTGCCGTCTGCTGGTTACCTTAAAAGTATTTTTTTGCAAACAGTGTGGGCCCAAATCAGACTGCTCCTGTAGGACTGATCTGGGCCCACACTGTTTGCCTGTATGCAATAATGCTTTTTAAAAAGTTTGCAAAAATATTTTTAAACAACAGCAGATGACATTTTCAGATGTTTTTCTCGGCGTCTAATGGGTAAACATAGGAATTTTACTGTCTATTCAGGTAAAAAGACTTAAAACTAGCCAATGTCTCAAATTTATGTTAGCTGTATCAATTTCTAGCTCGGGATTTATAAAATTTGATAAAGACTAAGTTTCAGGCACCAAGTTTCAAACTTGTGGCTGAAGTCTGCTACAGTCCAAATAGAAGGTTGAGAACTCTTGATTAGGTTTGTTATCCTGAATAATATACAGACGACCTTGTTATTATGACAATATTTGTTCCCTGACCTTTTGCCATTAACCCATTGCATGTGGGAAACCCCTAAAGGGGTACTTTGGTAAAAGTGCAGGCCCAGATCAGGCGCCGCAGAACGCGGCATCTGATCGAGGCCTGCATTATTTGCTAATGGAATTTTCCGTCAAAAATAGAATAAAAATGAAACAAATTGTCCTGACACCCCTTATATGACAAATGGACTTGTCTAACATATAGCAATGGAAGAGTCCACTAGTATACAATGGGTTAAAAGAATTAGCCATTATAAAGAATTTTCTGTAGTACATTTGATAGTCGGAATCAGGGCTTGAGAAAATGTCGGTTTTCCGGTTCTGGACCGAATTTGCCGTCCTTAAACCGATTTTGACTTCAGAAGAAGATTAAAAAATCGGTCCATAATTCTATAACATTTTAAAAAAATTGGTTCGAAAATTTTCGCTAAATCATTGTTGTAATACAAGCTGACCGTTTGTCACTGATAATCCAAGCATGTATACAAAAAACGCCCACAGCACAAGGTGTTAGACCAGTTCATTATCTAACGAGATGAAAATTGGACAAGTCCACGTCGGGTTCTTTGATCTTATCGCAGCGAAATTTGACCCGTGTGTCAAAATTATTAAACCGTGAAGACTAGCCTCAGGCGTTATCGGCAAGCTGGCAAGGTGAGAAAATTAGGTCAATCAATGCAGGACATACGCTAGTTTGTTTACACAAGTCATTAATTTATTGCTTACTATAGAACTGGTATTTGAATATAAAATTGTTGTTTTTTTTGTTTGTTTGTTTGTTGTTGTTTTTTTTCACAGGGCGCAATTTTCAATACACACCTGTCATGTCTGAACATTGCGTGTTATGCCTTGAAGGGAAAATGCCTTATTTCGCCAATTCTAAACGATATTTTTATTTAAGAAATACGCTCCATTGAAACCAATAACATGAACCACGTGTGTATTACGCCCTTGAATGAATTAAAATGAAAACGCATGACGTGATTTTCCGATCACGTGGCTTCAATATCGGTCGTCATTTGTAGACAAAGTGATTTGTTTCAGGCTTGTGTAATTGTGAAATATGTATTTATATTCTTTAAAACTCAGTTCGGCCATCTAAGATTTTCAATGACTCTCGTTCGATCATGTTTTGGTTCGAGATTAAAGAAATGTTTTTCGATTTTTTAACCCGTTCAAGGCGATTTTTTAGAAATACGCTTTATTAAAATCAATGACATAAAACAGGTGTGTGTGTTACGTCCTTGACTGCATTAATGTGTATTGTGTAAACGGAAACCGCATGACGTCATTTTGCGACCACATGGCTGCAAAATCGGTCGCCATTTGTAAACAAAGCAATTTGGGCAAATTAAAATGCGTGAAATAAGAAAAATATTTTCAAGGTTCATATAGTGACCATCGAACTGGTCTTTGACTGCCCCACATTGGCTGTTTCCCTTTAGCGGTCTTCAGGTTCTGAGTGACCTGGATATTGGGAAAATGAAAGTAGATGAAATCTGGCGTAGAAAATGAAAGTAGATGAAATCTGAACGATGTGAGCAATAATTGCTGTTTATAATCCAGATACTGGTGCTCATCTCTGTTGACTAGTGTAAAAGCAACATTGGTATGTAATTCGTTACGCAAATAACACAGTTTGAAATTGCAAATCCCCAAGGACATTTACGGAAATTACTGAAACCGATCGGCAATTTCCGTAATTTTTGGCGAAATCTGGCTGGACCGATTTGGATTCTTCAGTTCCTCGAGCCCTGGTCGGAATGATATATCTACATGCTTGATTGAGTAACAAAAGTTATTTGATTGCTTTTAGGACAATAGTCAAAACTATTGCCCCTTATTGTTGTGGACAACCTGATGTTCTATTGCCCTCTGCCTCAGGCTGTAGTGCTTCACCTTGGGGCAATAGTTTTGACTGTTTCCAGCTGGTCATTAAATAACTCAATAATATATTGTTAGTTATTTGATAGTTGTCAGGACAATAGTCAAAACTATTGCCCCTTATTGTTGTGGATAACCTGATGTTATTTTGCCCTCTGCCTCAGGCTGTAGTGCTTCACCACGGGGCAATAGTTTTGACTATTGTCCAAAGGGTCATTAAAAAAAACTATTGCCCCTAATTGTTGTGGAGGACCTATTGTTCTATTCATCTCTATTGCCCTCTGCCTCAGGCTGTAATGCTTCACCTAAGGGCAATAAGTTTGACTATTGAAAAAACAAATATTGAAAAAAATTGTATATTTCAGGTTCATGATTACTGCGGTGCCTCTAAGGAAATCACAGGAACATGTAACACTAACCCCGGACGACACGGCTGGGCCCAGCAAGAGTGTGCTATTATCTCGTCTAAATTGTTTGAACCTTGTCATGGTGTGGTGCCATTCAAAGAGTATCTCGACAAGTGTATTTTTGATGCTTGTGCATGTGACACAGGTAATGTCTTCTATTGTGAGAGTTCATGTATGGTGTTTTATGGGGAATGGGAACACCTAGCACATTTTTCGGCCATTTTCAAAGTGAGACAACTTTTGGGACTTTCTGTTCTATTTTCTTTAGACCGGCCCCGATAGCTCAGTTGGTAGAGTGTCCGCTCCGGGGAACGGGAGGTCAGGGGTTCGATCCCGGTCCGCAACATACCAAAGTCGTTAAGAATGGTACTAGCTGCTCCTCGTTTGGCACTCAGATTTACGGGGTAGAGCTAGGACTGGTCGATCCAGTGTCAGGATAATGTGACTAGGTGTGGTATCAAGTAATGTGTCTGGGACATGATACTTCAGTGAGACAGCACTATATAAGTGAGCATTGAGCTCCCTGTCACAACCAGACACCGTCGTGATATGACTGAAAAATTGTTGAAAGCGACGTTAAACCCGAATTCACACACACACCACCATTTTTCAAAGGGAGACAACATTCAGGACTTTCTGTTCACTTTTCTATAGGCTCAGTCCCACCAAAAAAGGGGTCTACTCCTAAAGGAAAGAATTTGTTCCTCAGGGGCAAATTCTTTCCTTTAGGAGTTGACCCCTGTTGACATGGGAGACTTAAACACTTTTGCAGGAGTTGCCTCCCATGAAGGTGTATCCATTACCCTTAAAGAGAACAATTGTAGGTTCAAAATCTTGGAATATTTTCAAGAAATTAATTTTTCCATAGTTAAATGATATGTTGTAAATCACATACAGTCCTCCTGTGGCGAGGTTTTAAATTTCAAATATTCTGAGTGTATTAATTACTAGTTCTCTCTTCTGCTGAGTCAAGAAGGGCAATTGGAAGTTTCATGTGAAAGAATGTGCAATGTACTGGTAAACCTCTTATGTACAAGCCTGTCGAGGAAGCGTGGTTAGGTAAACTGACTGCTTATATGTATAAGCCTGCCGAGGAAGTGTGGTAATGTAAACTGACCAGCACAGTGTGACCTAAATGGTGTTGACTTGGCCGTAAAACTCCAAAAGAAACAAAACAAAAACTGGGATCCTGAAGACAAAGGGATACGCCTTCAGGGGAGGCAACTCAAACTCTTCCATATCAATAAGGGTCTACTCTAAAAGGAAATAATTTTCTCCTGAAGAGCAGATTCTTTCCTTTTAGGGTAGACCAATCTCTGTTTATGGGAGCAAAACGGATGTTCCAAAAGTTGTCTCCCTTTTAAAATGGTGTAAAATATGGCAGGTGTTGCCAATTCCCTTAAATGTCTCTTTCTCAGCTGCTCTTTCTTCTAATTGTTTCAGTTTCATTCTTAAAGATAAACACATCAAATATACAACTAGGGTTTTTTTGCCTTCTGACCAAGGGTAAAATATGGTATCTATGACGCACAAACAGTTTTATTACATTTATTTTTCGCATTAATTCACCACAATCTCCGACGTTTCGGCTTTTGACAGCCTTTATCACGGAATTGTTCTTTCAAGCTATCACATATTTTTCAATTTCATCTAAAGATGAAATTGAAAAATATGTGTTAGCTTGAAAGAACAATTCCATGATAAAGGCTGTCTTTTAGATGAAATTGAAAAATATCTAAAGATGAAATTGAAAAATATGTGTTAGCTTGAAAGAACAATTCCATGATAAAGGCTGTCTTTTAGATGAAATTGAAAAATATGTGTTAGCTTTAAAGAACGATTCCGTGAAAAAGGCTGTCAAAAGCCGAAACGCTGGAGATTGTGGTGAATTAATGCGAAAAAAAAAAAAAAATATGGTACTTTCTGATTGTTTTGACTCTTTTACTTGTCGTGTATTAGTAACTTTTGTGATATATTCTGCTTAGGTGGAGACTGTGAATGTTTATGTACAGTAGTGGCTGCCTATGCCCACCAGTGTGCTATGAATGGTGTGTCTATCAAATGGAGAACCCCATACTTCTGTTGTAAGTAGACCCATATCCCAAAGAATTCCTAATTAAGTGCATCTTGGATATAGAGGATCTTATATGAGTGGTCATGTATTATTGAATTTATTAAACAAGTTGAGAAAACGGGATAAAATGCGAGGCTCTGCCGAGCATTTTATCCCTTTTCCTCAATGAGTTTAATGAATTCAATAATACATAAGCACGAATGCAAGATTCTATCTATCATATGAAACACATTTTATTAACGACTGTTTACAAAAATGTCAATTTTCTGCCGTTAGTAAATGCGGCGTCGTACATGTAACGTTACGGGACGTATCTAGCTAATTTGCATATTTAATCCACTAGTGAAAATATTACATGGCGTTATTACACGCTCAGACACGGCGTCATATGATAAATGCAGTAAAGGTTCTCGTTAACTCTAAAGTCAGATTCCAATTTCACATTTCCACAGATAAGGAGTCATAAAAGGGAAGAATTTAAATTCAGTCAAACATCGATAGCTTGAGTACTTATGGAACGATGACATTTTATGCTTGTGGTAGGGGTAGTTTGAATTTCAGCAGGAAGTTACACTTGTCCAAATTTT
Source organism: Lucinisca nassula (assembly GCA_963580285.1). Taxonomy (NCBI): domain Eukaryota; kingdom Metazoa; phylum Mollusca; class Bivalvia; order Lucinida; family Lucinidae; genus Lucinisca; species Lucinisca nassula. The sequence continues at coordinate 88,441,042 of OY757025.1, read as the reverse complement.
GGAGCAAGTATTGTAAGGAGTTGAGCTGTTAGAATACTTAGCGTAAAAAATGGATAAAAAAACTGCCAGATATCCTTGTTACAATGGCTGGTAGAAGAAGTTATTTTTTCTATTTCTCCCATTTTAGCAATCCAGTGTGAAGATTGTTACACCTACAATCCTTGTATCTCCATCTGCCCTCGTATGACTTGCGATAACAGACTTGTGTACACCACATTGACACAGGATTGTGGGAAAGAGACGTGTGTGGAGGGATGTGACATTGTTCCGTGTCCACCAGGACAGGTATATTGTCTTTTGCTTGTCTTTTTGTTATAAACCCTTAAAATGCCAATCGGAACCATTTTGGTCTTCTTTGTTGTATGGTGGTTACTTTAAAAGTCATTGTTGCAAACATTGTAGATCCAGATCAGACTGCTCCTCTAGGAGCAATCCGATCAAGGCCCAAAAGTTATTGTTACAAACATTGTGGATCCAGATCAGACTGCTTCTCTAGGAGCAATCCGATCAGGGTCTGCACTGTTTGGCTGTTTCCATTTTCGTCTGCTCTGATGTCTGCTGGAACTTTAAAATTTATTGTTGCGAACATTGTGGATCTTGATCAGACTGCTCTACTAGGAGCAGTCTGATTAGGGTCCACACAGTTTTGCTGTTTGCAAAATTATGTTTGAAATGTTTGCAAGAAGCAGCAGCAGACAACATATACAGACAACATTTTCAGATGCAGTTTTTCATGGCATCTTAAGGGGAATGGACCGGCCCCGACAGCTCAGTTGGTAGAGTGTCCGCTCTGGGGAACGGGAGGTCACGGGTTCGATCCCGGGCAGCGACATACCAAAGTCGTTAAAAATGGTACTAGCTGCTCCTCGCTTGGCACTCAGATTTACGGGGTAGAGCTAGGACTGGTCGACCCAGTGTCAGGATAATGTGACGGGTGTGGTTTCATGTAATGTGTCTGGGACATGATACTTCAGTGAGGCAGCACTATAAATGTGAGCATTAAGCTCCCTGTCGCAACTAGACACTGTCGTGATATGACTGAAAGATTGTTGAAAGCGACGTTTAACCCGAATTCACACACACACACACACTTAAGGGGAATGGATACACCTTCAGGGGAGGCAACTCCTCAAAAGTATTTTTATCTCCCATGTCAATAGGGGTCAACTCTTAAAGGAAAGAATTTGCTCCTAGGGGGTCAACTCTTAAAGGAAAGAATTTGCTCCTGAGGAGCAAATTCTTTCCTTTTAGAGTTGACCATTTTTTTCCGTGGGACAGAGTTTATAGAAAAGCGAACAAGAAGTCCCGAAAGTTGTCTCCCTTTCAAAAATGGCAGACAAATCTGCCAGGTGTATTCATTCCCCTTAAGGGTTATATGAACTTAACTATGTTCTTATGTCTGCTATGAAATGTACACCCTGAGAGCTCCGCTATCAATTCAAAAACAAGGGTAAACATCATACTGTGAAATTTCAAAATAGAAGTGAAGGCAGTGATCAGGAATCAATACAATTTAACTCATCAGAGACACCACAAACATGAAATAACTAGACCCTTATGGAAACATCAATAACCGCCAAAAGGACGGTTACTTTCCCTCAAAATGGCCAATTGGCTAACCAAAACAAAAAAGTGCTATACCTTTTGACGCTCTCTGAGACAACTCTATAAGAAAAACCCAAGTAAACCCCAGTTTTTTCTATATGATGTGGAATTTAAAGACATTGAGAAAACACACCTATATAATTCTGGCCCTCTTGAAGCCCACTTTTATGTAATAAAACTGGGGTTTACAGGGGTAAACATTATTTTTCTTATTTCTGTTCTAAAATATAAATTATTGGTACTCATTAGAACTGCCTGGATGAGGCCTTTTAAAGGTGTAATCACAGTCTATATTTTGAACAGAAATAGAAAAATATTACAATTTTTCCTCTTAAAATTTTCGTTTATTCGGCGGTAAAATTTATAATATATTTTTAGAGGCGTGTTTTTGTAATGGATGATCTGTATCAGATCTATTAATGTGATGTTTTCTACCCCAAGGTTTTCGAGAATGATCAGGCACCACTGAAATGCATCCCAGAAGCCTTCTGCAATACCACATGTTTAACCATCAATGGCATTAGTTATAAGGAAGGGGAGAGAATTATGGATGGCAGTGTCTGCAGAATGGATTGTGAAATCTGGTATGTATCCATGGATGGTATACACAGTTATCTAGTTTTTATCTTGGCTGTATAGAAGCACAGGATTGGCTATTGCACTAAGTCCTTTGTCAGTGGCAGCATCAGTGTCAACAGAAATTACTGAAGTTTTATAGAACTTATTTCCCAAACCTTATTTGTCTAGATTTGACTTGCCTGTATGCAAGCACAAAAATAGCCATTGCACTCAGCTCATCGGCCGCAGCATCGGTATTTACAGAAACTATTAATTATTTTTCTAGACTTCATTTTCAAAATCTAAGGTGAATTGATTAAGGTCCTTCCTTGGCACCATGCAAGATAAAGATATACATTGTACATGAAGGTCTGAACCTTTTTTCAACCCTATCCCAGCCCTGCTTTGGACCTTGATGTCAAGGTGACAAACTTAGAAATTTTGTCTTTTAAACAGAAAGCAAAAGCTGGCAGGTTAGTCCGTAAGGGAACAGGTCTTGTTGTACTTTATACAAAGGACATGCAATATAACATGAGTATTTGTTCTCTTAGGCTAACATTTTGCCGTTACAAATAATCTTGCAAGGTGTATGATAGATAATAAAGGGTCTCTTTTTCCCTTAATTACTCCAAGAAACAAATGTTGTAGACATATTATTAGAATATCCTCACCAAGGCGATTCTAACAAATATTCACACCATTTGATGTTGTGATATTTGTTAGAATCGCCTCACTGAGGAAATTCTAACAAATATCTACACCATTTGCTTGAGGCTATTATAACAAATATTAACAACATTTGTTTCTTTAAGTTAAAAATTTAAATACATTATTCTTGACTATCTCACTTAGCCAGTCTCATTTTGAGCTTAGGATTTGTTTCATTTAAATTGTAGCTATAACGAGTTTTGTCGTTAAATCAAATGTCGGTGTAAAGAAGGTTGACTCTACTTTCAGATGCACTGCACCAAACCTGTGTCTTCTTACATGTGCATTGAGCAAAGACACAGATCTACCTGTGCAGTCTGTTCAGAGCCCTTCCTGTGCACTTTAGAAGCCTCCGTGGTATAGTGGATAAGCTACTATCCTCATAAACCAGGGGTCATGGGTTTGATCTAGGGCTTCTCCAAACTTTCCTATTAGTCTTTAAACTGAGGTCCTGTATCCATATGACCTTCCTTGTTGGTGGGATGTAAAACTCAAAACACACACACACTTTCCTGTGCACTAAATACCATATTTATCTAAACTATTCAGACACCACAACTCACCACCTTATTTGTTCTAAACTTTGACCAGATTTGGGGTCTAAAAATAGCTGAATCAGTAGAAAACAGTGTAGACCTGGTGAGACGCTGCAGAAAGCAGTGTTTCACTGGGGTCTACACTGTTTTCCCAGGCCGTCTGTCCAAATGCACGCAGTAAATGTGGTAGGAAATTCTGGAATGAACGTCATTTCTGTTATTTTTCTTAAAGAAAATAATGCTTGACATTTATTGTGAATCGTTTGCCTAGCAGATGATTCACTTGTAAAGTCAAAGCCCTATTTTCTTTAAAAAGTAGGGAAAAATACTTTAACCTTTAACCTGCTGAATATTCAATTAAGCCACACTCATTTCTGACTTTGAACCAATCAGATTACTTGATGCAGCTTATTTCTACATATTCATAAACTGAATGTCAAACTGTGTAGATCCTGATCAGATGGCTTCTTCAGAAGCCATCTGATCTGGATCTACGCTGTTTGCAAAGATAGGGCTTGTCGCCTACAGCAGGGTAAAGGTTAAAAATAAAAATGTCATCTACTAGTAGTGGTTAGCACCATAAGGATTAACCTTTAAGATGCCAATCACAACAATTGTCATCTGCTTTTATTGCCAGCTGAGTCCTTTAAAAGTCACTGTTGCAAACAGTGTGGTTCCAAGATCAGATTGTTCCTCTAGGAGCAGTCTGATCAGGGGTCCACACTGTTTGCCTGTATGCAAAAATATGATTTTTTCAAAAGGTCACAAGAAGATGCAGCAGAAGACATAAAGTGATGACATTTTAGCCCTTATGTGACAATTATATTCCACCTAATGAGTTTGGAGTGGTCCTTTTCCAATTACAGGGGTGTCGGGTTTGTTTTGTGTTAGTAAGTTTTACAAAAATGTACATACTTTAAGCAAACAGTGTAGACTCAGATCAGTCACCATGTTTTGCGGTGTCTGATCTGGGTCTACACTGTTTTTCTTGGCATTCTGAAGGTAAACAGTTTTATGTCTTGTATTTTCCAGCTACTGTAATAACAACCAGGTGAAGAGAACCGGCGTCTGCTCAAGTACTGTCTCACCCTTGCCCCTTGGAACCCAGACCCCAACAGTTGCACCCTACATCGGAAAAACTGGTACACCTACCCCAGCACCTTTCCCTGCCCAATGCACACAGTCTGGGCCGACCAACTGGATGAGTGTTTCCACGCCAACACCTTACAACCAAGGTGATGTGGAAACCATTCCATCGCTACGACAACAGTATACCTTCTGTGACATCAGCCAGATGACTGCAATGGAGTGCAGAGTAGTCGGTACCGCAATCTCAGCTGCTGCTTCAGGGCAGCAGGTGACCTGTGACCTCAGAAATGGCCTCAGATGTAACCATGCCGACCAGACAGGAGGCACCGAATGCTACAATTATGAAGTCCGCTTCACATGTGACTGTGGTTAGTAGTTTAAAACTTTTAAAAAATAATGTTTGAACTTTTATTATTTAGTATCATTGACAATGCTGTATCTTTCAGTGCTTAAACCCTTGTCTTGCTGAATAATTAATTTTGCCACACCCCTTTCTGACTCTCAGCCAATCAAATTACTTTATATAATATTTTCCTCCAAAGTTGCAATCTGAATGACCAACAGTCTAGATTCTGATCAGGAAGACTATCAACCAATCAAATTACTTAATATAATGTTTTCCATCAAATTTGCAATCTGAATGGCAGATAGACTAGATTCTGATCTGGAAGACTATCGGAAGATTCCATTTGGTACAAAAAGGGTTAAAAGTTATCATTGCAAACAGTGTGGACCCAGTTCAGACTGTAGGAGCAATCTGATCAGGGTCCACACTGTTTGGCTGTTTGCCCCAAAAAATATGTTTGAAAAGTTTGTGAGGCAAATACAGCAGATGACATAAACAGATGCCATTTTCAGATGCCTTTTTGCCACACTTTTTGCATGTATGCAAATACATTTGAAAGGGTTGCTAGGAGAATCAGCAGATGACAAAACAGACAACATTTCAAATGCTGTGTTTTGACATCTAAAGTTTTAAAGAAAAAACAATAGAATGAGTGCTTAAGCAGCAGAATCTTTTCTTTTCTTTGTTTTGAAAAAGTTTGCAATAATATGCAGCAGACGACATAAACAGATGACAAAAATGAATGACATTTCAGATGTATTTCTAAGCATGTTAAGGGTTAAAGGAAAAAGAAGGAATGAGCTCTTAAGCACCAGGTTCTTTTCTTTTCTTTGTGCTTGAAAAGTTTGCAAGAATATGTAGCAGACGACAAAAAAAGCAGACGGCAGTTCAGTTGCTGTTTAGTGTTAACCCTTGTGCTGCTGAGCCCGGATATGTCTTATCTTTCAAACAATGAAGATCCAGATCAGATCCATCTGATCTGAATCTTCATTGTCATTCAGTTTATGGATTTGTCACAATAATTTGCATCAAGTATTCTGATTGGTTGATAATTAGTAGTGGGTGTGGCATATTTAAATATTCATCAGGACAAGGGTTAAAGGTAAAAGAAAGAAAGAGCATATTCTTTTTTTCCCCCTGTGTGTGAAAAGCTTGCAAGAAGAGTAAAACAGACAACATTTCAGATGCTGTCGTTCTTGGCATCTGAAGGGTAATGGAAACTATGAGCTCATAAGCTTTAATTCCTATCCTGCTGTTCATGATAACCCCTCCCTTTGCAAACAGTGTAGATCCAGATCAGATGGCTTCTTCAGAAGCCATTTGATCTGGATCTACACTGTTTGACATTCAGAATGTGAATTTTTTAGGAATAAATTACATCAAGTTGAGGCGGTTCTAACGATTATCCACAAAATATATTTCTGAGCATAAATATGAAAAATATCAGAATTTTATATCTGAAAGTTTTCATATTTTTTGGTGATAAAATTTTCAAAATATTTGATTAGGCATGTTTCATAATGAGAAAGTCCTACCTTGCACAAGCTCAAGTGTATCCATATGCTTCTAATAAGGAATTTGGACATATATTGTTTAAACCAAAAGTGGCCATAGTTGGCATGATGAGCATGTACAGTGAAACTTCGATGGTTCAAACACCGATCACTCGCTTACCATGGCCTTTTTTAACTCATTCTTGAGTCCATAGGAAAAAACTGTAAAATTCCTATATTAAGACCACCTTTGGGTCTGTTCAAAAGTGGTCTTTAAGACCACTTTTGAACAGTCCCAAAGGCGGTCTCTGACCAGAGGACACAGTATGCAGAAAATACAAAGAAAGAATAACTACAACCTACTGAACAAGCTTTTTAAAGCTGAATTAGACTTAATTTTTGGTGGTCTTAATAGCGGAATTTCCCTGTATATCCATAACTGCATATATACAGAAAAATTCCACTTATTAAGACCACCTACAATCAAGACTTACTCTGCTTTAAGGGTTTGGTTATTCTTGTTTGGTGTTTTCTGCACAAATACCCTCCGGTCAGGGACCAACTTTGGGACTGTTCAAAAGTGGTCTTAAAGACCACTTTTGTACAGTCCCAATGGTTGTTCTTATTGTAGGAATTTTACTGTAAATATATTTGGGATATTTGTCTTTATTTGGAGATCTTGAAAATATATGTTGTGTGTACTCATTAGAATCGAGGCGATTCTATTGAGTACACACAACATACATTTATTTTGAAAAACATTAAAAAGATGTCCATATTATGCCTGGCACTTAGATCAGTTGTCACTGGCACAAACTACAGCTGTCTTGAACAAATTTTCACGGCCCAAAAGGTGTACGAGCCATTGAAGTTCAACTGTATATTGAGGGGAATGGGAACACCTTCAAGGGAGGCAACTCTTCCAAAAGTACTTTTGTCTCCCATGTCAATAAAGGTCAACTCTTAAAAGAAAGTATTTGCTCCTGAGCAGCAAATTCTTTTCTTTAAGAGTAGACCCTTTTTTAGTGGGACAGGGCTTTTAAAAATGTGTACAGGAAGTCCCAAAAGTTGTCCCCCTTTGCAAAATGGTGGAAAATCTGCCAGGTGTTCCCATTCGGAGTATATTCCCCTTAAAACACAATAAGTTCCTTAACCTTCACCTCTCTCTGGTCTAATTCTTGCTTGTTTAAAAATTTTCATATCAAATGACAAGTGTAGGATTATCTATATAATTATAGGGCATGTTTTCAATTTTATATTTAAATACTGCTTTTGTTTCTAATTTTAGTTAGATGTTTGATAATTTCCTTGATAGCCAGACTGAATCAAAATTTATAACCCAACATTCCAAAATATAAATTCCCACAGGGACACCAAATTGACTTGACGTTGAAACAACGTTAATAATGTTGTTTCAATTTTGTTTATTTGGTGAAAAATTTCATTCTTTTTTAAGGGAAAAGGATATACAGTCAAACTTTGATGGCTCGAACCCCTTTGGATCCATGAAAAATTGTATGAGACATCAGTTAGTCGAGCCACTATATACTATAAGTGCCATACAAGGGGGCATAATGGAGATAATTGTGGGATATCCTTTCGGTGTTATATATTATAAATGTATGTTGTGTGTATTCAGTTGAATCACCTCATCGAGGCAATTCTAAAGAGTATACACAGCATACATTTGGTATGTTGTGTGTACTCATTAGAATTGCCTCATTGAGGTGATTCTAATGAGTACACACAGCATACATTTGCAAGATCGAAGAAGAAATTCTGCTTAAATTATGTCTATTTTGTATTTGGAGGAATTCCCTGTGGACTCAAGAATGGGTTCAACTCATCCATGGCAAACAAGCCATTGTGGTTGAAGCCATTGGAGTTCAGCTGTACAAAGCACATTTGTCTGAAATTTTTTCAAATTCCTTTAATTTATGGTATCGAAAACAGTCCTCAATCTTTGACAATAGTTCAGTATGCATTATCTATCAAAGAATGTCAAAAATTTAATTTGATTGTTTTATATATTTCAAAGATGTTTAAAAAAGTAGTTACATGTAAACAGAAAGAACTGTAATCCTCTGCTTTGTGTAACAGTTGGCCTTTGGAAAGCCATTGCATAGTGGTTATTCATAATTTGATTTTTGTAGTGTCTGATTGAGTTTTGTTTCTCCGAATGAACATCAAAAGAAGTATTTTTACAAATGGCAAAGTCAGGAAAGAAAATAACACTTACGTGCATAACATTATTTCTGTCACATATTATTATAGCCCCGCTTTGAAAAAGTGGGGGTTATATTGGATTTGCCTTGTCCTTCCGTGATTCTGTAATTCCGTTATTCATGATAACTAAAAAAAAAACAAACATTTGAGGTATTTTCATGAAACTTCACACAAATGTAAAGCACTATGAGTGGATGTGCAGAGCACAAGAACCATAATTCTGGATTGCCTACCTTTGGAGTCATTACCCTTTGAACATTGAAAAATGACAATTTTAACCTTGTCAGCTCCATAACTCAAAAACCGTTTGAGGTATTTTCATGAAACTTCTCACAAATGTAAAGCAATATAAGACGATGTGCAGAGTGCATAAACCATACCTCTGGATTGCCTACTTTTGGAGTTTTTGCCCTTTGAACATTGAAAGATGGCACTTGGAATTAACTCAGTACAGTAATAATTCATTCTGAAACTATTTCAGATCTTTTCATGCAACTGTAAAGTAAATGTAAAGCATGATGAGTCGAGGTTTCTTGTATTTTTCTTTTCTGATAGCGCTATAGCGGGTTTATAGTCAGATCCTCTGACAGTTCTAGTTTATGTTTGGATAACTGAAATAGAATAAACAGAGGACACATGATGTTTTTCGACGAGGAATCAAATTTACAAATAGTGAAAATGAAAATCATATTTTCACTGTTTGAAACCGCAAAAATTAGATTTTTATTTCACTGAGACACCTCATTATTTCATTGATAAGCATAGAAGAAAGGGTATATCTTGGAGTGATATTGATTTTGAAAACTACCTCTTCTTGTACAAAAGACCAATTTTTGATGAAGACTTGCTTTCAGTTAACCCTTATCTTGCTGAATATTCATTTAAGCACACCCATTTCTGTCTATCAACCAATCAAATTACTTTATGTAATTTATTACTACATTTAACAAATTCATAAACTAAATGCCAAACAGTGTAGATCCTGATCAGAGAAGCCATCTGATCTGGATCTACACTCGTTGCAAAGATGGGGGTTGTCGTTAACAGCAAGATAAGGGTTAAAAATTAAACAGTGCCTAGTTGTTCAAAGCATTGTTAATTTAACCAACTTGTTAGTGACCAAAACATTGAATTGTCTAGCACATACTGTATTTAAAACATTTATATTTTTTTCTGATAAAATGTTTGTTACTTTTACACATGCAAAATTAAACATGATGAAAACACGCCTATTTAATTTTGACCCTCTCAAACCCTGCTTTTATATAGTAAAACAGGGGTTTATAGGAGTAAACCTTATTTTTCTTATTTCTGCTTTAAAATATAGATTGTGGTACTCGTTAGAACCACCCCAATAAGGCGGTTCTAATTGTGGGCACTCAGAACCGCCTCGATGAGGCGGTTCTAAGGAGTACCCACGATCTATATTTTGAGCAGAAACAAGAAAAAATATCACAAATTTCATCTCAAAATTTTCATTTTTGGAGTTAAAATTTACAATGTATTTGCATAGGCATGTTTTCGTAATGTCACATTTTTTTGTGATACAATGTTAGTGGTTTTTGCAGTTGCAAAAGCTTCTCAGTCTAACATTTTTTTTTTTTTCAACAAAATTTTGGTATGTATGTTGTATTATATTAATAATCAAAATTTTAACCCTTGACCTGCTGAATATTTATATATGCCACACCCACTACTGATTATCAACCAATCAGAATACTTGATGCAGATCATTGCAACAAATTCATAAACTGAATGACAAACATTGAAGATCCTGATCAGATGGCTTCTTCAGAAGCCATCTGATCTGGATCTACATTGTTTGAAAGCTAAGACATATCCAGGTTCAGCAGGACAAGGGTTTTAATGATAAATTAAAATCTAAAGCTACTCACATTTTTTTTGCTGATAAAAAATTTAGGTAGGAGTTTTTGCAGTTGCAAAAGCTACTCACATTTTTTTCAACAAAAGTTTGGTATATTTGCTGTATTAGTTATCAAAATTTTAATAATACATTAACTAATGACAATAACACTGTTAGCTTTTAACAACTGGGCCCACTGAGTTATTAACGCAAATGATTACCACACCACAAACTCTTTATAACACTATACTTGCAGTTTAAAGTAGAACCTGTGTTATTTAAAAACCTTGTCATCACATGAACAAGTCCATGAAATGAACACCCTTCTAAACCCCACTTTATATAGAGAAAACTGGGGTTTACAGGGGTATACAATATTTTTCTTATTTCTGTTCCAAGACATAGGTTGTGGGTACTTGTTAGAACCGCCTCAATGAGGTGGTTCTAACGAGCACCCACAACCTATGTATGCAGATAAATAAGAAAGATTTCATAGATTTTCATCGGAAAAGTAGCCATTTTGGAGATGTGAAAAATTGCTCTATGTCACATGGGTGTGTTATCGTAATGTCAAAATAAAATTCTATAGATGATACAGAAATAATGAGCATTTATGGTAATTTTTCTGTATAATCTTGACATTTTTGGACATAGAAAAACTACAATTTATATCATTTCCTATATAATCTAAACATTTTTGGGATCCATCTTTAAACTGTTATATCCAAAATTTATGTTACAATGAACATTTTATAATGAACAGAACAGTGTTATAAAGATGTTCAGGTATATTACAGATTTTCTTCTAAAATGTCATTCTTACAGCCATGTGAGATAACATTATGTTATATAGGCATTATCTCCTAAAGTCTTTTTCTAGATAAAATTTTGCTAATTGTTTTAAAGGTTGTTCTAGTGGTTGTTAAAACTTTGACACATTATTAGTTACTTGTTTTTACCCAGAAACTTTGTTTTGCTTTGATATGTTATTAATAGTAGATAGAATTTAGATTTATTGAACATGTAGTATTTATTTGTTACATATTCACTGCTGTTCAATAAATTTTGGGCATTTTATATCTGAGTTTACTTATCTTTCCATTCCCTCTTTAAGGTCTGCCCATAACAACAACTCTGGCTCCCGGCTGGCTCTCAGGACAAACACCTACAGCCATTCCAGCACAGCCGGGCACCGGCTCACCAAGACCTGGTTCCCAGTCCACTACTGAACCACCAATGGCTCAACACTTGTGCAAGGAATCTGGCTGGACAAACTGGATGAATGCACACAAACCATCTTCTACTGATAACGATGATATTGAATTCCTTCCAAATTTGATCATCCAGCACACATTCTGTGGTGAAGATCAAATTGCTTACATCCAGTGTCGTCAAGTTTCAAACGAGATGAGTTACGATAAAGGAGAAGATAACTTCACAATTTGCAACACAAAGGCTGGCTTTGCCTGCTACGGTTCCCTGCAACCTGATGGCAGGTGTGAGGATTACGAGGTCCGAGTGTACTGCCAGTGTGCGCAGACTGGTAAGTCATGGTCATCATCTTAACCCTTATCCTGCTGAATAATTAATATAGCCACACTCATTTCCGACTTTGAACCAATCAGATTACTTGATATAATTAATTACAACAAATTCACAAACTGAATGTCAAACAGTGTAGATCCTGATCAGATGGCTTCTTCAGAAGCCGTCTGATCTGAATCTACACTGTTTGCATAGGTAGAGGTTGTCGTGAACAGCAGGATAATGGTTAAAAGTGTCAACATACAGGCAAACCACTGTATGTATTATAATAATCGTACGTGTGTGTGAGGGATGGTTAGAAAGACCCGAACTGAGGGTCACAGTCCTGCATCACGAGGCTTGCCAAGTGATGTCTAACTGTGATCCAGAGAGACAAATTTTTCTATCAGCCCCTCATACCCATGTGTTATGGGCTCATTATAGGCTCTGATGAGTGAGTGTGTGTGTTTGTGTTTTACTTCCCACCAACAGCTAAGGTCATATCGAGACTTGACCTCGGTTTAAAAACTCATTTGAAAGTCTGCAGAAGCCCGGGATCAAACCCAGGATCCCTGGTTTATAAGGCAAGTAACTCATCCACTACACCAGGAAGGCTTCTGATGAAGCTCATACCCATGTGTTATGGGCTCATAGGCCCTGATGGAGCTGTCCAAACACGAAGTAGTGAAGACTGATCAGGGGCCAGTTGTTCAAAACTAACAACATTGTTAGTTAACAAATTGTTATAACTTTGATCTGCTCATCACGTTAACAAGTCTATCTGATGAACATCCCGATGAAACAACTTTATATAGAGAAAGCTGGTGTTTTCAGGGGTATAAATTTTGTTCTTCTCCTCCAAGACATAGGTTGTTGGTACTCATAAGAACCGCCTTAATGAGGTGGTTCTAATGAGCACCATCAACCTATGTTTTGAGTATAAATAAGCTTAATATCGCAATTTTTCATAAGAAAATTTATCATTATAGAGATATAAACGAATGCATCATGTCGCATGGATATGTTATCGTATTGTATTTACTATTTAAATATTTTTGCTGAAAAAGTGTGAGTAGCTTTTGCACATGCAAAAGCTACTCACATTTTTTCAGCAAAAATACCAAAATTTTAGATATTGTACTTACTAGAACAGTTAACAATTTGACCAATAACGAGCTTAAGCTAATGAGTGTTTGAACAACTGGATCCAGGGATGTACAGGCTGACATGAACCTTCTTTTAACACTTTATATTTACATTTCTTGTAAAATAGAAGTGAAGGCAATGATCAGGAATCGATACAATTAGCCCACAGCTCTCATAAGAGACACCAAAGGGAAAGAAGCACGGACATGAAACAACTAGACCCTAATGGAAACCTCAATAGCGGAAAGCCAAAAGGACAGTCACTTCCCCATAAAATGGCCAATTGGCTATCCAAAACAAAATAATATAAGCTATACACACACTCTCAAAGACAAACCATAACAAAAATAAACCACGACAGAAGAACCACCTTGGAACGGTCAGTGAAATGAATTCCACTGGTGGGGCTTAAATCGATTTTACGTGGCCACAATCTTCGCCCATATTTCCGTCGCAATTTAGACAAATAATTTGTTCAGTTCGCATGAAGGCCTCCTTACTCATCATATAAACCTACAGCAAACAATGTAGTTCATACTTCCATGAATACACCAAGTCACATGATTTTCAGTGACATCAAGAGACATCAGTCTAATCATGGTTCTCTACGTTCTGATTGGGCACTAGCGGCATCAATGCTGTTCCGCTCTTTGTTTTTTCAGCTTTAAAAGTTTGCTTTGTTTGTTTGAATTGGAGTTAAATGGCCCAGTCAATACTATTTTAGGTGATTTTTGAGCCGGTCAATTACTTAACAACACTTATCCTGGGCAGGCTTATACATAAGCAGTTAACCAGTACAGTGCACATTCATTTCTGAGAAACTGACAACTGCCCTTCTTGAATCAGTGGATGGGAGAGAATGACCATAAAAAAGATTTCAATCTCCACAAAGGAATGTAGCTTACCCTGGCAGCTATTGAACCTGCGTCCTGCTGATCACCAGTCAGAGACGCATCCAACTGAGCTATCGAGGCTGGCTTAAAAGTTTGCTGTATAAGCATTTTTTCTCCCATAGTTGAGGAGCAAAGAATGTAAATATAAGAAATTAACCTATTTTTTCTGTTGTTAATGAAAGTATGAACGTACAGCAGATTGCTAGCAAAGTTTACACAAACCCTTTCAGAGTTCATTTACTTTGCAGGCGACCCACTTCGCTCATACCTGCATGAACAGTAGAAAAATAAAATTCATTTCTTAACCCATTGTATGCGGGAAACCCCAAAAGGGGTACCTTGGCAAACAGTGCAGGCCCAGATCAGACGCCACAGAACGCGGCGTCTGATCAAGGCCTGCGCTATTTGCTAACAGAATTTTCCGTCAAAAATAGAATAAAAACAAAAAAAAATAGGCCTGGCACCCCTGATATGACTATAAATGGACTTATCCAACATATGGGCCCCGTCAAGCGATTTTGGTATTTATCGCCTATGCAAGCAGCCAGAACCTTCGCTGCTCGCTCATACAAGCAGTGAATCAAGAGGAACCTTCAGCATACAATGGGTTAAATAAATCATTGCTACAGATGCAGAGGATGGAGGATAATTTTGGGATGATTTTCCTTACAATAACACATCCTAAATGACTACTTTTCGATGAACTTTTGTGATTCTTTCTTATTTATACTCAACCATATGTCAGAGTCTACACTGTTTGATTAAGATACAGGATTTTCTGGGTTAAACAAAACAGTTTATGTCTCTGTTCAGAACATTTTTCCCAGCCTACACTCCAAGACAATCAACCAACAAGTGCCTTTAGTGATTTTATTCTCACATTACGATAACACACCCATGCGACATAGTGCATTTTTCACATCTCCAGAATGGCTACTTTTCTGATGGAAATCCTTGATATTTCTGTTATAAATGCTCAAAATATAGGTTGAGGGTGCTCGTTAGAACTGCCTCAGTGAGGCGGTTCTAAAGAGTACCCACAACCTATGTCTTGGAGCAGAAATAAGAAAAATAATGTATAACCCCCTAAACCCCAGTTTTCTATATAAAAAGTGGGGTTTAGGGGGTCTTCATTTCACGGACTTGTTCACGTGATGTTTTTCGAGGAGCAAAGCATTCCAGGAAAGCAAACAGGATGTCCCAAAATTGGTCTCAATTGTATTGTATTGGTCTCAATTTGGACATCTTCTTCCTGATGCCCGGGACTTCCGTGGAGTGTTGGTCATGTTTGCTGATGTTGGCTCGGTGGGAGACCCTATAAGTCCGCGGCTAGGCTCTCTTGCCTGATGCCTCCAGCTGACCTGTCTCATAGGCTACGTCGGTCGGTGTGTGCTCGGAGGGGGATGTGCTGTGTTTGCCGGGTCTTGTCCATCATCCGTTTCAGTTTCAAAACTTTGGGGTTGAGACACACTGATGAAGATTAAATATCAGAAAGGCCTCTGTGTCACTAAATTAGGTATAGTTACGCCTTAATTGTAACAATACCAAAACAAAACCCCTAACAATTTGGACACCTTGAGGACTTGCTGAAATTCTCTTTAAATTTTAGCCAGTTTGTTTTGTGATCCAGCAAGGTGTCCAAAAATGGAGATGGAATTGCAAACAGTGTAGACACAGATCAGACTGCTGCTTTAGGTCTGCACTGTTTGCTTCTAAGGCCTGTCTGTCCCAATGTGTAGGATCATTATGGTAGTTTATAATATACCAAATGCATTTAATCACCACTAATGTAATTTATCATACGACGTCACGTCTGAGAGTGTAATACCGCTATGAATTATTATCATTAATCCACTAGTGGATTAAATATGCAAATTAGCTAGATACGCCCCATAACGTTACATGTACGACGTCCTTAACGACGTCGCGTTTATTAATGGCGGAATATTGATATTTTTGTAAACAATTGTGAATTAAATGGGTTTTAAATGTCATATGATAAATAGAATCTTGCATTCGAGCTCATGTATTATTGAATTTATTAAACTCGTTGAGGAAAAGGGATAAAATGCTCGGCAAAGCCTCGCATTTTATCCCTTTTCCTCAACTCGTTTAATAAATGCAATAATACATGAACACTCATGTAAGATCCTCTATGTATAAAATTGCAGTGCTTGTGAAACTTAGCCTTTATTCTGCTGAATAAATTACTTTGGCCACACCCATTGCTGAAGATCAACCAATCAAATTACTTGATATAATGCATTCGTTCAAATTTGCAAACTGAATGTCAGTGTAAATCAGGATCAGATGGCTTCATCAGAAGCCATCTGATCAGGATCTACACTGTTTGGAAATTAGGGGCTGTAGTGGTGAGCAGGATAAGGCTTTGCAAATGAATTCAGGTCTGGGTATCGTTCGTTGGCTTTTGGTTGGTTTTGGTTTGGAATTTGACGGCGTAGTCAAGACTAATTAGGTCAAATTGAGCTGGTCACCACACTTTTCCTGGGCAGACTTAAACATAAAGAGGTTAAACAGTACAGTTCACATTCTTTCACTAGAAATTGCCAACTGCCCTTCTTGAATCAGCAGCAGGGAGAGGATTACCGTAAAAATTGTTATCTCCTAATATGACATCAGCAGATCAGATTCAATCCACCAGATATTATCTCACCTGAGCCAATGGCTCCTAGGTGAGCTTATAGTATGGAAATAGTCTGTTGTCTGTCATCTGTTGTCAATCATCTGTCAACAATTTCAAACATCTTCTCCAAAACCACAAATTTCATGTGGAGCATCCATGGGACGAGGGAACGAAAGTTTGTTTGCGGGTCCAGGCCACATGATCAAGATGGCCGCCATGCCCATACATGGTAAAAATCCTTCAAAAATCTTCTCCTCTGGAAGCAGTGACTGATTGCCATGAAACTTAGTATGTAGCATTGGGGACTCAGACCCATCATAATTTGTTCAAATGATGACCCTCGGATGACTTTGATCTATTTTATGCCAAGACATAGACTTTTGTATGGGAAAAAGTCAAAATTGTGTATTTTTCGGAAACTATTGCAGCCTGTGATCTGAAAGTTGGTAGATGCATATAGCTACATGAGTGGATGAAACTGCATGAGTACTCAAGGTTAAGGTCATTCTTTGACCTTGGCCCAAGGTCGGTCAGATATGAAAACTAAAACTTATTTTCCTCAGAAACCACTAAGCCATTTATAACCAATTTTCATAAAAATGCCTTCAGGTAGAAGGATGATGGTGATGATTTCGTGTTTATCGACGCGTCAACCCTCTTTGTGGGCCATAAGCATCAATTGGTTAATGATCAAAAGGTATGTAGAATTATGAGGATATTAAAAGTAAAAAAAATGCAGAATGATAATGTATAAAAATCTGAAACAAAATTAAATCTTATGAGAAAGTCCAATTTCTTTTAAGAATAAAAAAATACTATCAACAGGCACATCTTGAAACAATTGTTGCAAAGTGTCAGCTTTGAAGCATAAGTTATGGGACGGTGAACAGGAAGAAGGAAATGAAAATTAATTAAAATAAGTTTGGTCACATGACCAAGATAGCTGCCATGCCCATATAAGGTAAAGCACCTTCAAAAACTTCTTTTCCAGAACCAGTGGGCTGATTGCCATGAAACTTGGTATGTAGCCTTGGGAACTCGGGGCCCATTAAAATTTGTTCAATTGATGACCCTCTGATAACATTGACCTATTTTACACCAAGATCAAATTTGGTCACATAGACTATTGTGTGGGAAAAAGTCAAAACTGTGTATTTTTTGGAAACTATTGCAACCTGTGATCTGAAATCGGTAGATGTAGATAGCTAAATGAGTGGATGAAACTTCATCAACATTCAGGATCAAGGTCATTATTTTACCTTGGCCCAATGTCATTCAGATATGAAAATTAAAACTTATTTTCCTCAGAAACCACTAAGCCATTGTTACCCAATTTCATATAAATGCTTACAGAAATAAGGAAATAAAAATTAATTAAAAAATTTTTGTCACATGACCAAGATGGCCACCATACCAAACTGGATGTAATATGTATACCATAATATTGGCCAAGTGTCCATAACTCTTGGGGTATACGCATTTTGCTTGATAACTTTTATTTATGGTTGTTGCATATGACCCTTAACTCATTGAGGTGAATCCCTTGATAAGTTTTATGTTGCCACCTTCCATGTCCTACAGTGATTATCCCCACGCTTTTAAAGAAAGCTAGGAAATATTGTGAAGGCCTCCGTCCGTCTGTCCGTCCGTCACGCTATCTTCTCCTTATCCGCTATTCAGAATGAAACCCAATTTGGTACATTGCTTCCTTACATGATGAAAGCATGCGAGAGCAACAATGAAGTTGGCTCCCCCAACAGGGGGTGAAAGCATGGGGATTTGCGAATGCTTGCCATCGACTGCTCGCTCTAGTGTTATCTTTTACGCATGAATTCAAAATATTTCAAGACTTTGGGTCTTTCTCCTCTAATAGTGCTACAATAGGGCTATGGTCGGATCCTCTGACAGCTCTAGTTTTAGACGTGGGGCCAGTTGTTCAAAACTAACGACGTGATTAGTTAACGTATCGTTAAAACTTTGATCATTTATTATGGCAAATATGCTAATATTTTTGCTGAAAAAATGTGAGCAGCTTTTGCATTCGCAAAAGCTGCTCATATTTTTTTCAGCAAAAAATACCAAAATTTTAAATATTAAACTTGCTAGAACATTTAACAATATGACCACTAACGAGCTCCTTAAGCTAACGATGCTTTGAACAACTGGCCCCAGGTCTAGTTAGTATGTCTGTTATTTTTCTCAATTTTCAGTTTGCAATAAACCACTCACAAGTGATATGCAGTCTGTGAAAGATAACCAGTTCTCTGCCTCTTCTTCTGAAATCTCCTTCACACCAGCTGATGCAAGAATGACTGCTAATGGCTGGCAGCCTCGTTCTGATGACTCATCACCATGGATACAGGTTGACTTTGGGGAACCAGTCTCAGTGGCGGGAATCATAACCAAGGGGTTGGACGGAGCTCCTGTGTGGACAAAGCATTATACTATCTTACACAGCGATGATTGTTCACAGTTTGATGATGTAAATGGGCCAGATGGACAGCCAGAGGTGAGAAAAACAGAAATGATTATACCCCCGCAAACGAAGTTTGAAGGGGGTATATAGGAGTCAGCTTGTCGTCTGTCGTCGTCTGTCGTCGGTCCGTTACAAAAAACTTTAACATTGCTCATAACTTCCTTATTCTTTGACCGATTTCTTTAATATTCACACACCACACACCTTGCCACTAGTACTTAAGATTGATATACACAAACCTGACCTTGACCTTTACGTTGACCTTCCTCAAGGTCAAATACTTGTAAAAATTTTGTCGTCTGTCGTCGGTCCGTTACAAAAAACTTTAACATTGCTCATAACTTCCTTATTCTTTGACCGATTTCTTTAATATTCACACACCACACACCTTGCCACTAGTACTTAAGATTGATATACACAAACCTGACCTTGACCTTTACGTTGACCTTCCTCAAGGTCAAATACTTGTAAAAATTTGTCGGTAGCGGGGGTATAATTGGCGCCCGTTAGGCGGCAGCTCTAGTTTTATTCAAGGGTGATAAGCTAGGTCACAGTGGTATCGGAATGATTTAGAAGGCATATATGGATATCTTTTGGGTTTTCTTTACAATATGATGACACACCTGTGCGACATGGTGTGTTTATCACATCTCCAAAATGCAGTAAAACTTCGATGGCTCGAACTCCGATGGCTCGTTTACCGTGGATGAGTCGAACCGGTTCTTGAGTCCCTAGGAGTTCCTCCAAATACGATATAGGGGTAATTTAGTAAGATTTTCTTCATTTATCTTGCAAATGTATGCTGTGTGTACTCGATGAGGCGATTCTAATGAGTACACACAATGTACATTTATAATACAGAACACCGAAAAGATATCCACAATTATCTTCATTATGCCTCCTGGTATGGCACTAATAGTATCCCTCTGTGGCTCGAACTACCGCTGTCTCGAACAAATTTTCATGGTCCCAAAGTGGTTCGAGCCATCGAAGTTCGACTGTAGCTACTTTTTTTTAAGACAATCTGTGATATTTTTCTTATTTCTACTGCAAATATAGGTTAGAACCACCTCATTGAGGCGGTTCTCACGAGTGCCCACAACCTATGTCTTGGAGCAGAAATAAGAAAAATAGTGTATACACCCATAAACTCAAGTTTTCTCTATTCAAATTGGGGTTTTAGGGGATGTTCATTTCACAGACGTGTTCCTGGATGAAAATAAATGTATGTCATGTGTACTCATTAGAATTGCCTCATTGAGGCGATTCTAATGGGAACAAACTACATACATTTTCAAGATAGAAAATAATAAATAAGATATTCTCCCTTAATTATCCCAAATTTATTTGTATCTAAAATTTTGAAAACATATTCAAAGGAAACAAGAATGAGTTCAAAACGACCGTGGTGAAAAAAAAAACATCATTGTTCGTGCCATCGTCCTTTCACTGTATTTTCCTAATTTTAAATTTTCCAAGCACAGCTTTGATTTGAATTTTAGCTTAAGGCACGGCAGAAGAAATGGTTTATCTGCTTAAACATCATCATCATCATCATCATCATCCTCATCATCGGATTTTTGATTTACAGAAAGTTTGTTCGGAGTGAATGACAAATCCCAACCAGGGGAAAACAAGGCTTTGCCTTCTGAATAAATGAATTTAGCCACACCCATTTCTGACTCTCAGCCAATCAGATTACTTGATGTGATTTATTTCTTGCTTAAAATATTAACATGCAAACATTTTTTTGGCATTTAAATTATTAAGAGCAACACATATTCAGTGTTAAGTTGATTTAAGCATGATTTTGTTTACATAAATCCCTGAGTACTACTTTTATGTCGTGTACTTTTGTAACTAACATTTTCACTTGTTCTGCTGAATAAATCAATTTGTCCACACCCATTTTTGATTATCATCCAATGAGATTGCTAGATGTAATTTATTTCTACAAAGTCGCCAGTTACATGACAAACAGAGAAGACCTAGATCAGATGGCTTCTCCAGAAGGTGCAGTCTGATCATGCTGCAAGCTGTGAAGATCCAGATCGGGTGGCTTCTCCAGAAGCCTTCTGATCTGGATCTTCACTGCTTGCAAAGGTAGAGCATATCCTGGTTCAGCAGAAAAAAGGTTGACCCTTAAGGGGAATGGGTACACACTCAGGGAAAGCAACTCCTACAGAAGTATTTTTGTCTCCCATATCAATAGGGGTCAACTCTTAGAGGAAAGAATTTACTCCTGAGGAAAAGCAAACAGGAAGTCCCGAAAGTTGTCTCCCCCGAAAGTTGTCTCCCTTTAAAAAATGGCGGAAAAATTTGCCATTCCCCTGTAGATTAAAAGAAAAACAGCATCTGAAAATGTCTCATTTTGTCGTCTGCGTTTCTTGCAATTTTTAAAAAAAATATTTTTGCATACAGGCAAACAGTATGGACCCTGATCAGACTGCTCCTTCAGGAGCAGTCTGATCTGGGTCCAACCTGTTTGCAGCATTGGCTTTTAAAGTAACCAGCAGACAACAAAGCAGACGACACTGTTGTGTTTTGTGCCTAAATGGTTAATTTCCTTCCTTTGATAGACATTTGAAGGCAACACTGATTCATTGAGTGAGGTACAGCACCTGTTCATAAAAGAGTTCCAAGCCCAGTGTATCAGAATACACCCCACAGACTACAGCGTTGCACCAGCCCTCAGATTTGAGATTCTTGGATGTAGAACTTTCAGTAAGTAGACGGACATCAGACCAACACATCCATATGCTGAATGCACTCTTTCACTGTTGAAAAAGATAAAAAATTGCTATATACAGTAAAATTCCTCTATTAAGACCACCTTTGGGACTGTTCAAAAGTGGTCTTTAAGACCACTTTTGAACAGTCCCAAAGGTGGTCTCTGGCCAGTAGACACTGTATGTCAAAAAACACAAAGAAAGAATAAGTCAAAAAAGTACTAAATAAGGTTTTCAAAGCAAAATTTGTCTTAATTTTAGGTGGTCTTAATAGCGGAACTTTACTGTATTTCTTATTTTTGCTTCAAACATAGCTTACAGATGCTTATTAATACCTCAACGAGGCATTAAAACTGTATTAAAATGCACCTGTATCAAGCAAGCACCTGTTTTAAGCAAGCACGTTCTGAGTAACCCTTTGGTGCATGCTTAATGCAGGCTTGATTGTCTATCTTTTTAAACACATACCGGTATTGTCTTGATTAGTAGGGCTGTTTGTTTGTTTGTTTATTTGTATTGGAGTTTAACGGCCCAGTCAACACTATTTCTTTACAATATGATAACACACCTGTGCACACTTATCCTGGGCAGGCTTATACGTAAGCTGTTAACCAGTACAGTGCACATTCTTTCACCAGAAACTGACAACTGCCTTTCTTGAATCAGCGGAAAGGAAAGAATGGCTGTAGAAAAGATTTCATGATCAGTCTCCACGAAAGAATGTTGCTGACTCCGGCAGGAATGGAACCCACATCCTCCTGATCACCAGTCAGACGTGCATCCGACTGAGCTACCGAGGCCAGCTTAGTAGGGCCGTTTAGTAGGTGCTTAACCCTGAACCTTCCAACTCTGGGCTGGCTAATGAGAGCTGAAAAGATAATCGATTATCAGCCCCTGCAAAAGTGATCAATAATCAATTGGTTTTGTATGTTTGAATTGAGGTTTAATGTCCCCGTCAACACGTTTTAGGCCATTTTGGAGATGTTTCGTTCAATTTTGTGGGACTTTTACCTGGCATTGAGATGAAATGACATCTCTAGCCCTGCGGCCCCAAAAAAACAAAACGATTTATATGTAGGGATGTTCCTACCCACACCGCTTTGCCTAGGCAGGCTTAGACCCTCTTAGCGGTTTACCAGAACTCATGTGTGGTCAGTTTCAGCTCTGTGTGGAAGCTTCATGCAGCTCAATCTATTTCTCCAAGCCGGATGGGCGGGGGTGAAATCAGTCAGTAATTACTGAAGATTTGGTCATGATTTCACCTTTCTGTTGTACTGTCTGAGGATGATCATATATTTTACTTTACCTTATGTATTCAGAAGCCTCCGTGGTCGAGTGGTTACGCTACTCGCCTTGTAAACCAGGGGTCACAGGTTCGATTCCGGGCTTCTCCAGACTTTCGGATGAGTCTTTAAACCGAGGTCCCGTGTCCGTATGACCTTAGCTGTTGGTGGGACGTAAAACTGAAACACTCACTCACTCACCTTATGTATTCATACAGAGAGGCCTGAGTAAACACTTTAGACCCTGATAAGATGCCACAGAATGTGGCATCTTATCAGGGTCTAAAGTGTTTGCCACACATCCAACTATTTTTAGACACAAAATTGGTTTTCTTCAAATTTTAGAACAGGTATGATAAGGAGTTGAGGTTATCTGAATACATAGGTTAAATACGGTATTGTACCAGACATAGAAATCAAAGAAACGATTATTAGCAAATCAGTAATGACAATAATCATTTTTGTGGAACTTTTCAATCAATTAATCTATTTGCCAGCCATACTGATAGTGATACCTGTGCAAAATAGCACCCCCACCTATAGGGGCTTGACGAAATAGATGGGCTGCATGATGCTTCCACGCAGAGCTGAAACCGACCGCACATGAGTAATGGTAAACCGCTAGCCTGCCAAGGCAAAGCGGGGCGAGTCAGACCGTCCATGCTTATAAACCCTATTGGTTTCATTGGGTGTCTAGGCTTGAGATGTCATTACATCTCAGTGTTGGGTAAAAGGCCCACAAAATCGGAAGCAACGTCTCTAAAATGACCTATACAGTGTTGAAGGGGATGTTAAACCGCAAATCAAACAAAACAAAACCTGTACAAAACAGTGTAGATCCTGATGAGATGGACTCAGTATGTCTGCAAAACAGTGTAGATCTAGATGAGATGGATCATATTGAGTCATCTCATCAGAATTTACACTATCTGACTTTGACCAAAACCCCCACTGATGACAATGGACTTGCCTAGATCCAAAGTTGGGAGAGCCCACTTCAGAAACTCGGGGTGTAAAGGTTAAAACTCCAAGGACAACTGCAGCAGTCATTTTCAAAAAAGTAAAATTCCAATATTTAGACCACCTTTGGGACTGTTCAAAAGTGGTCTTTAAGACCACTTTTGAACAGTCCCAAAGGTGGTCTCTGACCAGACGACACTGTCCGCAGAAAACACAAGTCAGAATAACTGTACCTTTCTAAATAAGCTTTTTAAAGCAGAATTAGCCTCAATTTTTGGTGGTCTTAATAGCGGAATTTTACTGTATATATATATATATATATATTCAGAGAAAATAAAGCTTGCATAACCAAACACTAACAATTCAAATTTTCATAAATATCTTATGTTTATTTACTGACTGTTCTTTTCAGTTCCACCTGAATATCTGACAACCTCCACTCTGCCGCCTCCAGGTACAAATACCCAGGCCCCAGGTCTAGTTTCTGGACAAACACCAACTGCTCAACCTGGTCTAGTTTCTGGACAGACACCAACAGCTCAACCTGGTCTAGTTTCTGGACAAACACCAACAGCTCAGCCTGGCCTTGTCTCTGGACAAACACCAACAGCACAGCCTGGCCTTGTCTCTGGACAAACACCAACAGCACAGCCTGGCCTTGTTTCTGGACAGACACCAACAGCACAGCCTCACCTTGTTTCTGGACAAACACCAACAGCACAGCCTGGCCTTGTTTCTGGACAGACACCAACAGCACAGCCTCACCTTGTTTCTGGACAAACACCAACAGCACAGCCTGGCCTTGTTTCTGGACAAACACCAACAGCACAGCCTCACCTTGTTTCTGGACAGACACCAACAGCCCAGCCAGGTCTGGTTTCTGGACAAACACCAACAGCACAGCCTCACCTTGTTTCTGGACAAACACCAACAGCTCAGCCAGGTCTAGTTTCTGGACAGACACCAACAGCTCAACCAGGATTTCAGTCTGGACAGCCGTTGACCAAACCACACCAAGATGGCTTTGGTAAATCCACAACTGTTCCAGCAACTGGTAGCACCCCTATGCCTTACACTTGTAAAAATGGCTGGTCAGATTTCATGAACATTGATTCTCCCACAGCTGCTAAAGCTTATGAGGATGCTGGACCTGGAGACTATGAACCGATCAAAGAACTGAGAAATTACTACAGTTTCTGCGCTAATCCGATTGGTATAAAATGTCAGACAGCAGCTGCTGACCACACACCGTATCAGCTCAGCTTTGACTATGGAGTGACCTGTGACCTGGTCTATGGTATGAAGTGTCTGAACACAGATCAGGGAGGTTTTGCTTGTGCTGATTATGAAGTCAGTGTCAACTGTGATTGTGGACGTGAGTAACTTTTTCATGTTTTTCTTGCCGTAAATGAAAATACTACAAAATCCCTTAACAACACTGTTTATCGCCCCCGCCCACCAGGGCTTGAAGAAATAGATGGGTTGCATGATGTTTCCACTCAGAGCTGAAACCGATCGCACACAAGTACTGGTACTAAGCCTGCCCAGGCAAACCTGTGCGAGTCGGTCCTTCCTTCCATGCTTACAAACCCTATTGGTTTCATTGGGCGACAGGGCTTGAGATGTCATTTCATCTCAATGTCGGGTAAAACTCCCACAATATTGGAAGCAACGTCTCCAAAATGACCTATACAGTGTTGCCGGGGACGTTAAACCTCAAATCAAACCAAACCAAACAAGACTGTTTGTTATAACATGCTTTTGGATACAACACGGTTTAAGGGGAATGGGAACACCTGGCAGATTTTTTCGCCATTTTTCAAAGGGAGATAACTTTCCTGTATGTTTTTCTGTAAACCCTGTCCCACTGAAAAAGGGGTCTACTCTTAAAGGAAAGAATTTGTTCCTCAGGAGCAAATTCTTTCCTTTAAGAGTTGACCCCTATTGACATGGGAGACAAAAGTAAAGATGAATAAAAAAAATGACAGATCATACAGAATAATGACCGTTTTACGGTCATTTTTGTCGCGCCTGCTATTAGCATGGCGCGATATAGGCGCCCTGTTTTCCGTCCGTTCGTTCGTCCGTCCGTTCGTCAAGGCGTCAACATTTGCGACCACCCTAGCGTTCACCCTAAGGTTCAAGTTTACCACAGGCGCGACATCGACTTCGGCGGAATTCTTGTTCTATATAATCAATACATTTTATTTGGATATGACAAGGTTGTTAAGCTAACATGGTTTCTGCTTTGGACGCCAAAGAGGTTGTGGTGTATAGGTGAACAGAACAGTTCAAATACCCTGTGTTGTTTACTTTAGTTTTTTTCATTTTTCATTTCGGTTTTATGGCCATTTCCAGACTATTTCACTTATATTGAGCTGATTGTTAGTTAGACATGGGCACAGACTGGTGTACGTGGAGGAAAAAACACCTGGCCTTCTGTTGCAGTAAATGGTATCTCTCAATCATCTGACCAGAACCACAGTGGTGAGAGACCTAACATTTAAAGTGTTAGTACTTTCAACTACTAGTTCATAGACAGACCAATTTTAAGCAGTGTTTAAACACGGTTAAAGCAGACCCCTAAATAAGAGGGGGTAGCCAAGTATTATTTTTCTTATTTTTGCATGAAAACATATGTTGTGGGTACTCATTAGAAGTGCCTCGCTGAGGTGCTTCTAAGGAGTACCCACAATCTATGTTTTCATACAGCAATAAGAAAAAAAAATCAGTACTTTTGGGATGAAAAATGCGCCTTACCTAGAGCTATGTTAACCCTTCTCTTGCTGAATATTCAGTGCAGCCATGCCTATTTCTGACTTTGAACCAATCAGATTACGTAATTTATTCTTACAAAGCCATAAACTTAATGTCAAACAGTGTAGATCCTGATCAGATGGCTTCGCCATCTGATCCTGAAGAAGCCATCTGATCTGGATCTACACTGTTTCCAAAGATAGGGGTTGTCGTGAACAGCATGATAAGAGTTAAAGTATGACAGTAAACATAAACAGGCTCAAACTCACATTTGTAAGAGACCTGATGTTTTATGAGTCAGCTATCTTTCAACCAAAAGGCCACTGAGAGGCCTATTTTAAGCAGTGTTTTTACACAAGGTTAAAGTATAACATTAAACACAAACAGGCTCAAACTCACAGTGGTGAGAGACTTAATGTTAGAGAGTCAGTGCTCTTTTAACCACAAGGCCACAGAGAGGCCCATTTTAAGCAGTGTTTACACCAGGTTAAAGAAAAACATTAAACACAAACAGGCTCAAACTCACAGTAATGAGAGACTTAATGTTTGACAGGTAGGGCTATTTTAACCACAAGGCTACAGAGAGGCCCATTTTAAGCAACATTTACACAAGGTTAAAGTATAACATTAAACAGGTTCAAAATCGCAGTGGTGAGAGACCTATTGTTTAAAGAGTCAGGGCTATTTCAACTGATAAGTGATGGAAATACAGTAGAACTTCGAAGGCTCGAACACCGATGGCTCGTTTACAATGGCTGAATCGAACCCATTCTTGAGTCCCTAGGCAATTTCTGTACATAAAATATAGGGAGGGTAAAAATTAGGATATTTTCGTCTTTTATCTTGCAAATGTATGCTGTGTGTACTCTTTAGAATCGCCTCATCCAGGCAATTCTAAAGAGTACACACAGCATACATTTTTCATTATAGAACACAGAAAAAGATGTCCTAAAGTATGTCGTTATGACTCCTGGCATTAGCCCTCAGTGGTCCCAAAGGTGTTCGAGCCATTGATGTTTGACTGTAATATACATTCTAGCTATAGCACAGTATCTAGATCTTATACATGGGTACTCTAGCAGAAAAAAATGAGTAGATTATGCATTCCAAAAGCTACTCACATTTTTTTCAGCAAAAATATCAGTGTATATGCAATATTCCTTGAGCAGCAACAGGCAAATACTCAGATAAGCCTGTACATTTGTGTAGTCTGATCATTCTCTTCTCTAAGCGTTTTTTGTGTGGACATTGACCCAGTGCTTCTGCACATCATCATGGAAACACACCTTTAGAATTTTGGCCCCCATTAAATCCCACTTTTATACAGTAAAACTGGGGTCTACAGGGGTATATATATTTTTTTCTTATTTTTGCTCAAAAACAATGATTGTGTGTACTCGTTATAACCACCTTGTTGAGGTGGTTCTAGCGAGTACTCACAATCTATCTTTACAACAGAAATAAGAAAAGTGTCCAAATTTGTATCTGAAAAACTTTTTTTTGTGTTAAAAATGTCAATATATTTGAATATGTGGTTTTTTTTTATAATGATGGGCAAGGAATTCCAGCTGAATGGGTGCACTGGTTGATCAGAGGCTTAATTATGCACATATAAAATGAAATGTTAACCGTTATCCTGCTGCTTAAATTAATCCAGCCAAACGCATTGCTGACTGTCAACCAATTTATATAACTTGATATATTACATTTGTTCAGTTCACAAACTGCATGACAAACAGTGTAGATCCTGATCAGATGGCTTCTTCAGAAGCCATCTGATCTAGATCTGCACTGTTTGCAAAGATAGTGGTTGTTGTGTTCAGTGGGATAAGGGTACCGCTTGATTTTCTAACAAAAAAAAAAAAAAAAAAGAAACAATAGAATGTTACCTACTGCAGATTTTGAAAAGGATTTTCAGGGAAAATAGCTGTCTTTTAAGTTCTTTAACCCTTATCTTGCTGTTCAAGACAACCCTTATCTTTGCCAACAGTGCAGATCCAGATCAGATGGTGATCAGGATCTACACAGTTTGGCATTCAGTTTATGAATTTGTAGCAATAAATTACATCAAGTAATTTGATTGGTTGATAGACAGAAATGGGTGTGGCTTATATGAATATTCAGCAAGATAAGGGTTAAAGTTCTTTGAAGTATGTTTCATTTTCTTCTTCAGCTACCCCTGCTCCAACAGGTATCCCAGGGATGCCTGGAACCCCACATCCTCCCAAGCCCGGCTGTGAGTGGACACCATGGATGAACAGCTATCAGCGTAAGCCAGGTAGTCAAGGTGACTACGAAACACTGCATAATCTACGAATGGTGTATGAATTCTGTGAGTTTCCGGCTAAAATTGAATGTAGGGATGTGGCCTCCCAGCAACCTCTAGGTATGATTGGGCAAGCTGGAGTGACTTGTGATGTAAACCATGGTTTGGTGTGTGAAGATAAGGGACAGTCAGGGTCTGTGTGTAATGACTACGAAGTGAGAGTGTATTGCACTGATGCCTGCATATCAACTATAAGTTCTGGACTAGTCCCTGGACAGACACCAACTGCTCATCCAGGCCTTGTCTCTGGACAGACACCTACAGCTCATCCAGGACTAGTCTCAGGACAGTCACCAACAGCTCATCCAGGACTAGTTTCAGGACAGTCACCAACAGCTCATCCAGGACTAGTTTCAGGACAGTCACCAACAGCTCATCCAGGACTAGTTTCAGGACAGTCACCAACAGCTCATCCAGGATTAGTTTCAGGACAGTCGCCAACAGCTCATCCAGGACTAGTTTCAGGACAGTCACCAACAGCTCATCCAGGACTAGTTTCAGGACAGACACCAACAGCTCATCCAGGATTAGTTTCAGGACAGTCACCAACAGCTCATCCAGGACTAGTTTCAGGACAGTCACCAACAGCTCATCCAGGATTAGTTTCAGGACAGTCACCAACAGCTCATCCAGGACTAGTTTCAGGACAGTCACCAACAGCTCATCCAGGACTAGTTTCAGGACAGACACCAACAGCTCATCCAGGATTAGTTTCAGGACAGTCACCAACAGCTCATCCAGGACTAGTTTCAGGACAGTCACCAACAGCTCATCCAGGATTAGTTTCAGGACAGTCACCAACAGCTCATCCAGGACTAGTCTCAGGACAGTCACCAACAGCTCATCCAGGATTAGTTTCAGGACAGTCACCAACAGCTCATCCAGGACTAGTTTCAGGACAGTCACCAACAGCTCATCCAGGACAAGTCTCAGGACAGACACCTACAGCTCATCCAGGACTAGTCTCAGGACAGTCACCAACAGCTCATCCAGGACTAGTTTCAGGACAGACACCAACAGCTCATCCAGGACTAGTCTCAGGGCAGTCACCAACAGCTCATCCAGGATTAGTTTCAGGACAGTCACCAACAGCTCATCCAGGACTAGTTTCAGGACAGACACCAACAGCTCATCCAGGATTAGTTTCAGGACAGTCACCAACAGCTCATCCAGGACTAGTTTCAGGACAGTCACCAACAGCTCATCCAGGATTAGTTTCAGGACAGTCACCAACAGCTCATCCAGGACTAGTTTCAGGACAGTCACCAACAGCTCATCCAGGACTAGTTTCAGGACAGACACCAACAGCTCATCCAGGATTAGTTTCAGGACAGTCACCAACAGCTCATCCAGGACTAGTTTCAGGACAGTCACCAACAGCTCATCCAGGATTAGTTTCAGGACAGTCACCAACAGCTCATCCAGGACTAGTCTCAGGACAGTCACCAACAGCTCATCCAGGATTAGTTTCAGGACAGTCACCAACAGCTCATCCAGGACTAGTTTCAGGACAGTCACCAACAGCTCATCCAGGACAAGTCTCAGGACAGACACCTACAGCTCATCCAGGACTAGTCTCAGGACAGTCACCAACAGCTCATCCAGGACTAGTTTCAGGACAGACACCAACAGCTCATCCAGGACTAGTCTCAGGGCAGTCACCAACAGCTCATCCAGGATTAGTTTCAGGACAGTCACCAACAGCTCATCCAGGACTAGTTTCAGGACAGACACCAACAGCTCATCCAGGACTAGTCTCAGGACAGTCACCAACAGCTCATCCAGGACAAGTCTCAGGACAGTCACCAACAGCTCATCCAGGACTAGTTTCAGGACAGTCACCAACAGCTCATCCAGGACTAGTTTCAGGACAGTCACCAACAGCTCATCCAGGATTAGTTTCAGGACAGTCACCAACAGCTCATCCAGGACAAGTCTCAGGACAGTCACCAACAGCTCATCCAGGACTAGTTTCAGGACAGACACCAACAGCTCATCCAGGACTAGTTTCAGGACAGACACCAACAGCTCATCCAGGACTAGTTTCAGGACAGACACCAACAGCTCATCCAGGACAAGTCTCAGGACAGTCACCAACAGCTCATCCAGGACTAGTTTCAGGACAGTCACCAACAGCTCATCCAGGACAAGTTTCAGGACAGACACCAACAGCTCATCCAGGACAAGTCTCAGGACAGTCACCAACAGCTCATCCAGGATTAGTTTCAGGACAGACACCAACAGCTCATCCAGGACTAGTCTCAGGACAGTCACCAACAGCTCATCCAGGACTAGTTTCAGGACAGTCACCAACAGCTCATCCAGGACTAGTCTCAGGACAGTCACCAACAGCTCATCCAGGACTAGTCTCAGGACAGTCACCAACAGCTCATCCAGGACTAGTTTCAGGACAGTCACCAACAGCTCATCCAGGACTAGTATCAGGACAGTCACCAACAGCTCATCCAGGACTAGTTTCAGGGCAGTCACCAACAGCTCATCCAGGACTAGTTTCAGGACAGACACCAACAGCTCATCCAGGATTAGTTTCAGGACAGTCACCAACAGCTCATCCAGGACTAGTTTCAGGACAGTCACCAACAGCTCATCCAGGACTAGTTTCAGGACAGACACCAACAGCTCATCCAGGACTAGTCTCAGGACAGACACCAACAGCTCATCCAGGACTAGTCTCAGGACAGTCACCAACAGCTCATCCAGGACTAGTTTCAGGACAGTCACCAACAGCTCATCCAGGATTAGTTTCAGGACAGTCACCAACAGCGCAACCTGGATTAGTTTCAGGACAGACACCAACAGCTCATCCAGGACTAGTCTCAGGACAGACACCAACAGCTCATCCAGGACTAGTTTCTGGACAGACACCAACAGCTCATCCAGGACTAGTTTCAGGACAGCCACCAACAGCTCATCCAGGGCTTGTCTCCGGACAGACACCAACTGCTCAGCCAGGACAAGTCTCAGGACAGACACCAACAGCACATCCTGGATCAGTCACTGGTCAGACACCAACTCCATCAATGGCCATACCTTGGTTCATGCTTTGTCAAGAAGGCTGGACTGATTGGATAAATGAATATGATGCTGCTTCATCTACTGGTGACTTTGAAACCTACCGCAGTATCCCTGGATACCCGGGAACCTGTGATGAAGTCATAACATCAGAATGCGCTATAGCCTCAACTGGACAGAGCTACACAGTCTCGGGACAGGATGTGACGTGTGACAAAACAGGCATCTATTGCCAGGACAGCCCTGCACAGAACTGCTTTGACTACAAGATTCGCTTCTATTGTTCATGTAAGTTTCCTTTTAACCCTTGTCCTGCTAATCCCGGATATGCCTTATCTTTGAAACAATGTAGATCCAGATCAGATGGCTTCTGACGAAGCCATCTGATCAGGATCTACATTGTTTGTCATTCAGATTGTGAATTTGTTGTAATAATTTGCTACAGGTAATCTGATTGGTTGATAATCGGTAGTGGGTGTGGCATATATGAATATTCAGCAGGACAAGGGTTAATTTCCCTCTTTTAGCGGAATGTATACACCTTCAGGAGAGGCTATTTTTTCAAAATATATTTTTGTTACCATTATCAATAGGCATCCATCCTGCTGCATAAATTAATTTAGCCACACCCATTTTCATTTCAGCCAATAAATTACTTTATGATATTTATTTATTAAAATTCAGTTTCTGAAGAAGCCATCTGATCTAATCTACACTGTTTCCAAAAGTAGGGGTTGTCGTGAACATCAGTATAAGGATTCAATGGATAGAAATCAGGCCTTTAAAATCAGACCTTTGTTTTAGAGGGTGTGAATTGCTCTTTAAAATCAGACCCCTGTTTTAGAGGGTGTGAATTGCTCTTTAAAATCAGACCTCTGTTTTAGAAGGTGTTTTGTTTGTTTGATTAGATGCTTAACGTCCCGGTCAACAACACTGAATAGGTCATTTTGGGATGAAATGACATCTCAAGCCCTGTCTCCCAATGAAATGAATAGGGTTTATAAGCATGGGCAGTCTAACACACACCGCTTTGCCTGGGCAGGCTTAGATCTTCTAAGGGGTTTACAAGTACTCATGTGTGGTCGGATTCATCCCATTTATTTATTCAAGTCCTGATGGGTGGGGCCGGTTTAGAGGGTGTGAGTTTTCTGGAAAGCAACTAGAAAGTATGGAAAGCTGTCTCCCTGATATAAAACTTTTTGTCCTTCTTATCAACGGGAGTCCTCTCTAAAAGGAAAGAAACTCTCTCCTTCAAAAGTAGGCACTGCAAAGGAGCAAATTCTTTTAAAGACACGACAGGAGAGCAAATTCTTTTCTTTAAAAATAGATGCTTCAGTTGGAGCAAATTTTCTCCTCTAAAAGTAGACTCTCCAGGGGAGCAAATTCATTTGTTTTGAAGGAGATGCTCCAGGAGAACAAATTCTTTCCGATAAAAGTAGACACTGCAGGGGAGCAAATCCTTTCCTTTAAAAGTAGACACTCCTGGGGAGCAAATTCTTTCCTTTAAAAGTAGAAACTTCAGGATGCAATTCTTTCCTGTAAAAGTAGATGCTCCAGGGGAGAAAATTCTTTCCTTTACCAGTAGACACTACCGGGGAACAAATTCTTTCCTTTAAAAGTAGACACTCCAGGGGAGCATATTCTTTTCTTTAAAAGTAAACACTCCAGGGGAGCAAATTCTTTCCTTTACAATTAAACACTCAGGGGAGCAAATTCTTTCCTTACAAGTAAACACTCCAGGGGAGCAAATTCTTTCCTTTACAATTAAACACTCAGGGGAGCAAATTCTTTCCTTTACAATTAAACACTCAGGGGAGCAAATTCTTTCCTTTACAAGTAAACACTCAGGGGAGCAAATTCTTTCCTTTACAAGTAAACACGCCAAGGGAACAAATTCTTTCCTTTAAAAGTAAACACTCCAGGGGAACAAATTCTTTCCTTTAAAAGTAAACACTCCAGGGGAGCATATTCTTTTCTTTAAAGGTAAACACTCCTGGGGAGCAAATTCTTTCCTATACAAGTAAACACTCCAGGGGAGCAAATTCTTTCCTTTACAAGTAAACACGCCAAGGGAACAAATTCTTTCCTTTAAAAG
This sequence comes from Lucinisca nassula, assembly GCA_963580285.1. Classification (NCBI taxonomy): domain Eukaryota; kingdom Metazoa; phylum Mollusca; class Bivalvia; order Lucinida; family Lucinidae; genus Lucinisca; species Lucinisca nassula. Next base: position 88,406,751 of record OY757025.1, on the reverse strand, counting down.
TAAACACTCCAGGGGAACAAATTCTTTCCTTTAAAAGTAGACACTCCAGGGGAGCAATTCTTTTCTTTGAAAATAGACAGTCCAGGGGAGCAAATTCTTTCTGATAAAATTAGACACTTCAGAGGAGCAAATTCTTTCCTGTAAAAGTAGACACCTCAGGGGAGAAATTATTTCATTTTGAATTATTTTTCAGGCCATCCAAAATTAACAACAGCTCAGCCAGGGCTCCATTCTAGTCAGACACCTACAGCCCAGCCAGGTCTTGTCTCTGGTCAGACACCGACAGCCAAACCGGGCCTGGTCAGTGGTGAGACTCCCACAGCACAGCCTGGACTGGTCAGTGGCCAGACACCAACTGCTAAGCCAGGCCTTGTCTCTGGTCAGACACCAACAGCTATGCCAGGCCTTGTTTCTGGTCAGACACCAACAGCTGAGCCAGGCCTTGTTTCTGGTCAGACACCAACTGCTCGACCTGGTCTTGTCTCCGGTCAGACACCAACAGCTCAGCCAGGCCTTGTCTCTGGTCAGACACCAACAGCTCAACCTGGCGTTCAGACAGGAGAAACACCCACTGCCCACCCACCTCTAGTCAGTGGTCAAACACCACTTATCCATGTTACCCCAACCTCCAGCGACCTTGTTTGTGAGCATGGTTGGACTCAGATGATGAGCATTGACAGCCCTAGTGTTGACGGTAATGACGTTGAACCAATAGACAAACTACGTAAAACTTACAAATTCTGCGATGACAGCCATATTGTAACTGTTCGATGTGCTGGACTAATTTCTGATGAGGAAGCATCACAGATGGGTGAGAAGACAACGTGCAACATAAAAGATGGCTTCCAGTGTTACGGAGCTGACCAGGATGATGGGAAATGTGAAGATTATGCTGTTCAGTTCTACTGTGATTGCAGACAGAGTAAGAATTACTACAAGTTATCATTTAGCATTATGAAAACACGCCTATACAAATACATTGTATATTTCACCGTCGAAAAAATGGAACTTTTAAGATGAAAAATTGTGATATTTTTCTTATGTCTGCTTAAAATATAGATTGTGGGTACACGTTAGAACTGCCTTGATGAGGCAGTTCTAACGAGTACCCACAGTCTATATTTTAGAGCAGAAATAAGAAAAATGAGGTTTACCCCTGTAAACCCCAAGTTTACTATATAAAAGTGGGGTTCAAGGGGGGTCAAAATAATATTGGCGTGTTTTCATGATGGTTTGGCTTTAATATAACAGAAGATTCAACTTTCTAATGTCATGTTTAACCCATTGTATACTAGTGGACTCTTCCATTGCTATATGTTGGACAAGTACATTTGTCATATAAGGGGTGTCAGGCATATTTTTAGCTCACCTGTCACGTAGTGACAAGGTGACCTTTTGTGATCACATTTTGTCCGTCGTCCATCGTGCGTGCGTGCTTCCGTCTCCAAATTTCAAATAAGTATATCTCTAATACCCCATGGCCAATCTTGATCAAATTTCATGTGAAGCATCATCAGGTAGGGGGAAAGGCTGCATAAAGTTTTTGGGCAGATCAGATTGGAATTCTGGTTGCCATGGCAACATATAGCTCCCATAGACTTAGAATGGGAACAATTTTAAAAATCTTCTTCTCTGAATTCACAGGGCCCAGAGCTTAGATAATTAGCTTGTAACAATGTTAAGTGGTCACCTACGTAAATCTGGCCAATCATGCCCCTGGGGTCCAAATTGGCCACTACCCCGGGCTGCTATAGACTCATAATTGAAAAAAAAGCTTCAAAAATCTACTTCTCTGAAACCACGGGGCCCAGAGCTTAGATATTTAGCATGTAGCAACAGCAAGTGGTCACCTACATAATTCGTGCCAATCATGCCCCTGGGTTCCAAATGGGCCACGCCCCGGGGTCCCTTTGCTCCCATAGACTCATAATGGAAAAAAGCTTCAAAAATCTTCTTCTCTGAAACCGCAGGGCCCAGAGCTTAGGTATTTAGCATGTAGCAACGGCAAGTGGTCACCTACATAATCTCTGCCAATCATGCCCCTGGGGTCCAAATTGGCCACACCCCGGGCCCCTTAGCTCCCATAGACTCATAATGGAAAAAAAGCTTTAAAAATCTTCTCTGAAACCACAGGGCCCAGAGCTTAGATATTTAGCATGTAGAAACGGCAAGTGGTCACCTACATAATTCCTGATAATCATGCCCCTGGGGTCCAAACGAGCTACGCCCCGGGGCCCCTTAGCTCCTATAGACTCATAATGGAAAAAAAGCTTCAAAAATCTTTTTCTCTGAAACCACAGGGCCCAGAGCTTATATAATTAGCATGTAGCAATGGCAAGTGGTCACCTACATAAATCCTGCCAATCATGACCCTGGGGTCCAAATGGGCCACGCCCCGGGGCCCCTTAGCTCCCATAGACTCATAATGGAAAAAAAACTTCAAAAATCTTCTTCTCTGAAACCACAGGGCCCAGAGCTCAGATATTTAGCATGTGGCAATGACAAGTGGTCACCTACATAAATCCTGCCAATCATGCCCCTGGGGTCCAAATCGGCCACACCCTGGGACCCCCTTAGCTCCCATATACTCATAATGGAAAAAAGCTTCAAAAATCTTCTTCTCTGAAACCACAGGGCCCAGAGCTTAGATATTTAGCATGTAGCAACGGCAAGTGATCACCTACATATTTCCTGCTAATCATGCCCCTGGGGTCCAAATGGGCCACGCCCCAGTGCCCCTTAGCTCCCATAGACTCATACTGGAAAAAAGCTTAAAAAATCTTCTTCTCAGAAACTGTGAAGCACAGAACTTAGATATTTAGTATCTAGCAACATAAAATAGCCAGCTACATAAATCCTGCTAACTCTGCCCCTGGGGTCAAAATTGGCCACGCCAGAGCTCATCAGCTCCAATAGACATATAATGGAAAAAAAACTTTAAAAATCTTCTTCTATGAAACCATTAGGCCCAGAGCTAAAATTTTTAGTATGTTGCAATGTCAAGTTGCCACCTACATAAATCCTGCCAGTTATGCCCCTGGGATCCAAATTGGCCACACCCCAGGGCTCTTTAGCTTCCATAGACTTACAATTGGAAAAAAACTTCAAAAATCTTCTTCTCTGAAACCACAGGGCCCTTATAATGAAAAAAAAAACACAAAAAAAAACTTGAAATGGGGAGAAAAATCTTCAGAAATCTTCTCCCCGAAACCATAAGTCCCAGAGCTTAGGTATTTAGCATGTAGCAATGTCGACTGGTCGCCTACATGAATCCTGCCAATCATGCCTCTGGGGTCCAAATTGGCCAAATCCTGTGGTCCCTTAAGGGCATATGCTACGAAATACTTCCTACATTGAAATCTGTGTAAGAGTCCGTATATGTTCAGTATCATATACTGGCTCACCTCATTTGAAGTAAAAACCATATGTCACCGTGCTGAATCTTAAGTAATCTGAACAAGAAGGAGATCACCCCAAACTGTTTTCCCAGAATTGTCAGAAAACAACCATGTTAGTAAATAGCATGTCAAAAATGACTTTTACCTGGCTTTTAAACATTTATTTCAGTCAGAATGATATAGTAAAAGATACTGCTGCCTATCTTTAGACTATTTTTCAAGCTCAGAATTTTTTTTTGCAAAACCAATTTTGTCATCAACCAAAATATCTTTAAAAATAATTCATTGTTTGCAATATTTTGGACCATACAGAAAAATGCTTCATTGAAATTTTCATAAAACAAAGTTTTTTCTCTAGGGGATGATTTCAGAGAATAGAAAATCAAAAGAAAACTAGGGGTCACCGTGCTAATTTCTGTTTTATTAAACAAACCGTTCCCCTACCCCCAGATGAAATACATGGTAAAAATATATATAAATTCTATGAAAAGATGGCGAATCATTCACGGATGACTTCGATTTTACTTGTAAATAGTAGCTGGTCATAATATGCATTGTAGCATATTGTTTAAGTAAGTCTGTAACCATTTAGGTTGATCTGATCTTGAGTAAATGTTGAAAAATTAAAATTTGCAAAAATCGCAATGTTACTGTTTTCGTGAAGTTTATAGCGAAGCTGAACATGTTTAATAATGAAATGAACCCAAAACAATATCTGTTCCACAAATTTTAACCATTCCCTTACCCAAATACGGTAAAATGTTGGCTCTAGCATAACTTTCATTTTTGATGATCATACAAAAATGCCGAATTCGTAGCATTTGCCTTTAACTCCAACAAACTTATGATGGAATAAAGCTTCAAACATCTTCTTTGAAACCATGAAATACAGACCTTAGATATTTTGTATATAGCAACACAAAATGGTCGCCTACATAAATCCTGCCAACCATGCCCTTTGGGCCAAAATTGGCCAAGCCCCAGGGCTCATTAGCTTCTATAGACTTATACTGAAAAAAAAACTAAAAAAAATCTTCTTTTCCAAAATCATAAGGCACAGATTTTGTTTGATTTGAGGTTTTACATCCCGGTCAACTCTGTATAGGTCGTTTTGGAGATGTCTCTTCCAGTTTTGTGGGACTTTTACCCGACATTGAGATGAAATTACATCTCAAGCCCTGTCGCCCAATGAAACCATTAGGGTTTATAAGCATGGACACCGCTTTGCCTGAGCTTAGATATTTAGTATGTAGCAATGTCAAGTGGTCTCCTACACTAATGATTTTCTGGTACACAGGTGAACGATATAGGGCCATTGGGCCCTTTTGTTTCATTTTTAATCCATTTTTGAAGGAAAATTCTGTTAGCAAATAGTGCAGGCCCTGATCAGACGCCACATTCTGCGGTGTCTGATCTGGGCTGTTTGCCAAGGTACCCCTTTAGGGGTTCCCCGCATGCAGTGGGTTAAGACTGAGTTGTATTTGACAAAACATGCGTTTATAAGTCTTCAGGATTCATTTCATTCAATAAAAATACAAGTATATATATTATGAAGATTTTGGAAGGCAGTTCATTTGTTTCTAAGATGTTTAATGAGGAAATATAAGCATCATTCTTGGGAGTGAAAATTGCATAAATTGTGTCTTTATATTTATATCCAATTGTAGATTTTTTTTTCCATAAGGGAATAATAATAACCAACCACTTGTTTTACTTCAACTCTTTAGCAAATTTTTGAGGGTCTCCCCTCTTCATCAGGATTATACGGACACCACACTTTACATTTTCCATGACTTTCCAATATGGCCTTACAATGTTTGAGACGGTTATATGGACACCACACTTGACATTTTACATGGCTTTCCAATATGGCCTTCCAATGTTTGAGGTCTCAAACATTGGAAGGCCATATTGGAAAGCCATGTAAAATAGTAGAGTGTGGTGTCCATATAATCCTGATTTTACATGACTTTCCAATATGGCCTTCCAATGTTTGAGACCTCAAACATTGGAAGGCCATATTGGAAAGCCATGTAAAATGTCTAGTGTGGTGTCCATATAACAGTCTCAAACATTGTAAGGCCATATTGGAAAGTCATGTGAAATGTAAAGTGTGGTGTCCATATAATCCTGATGAAGAGGGGAGAACCTCGAAAATTTGGTAAAGAGTTGAAGTAAAACAAATGGTTTATATTTATAGCCACAGGTAGCAAGCAAGAGACAACTACCTCCAAGCCTTTCCAGACACCCTATCCAGGATACAATGGTACAGTACCGACAACATCCTCGGGGGCAACAACAACCCTCCGTCCGCCTGACTTCCAGTTTGTGACTCCCACAGCAAGACCACCCATGTTCCCAGGGGAGACTCCAACCCCAAGACCCTACTGTGACATTCCACTTGGTGTAGCTAACCCACTCGTTGTTTCGGACAGTCAGCTTTCGGCCTCTACGTCATACAATTTCAGTTTCGAAGCTACCCGTGGCCGTCTCAATGGGGTCTCTGATCTGAATGGAGCTGGGGCTTGGATTCCAAGGTATAATGCAGGAAAGTTTTCAGGATTATTCCTGATTTCAGGATTTTGTCCTGATATAAAAATACATATTAACTTATTTATAACACTGTTTATCATAACAGGGTTTGGGATATTACATAATTAACCCATATATGCCTAGCAATCCTGATTTGGCTTACAGTTGGGCAGGGCTTGCTGTCCTTGTAGCAGGTAAGGGTAGAGGGGGAGTGTTGTTATTTCTTCCATTTCTGAACTTCCATTTATTTCCCTCTTTCTCATCTGTCTGGCCCATGCCCATCGGGGCTTGAAGAAATAGATGGGCTGCATGATGCTGAGCTGAAATCCGACCGCACAAGAGTATTGGTAAACTGCTTAGAGGATCTAAGTCTGCCCAGGAAAAGTGGTGCTGGTCGGTCCGTCCATGCTTATAAACCCTATTGGTTTCATTGGGCGACAGGCTTAAGATGTCATTTCATCTCAATGTTCGGTAAAAGTCTCACAAAATGGGAAGCAATGTCTCCAAAATTACTATACAGTGTTGACAGGGACATTAAACCTCAAATCAAACAAAATTTCTCATCTGTCCCTCACTTTCACTTCCTCTACTATCTCTTCTATCTCTTTTCTCCCTTTCTCTGGGAGATGACACAAAATGACCTACAAGGGTTGACATGTCATTAAACCCAAAACAATCAATCAATCGATCAATCAAATCCATGACCTACTGATCACCAGTCAGATGTGCGTCCAATTGAGCTACTGAGATCTGCAGTTGTTAAGGGGAATGTGAACACCTTCAGGGGAGGCAACACCTGCAAAAGTAATTTTTGACTCCCCCATGTCAATAGGGGTCTACTGTTAAAGGAAAGAATTTGCTCCTGAGGAGCAAATTCTTTCCTTTAAGAGTAGACCCATTTTTCAATGGGGCTTATAGAAAAGCGAACCGGAAGTCCCAAAAGTTGTCTCCCTTTGAAAAATGGCAGAAAAATCTGCCAGATGTTGCCATTCCCCCTTAAACTAACAGGATTTCTGCTTTGGACTCCAACAATAGTGATCTAAAGAGTTTGTGGTTTATATAGAAAACTGCCTTGTAAGGATTTGAAAAAACAAGATTTCAGGATTTTGTGAGTTTAAAAATTTCCCCCTTGAATTAATAGTGCTAATAATAATAATAATCAACCTTATTTATAGAGGGTAACACATTTAGTATTAGTACTAATCTTCCATGTGGCCCTCTTTTCCTGGATAAGAACCTGTACGAAGCAATGTGGATAAAGTCTCTTGCTCAAGGAATCAACACTTAGCGATTGTGGGGATCGAACGGACTACCTCTCGATCTCAAATCTGATGCTTTACCACTGCACAACAGCACTTTGGGATATTTTATTTTGTTTTAGGTGACTAGATATGCATATTAATTTGCCTTCTTATCATTGCGAAAACACGGTTATATAATTTTGACCACCTCAAACCCCAATTTTCATTTTTTCGGCGATAAATGGTACAGTTTATCGGTATAGGCATGTTTTCATAATGTAACTAGCTACTAGCAGCTCCCTCTGGTAGCAAATTTATACAGAGAAAACTAGGGCTTAATGGGGTTTACATTATTTTTCTTATTTCTGCTCCAAGACATAGGTTATGGGTACTCGCTAGAACTGACTTAATAAAGAGGCAGTTCTAACGAGTACCCACAACCTATGTTTGCAGTATAAATAAGAAAAAACTCACAGATTTTCGTCAGAAAAGTAGCCATTTTGGAAATGTGAAAAAAATGTGAAAAAATGCACCATATTGCACAGGTGTGTCATCGTAATGATTAACCATTCAAATGCAGTGGAATTTCTGTGGCTTGAACACATTCGGGACAATAAAAATTTGTTTGAGACATAGAGGATCTTACATGAGTGTTCATGTATTATTGAATTTATTAAACGAGTTGAGGAAAAGGGATAAAATGCAAGGCTTTGTCGAGCATTTTATCCCTTTTCCTTAACGAGTTTAATAAATTTGATAATATATGAGCATGAATGCAAGATTCTATTTATCATATGACATTTAAAACGCATTTTATTGACGATTGTTTACAAAAATGTCAATATTCCGTCGTTTGTAAACACGACGTCGTTAAGGACGTCATACATGTAACTTTATGGGACGTATCTAGCTAATTTGCATATTTAATCCACTAGTGGATTATCGAAAATATTACACCGTGTTGTTACACTCTCAGACGCGACGTCATATGATAAATTGCAATAATACTCCTGTGTGGCATATTGCATTCTTTCATATGTCTAAAATGGTGTCTGATTGGACTTACAATAGTGTTAAATAGAGGTTGGGATGTTGTTGCTCTTCTTTTGGAGGAGACCCTTCTTGGCCATACAGGCAAAGTCACTTTGACATGTTGTCTCCCCTTTCAGTGAAGCCACTCCCCTTTAATCCTTTTTGTACCAAATGAAATCTTCCTCCTGATATATAGCAGGAGTACAATTCAAAATTTGGGGGTGTCAGCTTGTGCTTTCTTCAAAATTTATTTGGGCCGGCCTCAGTGGCTCAGTCGGATGCGCGTCTGACTGGTGATCAGGAAGACGCGGGTTCGACTCCCGCCGGGGTCGGCAACTTCTTTCGTGGAGATTGATCATGAAATCTTTTCTACGGTCATTCTCTCCCTTCCGCTGATTCAAGAAGGGCAGTTGTCAGTTTCTGGCGAAAGAATGTGCACTATACTGGTTAACCGCTTACGTATAAGCCTGCCCAGGAAAGTGTTGATAGGTAAACTGACCGGCTCAAAAATGACATAAATAGTGTTGACTGGGCCGTAAAACTCCAAAACAAACAAAACAAACAAACAAACAAAATTTATTTTGAAAACTTTTTGCAAACAGTGTAGGTCCTGATCAGACGTCGCATTACCTGCACTGTTTGCCAGGGTACCCATTTTGGGGTTTCCAGTACAAAGTGGGTTAAACTATTGACCTGAATTTCTTACATCTATCCTTGTAGACATGCTGATGGTAACCAATGGATACAGGTTGACTTTGGACACCCGGAGAGGATTGCAGGTGTACTGACCCAGGGGCGCCAGGACTTACCACAGTGGGTAGAATACTTTACCATAGGAGTGAGTTTGGACGGAACCCACTGGTACCAGTACACTGACCAGAATGCGCAGACGTCACCAACCATATTCAGCGGCAATTTTGACCAGAATACCCCAGTTCAGGCAATGTTTGACCGAGAACTAGATGCAAGATTTGTGAGAATCTATCCTCGAACTTGGCACAACACCATTGCCATGAGGTTTGAGGTTTTGTCTTGTTATGGGCCAGCCAATATGCAGACGACACTACAGCCACCATTAGTTAGTGGGCAGACGCCAACTGTTGTACCTCCTTGGATGATTGAAAAAACACCAACAGCACACCCAGGCCCCATCTCTGGTGCTACCCCCACTGCAGAACCCAGTAAGTTTTTATCTTTTCAATTAATATGAGAAAAAGGCATCTAAAATAAGACAAAATCAGAATGTATATACCATCCATACTTCCTGCCATTTTTGCAAGGGAGAGAACTCTTTAGGACTTCTGTCAGCATTCCTATCAGCTGAATGCATCTAAAAATGGGCCTACTCTTAAAGAAAAGAATTTGCCCCTGAGGAGCAAATTCTTTACTTTAAGAGTAGACCCTTTTTGATAGGGGTGACAAAAACATTTTTTAGGAGTTATCTTCCCTGAAGGTGTTTCTGGTCTCCATTAGTGCTCCTTGTTTTGGAACTTGCAAGAGCTCTTTTGAATGTGGAAAATTCAGTTTTACCCTAGTTGCCTAGCAGAGAACCCTAGTCACATTTTGGCGCCCTGGAATACCGATGTGATTCCATCATTAAGGATATGTTGCAAAGCATAAAGTAAGACCTGTTTATGGCAAAAAAACAAGCTTTTATGAGTACTTTAAAAAATATTTTTGATTGTTGGGGATCAAAAACATTTAACCACATTTGCTGTAGTTTTAATACTCAGAAAAGGAATTTTATACCTTGTTCTCATTCTTAGTATATATCCATTTAAGTGGGGACACCTGTGGCATAGCCCAAGATAAGACTGGGTATCCACATATTATTTTCCTTATTTTTGCACAAAAAATATGTTATGGGTACTCATTAGAAGTGCCTCACCTAGGGAACATATGTTTTTGTGCAGAAATAAGAAAACATCAGTACTTTTCAGATGAAAAAAAAAAAATACACAATGAGCTTTACTATTGATATGCATTTGGTTGGGGATTAGGAGAATGCATTTTCTTGCACACCAGACAAGGAAATCCGTGATTTTACCCTGGGATAGAAATTTATGTTCTGATCCTGGTGTTCCGACCCCAAATCGAATATAATCGCGTGTTGGATAAATACACTGGTTGATTACAACCTCATATGCGGCGTCGTCATGCGTGACGTCACTAAACATTCCTGTTGTGTCATCACAAAATGGCGGACGTCGGTAACCGAAGTGACAGCAGCATTAAAAATTCACAATAGAAATAGAAGGTATGCAAGAAAAAGAATCCAATATGGGTGTGAGGGGTGGATAGAAAAATCCGTCCCTCGGGATCACTGTCCGACATCACTCGGCAAGCCTCGTGATGCCGGACAGTGTCCCTCGGGACGGATTTTTCAATCCACCTCTCACACCCATATAAGATTCTTATATTCATTCCCCACTGGATGCTGCATATTCTTGCATCGAGATTTGTCATGAAGTCTTTCCTACAGTCATTCTCCCTCTTCCATTAATTCAAGAAGGGTAGTTGGCACTTTTTGTTGAAAGAATGTGCACTGTACTGGTTGATTACTTACCTCTTCACCTACAGGGGAAAAGTGTGGAAAGGTAGACAGATGGCCCACTGTGACCTGTAATAGTATTGACTGTGCCATTAAACTCTGATAAACATTAAAATGCCTATAATAAGACCACCTTGGGACTGTTCAAAAGTGGTCTTTAACACCACTTTTGAACAGTCCCAAATGTGGTCCATTTCTTGAGAGCACTGGGTGAAGAATATAAGAATCTGATATGGGGTTCTGTTGTAGATGAGCGTTTCCAACCCGAGGGATGACCGTGCTGAGCGGAACCGAGGCTACGCTGAGGTTCCGCTCAGCACGGTCATCCCGAGGGTTGGAAACTCCCATCTACAACAGAACCCCATATTGGATTCTTTTTCTTGCACAACACCTCCGGTTAGTTTTGACAGCTCGCACATGTATATTGTTTACAAAATAAAAGTAGTGCGGAAGTAGTTCCGGCAGTTAAATAGAATTGAAGCGCATTTATGTTAGTTGCCTGGGTCGGAACACAAGGGTCAAAACATAAATTTCTATCCCAGGGTAAAATCACAGATTTCCTTGTCTGGTGTGCAAGAAAATATAATGAAAGAACAGCTTAAACAACATGCTTTTAAAAGCAAAATTAGCCTTAACTCTTACCCTAACCCCTAGCTTTGCAAACAGTGAAGATCCAGATGAGATGGCTTCTGAAGCCATCTGATCAGGATCTACACTGTTTAGCGTTTTTCAGAAAACATCTGATCAGCATCTACACTATTTGCCATTCAGTTTGCAAATTTGAATGAATAAATTACATTAAGTAATTTGATTGGTTGAAATGTAAATGGGTTTGTCTAAATTAATTTATACAGCGGGATAAGGGTAAATTTTAGCTGGTCTTAATAGCAGAATTTCATTGCACATTTCACTGCTCTCTGTTACAGTTTGTTTGGAACCAATGGGCATTGACAACTCTCTGATGGTGAAGGACAATCAGCTGACCTCCAGTTCCGAACTCGACACATCCTCGAGAGCATCTGCTGGAAGACTTTACAACTCTTTCAGTGGCTGGTCACCAAGGTAACATGAGCTGCAATGGGAAAATATGCATTTTGGAATGTGCACTCAGTATATGCACTCATTTTGTGCACTTAGTATGTGTACTCTGTTTGTGTGCTTATATGCTTATATCCATGCAGCATGTGCACACATTATCTGCACTCAGTATGTGAACTCATTTTGTGCACTCAGTATATGTATTCAATATGTGCACTATGTGCACTTAGTATGTACACGTAAGGTGTACGCTTAGTATGTGTACTCTGTTTGTTCACTTAGTATGTACACTCAGTTTTTGCACTTATATCCACTCAGTATGTGCACTTTGTTTGTGCACTCAGCATGTGCACTCAGCGAAGACTCAAATCAGACTGACTACCATCTCAGTTAGAATGCTATTCTTCTTAGAGATACCTTGGGTTAACCCATTTTGCACTGAATGGAATCTACCGCCTTACATATAGCAGGAGTCTGTTCAAAATTAAGGATTGACAGATTGAATTATTTTTAGCAACTACCTTAGAAATTGCCTGAATGTTTCACAAACAATGAAGGCTCTGATCAGACGCTGTGTTTATCAGTAATTGACATCTGATCAGGGTCTTCACTGTTTGCAATAAAAGAAAAGGCATTTTCTTAAATGAAATTTTAAAAAATAAAGTCATCTGACACCCCTAAATTTCTAAATGGACTCCTGGTATATAAGGCAGGAGATTTCATTCAGCACAAAATGGGTCACGATTGCAGATTTTTAATAATTTTGATTTTTTTGCATTCTAAATAATTATGTTATATGTGGTCCCCTGCTAACTGTTGGGTTTTTATTATGATTTTTAAGTTTCACTTTAGTTTTATTCACGATTTTTACCCTTATCATGCTAGATATTTGAATATGCCACACCCATTTCTGTCTGTCAGCTAATCAGATTACATGATATAATGTTTTCGTTAAAATTTACAAACTGAATGACAAACAGTATATATCCTGATCAGATGGCTTCTTCAGAAGCCATCTGATCTGGATCTACACTGTTTGCAAACGTAGGGGTTGCTGTGAACAGTAGAATAACAATTGAAACAAAAATTCCATTTACACCCGAACAGAAGCAGAAATCATCTTATTTAATCCTCTTCTATCCAAACAAAAATGTATTGAATTTATAGAAAAATGACCATGACCATATATGGTCATTTTTCTGTATACTTTATGTGGGGATCCATCATTAAGCAATGCAGTAACCAAAATCATATTGTAATAAACAGTGTTATAAAAAGTCTATAATTCTATCATATTTTCCAGCACATCTACTGGCAAACAGTGGATCCAGGTGGACTTCCTTCAACCGAAACTGGTTTCTGGGATCTTAGTACAAGGTCTGCCGAACATTGACAAATGGTCCAATAAGTTCTATCTCTCTACCAGTCTTGATGGCTTCTCTTTCAAGCCTTACTCGGAATCCATTGACGGTACACCGAAAATATTTGCCGGCAACACAGACCGTAACTCCATTGTCAAGCACCTGCTGAACAGGAATATTCAAGCACGCTACGTGAGACTGATTGTCACTGAAGGGGGTCCAGATGGAATTGGAATGAGGTTTAATCTGATTGGCTGCTTCAGTCCAGTAACGACAGCGCAGCCAAGCGGTCAGCAGACGGTCACACCAACAGCGGTTCCTGGCATGGGTGGCACTGGTTCCCCTACTGCTGTTCCACCATTGATCACACAGCTTATACCAGGTTTGTTTTAAAAAAAAAAATTGATAAATTCAGGGAAACTACAGTAACTACAACTGGAATTATTTACTTTGGCTATTTTTTGGAAGATTTAAGATTTTATTTTTCATCACAAAAACACGCCTATATAATTTTGAACCCCACTTTTATATAGTAAAACTGTGGTTTTGCAGGGGAAACCTTATTTTTCGTATTTCTCCTTTAAAATATAGATTGTTGGTACCCGTTAGAACCACCTCGATAAAATATAGATTGTTGGTACTCGTTAGAACCACCTTATCCAGGTGGTTCTAACAGGTACCCACAATCTATATTTTGTGCAGAAATTTCTTATTTCTGCTCTAAACTATAGATTGTGGGTACTCGTTAGAACCGCCTCATTGAGGCGGTTCTAACGGGTACCCACTATTTATAATTTGAGCAGAAACAAGATAAATATCACAATTTTTCTTATAAAATTTTTTTTTTTTTTTTTTTTTGGGCGGTAAAGTATACAATGTATTTGTATAGGCATGTTTTCGTAACGAAAAAAATGTTTAAAGGCCCAGTCAACATTTTTTGTAGAGGATGTCGTCAGAAGTACATGTTTACATGTGATGTCATCAATTGTGCCCTTCTGCACACACTTCGTTAATCACGGTGCTCAGTGGAAAAATGTTTACGTCATGTTAAAATGAGAGTTTTATAACAGAATCAATGAAAAACAATCAAAAGTTTCTATTTTGTTGTGGTGCATGAAATTACTTTGTTTCATTTCTTATGAACTGTGCAGGAAGATGGCAGACATTGCAATTCTGCGAAGTCAAGCATGAGAGGGTAATACAGTCGAACTTCAGTGGCTCGAACACCTTCGGGATCATGAAAATTTGTTCAAGACATCGGTAGTTTGAGTCATCAAGGGTTGATCTTAGAGCAAGTTCAGGAGGCATCATATTGACAGCTCTTCAATTGTGTAATTAATGTATGTTGTGTGTACTCATTAGAATCGCCTCATCGAGGCAATTCTAATGAGTACACACAACATACATTTTCAATACCTAGTAAGACAATTATTCCAAATATATTTATATCTGCAGTTATGGATTTATTTTTCTCACTCATAAACAAGTTCGAAACAGCATTGGTTGACAAGCCATTGGTGTTCAAGCCATCAAAGTTTTACTGTATAATTTTGCTCATGGGGTATATGGAAAATAATTGTCCTTGTGCTGTCCAATCAAAAGCCTACAAATTTCTTCACATAACAAATAGTGATGTTCTCTTGCAGTTTGTCAGATCCCAATGGGAATTGGTAATGAATTGATAATTGACGGTTCCCAGCTTACATCTTCCTCACAGCTGGACAAGAACCATAATGCCAACAAAGGGAGACTACCCTATTCTGGTACCTTCACAGGTTCCTGGACAGCAAGGTAAATAATTCGTAGCATAGACAGCACTGGTGGGCCCTTTGTCTGTGAGTGCAGGTTAGGAATATGGTTCTAAACGGAGACTAATTTAAGAAATAAAATTTATTTTTCTGCAGTTCATGGAAGTATGAACGCAGTTAGTCGCGTGCAAAGTAAATCATATGAACCCCAAAGGGGTTCATGTAAACTTTGCTAGCGACCCACTGTCGTTCATACTTTCATGAAAAGCAGAAAAATTAAGTTTATTTTTTATATTTACATTATTTGCCCCTCAACACTGGGCGAAAAAATGCTTGTAGGGCAACCTTTTAAAGCTGAAAAACATTTACACGCTGTTTTTCTACAAAGAGCGGAGCAGCGTTGACGTCATCAGCGACCGTAGAGAACAATGGTTTAGAATGACGTCACTTATCGTCAGTGAAAATCATGTGATTCGATGCATTCATGGAAGTATGAACGCAATTGTTTTCTATAGGTTTACATTAGACTTTACACTAGAAATGTAAATATTAAACCTTAACCCATAACATGCCAATCACAATAATCTGAAACTAGGAAGAAATGTCCTTGTGAAACAATGGTGTCAAACATGTTGTCAGAAATGACACATTTTTGGAAAAATGAAAACATCTTTCTTATTTCTGCTTTCAACATAGCTTGTTGGTGCTCGTTAGAACCGCCTCAATGAAGTGGTACTAACTTATACAGACAATTTGTGTTTTGGAGCAAAAATAAGGCAGATAATGTACACCCCTGTAAACCAGAGTTTTCTCTGTATAAAGTAGGGTTTAAGGGGGTGTTCATTTCACGGACTTGTTCATGTGATGTGTCAATTGTTGTTTTGTCTGCTGGAAACTTTAAAAGTGATTGTTGCAAACAGTGTGGGCCTCTAGGAGCAGTCTGATCTGGGTCCACACTGTTTGCCTGTATGCAGAAATATGTTTGACAAGTTTTAAAAAAAAGGTTCAGCAGACGACATCATTAAACGACATTTTCAGATGTAATTTTTTTTTGCGGCATCTTAAGGGTTAAAATTTCTGTAAATATATTCTGTAAAAGGGTTGTTCTTTGGAAGCAAGGAATACCCCACAGAACTGAGAAGTATAGAGTGAACAAGTTTTTTCTGGGCCAAGTTAGCTAGTTTCGGCCATTTAAGCCTCATCAGTAACCCTCATATATTTTTGCAATTCCACAAAGGAATCAGTGATCCCAAAATTCAAGCAAATATAAACTACATTATGATGAAGAACACCGAGACATTTTACGGCCTTGACACACTCCCTTAATACCCTCTGTAGTGATGTTAAATTTGTCCTATGAAAGGGTTATCCCTCGGAAGCAAGGAACTAAATTCCGGTATTTAAAGCAAACAGTGTAGGCCCTGATCAGTTGCCACTTTCTGTGGCATCTGATTGGGGGGGTCTACAATGTTTGCATAACCCAGCACAAGAGTCCATTCCCGGGGCAAGTTGTTCAAAACTAACGGTATTATTAGTTAACGTATCATTAAAACTTTGCTCATTTAATATGGCAAATATACTAATATTTTTGCTGAAAAAATGTGAGCAGCTTTTGCAAATGCAAATGCAAAAGCTGCTCATTTTTTTTTCAGCAAAAATAAAACTTTATTATTATATATTGTACATGCTAGGACAGTTAACAATATGACCACTTATGAGCTTGTTAAGCTAACGATGCTTGGAATAACTGGACCGAGGTTTACATACAGCCATTTTTACTCAGCACTCTGACCTCACAGAGATAATAAAAGCACAAATATAAATAACAGTTACCAGATTTTATAGAATAACCTCTATCCTATGGAGGTTTCTAGGACAATTGCAACCGGCCCCGATAGCTCAGTTGGTAGAGTGTCCGCTCCGGGGAACGGGAGGTCACGGTTCGATCCCGGGCCGCGACATGCCAAAGTCGTTAAGAATGGTACTAGCTGCTCCTCGCTTGGCACTCAGATTTACGGGGTAGAGCTAGGACTGGTCGACCCAGTGTCAGGATAATGTGACTGGGTGTGGTATCATGTAATGTGCCTGGGGCATGATACTTCAGTGAGGCAGCACTATAAAAGTGAGCATTGAGCTCCCTGTCGCAACCAGACACCGTCGTGATATGACCGAAAAAT
Organism: Lucinisca nassula; assembly: GCA_963580285.1. Taxonomy (NCBI): domain Eukaryota; kingdom Metazoa; phylum Mollusca; class Bivalvia; order Lucinida; family Lucinidae; genus Lucinisca; species Lucinisca nassula. The sequence continues at coordinate 88,389,673 of OY757025.1, read as the reverse complement.
GTTGAAAGCGATGTTAAACCCGAATTCGCACACACATAGGACAATTGCTTGTAGACCTTTTAGTAACTTTGAGCTACCATCACTGTTAGCAAAATGTTCAGCCATTTTCTATTAAAATAAAGGAGCAGTCTCTATAAGGCTGTTTTCATGGCCACAACCGACTTTAAACTTTGTAGCTTCAAATTGGTACATATTGACTGTCTAATGGTGAATTTTTAGACTCTTTGGTCCACTAGTTTTTGCTGTATACACTATTAAAATGGGTGGGGTAATGTCACCCCATCAAGGGTATACCAAAAAAATGCTATTATTTTTGTTCAAAGTACGTGACTGGAGGCGATGTTTGCCATATGCTTACTATTCTTTTAGGCATAACAGCCGGTGATAACAGTCTTATAAATACCAAACAAGAGAAGAGTTTATACGCGCTTGTAAGTTGTACCCAAATATTAGTAATTTTTATTCTCCAACTTTACGAAAAACCACAACACCTTTACAGTTTTCAACTTATTTCAAAGATCTTTCATAAATATAATGTTGATGTAATAGTCATTCTAGGTATATGTCAGAATTATTGTTAGTTCATAAAACTTAAAGAGTTACCTGCCCCTGAAATTGGATTTTACCCATTTTTTTTAAATCGGAGTGCATTTATCCGTTTGTAGTACTCACAACTTCATTTGAAAGTGAATAAACGGATTCCATGCAAATATTATTAAATAGATGTGAACAAGGAAGTCATTTGATTTAATAGTGCATGCTAGTATTTCCTTTTTTGGGGTTATTTATGAACTCTTAATTTCCAGGTGCAAATGGAACATTTGTCAACTGCCAAACATTTTTGACCACCAAAGCAGGCTTTGCTCATGTTGTAGAACCTCATTTTAGACTGATACTGTGCTTAAATATAAGCCCGTATGGTCTCACGACATGTTTAAGAATTTGTTAATTTACTGATCTTCCTCTGAATCGCTAGATGTACTCCATGTGTCAACAGCAGCATCATAAACAAAATCAATATGTTCCCGGCTTGGTTTTGCTTCACTATTTTCTGTTTTGTTCCGGTAATATCCCAAATACTAGAGAACAGAAGCCACATGTGCGCAACATCCCACGGTACGAGCTCCACTTCTGCACCCACAATACCATCCAGTGATTGGGTTCAGTCCTTGTGTATATTCAACCCACATGTTATATGTTTTATTAGACGTGTGGCGAGAACGTATCTGTGCTTCGAGAACACCATCTTCTTCTTTGTGTGCCATTATCTCATATGATCCATTGTCATCAAAATTTTCATCTGTGTAGGATTTGGCTTGTTTCAGCTGGTAAATACCCATTGTCAAATCCCTGAGTTCATCCTCAGTCATCTCTGGGAAATTCTCAAGTTTCTCATCATCGATCTTTTTCCAAATAACCCGTTTTGTATCCCAGCCATTTTTTTACAACCTTATCCTGCAGCTTATTTGGAGTTTTTGCTAGGGCCATCATTCTTCTAGCAATTACTTTGTCTGAATCTTTGCTTGTTACCAAAGGTGGTCTAAATGCATTGCACAATGTGCAAACAATCCTTACATAGACGCCAAAATATGGTATTGGATGGTATTGTGGGTGCAGAAGTTGAGCTCGTACCGTGGGATGTTGCGCACATGTGGCTTCTGTTCTCTGGTATTTGGGATATTACCGGAACAAAACAGAAAATAGTGAAGCAAAACCAAGCCGGGAACATATTGATTTTGTTTATGATGCTGCTGTTGACACATGGAGTACATCTAGTGATTCAGAGGAAGATCAGTAAATTAACAAATTCTTAAACATGTCGTGAGACCATACGGGCTTATATTTAAGCACAGTATCAGTCTAAAATGAGGTTCTACAACATGAGCAAAGCCTGCTTTGGTGGTCAAAAATGTTTGACAGTTGACAAATGTTCCATTTGCACCTGGAAATTAAGAGTTCATAAATAACCCCAAAAAAGGAAATACTAGCATGCACTATTAAATCAAATGACTTCCTTGTTCACATCTATTTAATAATATTTGCATGGAATCCGTTTATTCACTTTCAAATGAAGTTGTGAGTACTACAAACGGATAAATGCACTCCGATTTAAAAAAATGGGTAAAATCCAATTTCTGGGGCAGGTAACTCTTTAAGTTTTATGAACTAACAATAATTCTGACATATACCTAGAATGACTATTACATCAACATTATATTTATGAAAGATCTTTGAAATAAGTTGAAAACTGTAAAGGTGTTGTGGTTTTTCGTAAAGTTGGAGAATAAAAATTACAAATATTTGGGTACAACTTACAAGCGCGTATAAACTCTTCTCTTGTTTGATATTTATAAGACTGTTATCACCGGCTGTTATGCCTAAAAGAATAGTAAGGATATGGCAAACATCGCCTCCAGTCACGCACTTTGAACAAAAATAATAGCATTTCTGTGGTATACCCTTGATGGGGTGACATTACCCTACCCACTTTAATAGTGTATACAGCAAAAACTAGTGGACCAAAGAGTCTAAAAATTCACCATTAGACAGTCAATATGTACCAATTTGAAGCTACAAAGTTTAAAGGAAATCGGTTGTGGCCATGAAAACAGCCTTATAGAGACTGCTATTTTCTTAAAACAACTCAACCTGACATCCCAAAATTTCGAAATCCATATTTATGTCCGAAGATTCCTTTCAGTACAAAATGGTAGCCCCCGCCCATCAGGTCTTGGAGATATAGATTGGGCTGCATGTTGCTTCCAGCAGAGCTGAAACTGACCGCACATTAGTACTGGTAAACCGCTCAGAAAGACTTAAGCCGGCCCATGCAAAGTGTTGTGAGTTGACCCATCCAATGCATTTAAGCCCTATTGGTTTCATTGGTGGCAGGCCTTGGGGTATCATTTCATCTCATTGTCAGGTAAAACTCCCACAAAATTGGAAGCAACCTCTCCAAAATGACCTAAATAATGTGGACGAGGATGTTAAACCTCAATTCAAACAAACAAAATCAGTAAAAAATGGGTTTAAAAGGCTCAAATAGTTCAACATTTTTAATCTGATTTTCAGTACCAACGACAGCAAACCATGGATTGAGGTTGATTTCCTGGAACCAAAGACAATCTCTGGTATCGTGACAACTGGCAGTGGAACCAAACCAGACTGGGTAACCAGCTATCAAGTCTTCACCAGTTTTGATGGTGTCAACTACCAGCCTTACACTGAAAGACCAGGGGGGAGTGTACCTGTCATGTTCCCTGGGAACACGGATCAGACAAACACTGTGAAGAACTTGTTCAACCGTAATATCTATGGCCAATATGTCAGGATCTATCCTCAGACATCCCATGGTGCAACAGCAATGACCTTTGAGGTTCTTGGGTGTAACCCCTCAGAAGAGAAGGAAGTTACTACCACTGTTGCCCCAGGACTCATTAATGGAAGTATCCCCACAGCTCGCCCAGGGCTCGTATCTGGACAAACCCCAACAGCCTGGCCTGGACTTGTCTCTGGACAGACACCCACAGCCATGCCAGGATTGGTTTCAGGACAGACACCTACAGCTGTACCAGGACTGATCTCTGGACAGACCCCAACAGCTCAGCCAGGCTTGAACTCGGGGGCTACCCCGACTGCCATACCAGGGCTCGTATCCGGTGAGACACCAACAGCACAGCCAGGTCAGGGAACAACTGTGTCTGTACCAGGATTTATATTCGGAGATCCTACTTTTGCACCACCTTTCCCGAACTTTGAGGAACCACCAAGAGGTATGGTTGCTTGATTACATTACATCTTTTTTTTTGTCGCGCCTGCTTTATTGTTGCACCTGCTTTAAGCATAGGGGTCTAATTTTCCGTATGTTCGTACATTCGTCAAGCCTTCAACATTTACGACCACTCAACTTTCACCCTAATGTAAGAGTCCATTTCTTGAGAACTATAAGAGCTTCATTAATGATACTTGGTACAAGCTTGCATCTAGGAATAACAACTTCAAAGCAAGTATCCATATCTGACTTTGACCTACACGTACATTTCATGGTCTTAAGAATATTCTATTAACAAAAAGGTAAACCAGGTCACCTGATAATGTGAACTCAAGTGTAGCACAAAACAAAGCTATGGTGTATAATGGCTGTTTGGTCCCCTTGCAAAAAGCATGTGAAAGGCACTCTACGGATGAGTTGATTCTAATGAGTACTGAGTACACACGACATACCTTTATTTTAAAGAAAATCAAAAAGATTTGATTACCCCCCCCCCCTCCCCCCTCCGACCCAACCCCCATCCCACTCTCACAATGGCATGAACTCTCCAACAAATTTCCATCGTTCCAAAGGTGTTCGAGCCATTATGTTTGATTGTACACTTCTGTAATTTTCATTATGAAAAAATGCCTATTCAAATATACAGTCAAACTTCGATGGCTCAAACACCTTTACGACCATGATAATCTGTTCAAGAGGGGTTGTTTGAGCCACTGAGGGCTACTGCCAGGAGGCATAACAGGGTTTATTTTGGATATATTTTTGATGTTCTATACATGTAATATTAAAGTATGCTGTATGTACTCATTAGAATCGCCTCATCAAGGCGATTCTAATGAGCACACACAGCATACATTGGCAAGATAAAAGTCGAAACTCTCCTTAATTGTCCCACACTATTTATTATGAAGAGGAATTCCCCAGGAGCTCAAGAACAGGTTTGACTCAGCCATGGTATTTGAGCTATCGGTGTTCGAGCCATTGAAGTTCTACTGTATTGAAAATTTTACCACTTTCAGATAAAAAGTTCTGATATTTTTCATATTTCTGCCTAAAAACATAGTTTGTGCGTATATGCGTTAGAACAGCTTCAAGGGGGTGGTTCCAACTAGTACCACAATCTATGTTTTTAGACAGAAATAAGAAAAAATAATGTATACTCCTGTTAACCCCAGTTTTATAAAAGTGTGGTTTAAAGGGGTAAAAATAATATGTGCTAACCCCAGTTTTATAAAAGTGTGGTTTAAAGGGGTAAAAAGAATATGGGCTAACCCCAGTTTTATAAAAGTGTGGTTTAAAGGGGTAAAAATTATATGTTTTTCTGATGTTTATTTCCCTATTAAAAAATTCTAACATATGGAGTATCTTCTGCATTGTATGTTAGACTTTTAGATGACTTGCACTTGAAGAATTGCTCTCCTTTCAGTTTGTCTGACACCTATGGGCTTGCAGAGTGAGTACATTATTGGTGACAGTCAGATCACAGTTTCTTCAACAGAGGGATCAAACATGGCAGCCACTGAAGGTCGTATCTATGGAGACCATGGATGGGCACCAAGGTAATAAATACACATTTTATACTGTAACTTTCCAGTATTCTGCTGCAGTGTATCATGTACTGTGAATGTTTCCAAATTAAAGTATCACAAGAGGCGTGAAGTGTCAAGTATGATGCGTAAGATTTGGAAACATACTCAAGATGTAATACTGTGCATCAGATCGTGTTACTATAGTAACAGTACTCACAACATAGCTTTTATTTTGCAGAAGATTAAAATAATATTTGAATGTCACCCCTGTGCCATAGCACTGTGATAAACCCTCACTGGCTCAAACTACCTCTGTCTCAAACAATTTTTCATTATCCCATAGGTGTTTGAGCCGTTGAAGTTCAGCTGTACGGGTACAGTTAACTCTATCTCAAACTCCAAGGTACTAGAATTTTCGGTTTGAGATGACAGAAGTTGGAGATACAATTAAAATACTAAACATACGGACAAATTGTGGACTTGCTGTAATTCTCCTAAAATTTTAACAAATTTGTTTCACAATTCAGCAAGGGGTCCAAAAAGTACAGATGGAATGGCAAACAGTGTAGACCTTGATCAGACTGCTCCTGGAGGAGCAGTCTGATCTGGGTCTGCACTGTTTGCTTAGGCCTGTCTGTCCCAATACTTAGGATCATTGTGGTAAAAGGAGTTGAAGTCAAAGGAACATATTGCAAAACTAAAAACAACATTGCCCAAAATTTTGTTTGACTTAACCACTAGTTTGAGGTTTCAGTGTTTGATAAAACAAGAGGTAACTGTACATCTTTTTCTTTTTCTATGGTCATTCTCTCCCTTTGCTGATTCAAGAAGGGCAGTTGTCAGTTTCTGGCAAAAGAATGTGCACTGTACTGGTTAACCGCTTACGTATAAGCCTGGCCAGGAAAGTGTGGATAGGTAAACTGACCGGGTCAAAAATGACCTAAAATAGTGTTGACTGGCCTGTTTAACTCCAATACAAACAAACAAAACATCTTTTTCTGTCTTTCAGCATTGATGATAAGAAGCCGTGGATACAGGTTGACTTCAAGAAGCCCAAACTTCTCTCTGGCATAATCACACAAGGAGAAAATGGAGGTCAACGATGGCTCACGAAATATTACGTCAGCACAAGCTTTGATGGCAAACACTTCACACCTTATGCCAATTATCCAGGTGATGCTTACAGGGTATTTAGAGGCAACAGAGACAGCGTGAATCCAGTCCGACATCTTTTCAACCGCAATATCACTGCTCAGTATATCCGAGTTTATCCACTCGAGTGGCACGGCAGCTCTCCAGCACTTCGATTTGAGGTCGTAGGCTGTAACCCTGATATCCCACACTCCCCAGTAACAACCACTGCTCCGGTTTCTACAACCACAATCTCACCGAATGCAAGTTCCGGACAGCCTACACTGACACCACCTATGGGTGGAACAGGATCACCAAGCCAGACAACAACGCAGACTTTAATTCCTTGGTCTTGTAAGTATTGTTTAGTATTTGTTTGTTTGATTTGATGTTTAACGTCCCCATCAACACTGTATAGGTCATTTTGGAGACGTTGCTTCCAATTTTGTGGGACTTTTACCCGACATTGAGGTGAAATGACATCTCAAGCCCTGTTGCCTAGTGATGTGCGATATTATCGGTATATCGGTATATCGTGATACAGTTCAGAAAAAAATCATATCACAATACGGTCCGCCAATACCGATATTTTCGATATTTTCTTTTTTTTATCCATTTTTCATATTTTCTTTCATAACTGACCGGTAAGTACAGCTCAGTCTGTCTTGACTTGATAGATTTTGTAAGGTAACCGGGCGCTAAAAGCACATAGGGGCTACCCCCATCTCGCTAAATGGGATTAGTTTATGAACTGCTCTTCCCAGGGCCTCCAATGTGCTGGCACTTGTCAATTCGACAGGTGTCAGCTGACCAATGGGAATGTACTGAACTCTTAATCGGAGGAAGGCACAAATCGCACCCAAGGTACAGCGTTTGTCCTAAGAAACACAGTTCTATAGCGATTTTAGAATTTTGAGTGCAGGAATCAGACCAAAGACGGGCTCTAGTATGTGATGACGTGTTGCCAATTTCGACTGCCAAATGTGTCAGAGCACAGCCCTGTTTTCGAATGTCTGGCCGAGGAAAAAAAGCTAACATACATTATCAGTTCTGGCTTCCATTATTCTCTGCCACCACCCCTGACATGGCAAAGAAAACGCCTTCGGTCACGATGCTTGTTAAAGGGTGATAACGCATGAAATTTTTGAATTTTGAACAGGCATCTAAAGTGAGCCAGGATGGGTGACTAATAGACCAGCCAATTCCGGCTATTGCGAAAAGTCCTAGTACCCGTGCTCTCATCACGGAGACCTGCCTATGCAAGTGGGGTTCAAAATTGGACATGTGTGTCTTCGTGATGTGTTTGGAGGTATGTGTTTGTTTGGGAAAGGCAGTGATGAGGCTAATCAGCCGTTTTGCAATCCCGCTAATTTTTATTTTTGAATGGTCTTCCAAAAGGCATTTTTAAGGGACTTCCTATTTCCAAATACCTAGCAAATGGTGGATATTGCCGTTGCCCCGCCTATAAAGATATTTAGCGTGTGACCTGTCCCCGTTTGTATGCTCTGTTCCGGCAGTATTTATGCCTTCGCTTTGCCTACTTCAGGGGACTTCATTCTGTTGGTACCTAGGGGGAGCCCAGTACGGGCTTTCTCCCAGGTGCCCTCAGGATGTTGTCCTGACGGGCTCCGTCGAGCCTTCTCTCGTTCCTGAAATAGAAAAGTCGGATTAGTGCTTTGGGACCCCATGTGTGCGCTCGGATCAGTGTAGTTGTGTCCAGTTTCTTGTCCCCCGGGGTCCCACCTGTACCTGTAATACAAACAAAAGTCATTAGTGCATATTGTGCTTGTGCTAATATGACCCCGCCATCCGTCACATATTTTGGCTTCCCATTCTGTGCACAGGGCGGGCCGGGCTTGTGAGGGGGGTCCCCCCACAAAGGCACGGTCCGGCTCTTAGGGTAACTTGTTCAAAACCAAGTTAACGGGTGGCGCGGTTATTGTGAAGAATTACCTTCCCATGGGGGCTGCCTGTCCTGCCGCGGCATGTTACCTCATCGGAACACTCATAAGTGCAAAGCACATGAGCCGCAACCACAGTGTCCCGAATCGGCTTGTCACCGCAGGTTCAAGCATGTCCGTGGGAGTTTTCGGGCTATGGGATTTTCTTATGATGCACCCTTGCCCGTGGTCTGTTATGATGTTGAAGGTATGGGAGGGTCGTTGGTTTGTCCTTTGACGGGGGGTAGCCTCGGCGGGGCACCCATAAGTGCAAAGCAAATGAGCCGCAACCACAGTGTCTCGCTTTGACGCCCCCGTCTCAGGTCCAAGTGCAGATTGACGGTAGGTGATGGTTGCCTAAGCGCGGTGTGTGGGTAACAAAAGCTGTTTTTCTTATATTACTTCCCAGTAATTTGTGTCTTTAAGGAATTTCTTAACCACCTCGGCTATGGCCGAGCAGTGTTTTTCGGGGGGAGCGAGGAGATCTTGTAGGTGTACCGATTCATATCCTAATTTGAACATTTCAGATTTTATCTCTTCTCGTGCATGGGCATTTGTTACACATTCAAACAAGATGTGTTGTGTTGTTTCTAGTTCATAGTTATCGCATTTTCTGCATAGACCCGTTGTGTTTCCTAGTTGTGTGAGGTTGGCATTTAGGCCGTTATGGTTAAATCTCAAACGGGAAATTACCACGTCTAATTTTCTGTTGTTGCTAAATTGGTGGGCAGATTTACCTACTGTGGGCTGGAGGAGTTGGTAATGCCTCCCGGTGTTGGTTGGGTTTCTATCCCATAGAGCTTGCCATTTTCTCGTTATGGCGGTGTCTATGATTGTATAGATCTCCCGTTTTGAAGGGAGAGTATAATCTTTAATACCTATATCTAGTGCTAATCTGGCTGTTTTGTCGGCCGCCTCATTACCGGGGATGCCGACGTGGGATGGGATCCAGTCGATTTCAATGTCTTGCCCTTCTCTTTTTGCCTTATCTAGTTTAGACAGGATTGAGTCAATTTGGTCAGGTCGTGTTTTGGATTTTCCTGACTGTAGGGCCTGGATAGCGCTAAGGCTGTCCGTGAGTACTGTGGCTTTGGGTGTCTTAACTGTGATGGCCCAGGAGATGGCCCAGTGAATGGCAATCAATTCAGTTGTGAATACTGAGAGGTGTTGGTTTGTTTTAATCGGTACGTGAAGATTTCTCTCTGGGACAACGAATGCGGCGCCGGTTTTTCCTGTTGTGGGGTCCTTACTGCCATCTGTGTAGATTAGAGTTTTCCCAGCATGGCTGGTGCGAACATAAGAGAGGCTTTTATTTTTCATGTATTCATTTGTATTTTCTTCTTTCCTCCCCAGGACCTGATGGAGGTAACAGGAGGGTGTGTTGTGTTTGAGATCCCATTTGGATCTGTACTTGGGTGCCTGGATCTTATCGGGTATGTTGTGCTCTTTCAGGAGGGCACGGACTTTCTTACAATATGGGTTGTAGTTCTTGGCTCTCTTACATGAATAGCAACCATGATCTGTTAATAGATCATTCACTGGGAGGGATTTGCCAAGTGGGGAGGATCTAGCCCAGTATTTTAGTATGAGTTCTTCCCTTCGTAGATGTAGTGGTTTAAGTCCACATTCTACCTCTAGTGCGTTGATTGGGGTAGATCGGTATGCTCTTGTTGCTATCCTGAGGGCGTGGTTTTGAATGATATTCAGAGTTTTAAGGATATTCTCTGACGCGGAGTTGTAAGCCTGGGCTCCATAGTCTAACTTACTAAGAATAAGGGCTTTGTATAGGGTCAGGAGTGTCTTTTTATCAGCTCCAAAGGTGGTACCTGACACTACTCGTAGTAGGTTCAGGTCTTTTTCACATCTTTCTTTGAGATCTTTAATGTGATCTCTCCAAGTCAGATGTTTGTCGAGGATCATGCCCAGAAATTTGATGTTCTGGGCCCATTCTATTTCCCTACCAAAGAGGTATAGTTTGTTTTGAGTGGTCTTCAGATTTCGTCGTTTGCTGAATATGATTGCTTTCATCTTTAGGTTTGATACTTTGAATCCCCATCTTAGTGCCCAGGTTTCGATTTCTCTTAGAACTAATTGTAGGTCTTTGACCGCCAGTTCTAGAGTAGAGCGTTTCCCCCACACCGCGCTATCATCGGCAAACTGTGACAGGCCTATATTATTATGTGGTTTCAGGGCCTCGTGAAGGGTGTTAACAATTACGTTAAAGAGTATGGGACTTAGTACTGAGCCTTGGGGGCAGCCGTTTTCCAGGATTAGTTCCTCTGAGGTATTGTCCCCAACTCGGGTTTGAATTTTTCTATCCTTGAGAAAGCTATGGATCCACTTTAGCATGTTTCCGCTTATTCCGTATTCCTTTAGTTTGGTTATGGTGCCGGTTGACCACATGAGGTCAAAGGCCTTTTCAAGATCGAGGGCTACCGCTACTAGGATTTTGTGTTCCATGAAAGCCATGTTTATTTCTGATTCCAGTCGGACAAGTTGATCAGTTGTGGATCTGTTAGGCCTGAAGCCTGATTGGTTGTCTGAGATGATATTATTAGCTTCTAGATAGTTGGAGAGGCGTTTGGCGATCATGGTTTCCATAGTTTTACATGTGCATGAGGTGAGGGAGATGGGTCGATATGATTGTGGATCCAGCTTATCCTTGAGTGGTTTTTTTATTGGGATTGTTGTGGCTAGTTTCCATTGTGTGGGGACTTCTCCTCTACGCCAGGAAGTGTTTATGAGGTCTAAGAGTTTTTGTTTGCTATCTGGTGGGAGCTGTTTCAGCATTTCATAATGAATTTTGTCCGCTCCTGGGGCTGTGCTGCGTTTACTCTGCAGAGCCTCATTAAGTTCAAATAGGGTGAAGTCGCAGTTCAGGTTACTGCTTCTTCGGTCATCGTTGAAGAGGTCAGGGAGAGATTGGTTGAAGGTTCTCTCCTCGGTCTCTTTTATTGTTTGGAAGGCAGGATCTTGGTTGGAGGTTTTCGACATATTATGGTAGTATGATAGCTCAGTCTGTCAGTCTTTGTGAGTCCTTAAATACGGTAAAACTAGACCAGTAAGTAAATCGCAATAATTGCTGCACTGTCATTTCATAGACAAACCATCTGTGTATTTATTACGGTTCAAGTATGACACTATTGTTAATCCCTGTCATAAAATTGCCACCCTGCGGTGCGTGTCGATAAGGTGTGAAAATATGGTCGTTATGATTGTAATTGGCGTTTATCCTCCAATCACAAAATTTAATCCACAATCAATGTGAAAATGATTTAATCGCTCTTCAGACAATTAGCTATATCTAACGGTAGATATTTGCATAATAAAAACGGACTTTTCTATGATCTCATGAATGGTTATGTTTTGGCGCCAAATAGCAGACGCTGGACTGGAAAAGTCGAACGCTGTTGTTTATTGACACGGAGCCTTTGGGGATAATTCGGGAGCTGTGCAAAGCGCTGGTTTTCTATCCACCTCTATTCACAACCGTTTAGCTATCGAGAAAAGGTTTTTTACCTGTTCCAAACATTTTTTTATGAAAGAGATACACACAATGACATTAAACACGTATGGGGCTGCTAGCGTCGGATAACGAAATTTACCGATCGCATGCAGAAAAATGGTAGCGGTGGTTTGTGGGCGGCGATTTATATCAATTCAAAAATCACTGATCGGCTTTTTCTGTATGTCTGGTCTTCGCCGGACATTGCCTGAAAAAGCCTGCAGTCCATGACCTCGGCTATAAGACGGGGTCATTTTGGAGGGAAAAATCCTCGTCTTATAGCCGAATTTTTATGGTAGGCCGAGCTAGGATTTCGGTGAATCACGCGGCTGTTGTTTTTGTATAGACACATCCAAAGTCTACGTCACACATGGTCAAAGGTCATTAGCCTCGTTTTATCTGGTGGGCAAAAACACTTCCGGTTCCATACTCTACCGTTGAAGGAGCACGAATTCTATTTTCTGTAATTACTATCGTTAAATCGTCTTTCTATCAAAACTGTTTGCCACAAACCATTTTTGACATTAAACTTATTCTTTTTCGTATAAAATTGGATAGAAAATATACATGCTTTAATCTTATTTCCATTCGTTAAATAAAGCGCATCGACTACGTTTTGGCATGATAGTGGGTAGTTTTATAACGCGTTTTAGGCAACAAAATGTGCGGTAAAATGTCAGAAGAGACTGGTATTATATCATTTATTACTTCAAAAACACTCGCAGGTTCGATCCCGGGCTTCTCCAGACTTTCGGATGAGTCTATAAACCGAGGTCCCGTCTCCGTATGACCTTAGCTGTTGGTGGGACGTAAAACTGAAACACTCACTCACTCACTTCAAAAACACAAACTGACAATGATCAGTTAATTTTGTGGAGGAGAAATGAGTTTAATCACACGATAAATATTCGAAATTCTCATTGACACTGTACGGCAACAGTCATGTTTTGCCAACCAGATAAAAGAGTACCCCTACAGGGGAGGTAACTGGCGCATGCGCAGTGAAATGTAAACAAGGTCACGTGTCAAAACATTGGATCCGTCAATACGTCACTTTAGTGTAAGCTGCCCAGCATTTACAAGATTGTGTAATAGAGTGAAAACCAAAACAAACTTTACCATGGCCAACTACCGATATCTAGCAACATTTCAGGTTGCAAAAGATGACAGTCACAAATAAAGTGACTGAGGCCATCAATCTAATACAACATTTAATAGCACTTTCAGATAGTATCTTTATTTCCCCTCATAACATTGGGACAATTCTTTTAAGTACCTTTGTTTTGTAAGTAGGTTAAATGATATTTACCCATGAAAACTCCCTTCTCTTTTCCATATATATTGTGGTTTTCCAATTACCAGTGTGTTTCAGATTGCTACATAATATATCGTGATACGTATCGTGATACGCAGTAACCGTATCGCGATATATCGTGATACGAAAATTCTGACAATACCCTGTTGCCCAATGAAACCAATAGGGTTTATAAGCATGAGCGGTCCGACTCACACCGCTTTGCCTAGGCAGGCGTAGATCTTCTAAGCGGATGACCAGTACTCGTATACGGTCGGTTTCAGCTCTGTGTGGAAGCATCATGCAGCCCATCTATTTCTTCAAGCCTTTATGGGCGGGGGCCAACTGTTTAGTGTAAAGCTATAAATATTGAATTATTCATAGCCCCAGATAAGATGGGGTATCCAAATATTATTTTTCTTATTTCTAAACGAAAACAGGTTTTGGGTACCCATTAGAAGCGTCCCTCTGAGGCGCTTCTAATGAGTATCCACAACGTATGTTTTTGTGCAGACAACAGAAAAATATCAGTATTTTTCGGATGAAAAAAAGTACATTATCTGGAGCTATGATGATTAGAAATAAACAATAAAATCCGAGGAAAAAAACATGCTGATTTCACCTGATATTGCTAGCTTACTCAGGTGTTTTTTAACTTTTCTGTTAGTCGACATGGCATCTAATGAGATTTCTTACAACAATGATGTCAAGTATGAAATTTTTAATGTACACATACATATTCTGATGTTATATCTGTTACGACTTTTACCTGACAGGGAAGGATGAAGCAATGAAATGACATCTCAAGCGTTACAGCCCAAATAAACCAATAGGATTTATATGCAGGAACGGTCCGACGCACACCACTTTGCCTGGACAGGCTTAGATCTTCTAAGCGGTTTACCAGTACTCATGTGCATTTGGCTTTACGAGCTCTGCATAGAAGCACCATGCAGCCAAATCTATTTTTCCACGCCCCGATGCAAGAGACAGAATATTTCAAAATGTATTCTGCTAAATAATACCCTGCATGCAGAGCTTTAAGCAAGCACGTTTCTGAATCAAGCATATAGTTTGATTGTAACTTAGCTGCTGGACTGTACATCCCTTTTTAGAGAGTTCCTGGAAAACAAACAGAAAGTCCCAAAAGTTGCATGTCTTATAAAAAATGATGGAAATATCTTGTGTATCCATTCGCCTTGAAAGTAGTCCACTCTGACAAGGAAGACAAAAATACACAGAGTAATCACCCTTGGAACCTTATCCCTGTACTGGAACTATTTTTTGTTCTATTTTAGTGTGTGACCTACCTATGGGTGTAGAAAATCCACTGTTAGTCAAGGACACCCAGCTAAGTGCTTCGTCCAGTCTTGATATTGTTCACGGTGCTGAGAGAGGACGGCTGTATGCCATGAAGGATGGCAGCTTCTCGGGAGGCTGGGTACCAAAGTAAGTTGACCTTTGACTTCCTGAATTTAAATATCAGTAGACAATATTTAAGAAAAACTCTAGAAAATAGGGCTTGTTTTTTCGATTGGAATACCTGTTTTTGTAGAAACATTAGGTTTTTTATGGATTATGCATATAGATATGTAACAGATCAGTCAAATACAATGTTTTTATCTTGAATAGTGAAATTCATATATTTCATGTAAATTCAAGTCATTAAGACCACTTTTGAACAGTCCAAAAGGCAGTGTTAAGACCACTTTTGAAATTCATAAATCACATTGGGTACAGGAAACACAAAGAAAGAAGAAGAAAAACTGAAAGTTTTTAGAAATGTTTTTGAAGAAGAATATGTCTTAATTTTAGCTTGTCTTTACAGCGGAACTTTTTTTGCACGTGGAAAGGGTGACAAGAAAAGATGTCTTTTTATTAATATTTATTGCAAGCATGTCTTTACAGCGGAACTTTTTTTGCACGTGGAAAGGGTGACAAAAAAAGATGTCTTTTTATTAATATTTATTGTAAGCATTAACAAAAAAATTAAAATTAAATGTTATAAGTGTAACAAGTTGACTGTATTGCTCAGTAGCTTGGTTGGTAGTATGGTATGCAAGATGCCCTGGGTTCCAAGCTGAGCCATGTTCTTTTTCTTCGCCTGTGGCATTTGGTAGCTCATTTCTGAGAGCAGTAAAGAGTATTAATAATAAGTCTCACAGCAGGACTGGATAGGACTTCAGAGATTTGGGAAGAATTGCATTAACCAAGAGGAAAATGCAACAGGTTAGCCGTGAGGCTTGGTAGCTCAGTCCGTAGGTATAGTGCTCACATGGTATGCGAGAAACTCTGGGTTCATGTCAACTGTGACATATATAAACTGTATAAAAGAATCAACAGTATAAGAGAAGTACTCCAAGGTGTAGTTCTGTAGCTACTTGCCAAACCAGGGGTGTTTTGGTTTGATTCCAGGCATCTCCAAACATTTGGATGACCAAGTTCGTCTACTTATGACCTTAATTGTTGGTAGGACGTAAAACTCAAACACTTTGGTGGCTTCAGATGGCTGTGCTCTTTCTAAGTGTCTTTGCAGAGCTACTTTTTCTTTTGATATTGAAATGTCAGTGACTCAAGCACCGATGGCTTGTTAACCATTGCTGAGTCAAACCCATTCTTGTGTTCTTAAGAAATCATTCCCATCACTCGAGATATTAATATATTTAGGATAATATTTAGGATATCTTTGGGGCACTGTTACTTATTTTATCTTGAAAATGTATATTGTGTGTACTCATTGAGGTGATTCTTAGATATGTTTAGGATAGTTTGGGATAATTTTGAGAGACTGTTGCTTGTTTTATCTCGAAATTTAATATTGTGTGTAGTCATTAAATAGCCTTGATGGAACGATTCTAATGAGTAAACACAACATGCCTTTATTTTAGAGAAGATCAAAAAGATATTCCTAAGTCATTCTACGCCCTCTTACCTGGCACTATCATTAACTCTCAGTGGCTACCCACCCCCACCCAAAACTCAAAGTCAAACATTTCTTTGGTTCTAAAAGGTTTTGAGCTATTGAACCTTTGAGCCTCATCTGTATTTTGATATTCAGTAATTTTTGTATTAAATCTTTCCATTTCAGAGACAATGACCTGAAACAGTATATCCAGGTAGACGTCTTGTCCCCGTACCAGATCGGTGGTGTCATGACCCAGGGACGATATGATGCCCCTGAGTGGGTCACAAAGTACGAGGTGTACTACAGCACAGATGGTAAACATTACACAGCAGTACCTAAATCCCCGACAGACTCGACACCCATGCCGTTCATGGGTAACTTCGACCAGAATACCCCTGTGAAACACATGTTCCCGCTGATTACTGCCAGATGGATAAGGTAATTTTTAATAAAATAATATTAACCCTTGTGCTGCTGAATATTTTAATCTGCCACACCCACTACTGATTATCAATCGCTCAGATTACTTGATGAAAATTATTGCAACAAATGCACATTCTGAATGACAAACAATGTAGATCTAGATCAGATGGCTTCTTCAGAAGCCATCTGATCTGGATCTACATTGTTTGAAAGATAAGACATATCCGGGTTCAGCATTGCAAGGGTTAAATAAAAAACTCATGGTTCTAGTTAACTCTTAAGATGCAAAGAAAATGTATATCTGAAAATATGTCGTATGTTTATGTCGTCTGCTGCAAGATTCTTGCAAAGCTTTCAGACATATTTTTGCATACAGGCAAACAGTTTGAACCAAGATCAGACTGCTCCTCTAGAGCAGTCTGATCTGGGACCACACTGGTACTGTTTACAACAATGGATTTTAAAGCAGGCCTCAATAGCTCTGTCGGATGCGCGTCTGACTGGTGATCAGGAGGACGCGGGTTCGATATCTGCCGGGGTCGGCAACATTCTTTCGTGGAGATTGATAATGAAATCTTTTCTACGATCTTTCTCTCCCTTCAGCTGATTCAAGAAGGGCAGTTGTCAGTTTCTGGCGAAAGAATGTGCACTGTACTGGTTAACCGCTTACATATAAGCCTGCCCAGGTAAAGTGTGGATAGGTAAACTGACTGGCTCAAAAAATGACCTGTTGACTGGGCTGTTAAGCTCCAATACAAACAAACAATGGATTTTAAAGTAACTAGCAGACACCAAAACAGACGGCAATTGTCGTGATTGGCTTGTTAAGCGTTAAGGCTGGCTTACAAACAAGTTAAAGAAATCTTTTCCATATTTTTATTTAGAAGCATTATGTTATGAGTATTTGGTTAAACTTACAGGATTGTATGTAAAATGAACATGTACACCACAACCTCTTTATAGTACAGTTCATTATAACACAGTTATGGATATATAGAGAATACCAGGTTCGTGTATTTTGATATCAAGTTTATCAGGCAAGGCTTCGGGAACGCTTGTAGAATCGCGAGGCTTGCCGAGCGATTCTACATGCGTTCTCGAAGCCGAGCCTGATAAACTTGATATCAAATGACATGAATCTGGTATTCTATTTATCAGTTTATCCCCTTGTAAACTCTATAATTGGCAATTTTCGATCCCTTACTGAATGTCCTCAATGCTGTCCAACATTCCGGTGCGAAATATAATCGACCAATATATTTACTATCATCTGACCGTTATTTTTCTTTCGATAATTTTCATTATAAGTTTTTCGATTTTTTCTAGTAATAACAACATTTTGGCCATTTTTCCGGTTGTTCGGTTCATTCAAAAAGTGCATTCTAATGCACTTACGTATGTAACGCGACGTCTGATTGGATAACGTCAAAAAATTTGCGACAGTATATTCCACGATATACTGTCGGAAATCCGACGTCACCACGTAACGTCGTTTTTCATTGGCTGACATTTGGTTTTACGCAGCTCACAACGCCTGCCGCTTTGTGCAAAATAGTACAATTGTTAACAAAACAACTGAATAAGTGCATTAGAATGGGGATAACTGTATTGAAAATTGTCATTTGGGGAGGTAAATCGGTGGTTTTACGGTCGCAAATTCCGTTTTACGGCTCCGCTGACACGTCGCCATAAAACGAAATTTCCGACCGTAAAACCACCGATTTACCTCCCCAAATGACAATTTTGAATACAGTTATCCCCTAAATGTCACGTTGATGTGATAAAGCCCACTTGTCCTGAGATAGCATATCTTTATCAGGTCAGTGTGTTACAATGCACTATAAATAGGGGGTAACTGATAAAACACCGTCTCTAGATGGATCCCAAAAATGTATAGATTATATTTTGGTTTGGATAAAACACGGTTGTTTAACTAACATGGTTTCTGCTTTGGACCCCATTTTGTACCAGAAACCCCAAAACAGGTAATTGGCTAACAGTGCAGACCCAGATCAGACGCCGCAGAATGCGGCGTCTGATCAGGGCCTACACTGTCTGCCAAAAGTTCAGCCATTTTTCAAGCAGATTTTGGAGAAAAACACAACCTGACACCCCTAAGTTTTTAAATGGACTCCTGCTGTGTATAAGGAGGAATATTCCATTTGGTACAAAATGGGTTAGTAGTGTTTTAAAGAGGTTTTGGGGTATTTGGTATACAGTATGTATCTCAAAAATGTATACCGGTAGATTATATAAAAAAAAAATGAATAGATTTTATAAAACAAAATGACCATAAATCGTCATTTTGCTATATTATATTGCATGTTTGTTTGAATTTGACATGTATCACATGAACAAGTCCGTGAAATGTACACCCCCTAGACCCCACTTTATTTAGAGAAAACTGGGATTTAAGGGTTTTTTTCATTATTTTTCTTATTTCTGCTCCAAGACATAGATTGTTGGTACTCGTTAGAACCACCTCAATAAGGCGGTTCTAACAAGTACCCACAACCTACGTTTGCAGTAAAAATAAGAAAAAGTATTACAGATTTTCATCAGAAAAGTAGCCATTTTGGAGATGTGAAAAAATGCACTATGTCACACGAGTGTGTTATCGTAATGATTGTTTAACTAATATGATTTCTGCTTTGGATATCAATAATGGTGTTATGGAGAGGTTATGCATATTATCCCCAAATTATATGTATCGTTTTCATTTCCCATTATCTTGAACAGTGAAACATGCTTGGTTTTACCGACAAGGGGTATCATTAGTTTGTACAACACAACCTCTCTATAACACTGTTGTTTAGATTCAAAATTGAAATCATTAAGAAATGATTTTTATTTTTCTGCTGTTCATGGAAGTAATAATGCAGTGGGTCCCTGCAAAGTAAATGAACCACAAAGGGGCTCATGTAAACTTCGCTATCGACCCACTGTCGTTCATATGAACAGCAGAAAAATTAAGTTTATTTTTTATTTCTACATACTCTGCTCCTCATTGAAAAAAAATGCTTATAGGACAAACTTTTAAAGCTGAAATGCATTTACATGCTGTTTTTCTAGAAAGAGCGAAACAGCTTTGACATCGCCATGACGTCATGTGAGTTAATGGAAGTATGAATTACACTGTTTTCTATAGGTTTACATTAGACTTTTCACTGGAAATGTAAATAGTGTTTGCTAAACAACTGTCCAAACAAAATGTAGAGATTAAAAAGACAAATGAGCATCCCCAAAACTATGATATAAGGATCAGGGATATATAGAGTATAAGGTGCTTTTGCTATTCTCTTGAGGGCCTACTCTGACAAACAGAATTCACTAACTCTTACCTTTTAGTGACATTTATATTTTACCACAGTTCAGATCAATACAAATCATGCAGCTCATGTCATGTACAGAATTTGATCTGGGTCCAGACTGTTTGCAAAAATGACTTTTAAAGTAACTGGCATAAGACAAAGCAGACAAGAGTTGTCATGATTTGCATCTTATGGGTTAATGTATATATACATGTATATTTTTTGTTCAATAAAACAAAAAATTGTTTTATGTATTTGGTTCTTGAAAGTTCTAGGATTATTCATTTTGGTTCATGGAAGTTCTAGAATTTCTCATTTTGGTTCATGGAAGTTGTAGAATTTCTCATTTTGGTTCATGGAAGTTCTTGAATTTCTCATTTTGGTTCATGAAAGTTCTTGAATTTCTTATTTTGGTTCATGAAAGCTCTTGGATTTCTAATTTTTGTTCATGAAAGCTCTTGGATTTCTCATTTTGGTTCATGAAAGCTCCTACCTTTCTCATTTTGGTTCATGAAAGCTCTTGAATTTCTTATTTTGGTTCATGAAAGCTCTTGAATTTCTCAATTTGGTTCATGAAATTTCTTGAATTTCTCATTTTGGTTCATGAAAGCTCTTGAATTTCTCATTTTGGTTCATGAAAAATCTAGAATTGCTCTATAACCAGTTAAGCACTGCAGAATTCTACAGGAAAATTCTAGAGCAAGTGGCAATCTATTTTAATTTCATTTTTTGGTTTTCATTATTTTTCAGTGAGAATAAGGCTTGACATTGTCAAGCCTTATTTTCACTGGAAAATAAGTAAAAAGACTACTTCAAAAATGCTGCCTGCTAAACATGCTTTATGCTTGAATGGTTAAAGTGTTATACATGTATGTTGATTTGCTTTCAGGATCCACCCAACTGACTGGCACAATAGCATTGGTTTGAGATTTAACATCCTGGGCTGCTCTGCACCATCTGTAGCAACAGCTACTATAGTAACCACTATAAATGTTACACCGACACCTGTCTCTACTGTTTCCCAGCCTAATCCTGTTACTGCTACAACCTGCGCATACTGGACACCGTGGGTCAGTGCGAGCAAACCGGACTCAGTCGGAGAATATGAAACTGCCTGGCAGTTACGAAACATGGTCAGCTTCTGTGACATGAAATACGTCACCATGACAGAATGCAGAACTGTGGGTACCCATATTCCATACGACCAGGCTGGTGAAGAAAATATCGTCTGCAACAATGATATTAAGGGAGTCGTCTGTTTTGCTCAGAACCAGACAGATGGCAGTTGCCTTGACTATGAAATTCGAGTTTTCTGTGATGAGTGTACAAAAACGCCTTCCACAGAGACTGTAACTCCAACACAAGCTCCATATGTCTGTAAACCAAGATGGCTGCCGTGGATTAATAATATGACACCGACAACTGACATGAGCTACGTAGAACATGAGTTTATGCCACAGGAAACTCTGAAGAAGGAATGCTGGGATGGCCGTATTACACGTATAGAATGTGAGACTACCTCTGGTATCCCACAATTCAGTGCTGGCTTTATTGGTTCTACCTGCGATATACCATCTGGGTTGACATGTAAAAATTCAGATAACTACCCTATACCATGTGAAGACTTCAAAGTACGATACTACTGCGACTGTGTCCGTAAGTCTTTTTTTCATCATTTTCTCATTTAATGCTTAAGATGCCAATCACAACAATTGTTGTCTGCTTTCTTGTCTGCTGGTTACTTCAAAATTCATTGTTGCAAACAGTGTGGAACATGATCAGACTGCTCCTCTAGGAGCAGTCTGATCATGGTTTGCACTGTTTGCGTGTATGCATAAATAGGTTTGAAAATTTTGCAAGAAGATATAGCAGACAACATGAGCAGACAACATTTTCAGAGGCATCTTAAGCATTAACCCATTTTGTCCTGAATGTTTTTTTTTCGCATACATATAACAGGTGTCTATTTCTAAATTTAGGAGTGTCTGGTCGAGTTAAATTTAGAAATTTATTTTAGAAAATGGCTGAAACTTTTGTGAACGGTGAAGGCCCTGATCAGATGCCGCAAAATCCGGCGTCTGATCTGGGCCTGCACTGTTTGCCAGAGTCATGTTTTAGGGTTTTACTACAAAATGGGCGCAGGCCGGACTGAAAATTTCTTGTTTGCAAGAGAGACACTTTCTGGGACTTTCTGTTTGGATACCTGTAATCTGAACCCTACTAAAAAGTGGAGTTTTCTCTTAGAAAAAAGAATTTTCTCCTGTGGAACTATTATAGCTTTCCTTTATGTGTCAACCCTTATTGATGAGCCCTGATCAGATGCTGCATTTTGCGGTGTCTGATCTGGTCCTGCACTGTTTGCCAGAGTCCCATTTTTGGGCTTCCTATATAAAATGGGCTTACACCAGACTGAGATACCTGTAATCTGAACCCTTCTAAAAAAAGTGGGGTAACGCATGTCTATTCTTAGAAGAAATCATTTTCTCCTGTGGAACTATTGCTTTCCTTTAACCCATTCAGTACCAGAAACCCCTAAAGGGGTACCTTGGCAAAAAATGCAGGCCCAGATCAGACGCCGCAGAACCTGGCGTCTGATCAGGGCCTACACTGTTTGCAAAAAGTTAAGCCATTTCTCGAATAAATTTTGAAGAAAACACAACCTGAAACCCCTAAATTTTGAAATGGACTCCTGCCATATATAAGGTGGAAGATTCCATTTGGTACAAAAAGGGTTAAGTGTCAACCCTTATTGATAAGGGACACAGAAATATTTTTTCAAAGAGTAAGCTCCCTTCAAGATCTAGTCATTCCTCTTACAATGCTTATTTTCACTTTTTCAGTCATCACATTAACAAGTCCACACTAATAAACACCACTCTGACCCCACATTTATATAGAGAAAAGTTGGGTTTATGGGGTGTTCATTATTTTCCTTCTTTTTTCGTTCAAAAACAAAATAGATTGTGCTCAGTGTGGGTATGCGTTAGAGCCACCTCATTGAGACCCTGAGCTGCCTCATTGCTCTAACGAGCACCCAAAAAATTTTTATCAGAAAAATAACCATTTAGTAGGTGTGAAAAAATGCCCTCTGCCAAAGATGTGTTATTGTAGAGGAATTTTGTAAAGAAAATATATTTTCCAAATACTCCTCCTCATCATCATCATTATCATCATCATCATCATCATCATCATCATCATAGTTTTGATTAACATGCAGATACAGGGGCAACATCCACATAAATGGACCCCATTCTAGGTAGCTGGCTTGCTGCACTCATGGAAAACCTCTTTATAACACTGTTAATTATGCCATGGATTTGAACACAAGTTAATGATGGATCCCAAAAATATATAGATTATATAATCAATACATTTTTCTTTGGATATAGCATGGTTATTTAACTAACATGGTTTTGGCTTTAGACCCGAACAATAGTGTTTTAAAGAGGTCAGGATGTAGTTTAGTAATTTTCTTATTGAGTCAGTGTCTCATAAGTTTCCTTATACCTGAACCCTATGATTCTTTTATTTCTATGGTGCACCTTAAGGGGAGGCAACTCCTGCAAAATCTTTTTTTGTCTCCCATGTCAATAGAGGTCAAATCTTAAAGGAAAGAATTTGCTCCTGAGGAGCAAATTCTTTCTTTTAAGAGTAGACCCCTTTATTGGTAGGACAGGGCTTATAGAAAAGCAAACAGTACTTTCAGAAAGTTGTCTCCCTTTGGAAAATGGCGGAAAAATCTGCCAGGTGTTCCCTTTCCCCATTAACTACTGTGAGATTCAATCAGATACCATTTTAGTATTTGCTTTAGCTTTGTTTTTAGCAGTTTGTATCATCATCCTTAAATTGTATGTTGATTTTTTTATTTGAATTATAGCTGGATTAGTGACAATGACCCCACCCCCTATTCAAGGTCAGTCCCCAACGGCTCATCCCGGACTGCAGACAGACACAACAACCAATGGTCCTGGACTGCACACCACAGGCACGGCTGGTCCATTCTTACATAGTGGTGAGACACCAAGTGGTGCTCCCGGAGTTGTGACCACGGCAACACCAACACAGGCTCCCACAACTGTTTGTGCCACAACAACAAGATGGTCTAACTGGCTGAATAGAGACAAACCTGCTACTGGCACTGGAGATAAGGAGGTAGATAAACAAATTTATTATATAATCTATAAAAAGACTTCTTTTTTGTGACATCTGACATATTTACATGTCCATCTGGCCCTGAGGTTATAAAACTTTTTTCATGCTCAATTCAGCTGAGCATGAAATCTGTAGTGCTTGTAAAAATAAAAACACTAATAAGCTGAGCATTTTTTCTTGTTCAGATAGCAGAGAACGTTTTTTTGTCGTGCTCACAAATTTATGAGCATGAGAAATTTCATGCTGAAGTGAGTTGAGCATGAAAAAAGTTTTATAACCTTGAGCCCTGGTCATGAGACATTAGTTTCTAAAATTAAAATTAAATTTTCCATGTAATCTTAGTTTCCAAAATCAGATTTTCTGTATGATATTGCTTTATAATAATAATAATAATAATAATAATAATAATAATAATAATCAACTTTATTTATAGAGGGTAACGCATTTAGTAAACTAGAACACCACAACCTCTTTATTACACTACACATGTATTAATGTGGTCCAAAGTAGAAACCATGTTAGTTAAACAACCGTGTTATATCCAAACAAAAATGTATAGATTATGAAGAAAAATGACTAAATGGTCATTTTTCTACATAATCTATACATTTTTGGGATCTTTTTGTATAGATTTTTTTTTTTTTTTTGGTTTTGGTTTTACGGCCCTTTCAAGATTATTTCACTCATATCGAGCCGATCGGTAATCAGAGGTGGGCGAAAACCGGAGTACCCGGAGAAAAACCACCTGACCTTCCGTTGCAGAACTTGGCGTCTCACACGTGGCCCGAGCGAGGCTCGAACCTACGGCGGTGAGAGACCTAATGACTAAGAGTCAGCGCTCTTATCCACTTGGCCACGGAGGCCCGTTTTGTATAGATTATGTAGAAAAATGACCAAATTGTCATTTTTCTACATAATCTATACATTTTTGGGATCCATCTTGAAACCGTGTTATATCCAAAACCGTGTTATAACAAAAATGTTATAGCAAGGTTGTGGTGTAATAATCTTCCATGTGGCCCTTCTTTCTTCCTCTTCTTTGGTAGAAACCAGTAAGCAATAAGGATAAAGTCTCTTGCTCAAGGAAACAACCGGCCTCTGTCCATTGGGGCTTAAAGAAATAGATGGGCTGCATACAGCAGGGTTGTAGTTTGACCTAGTTTTCCTGATAATGGTGGTCGAAAACAGATAGAAACAAACTGATACTTGTAGTTTGACCCAGTTTTATCTGATAATGGTATATAATGTCAACCAGGCATGTTATTGTACTGACGCAGTCTAAACTGGGTCCCCTCAAGCAAACAGTGTGGACCCAGATCTGACTGCTCCAAAGGTCCACTGTGTTTGTCGGCATGTGAAAGGAGCAGTCTGATCTGGATCCATTCTGTTTGCAGTAACGACTTTAAAAATACATCTGCAGACGATGCAGAAGACGACTTATTATACCCCCACAAATGAAATTTGGGGGGTATATAGGAGTGAGCTTGTCGGTCGGTCTGTCTGTCTGTCGGTCGGTCGGTCGGTCTGTTGACTTGGTTTCCAGACGATAACTCAAAAACCGCTTCACCGATTTTTATAATTTTTGGTACACTGATGTAACATCATAATATACAGGTCAAGTTCGATTTCCACTACAATTCGTCAATTTTCGACATAGTTATTGCCCCTTTCAAGTGAAAAATTTGCAAAATGGCGCTGATGTACTATCAAGGCAGTTTTTGTGGGGGTATTCATCACCTTTAGTGATAGCTCTAGTGTTGTGATTAGTAAAGGGATAGAAAGTCTGATCTTGCACATCAGATAAGGAATTCTGTGGTTTTAGCCTGGTATAGAAATTCTGTTCTAACACTAGTGTTCTTACCCAGGGACAGTTGAAAAATCGAATATTCTTGTGTGTTTGATAAATGCACTGGTTGAATATGACCTCATTTGTGCTGTCGTTAAGGGGACGTCACATCACGTTTCGCCGAGCATTTATCCATTTTCCTCAACGAGTTTGATAAATTTGATAATAAATGAACATGGATGCAAGATTCTATTTATCATATCACATTTAAAACGCATTTTTAGTCACAATTTGTTTACAAAAATGCCAATATTCTGCCATTGGTAGGAGATCAGGTGGATGCGGGTTCGATACCTGCCAGGGTCGGCAACATTCTTTCGTGGAGATTGATCGTGAAATTTTTTCTATGGTCATTCTCTCCCTTCCGCTGATTCAAGAAGGGCAGTTGTCAGTTTCTGGCGAAAGAATGTGCACTGTACTGGTTAATCCCTTACGTATAAGCCTGCCCAGGAAAGTGTGGATAGGTTAACTGACCGGCTCAAAAATGACCTAAAATAGTGTTGACTGGGCCGTTAAACTCCAAAACAAATCTGCCATTAGTAAACCCAACGTTATTAAGGACGTCGTATGTGTAATGTTACGGGGCGTATCTGACTAATTTGCATCTTTAATCCTCTAGTGGATTACCGAATATAATACATAGCATTATTACATTCTCAGATGTGAAGTCATACATGATAAAAACTGTTGTCAATTTCTTTTTCAGAGCATGACACCAAATGAGAAGTACTTGTTCTGTAGGGACGGGAAAATTGTGAGTGTAGAATGCCAAACAACTGATGGCCAGTCGTACTACTCAACAGGCGAGATAGTCAGCTGTAATGTGGACCAAGGTCTGGTTTGTGAGAATTCAGACAATTTCCTAGCATGTCAGCATGACTATATGATTAGATACCAGTGTGAGGAAACAACATGTCATGGTAAGCTAAGCCTTATAAAATATTTTTTTCCTTGTCATTACGAAAGCACACCTATACAAATGCAGTGTAAACTTTACTGCCGAAAAAAAACAAAAAAACAACAAAAGAAACAAAATTTTAAGATGAAAAATTGTGACATTTTTTATTTCTGCTCAAAATATAGATTGTGGGTACTCATCAGAAATGCCTCATTGAGGTGGTTCTAATGAGTACCCACTATCTGTAAAATATAGATATAACATATAGATTGTGGATACTCATCAGAACTGCCTCATTGAGGTGGTTCTAACGAGTACCCACTATCTGTAAAATATAGATATAAAATAAAATATAGATTGTGGGTACTCCTCAGATCCGCCTCATTGAGGCTGTTCTAACAAGTACCAACTATCTGTAAAATATAGATATAACATATAGATTGTGGATACTCATCAGAAATGCCTCATTGAGGTGGTTCTAATGAGTACCCACTATCTGTAAAATATAGATATAAAATATAAAATATAGATTGTGGGTACTCATCAGAACTGCCTCATTGAGGTGGTTCTAACTAGTACCCACTATCTGTAAAATATAGATATAAAATATAAAATATAGATTGTGGGTACTCATCAGAACCGCCTCATATATTTTAGGGCAGAAGTAAGAAAAATAAGGTTTACCCTCGTAATCCCGAGATTTTCTACATAAAAGTGGGGTTCAAGGGGGTCAAAATTATATAGGTGTGTTTTCGTGATGTTTTGCATTATCAGCTGAATATGTTGATCACAATTATTCATTAATTTTCTGTTCAAAAGACAAAACAGCATTAATAATTCCATACCGAGAAAATGATTAATTTACTTTGTACAGGTATGAGTGATCAATATTTTTTCATATTGCCCATAGTCAATTGCTTATTACCCATAGGTATGTGCATATTCCATGTTGTTAAGCAGTCTTGTTCACAGTAGACTACTTTCAAATTTGTCCATTTGGAGAAGAAAAAACGGCAGCCATCTTATTGTGCCTACTGGTGGATTTGGTTGTTAGCTCAGCCGTTTTCGAAGAAAACGACGAGGTATTGTCATAACTCTGGCGTCGTCTGCGTCGTTGTGCAAAAACTTGGACATTTTGTAATATCTCTGTCACTCTGTCATTACTGAACATATATACTTGAAACTCAGACTAGTTGTTCATTACGAAAAGGGGGTGCAGCCGAGCATTGGCACCTGCATGCAGTGCTCTTGTTTGATTTGAGGTTTAATGTCCCCTTCAACACTGTAAAGGTCATTTTGGAGACGTTGCTTCCAATTTTGTGGGACTTTTACCCGACATTAAGATGAAATGACATATCAAGCCCTGTCGCCATGAAACCAATAGGGTTTATAAGCATGGACGGTCTGACTCACACCGCTTTGCCTGGGCAGGCTTAGATCCTCTAAGCAGTTTGCCAGTACTCGTGTGTGGGTCGGATTTAGCTCTGCGTGGAAGCATCGTGTAGCCCAAATATTTCTTCAAGCCCTGATTGGCGGGGCCGCCTACTGATGGAAAGAACATAAAACATAACAAATACAGACCGTGACTAAGCGCATAAAGCACATGTTACGCAATCAAATACACTCTACAATCTGTGTAGGTTTTGAGGAGCATGGGAAACCAAGCACATTTTCCTCCATTTTTCAAAGGGAGACAACTATCAGGACTTCCTGTTAGCTTTTCTATAAGCCCTATCCCAATGAAAAAGGGGTCTACTCTTAAAGGAAAGAATTTGCTCCTCAGGGGCGTCTACTCTTAAAGGAAAGAATTTGCTCCTTTAAGAGTTGACCCCTATTGACATGGGAGACAAAAATAATTTTGCAGGAGTTGCATCCCCTGAAGGTGTAACATTCACCTTCAGTAATGTCTCTTAGGAATTTGGGAGTATTTTGAAAGAAGAAAAACAAACAATCCGGCCCAGTAATAGTGTGGTTAAGTAAACTGACTGGCTAAATATGACCTTAATAGTGTTATCAGGGCTGTAATATATTCTATAACAGGGTTATCCTTTGGAAGCAAGGAATACACCACAGAACTAGAACATGTTTTCTGGGCCAGACTAACTAGCTTCTTTCCACAATGGAATCAATGATCCCAAAGGACAAGAAAATATAAACTACACTATGATGTAGGGCACAGAGACTTTTTATGACCACCACACATTCCCAGACACCAGCTGTAGTGTATGTTCTATAAAAGGGTCAGTGATCCCAAAGGACAAGAAACTCCAAACAAACTGAACAAACAACCTACCCACTTAAAGAGAAATGAATACACATTCAAGGGGAGGCAACTCCTGCAAAAGTATTATTGTCTCCCATGTCGGTAGGGTTTGCTCCTGAGAAACAAAATCTTTCCTTCAAGAGGAGACCCCTTTTTCAATAGGACATGGCTTACAGAAAAGTGAACAGGAAGTCCCAAAAGTTGTCTCCCTTTCCCCTTAAGTAGTTTTTTTTCAGAATTTGACAGGATTTCCTGGGTAATGTCCAAACGACCATACTTGTTCTGTTTTCTCTTATAGGACCTACAAAGCCAAATATGAATGACAAATATTCAACCAAAGTGCCAATCCTCGTCTCTGGACAGACACCAACAGCTCAACCAGGCCTTGTCTCTGGTCAGACACCAACAGCTCAACCAGGCCTTGTCTCTGGACAGACACCAACAGCACAACCAGGTCTTGTCTCTGGACAGACACCAACAGCACAACCAGGCCTTGTCTCTGGACAGACACCAACAGCTCAACCAATCCTCGTCTCTGGACAGACACCAACAGCTCAACCAGGCCTTGTCTCTGGTCAGACACCAACAGCTCAACCAGGCCTTGTCTCTGGACAGACACCAACAGCACAACCAGGCCTTGTCTCTGGACAGACACCAACAGCTCAACCAGGCCTTGTCTCTGGACAGACACCAACTGCTCAACCAGGTCTTGTCTCAGGTCAGACTCCAACAGCTCAACCAGGCCGTGTCTCTGGACAGACACCAACAGCTCAACCAGGCCTTGTCTCTGGACAGACACCGACAGCTCAACCAGGTCTTGTCTCAGGACAGACACCAACAGCACAACCAGGCCTTGTCTCAGGACAGACACCAACAGCCCAACCAGGCCTTATTTCAGGACAGACACCAACAGCTCAACCAGGCCTTGTCTCTGGACAGACACCAACAGCTCAACCAGGCCTTGTCTCTGGACAGACACCAACAGCTCAGCCTGGTCTAGTCTCAGGTCAGACACCAACAGCACAGCCAGGCCTTGTTTCTGGACAGACACCAACAGCTCAACCAGGCCTCGTTTCTGGTCAGACTCCAACAGCTCAACCAGGCCTTGTCTCAGGACAGACACCAACAGCTCAACCAGGCCTTATGCCTGGACAGACACCAACAGCACAACCTGGTTTAGACTCAGGACAGACACCTACAGCTCAACCAGGCCTTGTCTCAGGACAGACACCAACAGCTCAACCAGGCATTGTGTCTGGTCAGACGCCAACAGATCAACCAGGCCTAGTCTCTGGACAGACACCCACAGCTCAACCAGGCCTTGTCTCAGGACAGACACCAACAGCCCAACCAGGTCTTGTCTCAGGACAGACACCAACAGCCCAACCAGGCCTTGTCTCTGGACAGACACCAACAGCTCAACCAGGCCTTATTTCAGGACAGACACCAACAGCTCAGCCAGGCCTTGTCTCAGGACAGACACCAACAGCTCAACCTGGCCTTGTCTCAGGACAGACACCAACAGCTCAACCAGGCCTTGTCTCAGGACAGACACCAACAGCTCAGCCAGGCCTTGTCTCTGGACAGACACCAACAGCTCAACCAGGCCTTGTTTCAGGTCAGACACCGACAGCAGCACCCAGTCTGAACTGTGAAACTAGGAAGAAATGGTCTATGTGGATTGACAGACACACTGTTCAGCCAGGTCAGGTTGAGGGAGACAATGAGTCTCTGACACCAGAGGAGAAGAAGAGATTCTGTCCCTTGGGAACCATAACGGCAGTAGAGTGTGAGACGGTTGCAGATCACACACCCTTCAACATGAGCCCGGATATTGTGGACTGCACAGTTGCTGCTGGACTGGTTTGTGACAAAATGATGAACTTCCCTGTTGGTTGCCAAGACTACAGAATGAGATATGAGTGCCAGGAACAGATCTGTTCAAGTAAGCAGAAGAGTATTTTAAACTTTGGCTTATGAATTTTATATACTGTTAAATTCCTATTTAAGACCAGCTTTAGATATGTTCTAGAAAGGGTTATCCTTTGGAAGCAAGGAATACACGACAGAACTGGAAAATATGGAGTGTACATGTTTTCTGGGCCAGACTAGCTAGTTTTGGCCAATTAGGCCACATCAGTGACCCTCAAATATTTTCAGAATTCAACAATGGAATCAATGATCCCAAGGACAAGAAAATATAAAGTACACTATGATGTAGGGCAAGGAGACTTTTTACGGCCACCACACATTCCCAGACACCAGCTGTAGTGATGTTAAATATGTTCTAGAAAGGGTTATCCTTTGGAAGCAAGGAATACACGACAGAACTGGAAAATATGGAGTGTACATGTTTTCTGGGCCAGACTGGCTAGTTTTGGCCAATTCGGCCTCATCAGTGACCCTCAAATATTTTCAAAATTCAACAATGGAATCAATGATCCCAAAGGACAAGAAAATATAAACTACACTATGATGTAGGGCAGGGAGACTTTTTATGACTGTTCAAAAGTCCAAAAGGTGGTCTTTTAATAGGAGACACCAGGTGTAGACAACACAAAGGAAAGATTTCTGAAACATTCTCAATATGCTTTTAAAAGTAGATTTAGTCTTAATTTTAGGTGGTCTTAATAGCGGAATTTTACTGTACTTGAGCCAACCCATAGGGCCTTTAGCCACGTTGTCTATCCAGTCCCAATGACACTGTACGGACTGTCATTTTGTTACTGTTTAAACCATTGGCTCGAAGCTTAAGCATTTGTTTCATCACGATGGGGACAAGTGCATAGTTCAAGAACCATAACTCTTGTTGGTTTCTTCTTTAAATTATTGCCTTTCCTATTATATATTTGTCCGGACTATAACTTCATTCAGTTTTAAGGTTTTGCCTTGAAATTCACCATTTGTTGCAGCTTAATGAGAAGGAGTGCAGAGGATAAGAACCATAACTCTAGCAGGTTTCTTTTTTCTTTGAGTCATTGTCATTTTCTTAATTTTGGTATTGTATGTTTGTTCGGTTCATAACTGTGTTCAGTTTTTAAGCTTTTGATTTGAGACTTCACAAGTTGTTGCATCTTGATAAAAAAGGAGGGCAGAGCACAAGAACCACAACTATGTCCATTTGTTCCCACTTTGACCATCCATTTATTCACCCATCTCGGGCTGGTTAGGTGATGCAAAGGTGGTGTGTGTCTTGTGTCAGTAGGGAGTCCAACTGATATTGGCTTACAGTTGGGCAAGGCCTGCTGTCCTTGCAGCAGGTAGGGGTAGAGGGGGGGTGTTGTTTCTTATTCTGTTTCTACCCTTCCATTCATTTTCCTCTTTCTCCTCTGTCCCTCACTTTCATCTCCTCTACTATCTCTTTTCTCTGACACAAAATGACCACCATTAAACCCAAAACAATCAATCAATTTTCACCCGTCCATTCCCACTTACATTGTCCTGATTGTCATTTTGTTTTGCGAGATACATGCATAAAAAGATCTTTTAAATTTATAGAAAATCTTTAAAAATCTCTTCCAGAACCATCAGGCTCATGGCTTTGAAATGTGTTATGCAGCATAGTCTAGTAGTCCTCTATCAAGTTTAATCAAATTATGCATCTCTGGTTAATATTGGCCCCACCCGGGGGATCATCTTATATGGAAACATATAGGAAAATGTTAGAAAAAAACCCTTTTCCCGAGCTTTAAAACCTATGGCTTTCATATTTGGTATCTGGCATGGTCTAGTGGTTCTCTATCAAGTTTTATTCAAATTATGCCCTACACCAAAACCTCTTAATAACACTGTTAGATAACGCTGTGCATGCTGGGTATTTTTGTCGGCAGACAACATTTCAAAATATTTTCTTAATTTTCCAAGAAAAAAAAATAAGAAAAATATCAACAATTTGTCTTCTGCTGAATTAGCCTGAAGAGTGCTTAAGTTTAAAGAAATGTGGTGTTGCTAAAGAAATGTTTTAAGGTCAATCTATTCGTTTTTAGGGTCCATCTTCATATCATGTTATAAACAAAACCATGTGATAATAAACATTGTCATAAAGAGGGTCAGGTACATAAAAATCTTTTATAAAATTCTACTTGCGAACTGTAGATTCCATGGCTTTCGTATTTGGCATTTTGCAAAGGCTATTGGTCCTCTGTCAACTTTGTTCAAATTATGCCCCCGGGGTCAATATTGGTCTCCACCCCAAGGAGGTTGGGGCCACCCATCCACCCAAAAATCTTTTGAACTCTCCATGTACATGTTAGGTATGCTCTTTATAATATTTGCCACATTGTTATCTATGACAGTTTTACTTTTCAGCCCATTTCGGGAGCATCCATCATTTACAATGATACTCCTGTTTTCTTATGTTTTATAAGTTGTTATGTGTACTCAGTAGGTCCACTTTCGTGAGTATGAATCCCCCCCCCCACAACTTCATTATTTTTACAAGTTCTTGTGCCAGCATTAATGGCTCAGATGCACCTCTGACTGGGGATCAAGAGGTTTTGCATTAAATCCCCACCAGACTGTGTCCAGTTGTTCAAAGCATTGCTAGCTTAACAAGTTGTTAACTGTTATAGCAAGTACAATATTTAATACTCTGGTATTTTTGCTGAAAAAAACTGTGAGCAGCTTTTGCATCTGCAAAAGCTGCTCACATTTTTTCAGCATTCACAATATTAAATGATCGAGGTTTTACGATTTGTTAACTCACAACATCATTGGTTTTGAACAAATGGCCACATGGTTTCAGTTTTTCAAAGCTTTGGTAGCTTAAAGAGCTCATTAGATATCAATTTGTTAACTGTTTTAGCAGGTATAATGTCTACAATTTTGTTATTTTTGCTGAAAAAATATTGGAATACATGTACTTGCCATATTAAATGGTCAAAGTTTTAATGGTTTGTCAACTAACAAGGTCATTATATCTGACCATAAACATGTACAGTTACCCTCTATATTAATTGCTTTGTAACACCTTGACCTGATAAAGATGCTATCTCAGGACAAGCGAGCTATATCAGGTCAATGTGACATTGCACTTCCAAACTGGACTTCTGGAAATATTGGCAAAACTGTAAGAGTGTACAAGGGGATTAACTGATAAATAGAATGCCAGATTTGCGTCATTTGATATCACGTTTATCAGGCTCGGCTTCGAGAACACATATAGAATGGCCCAGCAAGGGTCCCTTTTCTACATGCATTCTAGAAGCCTTGCCTGATAAATGACAATTTGAAGACAGGTATCCCCTAATTAAAACTAACTCAGTCAGGAAAAACTTTGGCAGAATTATTATTTCCTTTTAATTTCAGCACCAACAGCTCAACCAGGCCTTGTCTCAGGACAGACACCAACAGCTCAACCAGGCCTTGTCTCTGGTCAGACACCAACAGCTCAACCAGGCCTTGTCTCAGGACAGACACCAACAGCTCAACCAGGTCTTGTCTCAGGTCAGACACCAACAGCTCAACCAGGCCTTGTCTCTGGACAGACACCAACAGCTCAACCAGGCCTTGCCTCAGGACAGACACCAACAGCTCAACCAGGTCTTGTCTCAGGACAGACACCAACAGCTCAACCAGGTCTTGTCTCAGGACAGACACCAACAGCTCAACCAGGCCTTGCCTCAGGACAGACACCAACAGCTCAACCAGGCCTTGTTTCTGGACAGACACCAACAGCTCAACCAGGCCTTATTTCTGGACAGACTCCAACAGCTCAACCAGGCCTTGTCTCTGGTCAGACACCAACAGCTCAACCAGGACTTGTCTCTGGACAGACACCAACCGCTCAACCAGGCCTTGTCTCTGGACAGACACCAACAGCTCAACCAGGTGTTGTCTCTGGACAGACACCAACAGCTCAACCAGGTCTTGTTTCAGGACAGACACCAACAGCTCAACCAGGCCTTATTTCTGGACAGACACCAACAGCTCAACCAGGCCTTGTCTCTGGTCAGACACCAACAGCTCAACCAGGCCTTGTCTCTGGACAGACACCAACAGCTCAACCAGGCCTTGTTTCAGGACAGACACCAACAGCTCAACCAGGCCTTATTTCTGGACAGACTCCAACAGCTCAACCAGGCCTTGTCTCTGGACAGACCCCAACAGCTCAACCAGGACTTGTCTCTGGACAGACACCAACAGCTCAACCAGGTCTTATCTCTGGTCAGACACCAACAGCTCAACCAGGCCTTGTCTCAGGTCAGACACCTACTGCTCAACCAGGTCTTGTCTCTGGTCAGACACCAACTGCTCAACCAGGTCTTGTCTCCGGTCAGACACCAACAGCTCAACCAGGCCTTGTCTCAGGACAGACACCAACAGCACAACCAGGACTAGTTTCAGGACAGACACCAACAGCTCAACCAGGTCTTGTTTCTGGTCAGACACCAACAGCTCAACCTGGCCTTGTCTCAGGTCAGACACCAACAGCTCAACCAGGCCTTGTCTCAGGACAGACACCAACAGCTCAACCAGGCCTCATCTCTGGACAGACACCAACAGCTCAACCAGGCTTTGTCTCAGGACAGTCACCAACACTACAACCAGGCCTTGTCTCTGGACAGACACCAACAGCCCAACCAGGCCTTGTCTCTGGTCAGACACCAACAGCTCAACCAGGCCTTGTTTCTGGTCAGACACCAACAGCTCAACCAGGCCTAGTCTCTGGTCAGACACCAACAGCTCAACCAGGTCTTGTCTCCGGACAGACACCAACAGCACAACCAGGCCTTGTTTCAGGACAGACACCAACTGCTCAACCAGGCCTTGTCTCAGGTCAGACACCAACAGCTCAACCTGGCCTTGCCTCAGGACAAACACCAACAGCTCAACCAGGCCTTGTCTCTGGTCAGACACCAACAGCTCAACCAGGCCTTGTCTCTGGTCAGACACCAACAGCTCAACCAGGCCTTGTCTCAGGACAGACACCAACAGCTCAACCAGGCCTTGTCTCCGGACAGACACCAACAGCTCAACCAGGCCTTGTCTCTGGTCAGACCCCAACTTTTATCACAGGCATAGTTACTGGATCTCCTACGGTGACACAATGTACCCAGAGCCACTGGGGACCATGGATTAACCAAGATAATCCTCAGCTTGGAGATGGAGACTACGAGGCTTTGACAACTGCTGAGTTGGCTTCCTTCTGTATTGGAGGTAAAGTCTCCTCCATAGAATGTGTCACCTCTGATGGTATCGCATCCTACAGCTCTGGTGAAAAACTGACATGTGACCTCAATGATGGCCTGTCCTGTCGAAACTCAGACAACTTCCCAATACCCTGCTCGGACTACAAAGTACGATATTTCTGCCAGTGCTCAGGTAAGCCTTCCTTTATATGCATACAGTCGATCTTCAATGGCTCAAACACCTTTGGGCCCTCGAAAATCTGTTCGAGACAGGGGTAGTTCGAGCCACCGAGGGTTACTATCAGGAGGCATAACGAGATACTTTTGGACATCTTTTCTGCGTTCTGTAATGAAAATGTATGTTGTGTGTACTCATTAGAATCGCCTCATCGAGGCGATTCTAATGAGTACACACAGCATACATTTGCAAGATAAAAGACTATAATCTCCTAAATTATCCCCCACTTTTTCTTATGTAGAGGATTTCCCTAGGGGCTCAAGAATGAGTTCGACTCAGCCGTGGTAAACGAGCCATCAGTGTTCGAGCCATCGAAGTTCTACTGTATATCCCTTTTTATCATAAAATTATCACATTGCTGTTATTTAGTGGACAATGTTATGTCATAAAATTGATATGACGAAACATATACACCTGTGGACACAAAACTGTTCAAACTGCTATGGAGTACCTTTCAATAAATCTCTTTGCATCAGGTTAGTTTAACAAGCAAATGTCATTCATCAAAGCATTTTAAAATTGGATCAAGAAATATACATTGATTGGTCTCATTGTGGCAGGCACCTTTTCCACTTTTAGGTCTGATTGACATTTGATATGTATTCTGATTTGACAGTCAACAAGGAAATGTATAACACTTAGTATTTTGAATTTATTCATGGCTTGCAGTTGACTGACAGCATACATGTAAGGAAATATTGAAAGAAACATCAAATCAAAATGAAATGAAGCCATCAAAGTAATAAAATTGCGGTGTCCCAACATGCTGCACTGGCATCATTTGCAGGGATGAATGCCACAAGTGCACCGTCCTTTGGATCGGGACTTTAACTGGAGGCCCCATGTGCAGGGAGAACCATCCCCTGTGCAGGTTAAAGATCCCTACCGTAATTACATGATTACTGTGTAGGCTTTCAGCCTGCAAACCTGGAGTGTTTGTAATGTACACCTGCTAGTAATGGTCAAATGCGACCGATCGCAGTATCAGTAGAAAGGAAAGAAAGAAAGTTTGAATGGATTTGTGTCCACAGGTGTAATAACACACAGTTACTGGTGTGTAACACCATGACTCATGTCTGTGACATCCCCATGTTTTCTGTGAAAATTCTTTTCAGTTTCTTAGGCAGTTAAATTAGATTTAAAATCATTATGTGATTAACAGAATCATACACTGTTGGTCATTTCATATGAAATTTATGAAACAAGCCAAGAGGCTTGTTTCATAAATTTCAGATCAAATGACCACTAGGGTAAATTCTCTTTATTATATACCCAGAAAAT
The DNA here is from genome assembly GCA_963580285.1 of Lucinisca nassula. Lineage (NCBI taxonomy): Eukaryota > Metazoa > Mollusca > Bivalvia > Lucinida > Lucinidae > Lucinisca > Lucinisca nassula. The sequence goes on along the minus strand of OY757025.1, from coordinate 88,352,055 downwards.
GTCCCGTTTACTTTGTGCAGAAGTTACCGGTCAATATTTTTCCATATTGCCTGTAGTCAAGTTCATATTGCCCGTAGATAAGCAGTCACGTTCACAATAGAACTACTTTCAAATTTGTTCATTTCGATACTAAAAATCGGCAGCCATCTTGTGCGTATCGACTGAAAGAACGTAAAACAAAATGAATATAGGTTCTGACAAAGTGCATAACCCGCTTTTTATGCTGTCGAATATGACATACCTGCAATCTGTTCAGATTTTCAATAATACTTTCTTCTAAGAAATCAGGAGTATTTTGAAAGAAATATAACTGACACTTCGGAAAAAATGGCGTCCTGTGTTGGGAAACGTCAATGTTTTTAATGATGTCACATCCACCAACATTAACGTTGTCTTCACTTTGGCGCCATTGGGCATGTTTTTTCAACGTGTAGGGAGACATTAACGACCTTCATTATTTTCCATTTCAAACCACTTAAAGATGTATAATCTGATTTTACGTTCAGAAATTCATACCAGGCAATCCTGAATTCTAGCCGACATTTGCAATTTTGGGTATATAATTAAAAGGTTATTGACTTTATATTGTGAAATATTCGGCACTCATTCATATGGCGAAGACGCACTCGCAAGCTCGTGCGTCCTTCGCCATATGAACTTGTGCCGAATATTTCACAATATAAAGTCAATAACCTATAAATATACATCATAATTTTCCAAAAAATGGGACACATTGACCAATTACCTATAACATCCTAATATCTTAATGGTTTGATTTGAATAATCCAGTGATATGTTGAAAGCTTGCTTTTTATTTGAACCCTTGTCCTGCTGATTAAATTAATTTTGCCACACCCATTTCTGATTATCAACCAATCAAATTACTTCATCAATGTATTCATTCAAATTCACAACCTGAATAACAAACACTGTGGATCCTGATCAGATGGCTTTTTCAGAAGCCATCTGATCTGGATCTGCACTGTTTCGTGGTGTAGCAGGACAAGGTTACACCTATTAATTTCAAAAACAGTTTATGGCATTACAAATCAATAATGACACAAATCAATAGGACAGGATTTGGAAGACGATTCCCATTTATTTAGTTATTTTCTTATAACAAAACCAAGCAATTAGAACATTACATGCAGGTTATTAACGTAAGATGTTGAAATATGTCCAAAATATATAATGTTAATTTTCAGTTGAAATATATCGGAATTCTTCAAGAAACTTTACAAATTTTCAGAAATGACAACATCTCCAGCAGGTCAGACACCGACTGGTAGCCCATCCCTTGCTCCACCATTCACTGGCCCTCTGGAACCAACAATGCATCTACGCTGTGCCTGGTCACCATGGCTGAATGGTGATCGGCCAAACCTGGGAACCGGCGATGTTGGTGATCTGGAAACCATTGGTGGATTGAAAACCAAATTTGGCCTGTGTAAATCAATCACAGACATACAGTGTCGTGTAGCAGGAACCAATACCCCAAGCTCGGCAGCTGGACAGAGCGGTGTGACATGTGATACTGTGAATGGCTTACGTTGTTACAATGGTGACCAGTCTGGTGGACTGTGTCATGACTACGAGGTCAGCGTTCTCTGCTGGAGCCCTGAGTGTACAGCTTCACCCTCAGTTGGCACAACACTGGTTCCTGGCATGTTGCCTACAGGGGAACCAATGATGATCACAGGTAAGTTTGAGGTACATTACGAAAACACGCCTATACAAATTCATTATTAACTTTACCGCCGAAAAAAGCAAGATTAAAAATTGTGACAATTTTCTTATTTCTGCTCAAAATATAGATTGTGGGTATGTGTTAGAACCGGCTCGATTACCAGTTAGAACCGCCTCATCAACGCGGTTCTAACGGGTACCCACAATCTATATTTTTGAACAGAAATAAGATGAGGCGGCTCTAACGGGTACCCACAATCTATATTTTAGAACAGAAATAAGAAAAATAAGGTATACCCCCATAAACCCCAGTTTTACTATATAAAAGTGGGGTTCAAGGGGGTAAAAATTATATAGGCTTGTTTTTGTGATTGAAATGAGCTGCAACAATAATTATACTCCACTGGTACCGGCAACTTTGGTGAAATGTCCATGAAATTTCTGGTAGGAGTGTGATAACTTCTTGTAACAGCCAGTCATATGGTTCAATCAAATCTTCTCCTCAGGGATTGTAATGCATGGATGGTTCAGAGTTTCCATCAAAGTCAGTTATCAATACACCTGTACATGCACTAAGTCATCTTTCGGTCCTAGTGCTTGGCGGAACTTATGGGTGGTAGGAGAAAAATGGCCCTTTTTGTAAATATGATGTTATTTTCAGTGAAATTTTCTTTCATGGATATGAAATGACAAAACTGACCTTTTAACTATTATTTTATGTATTTAATTAATGATTTCTAGAAAGTTTGAGAATGTTTTGGTGATATTTATCTATTAAATTTATATTGATGACAAAGTGGGACGGTTTTGAATATTTCATGACAAGAATGGGCAAAAGTAATGATCAGAATCTAAAAAATGCATAAATAAACATCAAAATATATTTACCTACCGTAACTGCCCATTTGTAATGTAACTTGATAGAATTTCTTTGATAATCAATTAAAACAAGCCCATAATGGAACCCCATTTGCAGTTTGTTTTTATCGAACAAACGCTTCTTGCCAGCCACAATAGGAAGTAATCCATAGCATATTTTGCTGGGTACCGATAAATAATTTGGGCATTGACAATGAAATTTATGTAAACAAAGTCACATAGCAAAATATTGGAGCCATCGATAAGTCCTTTAATTTACTTGTGAAATATATATGGTGCAGCATGGAATTGCCAACTCTATAAATAGTAAGAAGGGCATTTCATAGGTTTTGCCAGAATTTTTTTCCCATAATTATGTTTTACCGTAATTATCATATGTTACAGCTGTGTGTCCACCGGGTGAAAAGTGGGAACCATGTGCCTTCAAGTGTGATGAGATGTGTGAGGGTTACGCAGCTAGAACCGGAATGTGTGGAGGAGATAACCCATGTGTACCGCTGTGCCACAACCCAGCCACCAAACCTGTCTGTGGACCAGGGGAGCTACTGAGAGACAAGAATACGTGCGTCAAGATGGACATGTGTCCTTGCCTTAAACCCGACGGAACAGTAGCACAGGTTGGCAGCATAGCTGATATAAAATGTTTGAAAAAAGTTTTTCTTCTTAACCCTTGTCCTGCTGAGCCCGGATATGCCTTATCTTTCAAACAGTGTAGATCCAGATCAGATGGCTTCTAAAGAAGCCATCTGATCAGGATCTACATTGTTTGTTATTCAGATTGTGAATTTAATGCAGTAATTTGCATCAAGTAATATGATTGGTTGATAATTGGTAGTGGGTGTGGCAGATTAAGATATTCAGCAGGACAAGGGTTAAAAATCATCTGGCCACAAAGTTTGAAAAAAAAATGGAATTTCCGTTTTCACATTAAATTAGGTCTTTTAAGCTGTTAACCCTTTTTGTACCAAATGGAATTTTTAGCAGGAGTCCATTTCAAAATTTAGGGGTGTCAGGTCATGTTTTCTCCAAAATTGATTTGGAAAATGGCTGATTTTTGCAAACTGTTTGCCAACTACCCGTTTTGGGGTTTCCGGTACAAAATGGGTTAAACAACCTATTCTATGCATGCCTGCATTTAGTTACTGAAAAAGAAGGCAAATGCATTAAAATACACCTGTATTTATTAAGCAAGCACCTGTCTTAAGCAAGCACAATTATCCCTTGGTTGATTGTTTACTACAGGTTCATACACGTAAAAAGGCAGATGCATTAAAATACTCCTGTATTTATTAAGCAAGCACCTGTCTTAAGCAAGCAGTTATCCCTTAGTTGATTGCTTAAAACAGGTTGGTCTGGATATTGATTATTTTTGATCAGTATTTTGTTTGTGAAATTTAGATGGTAACCATATGTAATACAGTGTATCTTCATGCCAGTCTGACTGGTGATTAGTAGGTCGGTGATTCAATGCCTGCCAGTTCGGCAACATTTTTTCATGGAGATTGATCATGAAATCTTCTCAGTGGCCATTATCACCCTTGCTCTGATTCAAGAAGGGCAGTTGTCAGTTTCTGGGGAAAGAATGTACACAGTACTGGTGAACCTCTCATGTGTAAGCTGACTTATGAAAAATGTGCTTACATAAACTGACTGGATGTATATGACCTAAATAGTGTTGACTGGGTTGTTAAACTCCAAACAAATGAACAAACTGAATTTTCATTGGCTCAAACATCAATGCCTTGTTTACCTTGGTTAATTCAAACACTCTCTCTTGGAGTCCCAGTTTACTGTCCAGTAAAGTATTTTACCCAATGTATTCTTTAAAAAAGGGGGGGCTACACTTAGAGGAAAGAATTTGCTCCTTGGGAAAGAATTTGCTCCCAAGGAGCAAATTCTTTTCTCTAAGAATAGACCCTTTTTGATAAGCGAGAGAAACATATTTTTTTCTGAGAGTTGTCTGCCATTTTATTCATTCCCCTTAACCCTTATTGTGATGAATAAATACATTAGCCACACCCATCTCTGATCATCAGCCAATCAGATTACATGATATAATGTTTTTGTTCAAATTCACAAACTGAATGACAAACAGTGTTGATCCTGATCAGACATCTGATCAGGATCTACACAGTTTGCAACTGTTTCTAGATCCTGATCAGATGGCTGCTTCTGAAGAAGCTATCTTATCTGGATCTATACTATTTGCAAAGATAGGGGTTGTCATGAACAGCAGGATAAGGGTTAACCCATTGCAGGCGGAAAACCCCAAAAGGGGTACCTTGGCAAACAGTGCAGGCCCAGATCAGAAGCCGCAGAACTCCGCATCTGATCAGGGCCTGCACTATTTGTTAATAGAATTTTCTGTCAAAAATAGAATAAAAACGAAAAAATAGGCCTGCCACGCCTTATATGACAAATGGACTTGTCCATCATATAGCAAGGGAAGAGTTCACTATTATACAGTTTTGTTTGTTTGTTTGATTTGAGGTTTAACATCCCCATCAACACTGTAAAGGTCATTTTGGAGACTTTGCTTCCAATTTTGTGGGACTTTTACCCGACATTGAGATGAAATGACATATCAAGCCCGGCCGCCCAATGAAACCAAAAGGGTTTATAAGCATGGACAGTCCGACAGGCACATCTTTTCCTGGACAGGCTTAGATTGTCTAAGCGGATTACCAGTACTCCTGTGCGGTCGGTTTCATCGCTGTGTGGAAGCATCATGCAGCCCATCTTATTTATTCAAGCCCCGATTGGCAGGGACCAAAAGCAATGAAGAGTCCACTAGCATAAATTAAGTTAACTGATGATGGTATATTTTTATTTCACAGCCATTTGAGACCTGGTCCCTCCCAGATGATGACTGTATGCTTTGCCAATGCAGCAACAACACAATATCCTGTACCAAGGTTGACAACTGCACTAATGTACCTCATACCTCAACACTGGTTCCCAACCCACTTGGCAACAAGGAACCAACAATAAGTAAGTAATAATCCTATGGTTTATACTTTATATATCTTAATAGTTCAACTGAATCATTTTCTCCCTTTTGCTGATTCAGTAAGGGCAATTTTATCTGTAATTGGATAAATATTCTATAAAAAAAAGTAATATAGTAGTCGCAGATAAGATTGATTAGGCGGAACTATTCAGGTGTTGTCAATACATGTCAAAATAGCTGAGTCCACTAGAAGATTCAGTAGAGTGATATTTTTCTTTATTTATACTCCGAAGATAGATTGTGGGTGCTCGTTAGAACCGCCTCACTGAGGCAGTTCTAAGGGGTACCCACAATCTATATCTTGGAGCAGAAATATGCAAATTAATGTATACTCTGGTTTTCTCTACATAAAGTGGGGTTTAGAGGGGTATTCATTTCACAGACTTGTTTACATGATTCTGTGTACAGAATAGCCTGTTATTGAATGGTCCCTGCCCAATGGGGCTTGAAGAAATAGATTGGGCTGCATGAAGCTTACATGCAGAGCTGAAACAGACCACACATAAGAACTGGTAAACCGCTTAGAGGTTCTAATAAAAATCAAAAATGAGTTCCTTTAAGAGCAATAAAAACATTCATAAGAAAGAAGATGGGCCAAGCCTGCTCAGGAAAAGGGGTGTGAGTCAAACCATCCATACATATAAACCCTGTTGGTCTCATTGGGTGTCAGAGACTGAGATGTCAATGTCAGGTAACAGTTCCACAAAATGGGAAGCAACGTCTCCAATATTACCTGAATAGTGTGGATGGGGATGTTAAACCTCAAACAAACAAACATGTAGTGAACTGATTTAGGACTTTGGATAAGCATCTTGCCTTAGGACAAAGACAGAGCATGTGTCTAGTTCTCATTTAACCCATATCATGCAGTTCGCGACAGCCCCTACCTTTGCAAACAGTGTAGATCCAGAGAAGAAGCCATCTGATCAGGATCTACAGTGTTTGATGATGATGTTGATGAGTTTGTGTTTAGCGACATGCCAACCCTCTTTGTGCGTCATAAGTGTCAAATGATTTTTGATCAAAAGGTATTAAGTGGTATGAGGATGTTGAGAGTAAAAATGTTAGAAAATGATGTCTAAAAATCTGAATAATTAAATCTTATAAAAGAGTCTGATTTCTTTTAAGAATGTGATAATATTATCAACAGGTACATCTCGAAACAGTTGTGGTATAGTGTTGGCATTAAAGAATAAGTTTCATGATGGTGAAAAGTCAACACAGTCAATTAAAATATGTTGAACAGTGAACGCTGATTAAAGCCTACATAAAATAGGCTGATCAGGATCTACAGTGTTTGTCATACAGTTTGTGAATTGAACAAATATATTACATCAAGTAATTTGATTGGTTGATAATCAGCAATGGGAGTGGCCTAATTAATTTATGCAACAGGATAAGGGTTAATCCGTATCATCTTTACAGGACCCACCATTGTGCATCCTGACTGTCAGTGGACCACCTGGATTAATACAGACCGACCTACTTTCGGCAGTGGTGACATGGAAACGATTTCCAAGATTCGCCAGATACACCAGTTCTGTGCCTCCCCAGCTATGATTGAGTGCCGAGATGTCCTAACTCATACACCAGTAAAAGACAGCAAACAGAAGGTCACATGTGACCTCACCAGTGGACTGAAGTGTCTGAATTGGGATAACGTCGGTGACTGCCTTGACTACGAAGTCAGATTCTTCTGCCCATGCACATGTAAGTTGTACACATTACAAAACAATCCCTATACAAATGCATTGTAAATTTTACTGCCGAAGAAATGCACATTTTAAGACAAAAAATTGTGATATTTTTCTTATTTCTGCTCAAAATATAGATTGTGTGTACACGTTAGAACCGCCTCATTAACGAGTACCCACAATCTTTATTTAGAGCAGAAATAAGAAAAACAATGTTTACCCCTGTATACCCCAGTTTTACTATTTAAAAGGGGGGTTAAAGGGGGTCAGAATGATATAGGTATGTTTTTGTGATGTATGAGAATGTGAATTTTTGCTCATGAAAGAACAGGGCCAAAGGTTATAGAACTGTTTTTATGCTAAGCGCTAGTGATTTGATCTACCTTACAGCTGACCTCCAGACAGCGACTTATCACTCAATAGATCACTGCTGATCTATTTCTTAAATATCAACACGCTGCTTACTTGATATCGCCCGCTTACTTGGGTGTTGGTGAATTTTACCATTAGTTGACCCGGCAGCCACAATGACGTCTCGAGCAAAATTGCTTTGAACACATATAAATTCTGATAAAATGCACATTTTTAGGCTAATACTTCTTGTCATGATGCGCAGTATTTACAGCTGTACAATAAAAGAGTTATTGCCCTGATGTTATAGGAATGAATTCCATTTTTGTGGATTTTTTTTATGTGTAAACTCCGACGAATCACTCACAAACTAAGCATAAAGCCCGAAGGTTCGGGCTTTATGCTTAGTTTGTGAGCGATTCGCTGGAGTTTGCACAGCGATAAAATCCACAATTCCGGCGAATCACCCACAAACTTAGCAGCATAAAGTGTTTGGGCTTTATGCTAAGTTTGTGAGTGATTCCCTGGAGTTTGCACATCGATAAAATCCATAACTCCAGCGAATCACTCACAAACTTAGCATAAAGCCCATAGCGTTCGGGCTTTATGCTAAGTATGTGAGTGATTCGCCAGAGTTTACACGTCGATAAAATCCACAAAAATGATAATTTATTCCTTATAATTCCAACTTTGTCATCAAACAGTTGAAAATGCCACCAAAATGGAAAGTTTTGGAATTCTTTCTAAAGCGTAAGAATGAACTTAACAGTGGCCACAGTGGAATGTTTATTCAGTTGAAGCTGCCCTCTTTGAAAGAAACTCAAGCGAAAAAAATGTCATGTCTTTAAATTCCGTTTAATTGTCTTCAAACATTTACATTTTCAATAGTTTCCCATCTTTAATAGAAGAATGTTGATGTCACTTCATATATATACAATGACGTAATGTGCAGGTTTTAAACATGCTCTTTGACGTAGAGTAATATTACTACCGATGTCTGTGTGAGCTAGTTCTGAGATTCTTGCTCATGGAATTTATCGAAGTATAAAACTTTTATTCAACCAGTCAAATCGCTCGTTATTATTAAGGTTAATTATAATTGTTATTCCCAAATATCAGTGAAATAACCCTATCTTATCATGTTGTAATTCTTCTTCTGTAGCAACGACAGCACAGCCTGGAATGCTTGGCTCCAAAACACCATCAAAACCACATCAAGATGGTTCTGGAAAAAGTACAACTGTTGTACCTGGTTTAATCTCTGGACAGACACCAACTGCTCAACCAGGCCTTGTCTCAGGACAGACACCAACAGCTCAACCAGGACTTGTCTCAGGACAGACACCAACAGCTCAACCAGGCCTTGTCTCCGGACAGACACCAACAGCTCAGCCAGGCCTTATCTCAGGGCAAACACCAACAGCTCAACCAGGACTTATCTCTGGACAGACACCAACAGCTCAACCAGGCCTTGTCTCAGGACAGACTCCAACAGCTCAACCAGGCCTTGTCTCAGGACAGACACCAACAGCTCAACCAGATTTAGTCTCAGGACATACACCGACAGCTCAGCCTGGCTTTGTCTCTGGGCAGACCCCAACAGCTCAACCAGGCCTTGTTTCTGGACAGACACCAACAGCTCAACCAGGTCTTGTCTCAGGACAGACACCAACAGCTCAACCAGGCCTTGTCTCAGGACAGACACCAACAGCTCAGCCAGGCCTTGTCTCAGGACAGACTCCAACAGCTCAACCAGGCCTTGTCTCAGGACAGACACCAACAGCTCAACCAGGCCTTGTCTCAGGACAGACACCAACAGCTCAACCAGGCCTTGTCTCAGGACAGACACCAACAGCTCAACCAGGCCTTGTTTCAGGACAGACACCAACAGCCCAACCAGGCCTTGTCTCAGGACAGACACCAACAGCTCAACCAGGCCTTGTCTCAGGACAGACACCAACAGCTCAACCAGGCCTTGTCTCTGGACAGACACCAACAGCTCAACCAGGCCTTGTCTCAGGACAGACACCAACAGCTCAACCAGGCCTTGTCTCTGGACAGACACCAACAGCTCAACCAGGCCTTGTCTCAGGTCAGACACCAACAGCTCAACCAGGCCTTGTCTCTGGACAGACACCAACAGCTCAACCAGGCCTTGTCTCAGGACAAACACCAACAGCTCAACCAGGCCTTGTCTCAGGACAGACACCAACAGCTCAACCAGGCCTTGTCTCTGGACAGACACCAACAGCTCAACCAGGTCATGTCTCAGGACAGACACCAACAGCTCAACCTGGCCTTGCCTCAGGACAGACACCAACAGCTCAACCAGGTCTTGTCTCTGGTCAAACACCAACAGCTCAACCAGGTCTTGTCTCTGGACAGACACCAACAGCTCAACCAGGCCTTGTTTCAGGACAGACACCAACAGCTCAACCAGGCCTTGTTTCAGGACAGACACCAACAGCTCAACCAGGTTTAGTCTCGGGACAGACACCAACAGCACAACCAGGCCTTGTCTCTGGTCAAACTCCAACAGCTCAACCAGGTCTTGTCTCAGGACAGACACCAACAGCTCAACCAGGCCTTGTCTCAGGACAGACACCAACAGCTCAACCAGGCCTTGTTTCAGGACAGACACCAACAGCCCAATCAGGCCTTGTCTCTGGACAGACACCAACAGCTCAACCAGGTCTTGTCTCAGGGCAGACACCAACCACTGCCCCTCAGCCTTGTGGATGGACACCTTGGCTTGATAACCATAAACCAGACTTCAGTGGGGAAAGTGAAACATTCTCCGACATCCGAACCATATATCCCATCTGTCAGGATAGTGACATACAGAGCATTGAATGCAGAGAGAAAGATACACAGAAGGCCATTAATGAGACAAATCTTGTCAATACAATGTGTGACATTGCATCTGGTGGGTACATGTGCTTCGGTTTTGATCAGCCAAGCGGTCAGTGTTCAGATGTTGAAATCCGAGTTTTCTGCGAACCAAAAGGTGTTGACTGCTCTTCTGTAGCACCCAGTCTGGTGACTACCATTGCTATCCCAACAACCACTTGTGGCAACCATTGGTCACCATGGATAAATAATGGTTCCCCAGCTAAGCCTAACAGCAGTGGTATGCCAGGTGACAAGGAAGTATCAGCAGCAGAGTACCGGATACAGACTGGTTTCTGCAGTAATGGAAAAATCTCTAACATTGAATGCCAGACAACTGCTGGAGTATCATCAGACCAGTCAGGGGAGATACTAGACTGTTCAGTGGAGAAAGGTCTTGAATGTTTAAATGACATTAACTTCCCAGATGGTTGCCATGACTACCAGATAAGATACTTCTGTGAGGAACATTGTGGTAAGTTTTGTTTTCATAATTTACTGACAAAACAAATTATTATACATAATCCCATAGCTCCAGATAAGGCCCTTTTTTCATCTGAAAAGTATTGATATTTTTCTTATTTCTGCACGAAAACATATGATGTGGGTACTCATTAGAAGCACCTCAGTGAGGTGCTTCTAATGAGTACCCACAACATTTGCTGGGACATACAATGTGGATACTCATTAGAAGCACCTCAGCAAGGTGCTTCTAATGAGTATCCACAACATATGCTGAGGTGGTACTAATGAGTACCCACAACATGTTTTCGTGCTGATATAACAAAAAAAAATATGTGGATATCCCCGCTTATCTGGGGTTATGTAAACGTCTTTAAAACACTGTACATGGGGCTTATGGGGCTTTTGATCCGGGTCTACATTGTTCGTAGATGGCCAGTGTTCCGTCTTCAGGATTCTAGGCTAATCAAGGTTAACAAGATGCTGACATATGACAGACAGAGTCCTTGGCCTCTAAAGCTGTCCCAGAACTTCTAGTAGTCAGTGCAGAAAAATTTAGATGACTCTGGCTGGGATCGAATCCAGGCTACCGGAGTGATAAGCCAACACTCTACTATGTTGCTTGTACACCATAACCTCTTTATAACACTATTAATGGGGTCCAAAGCAGAAACCACGTTAGTTAAACAACCCTGTTATATCCGAACAAATATGTTTAGATTATGTAGAAAGATGACCATTTATCTATATAATCTATACATTTTTGGGATACATCTTGAGACCGTGTTTTATTCAAAACTGTCTTGTAACAAACAGTGTTATAATGAGGTTGTGGTGTATCACAAGGCAGTGCAATAGTGTTGTAGACCTAAACACTGTGATATTTTTTCCACTCCTTTTTGAAATTCTTTCTCAAATTTCTAGAAGTCTGAGTATCATATTAAATGTGACAGAAGGAGCTGTAATGTATATGTTGAAGGTGCAGAAAAATTCAGACAACCATAACGGGATCAAACCATGAAAGTGTGTTTGAGTTAGAGGTGGTTTGTGCCACCGATGGTTTCTCATGGTGTCTGATTAGGCAGGATTATGGGGATAATATTTTTTTATCTTCTGTGAAATGGAGGTATGCTGTGTGTAGTCATTAGAATTGCCTCAATGAGGCAATTCTGATGAGTAAACACAACATACGTTTTCGAGATAAAAGAAGAAAAAAAATACAATAAGTTATTTTAAATACATGTATATGGACATCAGGAGATACTGTAATAATCCTAAGTATTGTAACAGATATGCCTAAGCAAACAGTGAAGACCCAGATCAGACTGAAGGAGCAGTCTGATCAGGCTCTACACTATTTGCCATTCACAAACAGTGAAGACCCAGATCAGACTGCTCCTTCAGGAGCAGTCTGATCAGGGTCTACACTATTTGCCATTCAGTCTGCACCTTTTGGACTCTCATGCTCGATCATGAGGCTAATTTGTTAAAATTTTAGGAGAATTACAGCAAGTCTGCAAGGTGTCTGAATTTTTAGTATTTTCATGGTATGCTGACAATTCTCTAGGGACTCAAGAATGAGTTGGAAACAACATTCTTACATAAATATCTATGCACGTGGCTGTTTGAAGCCATTGTCAAATGGACTACAAGCCGTGCTCAAACAGCAAAAAACCATGTTCAAATCATGAAATTTGCATGCTGTTTGAACATGGATTTTGAGCTTTTGATATCACAAGACTAGCCTTGCTTTGTTTACGTTACTTTGAGCGACGTAACGTTATCGCCCTGAACGTGGCCCTTTAGGGTTCTATGATGACGTCTGATGGTTACTGCGTAACAACGTCATTGTAAACAACATTCTCAACTGGCTGTCATGTTGGTTTGCCGGTCGCATTTGAAGAGTTTATATGAGTTTATATGGAGCTTTTGGGCATTTTCGTCAAAATTTCCTGTCGGAATCTTACCGGTAAGTTATGCAAGAACAATGATCATCCATGGTTATTTCATTGCATTAACATTTGCCAGATCCCTCGGAAGATATTTAAACATTTGCCTGGCGGCCTCATGTTCAAACAGCTTCCTCAGGCCCAGCGAATGTTAATGCATGAAAAACCATGGTTGATCCCTATAATGTTTAATGAGCCACCAGTGTTGGAGCCACCTAAGTTTTACTGTATGTATTCGTCATGGGTTTTCCTTCTTACAGCCACTACCCTTCCACCCACAACACCCACCCCTAAACTAGCTGTAGCCTCCAGCGTAACGGCCACTGCTCAGCTATCAACAGTTGCTACGGCTATTATAACACCATCTGCTGCTCCGAAAGCTTGCGTTACTGGCTGGTCCAACTGGATCAACAGAGATACGCCCCCTAGTGATGGCCGTGAAGTAGAAGGATGGAACACAACTGAAAAGGCTGCTTTCTGTATCGGGGGAAAGATAACGTCAATAACTTGTGTAACGACAAATGGCATTCCACACTACAGCAGTGGAGAGGTAAATATTGATGCCTGTCCTGATGAATAAATTCATTTTGCCACACCCATTTCAGACTATCAACCAATCAAATTACTTGATATAATGTATTTGTTCAGTTCACAAACTGAAAGACAGTGTGGATTCTGATCAGATGGCATCTTCAGAAGTCAGCTGATCTGGATCTGCACTGTTTGCAAAGTTAAGGGTTGTCATGTTGAACGTGACAAGGGTTATCCCAACTTGAGCCATATAGAATTTTCCTCACTATAGAAGAAGTCTGTTTTGAAATCTAGGGGAGCCTGATTGAGTTAGTATCAGAAATTGAGGTTTTATGGCCTATACAGGGTTGCCACCTTTAGGTAAAAGTCAAGTAAATATGAACAGTTTTCAAGGTCAGTGAAAAGTGAGAGAATTTTTAAAAAAGGTTAGTGAAAGAAACCAGTGCTTCAGCTGAAGTGCACGACCTGCCGGATGCTTTTAGCTTTATGAGTGTTACCATATGTGGGTATGGCGGCCATTTTGGTCATGTGATCTGGACATAAAACGGTTCCCCCAATAAATGCGCCTTATCGTAAGGAGCAAAAATATATCTTATACTTTAGTACTGTATTCTGAATCGTTTGCAGGATAAAATCCAACACAAAAGCATATGTGTCAAAGTTTGACCTAGGCACAAAGAAGGTCAAGGTCAACCAAGAGTCACCATTTTAGCAATTTATGATGGGCCTACGTTCCAGATGCTATTTATCAAGTTTCGTGGAAATCTGCACAGTGGTTCTGGAAAAGACTATTTTTGAAGGGTTTTTACCAAATATTGCTTGGCGGCCATTTTGGTCATGTGACCTGGACCCCATGAGGAAATTTTGGTTTCCCCCATCCCGTAGAGGCTCCATATGAAATTTGACTTCAATCGGCCCAACGATTTCCGAGGAGAAGCAGTTCGAAAATTTTCACATTTTTCGCCTCGGCGAGGCTGTACTAAATGGAATGTAATATTTCGCAAGTTCATTGATAAGATCTCATTGATATTTATCAGTATGCCAAAAATTGTTTACATATTCCAAGCGGTTAAGTCACTATCACCAATTTTCACAAACGGGTTACGGACGGACAGATAGACAAACCATATATGGATTGGCGGCCATTTTGGTCATGTGTCCTGGACCCCATGAGCAATTTTTGGTTTCCCCCATCCCATAGAGGCTCCATATGAAATTTGATTTCAATCGGCCCAACGGTTTCCGAGGAGAAGCAGTTCGAAAATTTTCACATTTTTCGCCTCGGCGAAGCTATACTAAATGGAATGTAAGATTTCGCAAGTTCATTGGTTAGATCTCATTGATATCTATCAGTATGCCAAAAATTGTTTAAATATTCCAAGCCGTTAAGTCACTATCACCAATTTTCACTTACGGGTTACGGACGGACAGACAGACAAACCATATATGGCTTGGTGGCCATTTTGGTCATGTGACCTTGACCCCATGAGCAAATTTTGGTTTCCCCCATCCCATAGAGGCTCCATATGAAATTTGACTTCAATCGGCCCAACGGTTTCCGAGGAGAAGCAGTTAAAAAATGTTCGAAAATTTTCACATTTTTCGCCTCGTCGAGGCTATACTAAATGGAATGTAATATTTCGTAAGTTCATTGGTTATATCTCATTGATATATATCAGTATGCCAAAAATTGTTTAAATATTCCAAGCGGTTAAGTCACTATCACCAATTTTCACAAACGGGTTACGGACGGACCCAAAGAAGGTCAAGGTCAACCCAGGGTCACCATTTTAGCAATTTATGATAGGCCTACATCCCAGATGCTATTTATCAAGTTTCGTGGAAATCTGCCCAGTGGTTCTGGAGAAGACTATTTTTGAAGGGTTTTTACCATATATGGCTTGGGGCCATTTTGGTAATGTGACCTGGACCCCATGAGCAAATTTTGGTTTCCCTATCCCATAGAGGCTCCATATGAAATTTGACTTCAATCGGCCCAACGGTTTCCGAGGAGAAGCAGTTCGAAAATTTTCACATTTTTCGCCTTGGCGAGGCTATACTAAATGGAATGTAATATTTCGCAAGTTCATTGGTTAGATCTCATTGATATCTATCAGTATGCCAAAAACTGTTTAAATATTCCAAGGGGTTAAGTCACTATCACCAATTTTCACTTACGGGTTACGGACGGACAGACAGACAAACCATATATGGCTTGGCGGCCATTTTGGTCATGTGACCTTGACCCCATGAGCAAATTTTGGTTTTCCCCATCCCATAGAGGCTCCATATGAAATTTGACTTCAATCGGCCCAACGGTTTCCGAGGAGAAGCAGTTCAAAAATGTTCAAAAATTTTCACATTTTTCGCCTCGGCGAGGCTATACTAAATGGAATGTAATATTTCGTAAGTTCATTGGTTAGATCTCATTGATATCTATCAGTATGCCAAAAATTGTTTAAATATTCCAAGCGGTTAAGTCACTATCACCAATTTTCACAAACGGGTTACGGACGGACAGACAGAATGACAACTGACAGACTGACAGAATGACAGAATGACACGGTGATTTTAGGGCACTCTTAGAAAAAACCGACTTCAGTCGGTTGCTTTTTCTGCGGGTCGTGCAATTTAAAATTTTAAGAGAGTCATGGCATTCTTATAGTTTTAGGATAGCTCTATAAGTGTAAAATTTTGCTTTTATATTTCACGGACAAAAGGATCACTTGCTACTACAATGAAGGGAATTAGTCATTTATCATTGTTTTTTCTATGTATTGAAAGACAAAGTCATAGGGTTGCAGTTCTATATGAACAAAAGATTAAGTGAAGGCATTGATCAGGAATCGGCACAATTGCCCCACACCTTCCATCCAAGAAAGAAGCACAAACCCAAAGCAATGTCACTGTAATTAAAACATCACAAGGAAAAAACCAAAAGGACAATTTCTAAAAAAAAAAAACAGTCAAAAGGCTATCCAAAATAAAAGATATTATCTGTACATGCATGCAACGACAAACAACGACAATAATAAATCACTATAGAAGCACCAAGTTGAACTTGGATTGGTCAGCAATTTTTGTTTACTTTTACTGGGCAGCTTAAATAGAATTTGAACCAGCGCATGACAAAACCTACAGGCAGTCTTGAGCAAAGACTCAGATCAGCCTGCACATTCAGCAGTCTGATCAGAGTCTTTGCTGATCACATGTACCTACTATAGGCTAATATCTATGCAAAGAGACATAAGCAAAAGTTCTTGTCTTAGTGGATGTGTGCGCAGGTTGATTTGAGTCTGCTGGTCGCACTGGTCTTGTTGTAGGTTTTGTCATGTGCCAGCTCATTTATGTGGCCACAATCCTTGCCCTTGGTTCTGCTGTGGTTTACACAAGTAATTTGTTCAGTCCGCATATAGAGGATCTTACATGAGTGCTAATGTATAATTGAATTTATTAAACGAGTTGAGGAAAAGGGATAAAATGCGAGGCTTTGCCGAGCATTTTATCCCTTTTCTTCAACGAGTTTAATAAATTCAATAATACACGAGCACGAATGCAAGATTCTATTTATCATATGACGTTTAAAACGCATTTTATATTCGAATGTTAACAAAGATGTCAATATTCCGCCATTAGTAAAGCGACGTCGTTGAGGCCGGCGTACATGTAACGTTACGGGACGTATCTAGCTAATTTGCATATTTAATCCACTAGTGGATTATCGAAAATAATACATGACGTTATTACACTCTCAGACGCGACGTCATATGATAAAAAGGGTTTCTAACTCATCCATGCAATAATAATAACAATAAATGACCTTATTTATAGATGGTAACATATTTAGTACTAGTACTAATCTTCCATGTGTCCCTCCTTTGGTGGGAAGGAACACGTACTAAGCAATATGGATAAAGTCTCTTGCTCAAGGAAACAACACTTGGTGCTTGAGGGGATCAAACCGGCTACCTCTCGATCTCAAATCTGATGCTTTACCAGTGCACCATCCAAATCTCTTAAAACAAAAATCAAGCAAATTCAGAGATGAAATAACAGTGAGGACTTTACAGAATGAAATGCTGAAGCAAAAGAAAACCAACAGTTGGACAACGATAAAGTCTGTAAAATTATTCTTGTAAACCAGGGAAAAAGTCCAGGGAATGCTGTGAATGGCAGACAGTGAAGGCCATCAGATCTGGGCATTATGGTCTGTGAAAATGATAATTGATTCAGGGAAAGTTTGAGGGGGTCAATATTATATATGCGTGACTTTGTGATGATTTTCACTGAAAGAGGCAAAGGTATTAAACAACTCACGTGTATTAAGCAAACACCTGTATTTAGCAAGCTTACTTTAATCATCCCTTAGGTGCTTGCTTACTACAGACAGGACTGTTTACAAAAGAGCCCAAAGTGCCCTTAAAACATGGCTACCCTGATATGCTTATCTGCCACATATTTCAGATCTTGGAATGCTCACTGGAGCGTGGTTTGGTCTGTAATGATGCTGATAACAGTCCAATGATGTGTAATGACTACAAGGTCCGATATTACTGTCAGTGTGCAGGTTAGTTTACACCTTTTACTAATTAACAGCTTTTATTCCCTTAGTCTACCTCCCCACCACCCATTCTATTACATACACATTGATTCTTTATTCAGATTCAATGAAAACGCACCACTTTTAGAATTTTGATTTCTTTAGTTTAAGATCAAACTGACTGATTTTTTCAACTGATAAATACAGTATTGTAAAGTTGTCACCGAAGCATGCGTTTGTTTGACCGAATACTGCATGATTTTCATGATGTGCGTGTGCACGTGCAAAATGCAAAAATTGCAAAATTTTCGAAATCACAATATTTTTGGCACTTTCTTCACTGTCTTTATTAGGTCCGGATTCTTAACATTAAAAGTCAGCAAAACATTTCATAAAAACAAGCCAATGGGATATCTGAGTAATGTTGATCGTCATGCCCTCGGTATGGTTGAAGGTGCGCTTTCCTACCGCCAATTTGCAGAGCGTATGGGTTGTTTGCACACTAAGATTGCGTCATTGGTTGAAAGGCACAACCCTACTGTGTTTGTGGGCGATAGACAATGCCCTGGACGTGAACATGTTACTACACATCAGCAGGACCGGTACATTGTTTTGAGTCATTTACGCGACTGACTCAGGACATCTATGGAAACTGCCCAGGAGACAGTGGGAACCCATTACGAAAGCACGCCAATACAAATACATTGTAAATTTTATCACTGAAAGAAGGAAAATTTTAAGATGAAAAATTGTGATATTTTTTCTTATTTCTGCTCAAAATATAGATTTATCATCATGGCGGTTCTAAGTGCCCACAATCTATATTTTAGAGCAGAAATAAGAAAAATAAGGTTAACCCCTGCAAACCCCAGTTTTACTACATAAAAGTGGGGTTCAAGGGGATCAGTATTATATAGGTGTGTTTTCGTGATGATCCCTATAGTTAATTGTTGGGACCCAATGTTGATCTTATATCAATGAATACATTGACTTACACAGTGTCACATGAACACTAAGAAATGTAAAAAAAAATAAACCATGCTTCTGTCGAATATGACTGGACATTGGCCACATTATGATGTCCGCAGCCCTATTCTGCTGTAATTAAGAAAATAGAAGTGAAGACAATTATCAGGTATCAATAAAGTTACCCCCCACCTCCCATCATAGACACCAGAAGCAAACAGCCCCCGCCCATAGGTGCTTGAAGAAATATATGGGTTGCATGATGCTTCCACGCAGAGCTGAATCCGGCCCGCACACTAGTACTGGTAAACCGCTTAGAGGATCTAAGCCTGTCCAGGAACCGTGGTGCGAGGCGGACCGTCCATGCTAATAAACCCTATTGGTTTCATTGGGTGACAGGGTTTGAGATGTCATTTCATCTCAACGTCAGGTAAAAGTCCCACAAAATTGGAAGCAATGTCTCCAAAATGACCTTTACAGTGTTGACGGGGACGTTAAACCTCAAATCAAACAAAACAAAAACCAGAAGCAAACATGAAATAACTAGAAATGGTGTTTGTAAAACACAATGCCCCCACCCTTTGCTTGTCCTTAGATGGCAAAATATTCAACAAATATTGTTAAAGACTCAAAAACATACAACAAGAATTCCCCCGAAGGCTATGTCACGCCTGTGAGGGCGCAAAGTCACCAAACCATGAAATCTAGGTCAAGGTCAAACATGGATGCCTGCATAAAAATTTCACTCCTAGTTGCAAGCATGTACCAAGTATCATCAATGAAACTCTTAAAAACAGACTCTTACATCAGGGCGAAAGTTAGGGTTGTCACACTATTTTACAAAGTCAGTGAACCATAAAATGTAGGTCGAGGTCAGAAATGGATATTTGCATTGAAGTTCCAATTCCTAAATGCAAGCTTGTACCAAATACAATTAATGAAGCTCTAATAGATCTTGAGAAATGGACTCTTACATTAGATAGAAAGTCAGGGTGGTCGCAATAATTCACAAAGTCAGTGAACCATGAAATATGGGTAAAAGTCAAATATGGATGCTTGCGTTGCAGTTGCAATTCCTAGATGCAAGTATGTACCAATTATAATTTAAAAAGCTTTAATAGTTTTCGAGAAATGGTGAAAGTCGCGGTGGTCGCAATAATTCACGAAGTCAGTGAACCATGAAATATAGGTCAAGGTCAGATATGAATGCTTGCGTTGAAGTTGCAATGCCTGGATGCAAGTTTGTACCAAGAATGATTAATGAAGCTCTAATAGTTCTCAAGATATGGACTTGCTGACAAGATTTTATTAAAAAATACAAGGCATCGCATGCAATACAAATCCCCTCGCACAAGACAACTTCGTGTGTGGAAAACACTGAAATGCCAAAAGTCCAACTTGCTTGAGATATTATCATATGCAACATTTGTGTAAAGTTTGTTTAAAAATCCATCCATAAATGTAGGTTCTAGAGTGATGACAATATTTCTCTAAAAATAGTCATAGGGACTTGAGGCCATGGCCGCGAAGTAGATTTTGCTCAAGATATTATCATAAGCATCTTTTGTGTGAAGTTAGATTAAAATCATAAATGTAGGCGGTAGAGCAGTGACAAAGTTTTTCTAAAAATAGCCATAGTGACCTTGACCTTGAGGTCATGACCTTGAAAGTCAAAGCAACTCGAGATATTACCATAAGAAACATTTGTGTGAAGTTCTATTAACATCCATCAATAAATGTAGGCTCTAGAGCGATGACAAAGATTTTCTAAAAATAGCCACAGTGACCTTGACCTTGAAAGTCGAAATAGTTCGAGATATTGTCATAAGGAACATTTGTGTGAAGTTATACTGAAATCGGTGAAGAAATGTAAGCGCTAGAGCCATGTCAAAGTTTTTCTAAAAATAGCCACAGTAACCTTGACCTTGAAAGTCAAACTCACTCGAGGTATTGTCATAAGGAACATTTATGTGAAGTTATATTGAAATCAGTGAAGAAATGTAGTCGCTAGGGCAATGACAAAGTTTTTCTAAAAATAGCCACAGTGACCTTGACCTTGAAAGTCGAAATCGCTCGAGATATTGTCTTAAGGAACATTTGTGTGAAGTTATATTGAAATTGGTGAAGAAATGTAAGCGCTAGAGCATTGACGAAGTTTTTTTAAAAATAGCCACAGTGACCTTGACCTTGAAAGTGGAACTCGCTACAGATATTGTCATAAGGAACATTTGTGTGAATCGATTTTGAAATTGGTGAAAAAATGTAAGCGCTAGAGCAATGAAAAAGTTTTTCTAAAAATAGCCACAGTGACCTTTACCTTGAAAGTCGAACTCTTTCGAGGTATTGTCATAAGGATCATTTGTGTGAAGTTATATTAAAATCGGTGAAGAAATGTAGGCGCTGGAGTGATGACAAAGATTTTCTAAAAATAGCCATTGTGACCTTGACCTTGAAAGATGAAATGGCTTGAGATATTGTCATAAGGAACATTTGTGTGAAGTTATATTGAAATCGGTGAAGAAATGTAGGCGCTAGAGCGATGACAAAGTTTTTCTAAAAATAGCTACAGTGACCTTGACCTTGAGGTCATGACCCTGAAAGTCGAACACACTTGAGATATTGTCATAAGGAACATTTGTGTGAAGTTATATTGAAATCAGTGAAGAAATGTAGGCGCTAGAGCAATGACAAAGTTTTTCTAAAAATAGCCACAGTGACCTTGACCTTGATGTCATGACCTTGAAAGTCGACCTCGCTCAAGATATTGTCATAAGGCACATTTGTGTGAAGTTATATTGAAATCAGTGAAGAAATATAGGCGCTAGAGTGATGACAAAGTTTTTCTTAAAATAGCCACAGTGACCTTGACCTTGAGGTCATGACCTTGAAAGTCAAACTCGCTGAGATATTGTCATAAGAAACATTTGTGTGAAGTTATATTGAAATTGGTGAAGAAATGTAGGCGCTAGAGCGATGACAAAGTTTTTGTAAAAATAGCCACAGTGACCTTGACCTTGAGGTCATTACCTTGAAGTCGAACTCGCTCGAGATTTTTTTATAAGGAACATTTGTGTGAAGTAATATTGAAATTGGTGAAGAAATGTAGGCGCTAGAGCGATGACAAAGTTTTTTCTAAAAATAGCCACAGTGACCTTGACCTTGAGGTCATGACCTTGAAACTCGAACTCGCTCGAGATTGTTTTATAAGGAACATTTGTGTGAAGTTATATTGAAATTGGTGAAGAAATGTAGGCGCTAGAACGATGACCAAGTTTTTCACAAATTACCAAAATGACAAAGGGCCATAACTCACAAAGTATTTTTCAGAATTTTGTCATAAGTTAATCAGTTCATCTACTCATCACCACCAATCTATTCACCAACTTTCAAGGCTCTAGCTCCAATAGTTTTTGAGATATCTTGCTGACAAGATTTTATTATAAAATTTCAAAGGGCAATAACTCTTAAAAGGGGCATAATCCGGACGAGAAAAAAAATACGCGTCAGCTAATTTTCCATCAGGAATTTATATATGAAATTTCAAAACCCTAGCAAACACGGTTCTAAAGATATGCTATGCATCACTTTTAGCATACATTACAATGGGCACAAATTACCAAAATGACAAAGGGCCATAACTCACAAAGCATTTTTCGGAATTTTGTCAAAAGTTAATCAGTTCATCTACTCATCACCACAAATATATTCACCACCTTTCAATGCTCTAGCTCCAATAGTTTTTGAGATATCTTGCTGACAAAATTTTATTAAAAAAATTTCAAAGGGCAATAACTCTTAAAAGGGGCATAATCCGGACAAGAAAAAAATACGCGTCAGCTAATTTTCCATAAGGAATCCATATATGAAATTTCAAAACCCTAGAATACACGGTTCTAAAGTTATGCTATGCATCACTTTTAGCATACATTACAATGGGTACAAATTACCAAAATGACAAAGGGCCATAACTCACAAAGTATTTTTCAGAATTTTGTCATAAGTTAATCAGTTCATCTACTCATCTTCACCAATCTATTCACCAACTTTCAAGGCTCTAGCTCCAATAGTTTTTGAGATATCTTGCTGACAAGATTTTATTAAAAAAATTTCAAAGGGCAATAACTCTTAAAAGGGGCATAATCCGGACGAGAAAAAAAATACGCGTCAGCTAATTTTCCATGAGGAATCCATATATGAAATTTCAAAACCCTAGCATACACGGTTCTAAAGATATGCTATGCATCACTTTTAGCATACATTACAATGGGCACAAATTACCAAAATGACAAAGGGTCATAACTCACAAAGTATTTTTCGGAATTTTGTCAAAAGTTAATCAGTTCATCTACTCATCACCACCAATATATTCACCAACTTTCAAGGCTCTAGCTCCAATAGTTTTTGAGATATCTTGCTGACAAGATTTTATTAAAAAATTTTCAAAGGGCAATAACTCTTAAAAGGGGCATAATCTGGACAAGAAAAAAAATATGTGTCAGCTAATTTTCCATGAGGAATCCATATATGAAATTTCAAAACCCTAGAATACACGGTTCTAAAGTTGTGCTATGCATCACTTTTAGCATACATTACAATGGGCACAAATTACCAAAATGACAAAGGGCCATAACTCACAAAGTATTTTTCAGAATTTTGTCAAAAGTTAATCAGTTCATCTACTTATCACCACCAATATAATCACCAACTTTCAAGGCTCTAGCTCCAATAGTTTTTGAGATATCTTGCTGACAAGATTTTATTAAAAAAATTTCAAAGGGCAATAACTCTTGAACGGGGCATAATCCGGACGAGAAAAAAAACGGTGCGTAAATTTACCGGAAAGGACCAGAAAGAACCTGATTACCGGAAAGGACCGGAAAGGACCCATAATTTTCTATTTTTTCCTATTTTTATTATTTTTCCTTATCTTTTTTATTCCTTGCTAGTTAATTCTTAAATGAATATTAAATAGCTATAACAACTACGTTGCTACGACGTCGTTAAATTAAAGAAAAGGAAAGTAGAAAAGAAAGCTGGCGCGCACGCCGTTCCTCGACGAATAGGGTAGTAGCGGTCAGTTTTCTTTCTTTTTCTTCATTTTTTTCATAAAAAAAAATCCGGATTTTGTATCTTCACCGGCCAATGTATTTCCAATAAGAATATGTCGTATCAATGTCTGTGTAAAGCCCTGGCGTTACATTGACGTTGATGGGACGTTTCTTAGACGTCATGAATGGAGGAAAAAAAAACCCGGCGTGCACGCCGTATTTCAATGTTGAGAGGCCTGCACAGGGTCAGACCTGAAAAGAAGAATAAGGAAGTTACATTGTGCATACTGTTATATACATGTAAATACATATGAGCCGGCACATGAAAAAATCTACAATAAGATGAAAAAAAACTACAATAACACCAGTGCGACGAGTAAAGACTCGTTGATCGTATTCTATAATAGGTACATGCGATCAGTGAATACTCTGATCAGACTGCACGAATGCGCAGGCTGATCTGAGTCTTTGTTGGCCGCTCAATCCTTTTCGTGGATTTTTTTCATGCACAGGCTTGTATATAATAATTTCTGTTGTTCGTTAAAAATGAATAATGAATATGTGTTCCTATTTACTTATTGTCTTACGAAATGTGCGCCGTCGCCCTCCAAAGATTGAAAGATTGAAGATATAGATTTACTGCATATTATGCAGACGCAGAGCTGCAAAACCACAAATGAGTACTGGTCAGCCAAGTCAACACTTTAAAGGTCATTTTAAAAAACTGAATACGTGATCCAAATGACTTAAGTTTGACACACTAAGAGCGCCCCAACCCACCGGGAATTGAAGAAATATAAGGACTGCATGAAGTTCTAACGCAGAGCAGATTTACAAGGACATGAAAACTGGTAAGCCCAGTCAACATTATTAAGGTCATTGAAAACTGAAAACATGTTACAAATGATGACACAAATGCACCCCCGCCCCAGGGCTTGATTAAATATTGGGACTGCATGAAGTTCTTACACAGAGCTCAGGCTAAAACATACATTAGTACCAGTAAGCCCAGTCAACACTGTAAAGGTCATGTCACGGCCAGTCAGTCTTGCGATCCACTTTTCTGGTGCTGGGTTACATAGTAAATTCTTTCGACAGAAACTGAAAGCTGCCCTTTCATTACTGGGTGGAACGAAGGGAATGGCTGGTTATTGAAATAATTACTCAGAGTTTAACAGCCCATTCAACAATATTACGGTCATGTCAACCAGTTCAGTTGACCTATCCACACCTTTCCAGGGCCTGTGTATGCGTATGTGGTTATGTAGCGTAAAGTCTGTCGCCAGAAGCTGACAACTGCACTTCTTGGCCTAAATTAAAACAGTAAATAATATTTCATGGTCAAACTAGCAAAAAGGTATAGATACAGAATATGTACAGACCTTCTGCAATCAAATCCGTTCCACATTAGACTGAGGCAGGCACTGGGCACTCTGATTTCAAAAATCAACTTTTTTATGCCAAAAAAAAAAACAACATGTAGTATGTGGTTAACGATGAAAGCAGTGTAGTTAGGGTGCATACCATAAAAAATATCATGAAATGGGGAGGAAACTGGGTAGAAACAGGTCCTTTCCGGTCCTTTCCGGTAATCAGGTCCTTTCTGGTCCTTTCCGGTAAATTTACGCACCCGAAAAAAAATACGCGTCAGCTAATTTTCCATGAGGAATCCATATATGAAATTTCAAAACCCTAGCATACACGGTTCTTTAGTTATGCTATGCATCAAAAGCGTAACGAACGGACGAACGGACGAACAGACGAACGGACGAACGGACGAACGAACCAGAAGCAATATGCCCCTCCAACTTTTTCAAAGTTGGGGGCATAACAAGACCCTTTAGGAAACATCAATAGCAGAAAGCCAAAAGGACAGTTGCTTTCTCACAAAATGGTCATTTGGTTATCCAAAACAAAAAGACACAAGCAACACACACATTCAATGACGAACTATAACTAAAATAAACCGCAACAGAAGAACTGCCTTGAAAAAAAAATGTGTGCAGTTGTTTTATTTTTCGTCACATAATGGATGGAAAATGATGTACTACATGTAAGTGACATAGATAATTTAATTAACATTCATTGAAATATAAACAACATCGGGTCACGAGCAACGTTTAAGTGAACACCCTCATTTACTTCATCACATGAACAAGTCCATGAACACCCCCCCCCCCAACCACACTTTAAATAGAGAAAACTGGGGTGAATGCGGTATACATTATTTTTCTTATTTCTGCTCCAAGACATAGGTTGTGGGTACCAGTACTCATTAGAACTGCCTCAATTAGGCGGTTCTAACAAGCACCCACAGCCTATGTTTGCAGTACAAATAAGAAAAATATCTGGGATTTTCATCAGAAAGGTAGCCATTTTGGAGATGTGAAAAATGCACTATGTCGCTTGGGTGTGTTATCATATTGGCTCGTAACCTCATATTGTTCATACTTCAATGAGTTTTAAATGCATATCATTTATTTCTTACTTATTGCAATGTTGTTGTTTTTTTTCAGCAACTATGAAAACAGCAGCACCAGGACCAACAACAATAGCTGTACCAACTGCCAACGTCAACTTCCCAGGTATACAGGGTGCATGGTTTTTGCAAGCCAAAACAACCATACCATATTTAACCTAAACATTCGGACACCTCAACGCCTTATCAGACTTGTTATAAAATTTGAATTGGTGCAGTTTACTTCCCAATTTTCTGTTTAGAAATACCTGGATGAGTGGCAAACAGTATAGACCCTGATGAGATGCCGCATTTTTGCTGCATCTTATCTGGGTTTGCACTTTTGTCAGACTTCCCTGTGCAAGTTCATACAGTAAATATGGTAGTCTGTTAGATAAACTCAGAATTTCTGGATTGGGCAAATATCCAGTTTACACCCTCTTTTGTGAATGTATGCTATAGGGTAGCCTTCACCACTTTACAGGCTTATTCAGCAGACAACAGATTGTTGGCGTTTTTCTTATTTTCCCCAGAAAAGAGGATCGCACCTACCCATTGGGGGTTGAAGAAATAGATTGGGCAGTATGATGCTTCCTTTCAGAGCTGAAACTGACCACACATGAGTACTGGTAAACCACTTGGAAAGACTAAGCCTGCCCAGGTAAAGTGGTGTGAGTTAGACTGTCCAATGCATATAAGCCTTTTGGTTTCGTTGGGCGGCAGGGCTTTTGAAGTCATTTCATCACAATGTCGGGTAAAAGTCCTACAAAATTGGAAGGAGCATCAACAAATGTGTTGATGGGGATGTTAAACCTCAATTCAAACAAACAAAACAAACCAGAAAACAGGATTTGACACCTCATGCAAATTGTCTCCAGTTTGCATGAAATACCAATTCCTCCATTTTGTTTGTTTGTTTGATTTGAGGTTTAACGTCCCCGACAACACTGTAAAGGTCATTTTTGAGACGTTGCTTCCAATTTTGTGGGACTTTTACCCGACATTGAGATGAAATAACATCTCAAGCCCTGTCGCCCAATGAAACCAATAGGGTTTATTAGCATGGACGGTCCGCCTCGCACCGCGGTTCCTGGACAGGCTTAGATCCTCTAAGCGGTTTACCAGTACTAGTGTGCGGGCCGGATTCAGCTCTGCGTGGAAGCATCGTGCAGCCCATATATTTCTTCAAGCCCCTATGGACGGGGGCGGATCAATTCCTCCATAGGAGACAATTTGCTTCAAAGATCGAATCCTGTTTTCTGGGAAAGTAAGAAAATATTTCAAAATGCGGTCTGTTGAAAAAAAATACCCAGCATGCAAAGTGTTATGTAACTTGAAACTGCCAATAATGAGCTATTGGAGTGATACTGGTAAATTTTGTCCCGAGTTGGAATATTTAACCCATTTTATACCGGAAACCCCTAAACAGGTAATTGGCAAACAGTGCAAGCCCAGATCAGATGCCGCATTCTGCGGCATCTGATCTGGGCCTGCACTGTATGCAAAAAAGTTCAGCCATTTTCCAAATAAATTTTGAAGAAAACACAACCTGACAAATGGACTCCTGCTACATATAAGAAGGGACAAAAACGGTTAAGGGTATGAGAATGTGTGTCCTTGTATATCCCAACAAGGGACAATATTCGCCAATATCAGGGCAGTAACACTTTTCATGTCCCCGCTGTTAAAAAAATGGTGGAAAGGGCATAGAGTCTTACCCTTGTCCATCCTTCTGTCCCTGTACATGTCTGAGATGGTGTTAGCAATTTTCGTTTCATCAGTGTCATATCTACCAGGCGGGGGGCTTCCATTGACCATTTCTATTAATATATAGCTATAATCAGTTTGCCTATTTACTATAAGGTTTAGCCTCAAAATAAAAAGCATTTTGTCAGAATATGTACATAGGAATGACCTATTTTCTGTGTGATGTTATTGCCTGGGAATTATGGAGATATTCTATTGTAAAATTTCAAGCAATGAACTTTGACGACTTGACCACGATTAGCTCATTTAATGATTTTCTATGGAAAATTCAAACTCAATTTGAGTCCTTAGAGTAAGGTATGTTAGGCAATTCTACAAGATACCTTTATTTCATAGAAGATAGAAATACATCACCAGTTATGTCCCCTGATCCGAAGCTATAATACCCCTGTCTCAAACAAATTTTCATGGTCCCAAAGGTGTTTGAACCGTTGAACATCAACTTAATAAGTAATGTTTTCGTTAGCTTTGAACTACTGGGACCAGTTGTTCAAAGCATCGTTAGCTTATCAAGCTCGTTAGTTGTCACATTGTTAACTGTTCTAACAAGTGTAATATTTAAAATTATGGCATTTTTGCTGAAAAAAATGTGAGCAGCTTTTGCATCTGCAAAAGCTGCTCACATTTTTTCAGCAAAAATATTAGCATATTAATTTTGCCATAATAAATTATCCAAGTTTTAACGATACGTTAACTGACGACGTTGTTAGATTTGAACAACTGGACCGTGGGCATTTTTCTGTTTCAGTGGCTTGCCAAGAGAAGATGGGTATGACTGATGGTAGAATAAGAGATGATATGATCACCGTCTCCTCGTCCCGTGACGGTAACCTCAACCCACGTAACGCCCGATTGGACAGTCCAGGAGCCTGGGTTGCACAGACCAATGACAAGAATCAGTATCTACAGGTGTGTTGTTGCTTATTATATGATTGCTTAATGTTTTTGACAAAAATAAGGAAAATGACAAATATTTCTTCGTATGAAGTAGGGTTTGGAGGGGTATTCATTACACATTCATGACTTGTTATGCTGACTTGGTCCTGGGGTTTATAAACCCATTTTGTACCAGAAACCCCAAAACGGGTAATTGGCAAACACCGCAGGCCCAGGCCAGGCACCGCAAAATGTGATGTCTGCTCAGGGCCTACACTGTTTGCTAAAAGCTCAACCATTTTCCAAATCAATTTTAAAGATAACACAACCCGACGCCCCTAAATGTTGAAATAAACTTCTGCTGTATATAAGGTGGAAGACTGCATTTGGTAGAAAATGGGTTAAGAAACACAAAACTTTACAGGCTACTTTCTCACTACTTCTAGGTGAACTTCCTTGCCCCGAGAGTTCTGACAGGTATAACCACCCAGGGTAGGGCTGGAATCCCATCCTATGTGAAGACCTACAAAGTCACCTACTCCATTGATGGGTTTACTTGGAACCAGTACAAGGAACATGGAGTTGACAAGGTATGGTAACAATGTGTAATTACGACACAACCTTGTTAAAATGCATTTTGTTTAATACAACTTTTGGATATACAGTCCAACTTGTTTTAAGCAAGTGCCTAAGAGAAAACCAAAATGTGCTTGCTTAACCCTTATCCTGCTGGTCAAGAAAACTCCTACCTTTGCAAACAGTGTAGATCCAGATCAGATGGCTTCTGAAGAAGTCATCTGATCAGGATCTATGCTGTTTGTCATTCAGTATGTGACATTGAACGAAAACATTATATTATGTAACCTGATTGGCTGATATTCAGAAATGAGAGTGACCAATTCAAATATTCAGCAGGAAAAGGGTTAAGACAGGTGCTTGCTTAATGCAGGTTAAATTTAACACATTTGTTTTTTTGGAGGGAACTGAAGGCCTGCTTGCTTAAGACAAGTTGCTTGCTTAATAGAAGTGGCCACTAAGACAGGTTTTACTGTAACATTTTTGGAAGATAGAACCCTGGAAATGAATAGATTATATAGAACAATGACCATAAATTAAAAGAGTCTGAGATAGCGATACATTCTCTGCAATCTCTTTCTGTTAGCTGCTTCCAGGTCATCTTGGGCCTTCCTGGCCCCCGCTTTCCACCTACCTCTATGTCACAGGCAGTCTTGACTGCACCGTTGGGAGCGTTCCACATGTCCATACCAGCGAAGCCTTCTCTCTTTCAGGATGAGGTCCAGGTCCTCAATGCCAAGACGCTCAAGTAACTCACTGGACCTGATGGTGACAGTGTCCTGTGGCTTGACATTGCAGATCTGTCTGATCATTGCCCTGTCATTTTGCTGTAGACGTTGGAGGTTTGGCTTTGTCAATGGCCATGACTCACAGGCATGGAGCATTGCGCTCTGCACACAAGAGCTATACACATGGCCACAAAAATAGATTAATTGATGAATAAATCACTTTCTGTTATCAAAGCTCTACTTAACCCGTCAACTGCTGCATAAATTCCTGGATCAGATGACAATCCAATATTTTTAAAATATTTTTCCTAATAAATGAAGCTTGAAATTACATGTGCATTACGAAAATATGTATGTACAGTGTAAATTTTACCACCAAAAATAGAAAATTCTAAGATGAAAAATTGCTACGTTTTTCTTATTTCTGCTCAAAACAGTGATTGTTGGTACTCGTTAGAACCGCCTCATCGAGCCGGTTCTAACGAGTACCCACAATCTATGTTTTAGAGCAGAAATAAAAAAAATAAGATTGACCCCTATAAACCCCAGTTTTACTATATAAATTTGGGGTCAACATTATATAGGTGTGTTTTGGTGATGTATTGCCTGCTTGACTGAAGATTCATATGTCATGTTAGACCTGATTATCACTACGAAATAAGAGAAATACACTTTGAAAATGAGCCAGCGCATGACAAATTCTACAAGAAGGTTTGAGCGACCAGCAAAGACTTGGATCAGCCTGCACATTCGTGCAGACTGATCTGAGTCTTCGCAGATCACATGTACCTACAATAGGCCAATATCTATGCAAAGAGACATAAGCAAAAGGTCTTGTCATAGTGGATGGGTGCACAGGTTGATTTGAGTCTCTGCTGGTCGCACCGGACTTATTGTAGGTTTTGTACTGCGCCAGCTCAAATTCTTTCTGCTAGTTGTGGTTAGCAGCCAAAGCCTTAATAAACTTGATGTTCTTTTCCTCTGTACAGGTGTTTACAGGAAACACGGACTCTGACACTAAAGTAACCAACTGGTTCAGCCACCCAGTCCGAGCTCAATTCATCCGCGTTGAACCACAGACCTGGCAGGGAGTGATAGCTACTAGAGTGGAGATACATGGCTGCTACGAGGCTTATCCAAGTAAGTCTATTAACAAATTCTTACCCGGAAACCCATCCGTCCCCGCCCATTGCGGCTTGGAGAAATAGGTTGAGCTGCATGATGCTTCCACGCAGAGCTGATACTGACTGCACATGAGTACTGGTAATCCACTTAGGTCTAAGCCTTACCAGGAAAATTGCTGCGAGTCGGCCCGTCCATGCTTATAAACCCTATTGGTTTCATTGGGCGGCAGGGATTGAGATGTCATTTCTTCTCAGTGTCGGGTAAAAGTCCCACAAAAAATGGAAGCAACGTCTCCAAAATGACCTAAATTGTGTTGACAGGGACGTTAAACCTCAAATCAAACAAAACCCGGAAACCCATAAAAGGGTCATGGGCAAACAGTGTAGACCCAGATCAGATGCCGCAACAGTGTAGACCCAGCTCAGATGCCGCATCTGATCAAGGTCTACATTATTTGCCCATGACACTGTTTCACTGAGTCTACACTGTTTGCCATTAGTTCTATCTGATAAGTGTCTGCACTGCTTGCTAATAGGATTTTCTATTGAAAATAGAATGAAACCAAAAAACACACAAAAAGGACTCAGCACCCCTTGAATAGGAAATGAACTTGTCCAACATATAACAGTGGAAGAGTTCATCAGAATACAATGGGTTAACCCACCTTGAATACCATTTTTGAAAGCATTTTTGTGGTGAAAGAATATGGCTGAGATATTTTTATTCACTAACGAGCTCATTAAGCTAATGATGCTTTGAACAAGCAGGCCCTGGTCTATTTCAGTTCTACGAGTAACACAATAAAAAATCTATGAAAATGATGTTTCTTTAGATTCTCCAAATCTTTGGTCATTGTTTAATGAAACCCTTTTTCATCTGATGTAACATGTCTGTGTTTGCCGATTTTTGATGTATTGGCTGTGAGAAAAACCACATTTTGCCATCTGTCTCCAAGGAAACAACAGATCATCTATATATGTCATACTCTTCTGCCCTATAATTTTATAGAATGCAGTTATTTCATGGTACTTTGGAGTATAGTCAAAACTATTGCCCTGAGGTGCTGTGGACGTCCTTGGGCATCAGGTTGTCCACAGTAACAAAAGGGTCAGGTCTTCCACAGTAACGAGGGGGTCAGTAATAGTGCATCAGGTCATCCACAGTATTCCCCCCACCCAAAAAAATGCTTTTGGGGGAATACTTGTGACTGCTGAAGAGAGGTGGCTGTTTAACAGAGATGACTGTTAATGAAGGTTTTATTGTAATTTATTTCTCATTGAGTTTTCTCTGCATCGGTATTTACCATATGTATCTGGACAGGCAGATCTAAGCAAACATTGTAGACCCAGATGAGATGCCACAGAATGTGGCATCTCATCATAGTCTACACTGTTTTCCCCTCATCCATCTTTTTTTTTAGACATAACATCAGGTAGTAAAAGTAGAAGTAAAACAAAGATCAGGAATTGATACAATTAACTTACTCCACCCATAAAAGACACCAAAGGGAAAGAAATACAAACATTAAGCGACCAGACCATAATGGAAACCTAAACAAAGGAAGGCCATAAGGACCGTTACTTTCCCACAAAATGGCCATATGGCCATCCAAAACCAAAAGACACAAGTGATACACACAGTAAGTAACAAACAAAAACATAAATAAATCGCCACAGAAGAGCCGCCCTGGAACGGTCAGTGGAAGATTTCCACTGGGGGGCTTAAATCGATTTTACGTGGCCACAATCCTCGCCCTTACTTCCGTCGGGATTTAGACAAATAATTTGTTCAGTCCGCATGAAGGCCTCCTAGTAAATTGTACTTGTTCAAATTTTAGAACAAGTATGATAAGGAGTTGAGGTGTCTGAATATTTAAGGCTAATACGGTAGTGTGGAAGATTCCACTCTGCTCAATTTGAAAAAGCTACTCACATTTTATCAGCCTTTTTTTCAGCCCTGTTTACCCTTCATCCATTTATGTTTAGGCATGACATTGGGTTGTAGATTGCACCTGTCCAATTCTAGAACAAGTATTGTATGGAGTTAAGGTGTCCAAATACTTTGGTTAAATATTACCACAACACATCCGTGTTATATAGTGCATTTTTTTAAATGCCTCAAAAAAGGTAATTTTATAATGAAAATCTGTGATATTTTTCGTATTTCTACTCCAAACAAAGGGTTTTGGTGCTCGTTAGAACCACCTCAATGAGGCGGTTCTAACGAGTACCCGCAACCTGTGTTTTGGAGTTTTAAGGAAAGCGATGTTTACCGCGGTAAACCCCACTTTTCCCTATACAAAGTGGCATTGAAGGGGTCTTTATTTCACGGACTTGTTCATGTGATGATGGCATATTTATATATTTTCAGCTCTCAAACCAACGACTATTGCAGTTCCTCACATTACACCCAAAGTCACACAGCCACAAGTGTGTAAGTATTTGTGTAACTCTATCGTTTGTATGTACATTTTGTTGGAGTGTACCACAAAACAATCAATCAATGTGCAATGATATACAGTCAAACTTTGATGTCTCAAACCCCTTTGGGATCATGAAAATTGTTTTGAGACAGCGGTGGTTTGAGCCATGATTAAAATCATTATATGATAAGTGAAATCACATTTAAAATCATTATATGATAAAGCACATTTAAAATCATTATATGATAAGTTAAAGCACATTTAAAACTATTTTTATAATAAGTTAAAGCACATTTAAGACCATTTTATGATAAGTTAAAGCACATTTAAAACCATTTTATCATAAGTTAAAGCACATTTAAAACCATTTTATGATAAGTTAAAGCATATTTAAAACCATTTTATGATAAACAGCATTTTAAACTCATGGTCATTTCATGTGAATATTTACAAGAAGTTTGTTTCATTATGTTGGTATGAAATTACCATGAGTATGTTAATTACCTTGTCATCATGAAATTCATTAGTTATTTCAAGAATTGAATAAATACAGAACTTTGGTGCAAATCATTGAAAAGAAAAGGAAAATCAACATTTTTTAAAGTTTTTTATCTATATCTTCTGCTGATGATTGCATCGAATGGGATAAATAGGTCAGTCAAGGTCATGTAACTTTGACCTCTAACATTGGCCTTGAACCAACAACCACAGCACAGGCAGAAATATTTAAAAAAAAAATTACAAAAATTTTAAAAATCTATATTTTCAGCTGATGATTGTATTGAGTGGGACAACTGGGTCAACCAGGGTCATATAACTTTGACCTCTGGTGGTGACCTTGAACCCATAACAGCAGTACAGGCAGCATCAATGGTGTGTACCAACCCCATGATGATCCAGTGTGTGCGAGCCAGTGATGACCTACCCTATGACAAGTCGGGACAGACTGTGAAATGTAATCTGTGGGACGGCCTTGTTTGTAACAATACTGACAATCCACCGCTCTGCTTTGACTACAAGGTCAGACTGGGATGTTTGAAGATGACACCAGAATGCAGTAAGTTTGAACTTTGACCTTCTGAATTTAGCATATTTAAGACAGGAAACCCCAGAACAGGACATAGGCAAATGCTACAGGCTCAGATCAGGGGCGAGTTGTTCAAAACTAACAATGTCGTTAGTTAATGAATTGTAAAAACTTTGACCATTTAATATGGCAAATATGCTAATATTTTTGCTGATAAAATGTGAGAACCTTTTGCTTATGCAAAAGCTTCTCACACTTTTTCAGCAAAAAACAAAATTTTAGATATTGTACTTTCTAGAGTAGTTAACAATTTGACCACTAACGAGCTTGTTAAGTTAATGATGCTTTGAAAAACTGGCCCCAGTTTCTGGTCATGGCCTTTACTGTTTGCAAAAAGTTCAGCGATTAACTAAATCCACCTGACATCCCTAAAGGTGGAGCACTGTGGGGTATCAGATTTGAAATCAAAAGGTAGCCAGTTTGATCCCCGGAAGCACCAAATGTTGTTTCCTTGAGCAAGAGACTTTATCCACATTGCTTTACACTTGTTTCTATCCAGGAAAAAGAGGGCCACATGGAAGATTAGAATGTGTTACCCTCTGTAAATAAGGTTGATTATTATTAATAATAATTTCAAAATGGACTCCTGCTATATATTATAGCATGAAGGATGAAGCTAAGATTGCAAAAACAACTCGCATTTTTTCAGCAAAGAAATATAAAAGCATATTTGCTGTATCAGTTAATCAAAGTTTTAATGATACTCTTACATTAAACCTTCTGCTCTAATAAGGGGTAGCAGACAACATTTTTTAAGTTGTATTTTTCAGTGAAAACAAGGCCTGGCATTACAAGTGAATTGTCTGTTTGCAAAGTATTTTAAGAAATCAGCAGTCTGATCAGGTTCCCCTCCATTTGCCTTCATGCAAAAGTATTTTTAAAATCTTCCCAAGAAATGCAGTGTACGACAAAAACAGACAACATTTTCAGATGCAGAATTTCTGGAAGTCTTAACTCATATCCTGCTGTTCACAACAACCCCTATCTTTGGAAACAGTGTAGATCCAGATCAGATGGCTTCTTCTGGCTTCTGAAGAAGCCATCTGATCAGGATCTACACTGTTTGACATTCAGTTATGGATTTGTAAGAATAAATTACATCAAGTAATCTGATTGGTTCAAAGTCAGAAATGGGTGTGGCTAAACTGAATATTCAGCAGGATAAGGGTTAAGGGTTAATAGCCAATTTGGATTTTGCTTTGGATCCAAACAGCAATGTTGGTAACAATATTACAAGTAGATCATTGTGTATCCATATTTACTTTTTCTGTTTTCAGTTCCAACTACCACTCCCACACCACAAGCTCAGCATCAGACCACAGGACCCGTGACGGGATATCGTAACATGCTACCTTGTTTCGAGGGTATGGACATGTCGGCCTGTCCAAAGACTGGTTGCAGCCTAGGCTACTACTGCAATGGAATACAGTGTGTGAGGAAGAACGAATGTCCTTGTATGGTAGAAGGCAAAGTTGTACAGGTATGTGAATCATGTGATGTCAAAATAGAAAGGAAGATAATGATTAAGGGCCAGGGGCCAGTTGTTCAAAACTAATGATGTCGTTAGTTAACAAACTGTTAAAACTTCGATCATTTAATACAGCAAATATATTGATATATTTGCTGAAAAAAAATGTGAGCAGCTTTTGCAAATGCAAAAGCTGCTCACATTTTTTTCAGCAAAAATAGCACTGTATAAAGTACAATACTTACTAGAACATTTAACAATTTGACTACTAAGATGCTCGCTGGCCTCCGTAGCTCAGTCAGATGCAGGTCTGGCTGATGATCAGGAGGACGCGGATTCGATACCTGCCGGAGTCGACAACATTCTTTTGTTGAGATTGATCATGAAATCTTTTCTACTGTCCTTCTCTCCCTTCAGCTGATTCAAGAAGGGCAGTTTTCACTTTTTTGTTTATCGCCCCCGCCCATAGGGGCTTGAAGAAATATATGGGCTGCATGATGCTTCCACGCAGAGCTGAATCCGGCCCGCACACTAGTACTGGTAAACCGCTTAGAGGATCTAAGCCTGTCCAATAACCGCGGTGCGAGGCGGACCGTCCATGCTAATAAACCCTATTGGTTTCATTGGGCGACAGGGCTTGAGATGTCATTTCATCTCAGTGTCGGGTAAAAGTCCCACAAAATTGGAAGCAACGTCTCCAAAATGACCTTTACAGTGTTGACGGGGATGTTAAACCTCAAATCAAACAAACAAACACTTTCTTGCGAAAGAATGTGCTCTGTACTGGTTAACTGCATACATATATGCCTGCCCAGGAAAAATGTGGATAGGGAAACTGACTAGCTCAAAAATGACTTAAATTAGTGTTAACTGGTCCGTTAAACTCCAATACAAACAAACAAACAGACTAAGATGCTCATTTAGCGAATGATGCTTTGCACAACCGGGCCCAGGAGTATTGATACAAGTACAAGTAATTAACACCTCGCGTCAAAGACACCAAAGGGAAAGAAGGACACACTTAAAGCAGTGGCACCACAATTTCAACAGCACAAGCAGAAAGCCAAAAGGACAGTTACTTTCCCCAGCAATAGGGAAAACAGTCATTTCATATATTAGGAAACGATACAATTACCTAACCTTCTGTTCAAGACACCAAAGGTAAAGAAGGACACATGTAAAGCAAGGACATCACAACCAAAACAGCACAAGCAGAAATTAAAAAAATTCTGTCCCCAAAAATGGCCAAATGGCTATATACGTATGGCTTTCATTTGTCAACACTTTTTGTGGAGATTGATCCGGGCCTCCAGTGTTTGCCATGTCCTGTTTTGGGCTTTTCTGTAGAAAATAGGTTATTACCACAGACATGATATAACCCTTCCTGAACAGTGTAGATCCATGGCATGGTATTTGCAGTACTTTTCGTCATTTTTTACAGGCAGTAGCATGAAAATCCTGAAAATTTCGACACTTTGAGCACTTGCTATAATTCTCAAAAAATTGAAAAAAAAATTGTTGCATGATCTATCAAGGGGTCTAAAAGGTGCAGACAGAATGGCAAACAGTGAAGATCCTGATCACAGGAGCAGTCTGATCTGGGTCTGCACCATTTGCTTAGGCCTGTCTGTCATAATACTTAGGATAATTATGGTATAACCATAAATGCATGCTGCATTACATCGTACAAGAAATAATTTCAACCTATATACATGTATATGGTTTCTCTGTTTTCAGCCTGGTAATTTCATTGAAAACCAGAACTGTGACACCTGTCAGTGCTTGGCAGGGGAGATAAAATGTATCCCCAAGAGTTGTCCCACTTGTGGTGCTGTAAGTTTGTTTCTGTATAATTTATTAACTGATTTAATTTCTCTATAAACTGAAAGATACACTCTAACAATTTCCTCATCATTTAGGTTACTGTTAAATTTTAGAAACCTGAATTACACTTAACCTTTGTCTTGTTGAGCCACAATAATCCCTACCTTGTAGAGCTCCAGATCTACACTGTTATGATTCAGTTAGTGAATTTGATTGAATATATTTTATCAAGTAATTTGATTGGTCGATCATCAGAAATGGCTGCAGCTAAATTGATTTATTCCGCAGGTTAAGGCTTAATTTCCTGCACATTTTAGGATCACTTTTTCATTCAACCTTCTTTGCTTCTAAATGAGACAACTCCTGAGAAATAAGCCCTGAGCTTTAAGCATTCTTTGATGTATGGTCATGAAATACAGCTCTCAGATACAGCAAGAAGCATGAGGTCTTGCAAAGTGTATTCTTCATATTTGCAAATAGAGAGTCCGCATTTTCATTTTTTCTCTAGATACAGTAGAACTTCGATGGCTCGAACACCGATGGCTTGTTCACCATGGATGTGTCAAACCCATTCTTGAGCCCTAGCGAAATCCTATACATAGGAAATAGTGGGGGATAATTAAAGGAGATTTTAGTCTTTTACCTTGCAATGTATGCTGTGTGTTCTCATTAGAATCGCCTCGATAAGGCGATTCTAATGAGTACACACAGCATACATTTTCAATATAAAACACAGAAAAGATGCCTAAAAGTATCTCGTTATGCCTCCTGTCAGTAACCTCAGTGGCTCGAACTACACCTATCTCGAACAGATTTTCGAGGTCCCAAAGGTGTTCGAGCCATTGAAGTTTGACTGTACTTTGGTTTTCAGTCACCTTTGATTAACAATTGGCTAGAAATAAGTGATATAATCATGAAAGGGCCATAAAAAAACTTTTAAAACAGAGCTGCTTTTAAATGAAAGAATTTACCCCTGTTTTAAAAAATATTCTAATGCATTTGCACATTGAACACGATGTCCAGTATGAAACTTCAAACATTTTTAACAGTATATTCTGCGATAAACTGTTGGAAACTGGATGTAATCATTTAATGCCGCTTTTCATAAGCTGGCCCTGGGCTTTATGCAACTTGAATCACTTTCTGTATTGTGCAGATTGTACAATTTTATAACAAAATAAATGAATTAGTGCATTTGAACAGTTTTTGTTTGATTTGAGGTTTTATGTCCCAGTCAACACTGTAAAGGTCATTTTGGAGACGTTTCTTCCAATTTTGTGGGACTTTTACCCGACATTGAGATGAAATGACATCTCAAGCCCTGTCCCCCGATGAAACCAATAGGGTTTATTAGCATGGACGGTCCGCCTCGCACCGCGGTTCCTGGACAGGCTTAGATCCTCTAAGCGGTTTACCAGTACTCGTGTGCGGGTTTGATTCAGCTCTGCGTGGAAGCATCATGCAGCCCATATATTTCTTCAAGCTCCTATGGGCGGGGGCCGCATTTGAATAGGGATAACTGTATTTAACCCATTGCAGGCGCGAAACCCCTAAAGGGGTACCTTGGCAAACAGTGCAGGCCCAGATCAGATGTCACAGATCGCGGCATCTGATCAGAGCCTGCACTATTTGCTTACAGAATTTTCTGTCAAAAATAGAATAAAAACGAAAAAATAGGCCTCCAACCCCTTATATGACAAATGGACTTGTACCACATACAGCAATGGGAGAGTCCACTAGTATAAAATGGGTTAAATTGTCATTAAGGGTAGGTAAATCTTCAGTTTTACAGTGCAAACACTGTTTTACGGTGATGCTGATTTACCACACAATTATGCACTAATTTCTACCTAGTTTCCCCACCGCTCATTGGGCTTGGAGAATAGATTAGGCTGCATGGTGCTTCCACGCAGAGCTGGATCTGACCACACACGAGTACTGGTAAACTGCTTAGAAGGACTAAGCCTGCCCAGGCAAAGCGGTGTGTGTCAGATCGTCCAATGCATATGAGTCTTCTGGTTTCATGGGCGGCTGGGCTTGAGATGTCATTTCATCTCAATGTCGGGTAAAAGTCCCACAAAATTGGAAGCAACATCTCCAAAATGACCTTAATAGTGTTGACAGGGACGTTAAACGCCAATTAAAACAAACAAACAAACAAACAAATTTCTTCCTAGAGAAAAGAATCTCATTGAACTTTTAGGCTTACTATAACATTTTTTTTCATGTTCTGTATTTTCTTTAATTGCTCTATACATGTATTGCATTCACTGCTTCAGGGCTACACACAGACATTGAACCAGACAACATGTGATTGTGGCTGTGTAACTTGCGCTGTCGGAGAGTACCGCTGTGGTAATGGCCAATGTATCCCACAAACCCTCCGCTGTGATGGTATTATTGACTGTATCGATGATGAGGTTGGATGCGGTAAGTTAGCATATACTCTTCAACCTCTGTAAAACAGTGTCATTCTTGCACACCAGATAAGGAAATCCATAGTTTTAGCTTGGGATAGAATTCTGTTCTTACCCAGAATCGAATATTGTCGCGCATTTGATAAATGCACTGGTTGAATACGACCTCATATGCGCCGTCGTTATGGTTGACGTCACAGCACATGTCGTGACGTTACTAAACATTCCTGTAGTGTCATCACAATATTGCAGACGTCGGTTATCGAAGTGACTGCAGCATTAAAAATCGCCGCTAAGTATGGAAGGTATGCAAGAAAAAGAATCCTATATGGGTGTGAGGGATGGATAGAAAAAGCTGTACCTCTGGATCACTGTCTGGCATCACTTGGCAAGCCTCGTGATGCCGGACAGTGACCCTCGGGACAGATTTTTCCATCCACCCCTCACAACCATATAAAATTCTTATATTCTTGCACATCAGATAAGGAAATCCTGGACTGAATTCTGGGATAGAAATTCTTATCCTACCCAGGTTATCCTACTCAGGTATAGGATAAAAATCGGGAATTTTTATTTTTGATGTGCACTGGTTGAATAGGAAGTTCCATACGCCATCATTAAGTTTGATGCAACTGCTCATATAGTAGGGATGGGTATTGTCAGAATTTTCTTATCACGATATATTGCGATACGGATAATGCGTATCACGATATATTATGTAGTTATCTGAAACACACTGGTACTTGGAAAACCAAACTATATACAAGGACTGTTCAAATATGAATGCAAGTAGAACGTTTTCTCATGCACTAATGCGAAAATCACCTGGAAATAAATTTCACAGCGTAGAAAAACATTTTACCTTTACAGTGGTACCAAACCTGTTAAAATCCGTGCGTTTTAGCCATGTATATCGTTCTATAAACACTGTCTACTCTTGTATACTAATACAAAACATGGTTGGAAGAAGGTCAGGGTACGCCGTTGAAATACGGTCCAATATTAAGAATCGTTGTATTCTCGGTATACGGTGCAAAGACATTTTTGATGAAATATGTTCGGTTTATGGGCATAATAAAATGTCTTTTCCGACAATTTTTCGTTGGTGTAAGAAATTCAGCTATGGGCTAGGCTCAACAGAAGATGCACCACATGATCGAAAAGAGCAACATCTGCCAAGATGGTTGCTAGAGTGAAAGAAATAGTTGCTACCGATGCACGATACACCACTAGGCAAATAGCTAGTATGGTTGGCATCTCATTAGGAGCAGCTCATACAATTCTGAAACGGGATTTGAAAATGAGAAAGATCTGTGCTAGATGGATTCCCCATCTGTTGACAGATGAGCAGAAAAAGACACTCGTATAGTGCGCCAAGAAGTTGCTTAAAAAGTTTCCAAATTACAATGCACGGTCTTTCGCTAATGTCGTCACAGGTGATGAGACATGGGTTCACTTTTTTGAGCCAAAACGAAAGATTCAGAACAAAATATGGGCAACAAAGTATTGCAAAAGACCATGCATTGCAAAGCGGACCATGAGCGTCAAGAAGGTAATGTATGCCATATTCTTTTCAAATCAGGGCCCTGCTATTCAGGTTGCTGTGCCTAAAGGCAAATCTGTAAATGCGAAGTTTTGATAGAATAAAGTTCTTCTAAAATTGAAGAAATATTTCAAAGAACGAAGACCCGCAACTAGTTTGGCCAGTGTCAGATTGCTACATGACAATCCATGTCTCGTCACCTGTGACGACATTAGCGAAAGACCGTGCATTGTAATTTGGAAACTTTTTAAGCAACTTCTTGGCGCACTGAACGCGTGTCTTTTTCTGCTCATCTGTCTAATTTTCAAATCCCGTTTCAGAATTGTATGAGCTGTTCCTAATGAGATGCCAACCATACTGGCTATTTGCCTAGTGGTGTATCGTGCATCGGTAGCAACTATTTATTTCACTCTAGCAACCATCTTGGCAGATGTTGCTCTTTTCGATCATGTGGTGCATCTTCTGTTGAGCCTAGCCCACAGCTGAATTTCTTACACCAACGAAAAACTGTCGGAAAAGACATTTCATTATGCCCATAAACCAAACATATTTCATCAAAAATGTCTTTGCACCGTATACCGAGAATACAACGATTCTTAATATAGGACCATATTTCAAAGGCGTACTCTGACCTTCTTCCAACCATGTTTTGTATTAGTATACAAGAGTAGACAGTGTTTATTGAATGATATACATGGCTAAAGTGCACGGATTTAACAGGTTTGGTATCAATGTATAGGTAAAATGTTTTTTCTACGCGGTGATATTTATTTCCAGGTGATTTTCGCATTAGTGCATGAGAAAATTTTCTACTTGCATTCATATTTGAACAGTCCTCGTATTAGATTGATGGCCTCAGTCACTTTATTTGTGACTGTCATCTTTTGCAACCTGAAATGTTGCTTGATATAGGCTTTTCCGTTTTGATTTTAAACGAGTTGGTAGTTGGCAATGGTAAAGTTTGTTTTGGTTTCTCTCGATTACGCTAAATTGTAAATTCTGGGCGGCTTACACTAAAACGGCGTATACAACAACAACAGGTTGGCGTTTCACCGAAATCCTAGCTCGCCCTACGCTATGACCGGCTTATACATAAAGGGTGGGAATCGATTAAACTACTTACTATTGCCGCGGAAATGATTCTGTTTTCACGGAGCTATAATTACCGATCAGGTACATAAGAAAATATGAAAAATGGATGAAAACAGAAAATATCGAAAATATCAGTATTGGCGGACCGTATTGTGATATGATTTTTTCTGAACTGTATCACAATATACTGATAATACCGCACATCACTATCATATAGTGACATGAAAAAGCTACATTTTTGTCATCGCAGTATGGTAGACGTCGACAACCAAAGTGAAAGCATTATAAAAAATCCAGACTCAGAAATAAAAGGAATGCAAGAAAAAGATCTTACATGGGTGTGAGGAGGAGTAGAAAAACCTGTCCCTCAGGATCACACCCAGGCGTCACTCTGCTGCCAGACAGTGACCCTCGGGAGGAGTCGGGACTGGGTGTAGATGTGCAAAGAAATCACGCCAGTAAAATTTAACCACCCCCCCCACACACACACACATATAAACCCAACTTTTTTCTAGTAAAACTGGGGTTTACAGGGATATATATTATTTGTCTTATTTCTGCTGAGAAAGATTGTTGATACTC
The DNA here is from genome assembly GCA_963580285.1 of Lucinisca nassula. NCBI lineage: Eukaryota > Metazoa > Mollusca > Bivalvia > Lucinida > Lucinidae > Lucinisca > Lucinisca nassula. Next base: position 88,308,085 of record OY757025.1, on the reverse strand, counting down.
ATTAGAGCTGCCTTGAAGAGGCGGTTCTTATGAGTCCCTATAATTTATGTTACCTGCAGTTACTAATCATTAAAGTCCATGTTACTATCACTGATTTGTAGTTCTACTGCTGTAAGCTAACGAGCTCATTGGTGGTCATATTGTTAACTGTTCTAGATAGTACAGTATCAAAAATTTTGGTATTTTTGCTGAAAAAATGTGAGTAGCTTTTGCTTTTGCATCCGCAAAAGCTGCTCACATTTTTTCAGCAAAAATTTCAGCATAGTTGCTATATTCAATGACCAAAGTTTTAATGATGCGTTAACTAACGACATCGTTAGTTTTGAACAACTGGTCCAAGGAGTTTTTCCCTGCCTACACACAGAGACAATCAACCATCAGTACTCTCAGTGCTTTGATTTATTTTCAGTATCTACTCCAATGTTTACTCCTCCAATTGGAAGTCTCCTGACACCCACCGCCCAGCCATTGCCTGGAGGTACAGACAGCCCTCTAACCAAACCACATGGCAATGACCAGTACAAGACAACTAAAGCCCCATCTCCTTGTAAGGACAGATGGTCTAACTGGATCAACAAGGATTCTCCAACAGTTGGTGACGGTGATCGTGAAATGTTAACTCCTGCTGAACTCCATGCATTCTGTAGTGATGGAAAGATCAAGACTATTGAGTGTGTCACTACGACTGGTATAGCATCTTACAGTACTGGAGAAATTGCTATGTGTACAATAGAAGGTGGATCAGTCTGTCTTAATGCTGATAATAACCCATTGCCTTGCAGTGACTACAAAATTAGATATTTCTGTGAATGCAATGGTAAGTTTAATATGTGTTGGCATACAGTCTGCATGTGTTACTTGCATATGTGTGCATCCAAAATGTTCAATCTATTTTACATGCAATGATGATTAGTCAGTAAGTTTTAAACACATTGATTGTAAGTTCTGTTAGCTTTACATTACCGTTCAGTCAGTAAGTTTTACATTCATTGGTGTACAATCTTAGATTTACCTGCATTAGTGTAGCCTTTTGTTTTTGTTTTCTTTATGCATTGTTGTTTGGCCTTTAAGTGTTTATGCATTGGTGTACATTTATTTAGTGAGCCAGCCTCGGTAGCTCGGTCGGATGCGCATCTGACTGGTGGTCAGGAGGACGTGGGTTCGATACCTGCCAGGGTCGGCAGCATTCTTTTGTGGAGATTGATCATGAAATCTTTTCTATGGTAATTCTCTCCCTGCCGCTGATTCAAGAAGGACAGTTTTCAGTTTCTGGCGAAAAAATGTGCACTATACTGGTTAACAGCTTACGTATAAGCTTGCCGAGGAAAAGTGGGGATAGGTAAACTGACCGGCTCAAAAATGACCTAAAATAGTGTTGACTGGGCCATTAAACTCCAAAACAAACAAACAAACAAACATTCATTTAGTTTTATTTGCACTGGTGTATAGTGTATGAGTTCTGTATGTACTTGTGTACAATCTGTATGTTTTTCTGGTATTGTTGTATAGTCTGTTTGCCATAAGAAGAAATTAACTTCAAAAACCTCATAGCAATAAACTGTACTTTCTGATTATTTGCTCATGTACCTTAATAATCCTTATCATTGGGACGGACAGGCCAGAGCACACAGTGCTGACCTAGATCAGAGTCTGATTTGGGTCTACACTGTTTGCCATTCTGTCTCTGCACCTTTTGGACTCCTTGCTGGTTATGAAACAAATTTGTTAAAATTTTAGAAGAATTACAGCAAGTCTTCAACTTGTGTCTGAATTTTTTGAATTTTTACTGTAGCTTACAGTTCAAGATTTACATTCAGTATAGAAACTAATTATCTTTTACCCATAAACTGCCACTCAAGAGTTGCAAAGCAGTTAACTTTTTTTCCCTTTTTTTTTTTTTTGAGAAATTCCTCCTTGACACTTAATGAATTGTCGATCCAGTGGACATGTCACCTAAAATATTCAAAATAGAAGTGAAGACAATGATCAGGAATCAGTACAATTACCTCATATCTCCCATTCAAGACAACAAAGTTAAAAACAAACACAAACAAAACCATTTTACCATTTTAACAATGTCACAAGTGGAATGCCAAAAGGACAGTTACTTTCCCACAACATGGCCAAATGGCTATCCAAAATAAAAAGATATTAGCAATATGTACATGCAAAGATGAATTAAAACATTGATAAACGAAAACAGAACAAGCGCCTTGGAATGGCTGGTAAAAGGTTTTATTCTGTGGGGGTGGGGTGGAACTTACAAGTAAACCAATTTTACGTGGCTACAATCTTTGTCCTTTTGCCTTATTGCCTCTGAAGAATACAAACCTTATTGCCTCTGAAAAATCACCACAAATTTTCTGAATTTTGTATGCTACTGTCATAATTGGTGCTTTAGGGGTTATCATGGCCTTCTGCAAGTGTTTTCTCCCTTGGAAAATTGCAGCATACCTCATCTATTCACGTTTACTTGCACATGTATTTTGCAGCTGTTCCAACAGATGCACCAGAACTTGGTCATAGCCAGACACCATCACAAGCCCCCTTACTAGGTCAGAGTACAACCCCTACAAAGGGACCCTTATTAGGTCACAGTGAAACCCCAACTCAAACACCAGGCCTTGTAACTGCTCAGACTGGTGCACCATCTTTGTGTGTGGACAGATGGTCTAACTGGATCAACAAGGATTCTCCAACAGTTGGTGATGGAGATCGTGAAATGTTAACTCCTGCGGAACTCCATGCATTCTGTAGTGATGGAAAGATCAAGACTATTGAGTGTGTCACTACCACTGGTATAGCCTCTTACAGTACTGGAGAAATTGCTATGTGTACAATAGAAGGTGGATCAGTCTGTCTTAATGCTGATAATTCCCCCATGCCTTGCAGCGACTACAAGATCAGATATTTCTGTGAATGCAATGGTAAGTTTATGTTGATAAACATTTATTTTGACTGATGTTTTGAAGCTGTGACAGATACACCACCTTTTCTTTGGTAACACTTTTTATCCCCCGACCGAATAGGTTCGGGGGACATATCGATCAGCTTGGCATCCATCCGTCTGTGCTGTGGTAAAATACTTGACTTGTGATGGAGGGCTTCAGGGTTTGAGTCCCATGCAAGGTATTGTACATTCTGAACTTAAGCAAGAAACTTTATTCACATTGCTTAGTACTGGTTTCTACCCAGGAATTAACTGAGATAATGTCCAAATTCGATTGACTCAGTAGTAAAAGATGGATAAGAAAAAAAAACTAGTAATTCTAATGCACTTGCATATGTAACGGGACTTTTGATTGGATAACTTCACAAATTTGCAACGGTATATCCTGCGATATTCACCATTTTTGCATTATCTGCTGGATTCCAGCTTACACATCAATATTGGAAAACAGGTAACCAGACCCCACTGACCTTTCAAGGTCAGTGGGGTCTGGTTACCTGTTTACCAAACACTGATAATCTTCAAACTAGGGACCAGCAGATAATGCAAAAGGTGAATACTGTCGGAAACCCGATGTCATGATGTAATGTTGCTTTTCATTGGGAAGCATTTGGTTTTATGCAGCTCACAATGCTTGCCACTTTGAGCAAAGTAGTGCAATTTTAACAAAACAACCAAATAAGTGCATTAGAATGGGGTTAACTGTATTGAAAATTGTCCCCTAATAATTTGCTCAATTCCTTATGGTTCAGGATTTACATTCAGTAACGGAACTGTAATTATCCATCATGATAACATATATGTGTACAGTTTCTCATATCAACAAATATGGCTATTTTGCTGATAAAAAAAATGTTATATTTTTCTTACTTATCATATGATGTGGCATTGCCAAGTAATAAACTTGATAATCCACTAGTGGATTAAATATGCAAATTAAAATGATATGCCCCGTAACATTACATGTACGGCGTCATTAATTGAGTCACATTTGCTAATGACGGAATATTGACATTTTCTTTAAAAAATTGTGAATAAAATGTGTTTTAAATGTCATATGATAAATAGAATCTTGCATTCGTGCTCGCATTTATCCCTTTTCCTCAACTCATTTAATAAATACAGCAATACATAAACACTCATGTAAGATCCTTTATTTATACTTCAAAAATACTTTGTGGGTGCTTGTTTAAACCGCCTTAATGAGGCGGTTCTAATGAGTACCAACAACCTATGTCTTGGAGCAGAAATAGAAAATGTATATCCCTGTAAACTCCAGTGGGGTTTAGAGGGGTCTTCATTGCACAGCCTTGTTAATGTGATGTTTACTCTTTTTCCTGAAACCACCACATAAAGTTGCAAAGCAGGTGACATTTTTTCCATTTTATTTTTTCTTCTTTTTCTTTTAAGAAATTTGGGCTTGATATTCCAACAATTGTCTGCCGAGCAGAGAATATTATAAGAAATTCAAGCCTAATTGCCTCTGAAGAATAACATTTTTTTTTTTAATTTTGTCTGCTACGGGTCATGATTGATGCATTAAGGGTTATCATTACACTCTACACTAGGATTCTCTTTTAGAAAAATGCAGCAAACGTTGTTCATTTACCTTTACATGTATTTTTGCAGCTGTACCAACAGGTGCACCTGGACTTGGCCATAGCCAGACACCATCACAAGCCCCCTTACTGGGTCAGAGTACAACCCCTACAAAGGGACCTTTACTAGGTCACAGTGAAACCCCAACTCAAACACCAGGCCTTGTAACTGCTCAGACTGGTGCACCATCTTTGTGTGTGGACAGATGGTCAAACTGGATCAACAAGGATACTCCAACAGTTGGCGATGGAGATCGTGAAATGTTAACTCCTGCGGAACTCCATGCTTTCTGTAGTGATGGAAAGATCAAGACCATTGAGTGTGTCACTACGACTGGTATAGCATCTTACAGTACTGGAGAAATTGCTATGTGTACAATAGAAGGTGGATCAGTCTGTCTTAATGCGGATAATAACCCATTACCTTGCAGTGACTACAAGATCAGATATTTCTGTGAATGCAATGGTAAGTTTTTGTTGATTAACATTTATTTTGACTGATGTTTTGCAGCTGTGACAGTTACACCACATTTCTGTTTGTAACACTTTTTTGGGGTCAAAAGCTGATCCCACATTAGTTAACCCATTATAGGTTGGAAACCCCTAATAGGGTGGCCTGCTAAACAGCACAGGCCCAGTTCAGACGCTGTGTTCTGGGGTCTGTACTGTTTGCTTACAGGTTTTTTTGTCAAAAATGGAATACAAATAGAAAAATAGGCCTGACACCCCTTAAACGACAAATGGACTTGTCCAACATATAGCAATGGAATTTTCCACCACTTTACAATGGGTAAAGCAAACTTGTTATATGCTCTGTATAGTTGGGTAATTTCTTTTTAGCTCACCTGTCACGTAGTGACTAGGTGAGCTTTTGGGATCACTTTTTGTCCGTGCGTGCGTAAACTTTTTCTTCAAACGACATCTCCTCCTAAACCAGTGAATGGATTTTGATACAATTTCACAGGAATGTTCCTTGGATGAACCTCTTTCAAAATTGCCTAAATCATTACGCATTAAACAAAATGGCCGCCAGAGCTAAAAATAGAAAAACCTTTAAATGACATCTCCTCCTAGGCAACTGGCCCGATTTGAAAATAATTTCACAGGAATGTTCCTTGAGTGACCCTCTTTCAAAATTGCCTCAATCGTTCTGCTCTATTAAACAAAATGGCCACCAGAGCTAAAACAAGAAAAACCTTTAAATGACATTTCCTCCTAGGCAAATGGCCCGATTTGAAAATAATTTCCCAGGAATGTTCCTTGAGTGACCCTCTTTCAAAATTGCCTAAACTGTTCTGCTCTGTTAAACAAAATGGACACCAGAGCTAAAAATAGAAAAACCTTTAAATGACATCTCCTCCTAGGCAAATGGCCCGATTTGAAAAGAATTTAACAGGAATGTTCTTAGAGTGACCCTCTTTCAAAATTGCCTAAATCGTTCTGCTCCGTTAAACAAAATGGCTGCCAGAGCTAAAAATAAAAAAAAACCTTTCAGTGACATCTCCTCCTATGCAAATGGCCGGATTTGAAAATAATTTCACAGGAATGTTCCTTGAGTGACCCTCTTTCAAAATTGCTTAAATCATTCCACTCTGTTAAACAAAATGGCCACCAGAGCTAAAAATAGAAAAACCTGTAAATGACATTTCCTCCTAGGCAAATGGCCCGATTCGAAAATAATTTCCCAGGAATGTTCCTTGAGTGACCCTCTTACAAAATTGCCTAAACTGTTCTGCTCTGTTAAACAAAATGGACACCAGAGCTAAAAATAGAAAAACCTTCAAATTCCACTACAATGAAAAGTAGCCTCCAAAGATAAAAGTCTTTAGTCCACATCTCCTTAAAGCAGTGAATCCTTCATTTCCATAAGCTTTGAAACATCTTGGATTCAGGAGAGCGATTCAGGGCCATCATGGCCCACTTGTTGTTTTTTTCTTCCAATACATTTCAACCTCTGTGAAAGACATCAGAAGGTGTGCATTGTATACACTCAAGTTTTGCCAGATGCCTACACAGTAATCATGTATTTACTGTAGAGGTCTTTAACCTGCCAAGGGGATGACTCTCCTTGCACATGGGGGGCCTCCAGATAACATCCTGGTCCGAAGGGCAGAGCACTTTATAACATTCATCTTTGCAAATAATGCCAATGAAGGGTGTTCGGACACCGAAATGTTATCACCCTTTCCGGAAATCGAACAGTGGGCCTATGGTATCAGTGGCAATGGCAAGTGCACTAACCACTGAGCTGTCATGCTTCATGATTTATCAGTAAACCATATTATATCCTAGAATAGTCTTACAAATATGATAGCTGGTATAAATACTTTACAAATATACTCACCGGAAATAGAAACTATACACTCATTTTTAAATTGTCACTGGCAAAACATTTTAAAGAAATTTGAATTCCAATTATATACATTATCATCAGTGGCATGTCTGCTTTATCGAATAAAATGTTTAATGATAACTACGATTTAACGGGTAAAGCCACAGGTTCAAAGTACGGGTTAAAATATTGCTGTTCAAGTTTCCATTGAGTCAAACATTTTGTGTCACGAATGTGATTCCCATTTTTACCAGTTATTACTCATCACCTAACGTTGGGAATATTGTTTACAAAATGAAAATTTACACAATGGTTGAAAAGTTATCGACCTTTAAATATTGGACCAAACCACCGGAAGTTGGTGAAAAGTATGGCATTTCTGATTTCGGAGTTTGTTTGAATCAATATTTAAGACACAGCTGAAGATGCTAAAACGATTGAAGGCACTTTTGGGTCGATGTTTGGCTTGCAATATTGTTTTGAAAATTTCGCTGAAAAAAGGCAGCTTTTGAGATTTCAATAAAATGTTTGTTTCTCGATAATGTTTAGATTTTATGTTATTTTTTTATTCCTTGCTTTTAACTTATACCTATACGGAAAACATCTGAAGTCAAAATTCGATTACAAACAGATTTTGTGAAAAATGCACTTTTTTTTACATTTTCCCCAGAACTTTTATTTTGAATACCAGATTTTCTTTAAATTGTCACAGGATTCATGTCTATAGTTAGTCAAATCCTTAATAAGAATTTTTTAACTGAATTATTCACTTGTTTTGTCAGGCGAGACAATTTAAAAGTGTATAGTTTCTATTTCCGGTCAGTATATATATTGTTTTGTTTTGTTTGATTTGAGGTTTAACGTCCCCGTCAACACTGTAAAGGTCATTTTGGAGACGTTGCTTCCAATTTTGTGGGACTTTTACCCGACATTGAGACGAAATGACATCTCAATCCCTGTCGCCCAATGAAACCAATAGAGTTTATTAGCATGGACGGTCCGCCTCGCACCGCGGTTCCTGGACAGGCTTAGATCCGCTAAGCGGTTTACCAGTACTAGTGTGCGGGCCGGATTCAGCTCTGCGTGGAAGCATCATGCAGCCCATATATTTCTTCAAGCCCCTATGAGCGGGGGCGGGTATATATATTGTTGGAAGAGCTGTTAACATGGTAGATGTATTAGAAACACACACTTGAATTCATTATCATGGTAGTTACCGTAATGATCCTAAGTATTGGGTTTCTTGCCATAAACCAGTTTACTGATCAAGCATGGTATAAGTCGGGCACCTCTAACCTTTTTTTTTTCAGCAAAATATGAGTTTCTTGCCGTATACTCGTTTTTTAATTAAAGGTATTTTATTGTTTTTCAACATAATAGAATTGAACACAAGTTAACGTCTTCATTAGTTAATCTTTGTTTATTGAGCAATGAGCAATAAAAAATGGGCACCTTTTACTTTTTTTTTTTGCAAAACATGAGATTGAGCAAGCATCATATAAGATTGGCACCTCTCTCCTGCAACATATGATTTTTTTCCCATCATTAGGAAAACATGTCCGTGAGAAATAATGGCATCCAACATGGTGTCAGAAATGACAAATTTTAGGTAAAAAATGATTACATCGTTAGTATTTCGGCCCGTCCATGCTTATAAACACTATTGGTTTCATTTGACGCCAGGGCTTGTGATGTCATTTCATCTCAATGTCGGGTAAAAGTCCCACAGAATTGGAAGCAACGTCTCCAAAATGACCTTTACAGTGTTGACGGGGATGTTAAAGCTCAAATTGATCAATTCATCAAAATCAATAATTTCTGCTTTAAACATAGATTGTGGGTGCTCATTAGAACCGCCTCAATGAGGCGGTTCTAACAAGTACCAACAATCTATGTTTTTGAGCAAAAAAAAAAGGCAGATAATGATTACCCCTGTAAACCCCTTTTTTCTCTATATAGAGTGGGGTTTAGGAGGGTCTTCGTTTCACAGACTTGTTTTCGTGATGTAAACCAATTTATCGAGCAGGTATGGTACAAGGTTTGGACATTTGTGTATCTGTGCATTTTGAAATTCTGTGATTTTATTTCAGCTGTTCCAACTGGTTCCCCATTATTAGGTCACAGTGAAACTCCATCTGCGGCTCCCAACCTTGGCACTTCAAAGAAGCCATTTGGAGGTAAAACTTTTATTCTTTAACCCATTGCATGTGGGAAATCCCTAAAGGGGTACCTTGGCAAACAGTGCAGGCCCAGATCAGATGCTGCAGAACGCGGTGTCTGATCAGGGCCTGCACTGTTTGCTAACAGAATTTTCCGTCAAAAAAGAATAAAACCTAAAAAATAGGCCTGACACCCCTTATATGACAAAAGGACTTGTCCAACATATAGCAATGGAAGAGTCCACTAGCATACAATGGGTTAACTGAGCAACAGATAAGGTGGGTATTTTTGATAATTGAAGGATAGTTTTCCTTATTTCTCCATATAAACCTATGTTGTGGGTATTCATTAGGACCGCTTCGCTGAGGCGGTTCTCATTATGATAACACACCCGTGCGAAATAGTGCATTTTTCACATCTACAAAATGGCTACTTCTCTGATGAAAATCCATGGTATTTTTCTTATTTATACTGCAAACATAGGTTGTGGGTGCTCGTTAGAACCACCTCATTGAGGAGGTTCTAATGAGTACCCACAACCTATGTCTTGGAGCAGAAATAAGAAAAATAATGTATACCCCATAAACACCCGTTTTCTCTATATAAAGTGGGGTTTAGCGGGGTCTTCATTTCACAGACTTGTTCATGTTATGTAATGAATGCCCACAGCATAGGTGTTTTTTTTTTTTTGAGAACTGACAAAAGTTATGCTTCAGTTATGACCAAATACCTACTTTTTTTCTCCCCATAAATTCATTTTTACTTTTACAATCCTCAGGGATTATATTTGCAATTGCTTAATTGACATCCTTTAGTTATTGGTGTTTCTTTCCCTTTGGTGTCTTGGATGAGAGGTGTGAGGTAATTGTATCGACTTCTAATCATTGCCATAACTTCTATTTACCTGTTTTCTTATCTGTTGCTATGGATACACCTTCAGGGGAGGCAAGTCTTGCAAAAATATTTGTTCTCCATTTTTAAAAGGGACTACCCTTAAAGGAAAGAATTTGCTCCTAAGGAGCAAATTCTTTCCTTTAAGAGCAGACACCTTTTTCAGAAGGAGCAAATTCTTTCCTTTAAGAGCAGACACCTTTTTCAGAAGGGATCAGTGTATAGAAATGCAAACAGAAAATTCCAGAAATTACCTCCCTTGTTTAAAAAATGGCTGAAGATATACCAGGTATATTGATTGATTGCATGGGGTATAACGACATGTCAACCCTTTTGGATCATTTCGTGTTGTCTCCCAGAGAAACGGAGAAAAGATATAGAAGAAACAGTAGAGGAGATGAAAGTGAGAGACAGGGGAGAAAGAGGAAAATTAATGGAAGTGTAGAAACTGAAGAAATAACAACACTCCCCCTCTATCCTTACCTGCTGCAAAGACAACAGGCCTTGCCCAGCTGTAAGCCAGTATTAGTTGGACGCCAAAGTGATGCAAGATACACAATGCCTTCTTCTCACCCAACCACCCCCCCCCCAGTACCAGGTGTATCCCATTATGAAACCATGCCTATTCAAATATATTGAAAATTTTACCACCAAAAATTGGAAATTTTCAGATAAAAAATTCTACTAGTTTTCATATTTCAGCTCAAAACAGATTTGGGGTACTTGTTAGATCCGCCTTGGCAAGTACCCACAATCTATGTTTTTGAGCAGAAATTAGTGAAATCTTGTATTAGGCTCGCTGTATCTAGGGCTGGCTGATCAGAGCTGAAATGATAGCAGAGTATCAGTCCTGCCATTGAAATCAATGATTGATGGTAATCACTGACGATTTGGTCATAATTTTACCTTTCTTTCATAGTCTGAGCATGACTCTTACCATATGTTATACTTTACCGTATGTATTCAGACCGATATACCTGAGCGAACAGTGTAGACCCAGATGATAACCCATATTCTATGGCATCTCATCATGGTTTACACTGTTTGACACAATATTGGACAGTAAGTTGTACTTGTTTAAATTCAATGCTTTGCATGCTGGTTAAATTTTTCAGCAGACATCATTTTGAAATATTTTTTTAATTTTTCCCAGAAAACATGATTTGAAATTTCATGCAAATTGTCTCCTATGGAGACAATTTGCATGAGATGTCAAATCCTATTTTTCAAGGAAAAATTAGAAAAATATCATATCTTGTCGTCTGCTGAATTAGCCTAACAAGTGGGAAAGGTTAAGAATGCGTATGGTAAGGAGTTAAGGTGTCTGAATACTTAGCGTAATTACAGTACTGTAACAGACACAGAAATCAAATAATCAAGTTATAGCAAATCAGTAACAATAATCATCTTTGTGGAATTAATCAATCAATTAATTGATTTATCAATCTGATGAATCATACCGGCCTTGCTTATCATTACCAGAACACGCCTATACAAATACATTGTAAATTTTACCACCGAAAAATGAAAAATTACAGATGAAAAATTGTGATATTTTTCTTATTTCAGCTCAAAACATAGATTGTGAATACTTTTTAGAACCCGGCTCTAACGAGTACCCACAATATGTTTTTGATTTGTTTGTTTGATTTGAGGTTTAACGTCCCCGTCAGCACTGTAAAGGCCATTTTGGAGACGTTGCTTCCAATTTTATGGGACTTTTACCCAATATTGAGATGAAATGACATCTCAAGCCCTGTCGCCAATAGGGTTTATAAGCATGGACAGTCTGACTCGCACTGCTTTGCCTGGGCAGGCTTAGATCCTCTAAGCAGTTTACCAGTACTCGAGTGCGGGTCGGATTCAGCTCTGCGTGGAAGCATCATGCAGCTCATATATTTCTTCAAGCCCCTATGGGCGGGGGCTGGAATAATATGTTTTAGAGCAGAAATAAGAAAAATAAGGTTTACCCCTGTAAAACCCAGTTTTATAATATAAAAGTGGGGTTTAAGGGGGTCAGAACTATGTAGGCATCTTTTCATGATGTAGTAGAACTTCGATAGTTAGAACACCATTCGGACCACAAAAATCTGTTCAAGACGGGGGTAGTTTGAGCCACTGAAGGTTACTGCCAGGAGGTATAAGGAGGTTAATTTCTGGACATCTTTTTGGTGTTCTATAATAAAATTGTATGCTGTTTGTACTCATTAGAATCGCCCAATCGATGGGGCGATTCTAATAAGTACACACAGCATACATTTGCAAGATACAAATCTTAAATCTCCTTAATTAAGCCACACTACTTTTGTAGAGGAATTCCCTAGGGACTCAAAAACGGGTTTGACTCAGCCATGGTAAACGAGTCATCAGTGTTCGAGCCATCGAAGTTCTGCTGCATATTGCACAAATATGTTCTTGTTATTTTGTAACTTTGATTTTTTACTGTGTAGTATCAACACATGACACTCTCAGCATATAAACATAATCCTTTATCATATGACGTCGTTTATAAGTAGTGGATAACATTGTGTAATAAAAATCTTATGACCACACATGTAATAACTCTTTGGCGGGATTAAGTAACATCATGACGACATCCAAACAATGCATTTTTGTGGAAAAAATGTCAAATTTAAAGGCGATAAAAATCCACCTTAAAAAAGTCATATGATAAACAGAATCTTACACTTGTGGTCATTTCATATGGAATTTATGAAACTCGCCGAAGGCTTTTTTCATAAATTTCACATGAAATGACCACTTATGTAAGCTCCTCTATGTCTCTTTCCTTTGTTTGATGTTCTAAAGATTATTTATATTACAGATGATGGTAGACCTCCAACTGTAGCAGTTCAACACATAACCCAATCCCCACCCCCTAGATGTGTAGATCGCTGGACAAACTACATCAATCAAGACAACCCCAACACAGGAACCGGTGACCTAGAAAGCTGGTCCTCTAGCCAACTGGCAGCTTTCTGTCCAGATGGCAAGATAACACAGATAGAGTGTGTCACTACGACTGGTATAGCGTCTTACAGCACTGGAGAAATTGCTATGTGTACAATAGAGGGTGGATCAGTGTGTCTAAATGCTGACAATAACCCTCTGCCTTGCAGTGATTACAAGATCAGATACTTCTGCAAGTGTAATGGTAGGTACATACACCACAACATTGTTATAACACGGTTCATTATAACATGGTTTTGGATATAACACGGTGTGAAGATGGATCTCAAAAATGTATAGATTATATAGAAAAATGACCATCAATCAACCCAAAAATGTATAAATTATATAGAAAAAATGACCATTTATGGTCATTTTTCTATATAATCTATACATTTTTTTTTTTTGGATATAACACAGTTGTTTAACTTACACCGTTTCTGTTTTGGACCCCATTAATAGTTTGTTTGTTTGTTTGAATTAAGGTTTAGCGTCCCCGTCAACACTGTATAGGTCATTTTGGAGACGTTGCTTTCAATTTTGTGGGACTTTTACCAGCACAGGAAATGGTGACCTAGAAAGCTGGTCCTCTAGCCAACTGGCAGCTTTCTGTCCAGATGGCAAGATAACACACTGGAGAAATTGCTATGTGTACAATAGAAGGAGGATCACCAGGATCAGTCTGTCTTAATGCTGACAATTCCCCTCTGCCTTACAGCGACTACAAGATCAGATACTTCTGCAAGTGTAATGGTAGGTACATACACCACAACCTCGTTATAACACGGCTCATTATAACACGGTTTTGGATATAGATGGATCCCAAAAATGTATAGATTATATAGAAAAATGACCATAAATGGTCATTTTTCTATATAATCTATACATTTTTATGGTCATTTTTCTATATAATCTATACATTTTTGTTTGGCTATAACACGGTTGTTTAACTAACACGTTTTCTGTTTTGGACCCTTTAACCCATTTAGTACTGGAAACCCCAAAATGGGTAATTGGCAAACAGTGCAGACCCAGATCAGACACCGCATAATGCGTTAGATCAGTGCCTACACTGTTTGCAAAAAGTTCAGCCATTTTTCCAAATAAATTATGAAGAAAACACAAATTTACACCTCTAAATTTTGAAATGGGGCCATCCTAAAAAATTTTTTTGTTTGCTGTGCTCCTACCCTTCATGTGAGGTGGGTAGGAAGGTAGGTCTTATTTTTTTTTTTTTAGATCTATAAAAATATTTGACCCTTAAAGCACCATACAACAACCAGAAACATCATTTTAAACACTTATTTTCTGATTTTTCAGAGAAAATCAGGCTTGACATTTTATTTGAATGGTCTGCCTAGCAGACCATTCAAATGAAATGTCAAGCCTGATTTTTCTCTGAAAAAAAAAAAATAAAAAAAAAAAAAAAACAAGAATGTCATCTTCTTGAAATTTGGCTTAGTGTGTTAAATTTGAGTTTAATCAGGATTTCGAAAAAAAAATCTGTTCCTCAGAATGGTAATAAAATTTTTTGGGTAATCTGTGTGGGTAGGTAGGAGCACAGCAAACCAAGAATTTTTAAGGACGGCCTGGATTCCTGGTATATATAAGGAGGAAGATTCCATTTGGTAGAAAAGGGATTAATAATATAATGAACATGCATATCATTTCTTCACTAACTTTGACCAGCCCCATTAGCTCAGTTGGCAGTGTCCGCTCCGGGGAACGGGAGGTCGATCCCGGGCCGCGACATAATTGGTTCGATCCCAGGCCGCGACATAACAAAGTCGTTAAGAATGGTACTAGCTGCTCCTCGCTTTGCACTGAGATTTACGGGGTAGAGCTAGGACTGGTCGACCCAGTGTCAGGATAATGTAACTGGGTGTGGTATCATGTAATGTGTCTGGGACATGATACTTCAGTGTGGCAGCACTATAAAAGTGAGCATTGAGCTCCCTGTCGCAACCAGACACTGTCGTGATATGACTGAAAAATTGTTGAAAGCGACGTTAAACCCGAATTCACAAACACACACACACATTTCACTAGCTTGATCTGATACATTGTATCAGAACTCATGGATGTTTCCAGATCACAGTATTAGATGAGACGCAGAGCATCAAGTGTGATTTGTGAGATCTGGAAACATCCATGAGTTCTGATACTGTGCGGCAATAAAAGGTACAACATAGGTATTTTAGTATGGTGAACACTAAAATGGTTGACCCGCAAAAAATGACTTCAGGAAAATTGTCTTGTCGGGAGAAATGGGCCATCGGGCGGGAGACCGGAAGATGGGGATTGAAATCGGGATATCCCTGACAAAATCGGGAGATATCACATCTATGGTTGTCGTCTGCTGATTACTTTAAAAGTAAAAGTCATTGTTGACACAGCAGTCTGATCAGGGTTCACACTGTTTGCCTGTATGCAAAAATATGTTAGAAAACTTTGCAAGAAGATGCAGCAGACGACATAAATAGAGAATATCAGGTGAGTGTCTTTTGATATCAAGTTTATCAGGCAAGGCTTTGAGAACGCTTGTAGAATCGCGAGGCTTGCCAAGCGATTCTACATGCATTCTCAAAGCCGAGCCTGATAAACTTGATATCAAATGACACGAATCTGGTATTCTATTTATCAGTTAATATCATTGTACACTCTTACATTTTTGCCAATTTTCCCAGCAGTCCAGTTCTTAGAAGTGCAATGTCACGTTGACCTGATAAAGCTCTCTTGTCCTGAGATAGCATATGTTTATCAGGTCACTGTGCTACAATGCAATTAATATAGGGGGTGACTGATAAACAGTCATATATGGGCTGCATGATGCTTCGGCACAGAGCTGAATCCGACCGCACACGAGTACTTGTAAACCTTTTAGAGGAATCAAGCCTGCCCAGGCAAAGTGGTGTGAGTCGAACCGTCCATGCTTATAGACCTTATTGGTTTCATTGGGTGACAGGACTTGACATGTCATTTCATCTCAATTTTGGGTAAAAGTCCCTCAAAATTGGAAGCAATGTCTCCAAAATGACCTATATAGTGTTGATGGGGACATAAAACATCAAATGAAACAAAATCAAGATATCATTTTTAGAAACAGTCAAAGGTTAAAGGACAGAATATGTTCCTGTCAGTATTTCTCACTCATCTCATTTCTTACAGTTCAAACATTACTTTTTGATGCTTGCCTGTTTGCCATAGTCATATTCCAAATGGTGACTTTTGTAGACAGGTTTGCCTGTACATTGCATGTATTTGATGTATACAAATCATGTGACTTGCAGATATGCCAACCAGAGCTCCGCCAATGATGACAACAGCTCCTCCCCTTGGTGCACAAGTCACTACCAATACTGGTAAGATACATTCACACAAAAACTTTCATTCAAATACATACGCATTGAGTGAAGGAAAAGATCAGTCTATGCTATATTAAACGAAAAAAACTTGGAAACAAGGAATACAACACAGAACTGAAAATTAAGGATGGGACTCATTTTTCATCAGTGTCACAACTACAGGTACGAGGCATGAGTGACACATTTCTAGTCTGGGCCAGACTACCTAGATTTCGCCAATTAGGCCTCATCAATGATCTTCAAAAATTCCGCAAATGAAGTCTAATGAAAGTCTTTCTTATTATTTCCTGGAGCAGCTTTGGATCCCCAGCTTTCCTTATAGCTTTCTCTTTTTTTTTTTTCTTTTTGGCTTCCGGCTCTTTCAAGATTATTTCACTTATTTTGAGCTGATCATAAATCAGAAGTGGGCGAAAATTGGGGAATACCTGGAGAAAAACCACCTAACCTTCCGTTGCAGAACTTGGCATCTCACACGTGGCCAGAGCAAGGCGCGAGCCACAGCAGTGATTTCCTTATAGGTCTTCAGAGCAACTGATACACCTTCAGGGGAGGCAACTTCTTCAAAAATATTAATTTGTCTCCCTTATCATCAAAGTTCTACACTTGAAGGAAAGAATTGGCTCCTAAGGAACAAATTCTTCCCTTTAAGAGTAGATTCCTTTTGCAGAAGGGATCAGGTTATAGATAAGTTAACAGGAAGTCCTAAAAGTTGCCCCCTTGTAAAAATTTGGAAAAACTGTTTGTGGCTAGTGGTTCAAAACTAATGGCCTCGTTAGTTAAAATATCACTAAAACTTTGATGATTAAATATGGAAAGTACTCCAATATATTTGCTTAAAATGTGAGTAGCTTTTGCAAATGGAAAAGCTTGATATGTTTGCTGAAAAAAATGTGAGTAGCTTTTGCAAATGCAAAAGCTACTCACATTTTTTCAGCAAAATACCATTGTATACTAGCTAACTGGGTACAGCCTTTATTGTCTAGCTGGCCCAATAAAGCAAAAACTGATCAGACTGCATATTATGTTCCAGAATTGATGAAGGACATGTAATACAGTCAGCCCTTTGTATACAGACATTCATTTTGACAACAAAACTCGTTTTGACAATTTCAATGGAATGAATCCTTAGCTCAAGGCTTAGCCTCGGTTTTGATTGACATGGGCTTCCCTCAGGTTGGAAATGCCTATATCGAATCCATACTCATGAAAGATTCTTGAAGTTATTAGGATAACACACGCATGCAACATAGTGCATTTTTCACATCTCCAAAATGGCTACTTTTCTGATGAAAAACCGTGACTTTTATGCCCCCGCATCATATGATGCCGGGGGCATATAGTTTTTCGGTTTTATGTACGTGCGTACATGTGTACGTGTGTGTGTACGTACGTACGTGATCCTGTAACCTCAGGTTAAAGTTTTTGTAACAGGTAGAGCCTGATTTATGAATGGCATTTGGCGGGGACATCCGTGTCCTATGGACACTTTTTCGAGTTTTTTCTTATTTATACGTACTGCAAACATGAGATGTGGGTACTCGTTAGAACCGCCTCATTGAGGCAGTTTTAACAAGTACCAACAACCTATGTCTTAGAGCAGAAATAAGAAAAAATAACAAATACCCCCATAAACCCCAGTTTTCTCTGTATAAAATGGGGTTTCATTTCACAGACTTGTTCATGTTATGTCTATTACTCCAAGAAATGAATGTTTTTGATATTTGTTAGAATCACCTCGGTGCTAATCCTAGCAGGGAGATCCTCCCATTTGATTGTAATTTAACGAGTATGAACATTACAAATTTCATTCTAAACTGAGTTAAGCATGAAAAACATTTTATAACATTGGGCCAAGACCCTAGTGCAATATTATGAAAACCCAATGTAATAATCTGCTTTTTATTATCTGCTTCAGTTCCACCACAATCTCCACAACTAAACACACTCCCCACAACGAAAGGGCTTGTTCCCCCACCCTGCGTCACCCGGTGGTCCAGATGGATCAACAGGGATAATCCAAACAACGGTGATGGTGACCACGAAGCCATGACCTCCGCCGAGATGTCAGTCTTCTGTGCTGGAGGAAGATTGTCACGTATTGAATGTTCGACAGAGAGTGGAATACCGGACTATAGTAGCGGAGAGATACTGTCGTGCTCAATAAACAATGGATTGGAGTGTTTGAACGGCAATAACTTCCCTATCACCTGCAGTGACTATAAAGTCAGATATTACTGTGACTGCAGTGGTAAGTGACACAGAGGAATTTAGAAATACATCACAACCTTGTTATAACATGGTTCATTATAACACAGTTTTGGATATAACACGGTTTCAAGATGGATCCCAGAAATGTACAGATTATGTAGAAAAATGACCATAAATGGTCATTTTTCTATATAATCTATACATTTCTGCAATAAATGGTCATTTTTCTATATAATCTATACATTTCTGTTTGGATATAACACGGTTGTTTTACTAACACGGTTTCTGTTTTAGACCCCATTAATAGTGTTATAAGGAGGTTTTGGTGTACAGTCAAACTTCAGTAACTCAAAAACCTCTGGGACCATGAAAATACCGGTATGTTCGAGATATTGGTAGTTCGAACTACCGAGGTTTACTTAAAATACCAGGTGAAAGACATGATAGGAATCAGTTCTGGAAATCTTTATGATCTTTTATAAAATAAAGGTATGTTGTGTGCACTCATTAGAATCGCCTCAAAGAGGCGGTTCTAATGAGTACACACAACATACTGTTTCAAGATAAATTCAGAAAAAAATTGATATATTATCCTAAATATATGGATATCTGGAGCTTTTGGACATGTTTTCAAGAGACTCCAGAACTAGTTCGAATTACTTATGGTAAATGAAATATTCGTGTTTGAGTTATCGAAATTTTACTGTAGAACAGCTCTAACAGTGACTTGTTGTGTTATAAATCACAGTTGGAGGTCAGTTGTAAAGTAGATCTAGTGTAAGTGATTTATCTACCTACAACTGACAAACTGTGATTTATTTATCAACAATTCACACACTAGAGCGGATCTATTTCGATTCTAACACACTAAAAATCGGCAATAATAATTCTGTTGTTTTCTTTAAATTCTCCCATCATTGGAGTGTTTGAATGGCAATAATTTCCTTATCACCTGCAGTGACTATAAAGTCAGATATTACTGCAACTGCAGTGGTAAGTGATAAGAAGATTTAACCCATTTTGTAACAGAAACCCCAAAACGGGTAGTTGGCAAACAGTGCAGGCCCATTTTGTAACAGAAACCCCAAAATGGGTAGTTGGCAAACAGTGCAGGCCCATTTTGTAACAGAAACCCAGAAATGGGTAGTTGGCAAACAATGCAGGCCCATTTTGTAACAGAAACCCCAAAACGGGTAGTTGGCAAACAATGCAGGCCCATTTTGTAACAGAAACCCCGAAACGGGTAGTTGGCAAACAATGCAGGCCCATTTTGTAACAGAAACCCCGAAACGGGTAGTTGGCAAACAATGCAGGCCCATTTTGTAACAGAAACCCCAAAACGGGTAGTTGGCAAACAGTTCAGCCATTTTCTTGATCAATTTTTGAAGAAAACACAACCTGACTCCCCTATTTTCACCATCAATCTAGAATCTACCAGTGGCTTCATGCTCTTCTTCCCAATGTTTTATTGCAGAATAAATCTCAGTTCCTTGCAATTGCTTATATGGGCAAACTGTGATTTATAACCCAACAATTCACACACTACAGTTGTTCTTTTTTGATTCTACCATACTGAAAATCTGCAATAATTCTATTGTTTTCTTCAAATTCTCCCACTCTTTCACCATTGTTAGAAGAAATCCTGCCAAAATTTTTGCATTTAAGTCCATATGTAACATTTTACATGCAAGAAAATGACATTTCACTAACTAACTAGAATCTACTAGTGACATAATGCTGGGTTTTACAGTTAACCCTCTTTAACGCTCTGCATGCTGGGTTTTTTTTTTCAGCAGACAATATTTCAAATATTTTTCCTAGAAAACAGGATTTGACTTCTCATGCATGAGATGTCAAGTCCTGTTTCTAGGAAAAAATAAAATATATCAACAGTTTGTTGTCTGCTGAATTGGCCCAGAGAGTGGTAAAGGTTAAGAAATAACTTTAATTTATTCAGCTTTCATTGAAGTATGAACAACTGGGTCACTAGCAATAGAAGACAATTTGCATGAGATGTCAAATCTTGTTTCATAGGAAAAATAAGAAAAATATCAGCAATTTGTCGTCTGCTGAATTAGTCGAGGGAGTGGTAAAGCACTCTGATGTCACAGCAACAAACGTAGCACCATTATAAATAATCACTATCTGGATTTCCTACAAAGACTACAGTAGCATTAAGCAACACGCCTATACAAATACATTGCCACCTTTATCACCGAAAAAATGAAAATTTTATGATGAAACATTGTGATATTTTTTTTATTTCTCCTCCAAATATAGATTGTGGGCACTCGTTAGAACCGCCCCCTGAGGCGGTTCTAACTAATACCCACAATCTATATTTTAGAGCAGAAATAAGAAAAATAAGGTTTACCCCTGCGAACCCCAGTTTTACTATATAAAAGTGGGGTTCAAGGGGATGAAAACCATATAGGCGCGTTTTCCTGATGACTCTTGTTATCTCAAACTCTGTTAAATTCAATAATACCTGAGCACGAATGCAAGATTCTATTTATCATATGGCATTTAAAACTCATTTTATACACGATTGTTTTACAAAAATGTCAATATTCCACCATTAGTAAACGCAATGTCGTTAAGGACAAGTACGTGTAATGTTATGGGATATATCTCCTAGTGGATTATCAAATTTATTACATGACGCTATTACACTCTAAGACGCGACGCCATATGATAAATATTTATCTGTAATGTGATTTTTTTCTTTTAAATTTCAGATGTAGCTACCCCAGCTCCTATTGCCATGACAACCACAGCAGCTCCTCAAGCTAACCATAACACAAACAGACCAGGTAATACCACATTTTATTCAGACAGACAGACCAAAGCAAATAGTGTAGACCCATATGAAATACTGCAGAATGCGTCTTCTTCTCAGGGTATATACTGTTTGCCATTCATCTAGCTATTTCAAATGCAACATTGGGTTGTGAAGTGTACAAATATGGTTAGCAGTTGAGGTATCAGAAAACTTGGGGTAAATACGGCAGCATAGTATTCCTTGTTACAAAGCACTTACCCGGTAACTGTTTCAGAATTATGCCTAGAACTCTTTGTTAGAATTTTATGTAACAAATTCACAACTTATAGATACCGTATTCTGATCTTGAGCAAACAAATTGCCGAAAACCTTGCATCCACTCTTTGCCCTTTGTATCAAACAGCCACAAAACATACCAAAGTAAGTATAAAGATAATAGACAAAGTTTACAAACCAAGTTGACCTTAAATAAAGAAAAGAAAATAACACAATGTGCTCCTGTTAAACCTTTTGTGGCACTCATTAGAATCACCTCATTGGGGCGACTCTAATGAGTACACACAACATACCTTTAACAGATAAAATCAGGAAAAAATCCCCAAAAGTTTCCTAATATATGGCTATCTGGAGCTATTGAATGAATCTGCCAGGGACTTTAAAAGGGGAATGGGAACACCTGGGGATTTTTCCGTCATTTTTTAATGGGAGACAATTTTCAGGACTTCCTGTTCGTTTTTCTTTGGGCTCAGTCCAACTGAAAAAGGGGTCTACTCTTAAAGGAAAGAATTTGCTCCTCGGGAGCAAATTCTTTCCTTTAAGAGTTGACCCCTGTTGACATGGGAGTCAAAAATGATTTTGCAGGAGTTGCCTCCCTTGAAGGTGTATCAATTCTCCTTTAATTTCCTTAAGATCGAGTTTGAATTAGCCCAGGTAATCAGACTTGCCTACCCCTTGAGACAGAAAATAGTAAGATCCCCCCAACAAAAAAATCGTAAAATTCAAATTTTATTCGTAAGGGTTTTAAGGTATCCGTTGCGAGGTCAAAATAAGCCCATTCCGCAAGTTTTTTTTTTTTTTTTTTTTGTTGCAATAAATTGGCCGATTCAGCTTTTCTTTTTTCCCCAAGGTTTTTTTTTTCCTTTGTAACGGCATCCATCTTGCCGCTCATATCGAAACAAATTTGTTAAATGAACTGTGATTGGATCACTTCCCTATCATTAGCCAATGAAATTTAATTTAATTTCGCAACAAGAGTAAGCCAGGAACGACAAAAATTGTCTTCTGCCGGTATAAACGAACGATTACCCGAACCGAACCGAAATAATCTCGCGATTTACCGATTTTTTTACAAACACCGAAAATCGTACGGAATTTGGCCTTTGTCGTAAGGTCGTAATTTGGACGTGAAAATAGTAAGCCTTACGACCAAATCATAAGACATCACGTCAACAAGTCCGTGAAATGAAGACCCCCCTAAACCCCACTTTATATAGAGAAAACTGGGGTTTACGGGGGTAAACATTATTTTCCTTATTTCTGCTCCAAGACGTAGGATGTGGGTACTCGTTAGAACCGCCTCAATGAGGCGGTTCTAACGAGCACCCACACCCTATGTTTTGGGCATTTATAAGAAATTATGAAGGATTTTCATCAGAAAAGTAGCCATTTTGGAGTTGTGAAAAATGCACTATGTCGTACGGACGAGTTATCGTAATGAGTAGGCAAGTCTGGGTAATGAGATATCCATGTTTGAGTTGTTGAAGTTTCACTATACAGTTGAACTTCAATGGCTCAAACACCTTTGGGACCACAAAAATCTGTTTGAGACAGGGGTAGTTCGAGCCACTGATGAATACTACCAGGAGATATATCAGGGATAATATTGGACCTCTTTTCGGTGTTCTATAATAAAGATGTTTGTTTGTTTGAATTGCGGTTTTATGTGCCTGTCAACGCTGTTTAGGTTATTTTGGAGACGTTGCTTCCAATTTTGTGGGACTTTTACCCGACACTGAGATGAAATGACATCTCAAGCCCTGTCGCCCAAACAAACCAAAAGGGTTAATATGGAAGGATGGTCCGACTTGCAGCACTTTGCCTGGGCAGGCTTAGACCCTCTTAGTGCTTTACCAGTACTCGTGTGTGGTAGGTGTCAGCTTTGCATGGAAGCATCATGCAGCCCAATCTATTTCTCCAAGCCGCGATGGGTGGGGGCCTATAATAATATAGATGTATATTGTGTGTACTTGTGTATGTTTCGCGTACTCATTAGATTAATATTGGTCTTCTTTTCAGTGTTCTATAATATAAATGTATGTTGTATGTACTCCTTAGAACTGCCTCATTGACGGGATTCTAATGAGTAGACACAGCATATATTTAAGAAATAGATCAGATAGCTGTGATTTGTTGAGTAATAAATCACAGTTTGGATGTCAGTTGTCTACTTACAACTGACCGACAAACTGTGATTTATTACCTAACAAATCACTGGCTAGAGCTGATCTATTTCGATTCTAACACGCTGAAACTCGGCAATAATGCTGTTGTTTCCTTCAAAATCTTACAACTTTTCGACATTGTTAGAAGAAATCCCGCTAAAATTTATTGACTGAAACACATGCAGTTATATTCTTTTCTAACGTTTTTTATGCGAGAAAATGACGTTACACCGTCCAACGTCAAGGAAATCGACTAGTGACGTCATAAATTTGCAGTTTTTAATGACGTCGCTCGTCACGCTCTTCTGAGCTGTGATTTGTTGCAGAATAAAACACGGTTATTTTCCATTGCCTATATAGGCGCGCTGTGTTAGAATTGCAAGACAAAAGACGAAAATATCCTAGATTTTCCCTCGCTATTTCTTATGTAGAGAAAATCCCTAGGGACTCAAGAATCAGTTTGACTCCGCCACAATAAATGAGTCATCGGTATTTGAGCCATCAAAGTACTGCAGCGACTGTGCTATATTGTTGTGTATTCCGTATTTCAGTGACAAAAGCTCCATGTATCCCTGAGAAATGTCCACCCATCAACAATCCAACACTCAAACAGGGAGAAGTGGTTCGTATTGTCATGGATGACGACAATTGCTGTGCCAAGACAGAGGTGTTCTGTAAACCGGACACATGTACCCCACCCATGCTTCTCTGCCCACCACCTATGATGCTACAGCCAGCTGATTTACATGACTGTTGCCCGACCTACAGATGTAGTAAGTAGAGAGGAACCTCCCTATAACTAAAGTATTTGTTCCCTAAAAGTTTGTAGCTGTAACAAATTTGCCAGTATAAAAAATAAGGAGTATTATATTAGGTAATAATGGACTTTTTTCCTTAATCCTTGTCCTGCTGAATATTCATATATGCCACACCCACTACTGATTATCAACCAATCAGATTAAATGATGCAAATTATTGCAGCAAATTCACAATTTGAATGGCAAACAATGTAGATCCTGATCAGATGGCTTCGTCAGAAGCCATATGATCTGGATCTACATTGTTTCAAAGATAAGGCATATCCGGGCTCAGCAGGACAAGGGTTAATAATTACTCCAAGAAACCAAGGTTGTGGACATTTGGTTAGAATCATCTCCCTGGGCCAATTCTAACAAATATCAGCAACATTTGCCTTTTTGAGAAACAAATGTTGTGGGTTGACACTGGGTTAGGATCGCCTTGCTGAGACAGTTCTAATAAATATCCACAACAGTTGCTTCTTAGAGAAACAAATGTTGTGGATGTGTGTTAGAATCGCCTCCCTGAGGCTATTCTGACAATATCCACAACATTTGCTTCTTGGAGTGTTAAATAATTACACTATTCTTGAATATCTACATACCATGTCTCATCCTGGGCTAAGGTTTTGTTCTATTGAAGCTGTCGTTATAACAAGTTCTGTTGTTATATCGAATGTCGGTATGGATAGGATTGACTACTGGTACCACACATATACCAAAGCATGTTTTTGGGAATCATACCCAAATCCATGTTAGCTCAACATTCATTTTATGTTTAGACTATGTTAGCCCTATCATAACAAAACCTGTGAGTCTGTGACTAGGTAGGACCCAAACCAGCCTGCTGCTACCCAGACTAGCAAGCGATTAAAACTTTTAACCCTTATCACGCTGAATAATTAATTGAGCTACCCCCATTTCTGACTTTGAACCTATTCCTACAAATTCACCAACAGCTAAGGTCATATAGAGACAGGACTTCAGTTTAAAGACTCGTCCAAAAATCTGGAGAAGCCCGTGATCAAATCCATGACCCCTGGTTGATAAGGCCAGTATCCACATGGGCTTCTAACTCTATTGGTAACAAAATGTAATCAGATATAGGTCCTGATAAGGGAGATTAATGATGGCAATTTAAGGATAATATTCTTAAATCCTCTTTAGAAACATGTGTTGTTTGGTACTTCATAGAATTACCTTATTGAGGCAGTTCTAACAAGTTGTCACAACACAGGTTTTTGATAAAAAGTATCAGAAAAATTCACCCTTTAATTATCCTCATTTCAACCACCAACCTTCCCCACCCCAACCCCTCTCCCCTTATCCAGAGCTATGTTTTCACACAGTTTGTTTTTTCACAGTGTACAAAGTACCTCGAAATTTGTACCTTGATATGTTGGTGTACTATCTAAAAAGTACCTCAGAAAGATAGCTTCACAAGTTCACACACACACACACACACACACACACACACACACACACACACACACACACACTTATCTGGAGCTATGTTATCAAAGATTTTTGTTTTTTCAGTGTGTCCACCATCTTGCCCTCAAATGAAGAGACCAGTATGTTCAGCAGTAAGTAAATACCATATCATGTACAGTCAAATGTACAGCTAGAATATCTCTGAACTATGAAATCATAACGATAACACACCCGTGGGCCATAGTGCATTTTTTCACATCTTCAAAATGGCTACTTTTCTGATGAAAATCTGTAATATTTTTCTTGTTTATACTGCAAACATAGGTTTTGGGTGGTTGTTAGAACCGCCTCATTGAGGCGGTTCTAACGAGTACCCACAACCTATGTTTTGGAGCAGAAATAAGAAAAATAGTTTATACCCCCTAAACCCCAGTTTTCTCTATCACGAGGATGTTCATTTCACGGACTTATTCACGTGATGTTCGTTCAAAATAGGCGGAGTTTGAATTACTGAGAGTTAATCAAAGCGTCAAACCATAAGGCATGATGAATATGACTTAAGATTTTGTTTTTGATTTTCTTTAAAATAAAGGAATGTTGTATGTACTCATTAGAATCGCCTCAGTGAGGCGATTCTAATGAGTACACACAACATACCTTTTCGAGATTTAATCAAACAAACCTCCGTACATTACCCTATGAGGCCCCTGCCCATTGGGGCTTGAAGAAATATATGGGCTGCATGATGCTTCCATGCAGAGCTGAAACCGACATGCACACGAGCAATGGTAAACACCTTAGAGGATCTAAGCCTGCTCAGGCAAAGCAGTGCGAGTCGGCCCATCCATACTTATCATTGGGCGACAGGGCTTGAGATGTCATTTCGTCTCAGTGTCAGGTAAAAGTCCCACAAAATTGGAAGCAACGTCTCAAAAATGACCTTTACGGTGTTGACAGGGACGTTAAACCTCAAATCAAACAAAGAAACTTTACCCTATGGATATCTAGGACTATGGGCAATGATTCTCTAGTGATTCCAGATCGAGTCTGAATTAGCCGTGGTAAACAAGCAATCCGTGTTTTGAGTTATCGAAGTTTCACTGTATTTCATAAGTGGAGAAATCAGGTGTCATATGTATGATATGAATTGAAATAACATGCAAAACATTTTAAAGAATTGTTAAAGAATTGTTTTCAAAGTTCAGTTACTTTTTTAACACCTATCCTGCTGAACATGACAACCATACATATGCAGTATAGATCCAGATCACATCACGTGAACAATTCTGTGACATGAACATCCCAGTAAACCCTACTTTATATAGATAAAACTGGGGTATTCAGGGTATACATTATTTTTCTTATTTCTGCTTGAAGACATAGATTGTAGGTATTCGTTAGAACCGCCACAATGAGGCAGTTCTAACAAGCACCAACAACCTGTGTGTTGGAAACATAGATTGTGGGTACTCATTAGAACTGCCTCAACGAGCACCAACAACCTATGTCTTGGAGCACAAAAAAGAAAAATGTCACAGATTTTCATCAGAAATAGCCATTTTGGAGATGTGAAAAGAGGCATTATGTAATATAGGTGTGTTATCGTAATAAGATGGCTTCTCTGATCAGGATCTACACTCTTTGTCATGCAGTTTATGAATTTAACAAATACATTATATCAAGTCTTTTGATTGGCTGATAGTCAGCAGTGGGTGTGACAGAATTAATTATTCAGCAGGATAAGGGTTAAAGGTCATTGTAAGCATGTCTGTAATAATTTTTTTAACTGTATGAGGGAGATTTGCCATTTTGATGAGGGAGATGTAAAGAATATATAGTGAAATTCTTAATTCAAATGAGGGAGACACCAAAATTTTTCTAAAATTTAGCATAAATTGAGCAAAAATAAGCATCAAAATGAGGGAGTATCCCTCCTGATGAGGGAGGTATCACGGGTATGTGTAAGAATAATTGCTCTCAGTTTGACACACCGTGAAAGAAAGTTGTAAATTGTGCTGGGACATTGGTAAACAGTTTAGACCCTGATCAGATGCCACAGAATGTGGCATCTGATCAGGGTTTAAACTGTTTGTTCAAAAAACGGAAATTTAAAATTTAAACAGAACAGCCCAATTCTCCGTTTAAGACCACTTTTCCAGCTCAGAAACAATCAACCCAACAGTGGTATCAGTACTTTGATTTTTTTTGCAGGACAAGGTTCTTACAGAGGTACAAGCTGAATGTAACTGTACCCAGTTTGTCTGTGGTGAGTTCATGTTTCTTTATATAAACTTGGAACCAGCTCTCATGAAATGACCATCAGCCCCCACCAATCGGGGCTTGAAGAAATAGATTGCGCTGCATGATGCTTCCACTCAGAGCTGAAACCGACCGCACTTGAGTACTGGTAAACTGCTTTGAGGTTCTAAGCCAGCCCAGGAAAAGTGATGCGAGTCAGACTGTCCATGCATATAAAGCCTATTGGTTTCATTGGGCGGCAGGGCTTGAGAAGTCATTTCATCTCAATGTCGGGTACAAGTCACACAAAATTGGAAGCAATGCCTTCAAAATAACCTATATAGGGTTGACTGGTATGTTAAACCTAAAATCAAACACATCAAACAAACTTTTATGAAATGAGCCAACATTGTTAAGCATGCCCATGAACAATACGGATGATGATAAAAGGCTTTATAAATCAGCTTTTTCCAATAATAATTCCAGATATAGGTCTTATTTTTTCGGTACCAAACATAGATTGTAGGTGCTCATTAGAACTGCCTAATCTAAACAGTTCTAAAGAGTACTCCCAATCTATGTCACTGAACAGAGACAAGAAAAATAATGTTTATATTTGTAAACCCCACTTTCCTCTGTACAAAAAGTGGGGATTAAAGGGTCGTTTATTACACATACTTGTTCCCTATTATTATAATGTTTTTAATCAAATAATTTCGTATTGGCCCAGTTACAGGTCCGAGGTCTGCTGTATTGGCACGAGGCCGAGGCCAATACAGCTGACCGAGGACCTGTAACTGGGCCAATACGAAATTACTTGATTAATGACAATTTTATTAATTGACGCAATTAAAACATGATTTATGATTTTTGAATATTGGTTTACTTGGTGTAATATAGGATAATCAATTATTAATGTGCAGTTATAATGAATTTGTCATTATAAAGAATTCCAGTTAGGAGAATGGTAGGTTATAAATGGACTTTTCCCCATTATTACTTCAAGAAACAAATGTTATAGACATATTTGTTAGAATCGCCTCAGTGAGGCGATTGTAACAAATATCTATAACATTTTTTTCTTGGCGTATTAAATTACAAGAATCTTTCATGACTATGGATTTGATATGGTCATTTACAACCCGAGGGAAGCCCACGTCACTCTGAATTGAGCTAAGAATTTATGCCATTGAAATTGTTGTTATAACGAGTTTTGCCATAATAGCTAATGTCGGTATAAAGAGGGTTGACTGTAAATGCATCTATATAAAAAGTGTGGTTTACAGGGGGTGTTCAATACACATATTTGTATTCAACTGATGATTTTAATGTTCATTCAAATGTGTATTCTCTACTAAATGCAGATTCATTCAACCCTCTTATACCGACATTCGTTATAATGGCATAACTGACTTTTTTAAGTGCATAACAGATTTTTTAAGGCCAATCTTATTAACATCATTGATTACTTTTAGTTTCCAAGCCAACGCCAGCCCCTACTCCTGCTCCAACCACATGTAAATACATGGCTTCCCACTCAACAGTTAATGGTACCACCATAGCCAATAACCCACCGGTTGAAACAACCCACCAGGTAAATATGTATGAGCATGTTATTGTATATTTCATGTCGGTAGTACCGGTATGCAAGTCAAGAAAAAGAACTTGTCCAGTTGTGGAGATACAGATTGGTTTATCAAAGTATTGTTAGCTTAATGGGCTTGTTGGTGTTCACAATGTTAACTATTCTAGCATACAGTGTAATTTTTGCTGGAGTGAATACTGTAATGATCCTAAATATTTGCACAGATAGGCCTAATAAGCAAACAGTGCAGTTTCCAGATCAGACTGCTCCTCCCAGTCTGATCAGGGTCTTCACTGTTTGCCTTTTGGGTCCTTGCTGGATCGTGAAACAAATTTGTAAAAATTTTAGGAGAATTACAGCAAGTTCTCTAACTGTCCTAATTATTAGAACTTTTACCATAGCTTTTGTATTTGCAAAAGATACTCACATTTTTCCAGCAAATATATTGGCATATTTGCCATGTTAAATGATAAAAGCTTTTAACAATATGTTAAGTAATGGCATCATTAGTGTCGTACAACTGGCCCCAGTTTTTGCATATATGTTTAGAATATGACAGCATAGTACTAATACTTGCTGGATACACATCAATGGTGCTTAGGTACTCGCACGTCAACATATTACAAAATAGAAGTGAAGGCAATGATCAGGAATCCACAGGCCCCATCAGAAACACCAAAGAGCAAAAAATACAAACATGAATTGACTAGACCCTATGGAAACACCAATAGCGGAAAGCCACAAGGACAGTCACTTTCCCACACAGTGGCCAATAGGCTATCCAAAACAAAAAAAGTAAAAGCGATACACACAATCAAAGACAAACCATACAAAAAATAAACCGCCATGGAAGAATTGCCTTGGAACTGTCCATCAAAGGGGCAAGGGATGCTGTATTCTGTGGTGTCTGATCTGGGCTTTGACTATTTGCCAATGTCATATGTTTTTAGGGTTTCCATTTGAAATGGGTTAACCCTTTTTGCACCAAATGGAATCTTCCTCTCTATATATAGCAGGAGTCCATTTCAAAATTTAGGGGTATTAGGTTGTGTTTTCTTCAAATTTTAATTGAGAAGAGGCTTTACTTTTTGCAAACAACATAGGCCCTGATCAGATGCCACATTTTGCGGTGTCTGATCTGGGCCTGAACTATTTGTGAGGGTACCTGTTTTGGGGTTTCTGGTTTTTGTTTGTTTGATTTGAGGTTTAACGTCCCCGTCAACACTGTAAAGGTCATTTTGGAGATGTTGCTTCCAATTTTGTGGGACTTTTGCCCGACATTGAGATGAAATGACATCTCAAGCCCTGTCGCCCAATGAAACCAATAGGGTTTATTAGCATGGACGGTCCGCCTCGCACCGCGGTTCCTGGACAGGCTTAGATCCTCTAAGCGGTTTACCAGTACTAGTGTGCGGGCCGGATTCAGCTCTGCGTGGAAGCATAATGCAGCCCATATATTTCTTCAAGCCCCTATGGGCGGGGGCTGTTGGGGTTTCTGGTACAAAATGGGTTAAAGCACAACAATTCATGAAAGGTTTATTTGTTTTATAGATTGGTGACAGCTGGACGGATGGCTTATGTAAGTCTTGTACATGTGAGGACAAGTCTGGTCAAGCTGAAGTTTCATGTCGCACAGAAACCTGCCCAGTTTGTAAGAATGTAAGTACCAAATGCAATCAAACCTGACCTGTCATAGTGGCCACCTCTATTAAGCAGGATATCTGTCTTAAGAAAGCTTGGATTTGGTTCCTAAAAATGGAAAATTCATTAAAATTCACCTGTATTAAGCAAGCACCCATCTTAAGCAAGCATATTTTGATTATCCCTTAGGTGCTTGCTTTATACAGGTTAGATTGTATATATGTTTATCTATATATAGAATTAATGCTCTGCATGCTGGGTATTTTTGAAGCAGATGACATTTTGAAATATTTTTCTAATTTGCCCAGAAAACAGGATTTGACATCTCATGCAAATTGTCTCCTACTGAGACAATTTGCATAAGATGTCAATTCCTGTTTTCTGGGAAAAATAAGAAAAATATCCACAATTTGTCGTCTGCTGAATTTGTCTTGATAGTGTTAAAGGTTAATAATAATTATATATGACAGTAATTTTTTAAGCAGTATTCTTTTCTTCCAGCTTTAGAAACCCTGTGTCATTGTCATATACAACCAACCCTCTTTATAATGGCAAAATGCATTATAATGGCAATTTCAATGGAATGACTACTTAGCTAAAAGTTTAGCCTTGGTTCCGAGGGGCATGGGCTTCCCTCGGGTTGGAAATGCACAAATTGAGTCCAGAGTCATGAAAGGGTCTTGTAATCTATTACTTCAAGAAACAAATGCTATAGATATTTGTTGTAACATTTGTCTACATTTGTCCATAACATTTGTTTCTTGGAGTAGTAATGGAGAAAAGGCCTTTTATAACCTATCATACTCCTAACTTGGATTCTTTATAAAGGCAAATTCTTTAAAATGGCACAATAATAGGGAACAAATACTGTCATTATAACAAGGCATAGGGTCCTTTGTATAAAACTGCTCACCATAAAACATTGCTGTTATTTAGTAGATAATGTTGTGTCATATAAAGAATATGCCCCATTTTCTAACGTCAAAAAGCTGTCCTTAAGAACCCTATGTTTTCTACTGAAATTCTTCCACAACAGAGCCTAATTTAACCCTTGTGCTGCTATGCCCGGATATGCCTTATCTTTCAAACATGTCATTCAGATTGTGAATTTGTTGCAATAATTTGCATCAAGTAATCTGACTGGTTGATAATCGGTAGTGGGTGTGGCAGATTAAAATATTCAGCAGGACAAGGGTTAAAATCGTTATATACTAAACAGAATCTAACACACATTGTAATTTCATATGAAATTTATGAAGCTCACCAGATGCTTGTTTCATATATTTCATATGCAATGACCACTCTTGCAAGATCTTCTATTAAAATCATTTGGAAAAAATCTTGCAAAATATGTCTAAGTCTTGTTGTATTGCTCATTGAGGTGATGCTTATGAGTATACACAGCATATATTTTTATTACAGAACACCGAAAAGATGTCAAAAATTAACCCCATTATGTCTTCTAGCAATAACACTCAGTGGCTTGAACTACCCCTGTCTCAAGCAGATCTTTGTTGTCTTAAAGTTTTTCGAGCCATTTAAGTGCTACTGTAGTTTTCAATATTCAAACCAAGGTCACCAAAATTTCACAACAGCAACCATTTAATACAAATCTGCTAATTTTCAGGGTGAACAGATGGTACAGGCTCCTGGTAAATGCTGTGGAACCTGCCAGCCTGTGGGTTGTGTTGTCAATGGCACAGTTTATAGGGTAAGCTTATGCTCCTTTCTTTCTTTTCACTAATACAGTAATCAGTCATAATTGACCTTTACTAGCAGGTGTACATTACATGCACTCCAGATTTGCAGGATGAAAGTCTACAAGGTAATCATGAAATTGCAGAAGGGGTCTTTAAACTGCACATAGGATGACTCTCCATGCATGCTCAAGGGGCTTCCAGTCAACATTCCAATCCGGAGGACGGCACAGTTTACGGCATTTATCACTGCAAATGATGCCAGTGAAGCATGTTTGGACAACAAAATTTTATTGCGGCTGCCTGGGATTGAACTCTGAACCTCTAGCATCAGAGGCAAATGCACAACTTCTCTACTATCGCCCTCCAAATGTGATTTGTAGTAAGAACTACACATAAACATAAACCTCGTTATCAAAGAACACATACCGTAAAAATCTTAAAAATCGGGACACCTTGAGGACTTGCTGTAATTCAACTGAAATTTTATCAAATTTGTTTCATGGTCTAGTCCAATAAGTGCAAATGGAATGGCAAAAAGTGTAGACCCTGATCAGACTGAAGGAGCAGTTTCATCTGGGTCTGCACTGTTTGCTTAGCCCTGTCTGTCCCAATACTTAGGATCGTTAGGGCAGCTCCAGATAAGACACTTTTTTCACCTGAAAAGTACTGATATAGTTCTTATTTCTGCATGAAAATATATGTTGTAGGTGAGCCCCCGCCCATAGGGGCTTGAAGAAATATATGGGCTGCATGATGCTTCCACGCAGAGCTGAATCCGGCCCGCACACTAGTACTGGTAAACCGCTTAGAGGATCTAAGCCTGTCCAGGAACCGCGGTGCGAGGCGGACCGTCCATGCTAATAAACCCTATTGGTTTCATTGGGCGACAGGGCTTGAGATGTCATTTCATCTCAATGTCGGGTAAAAGTCCCACAAAATTGGAAGCAACGTCTCCATCATGACCTTTACAGTGTTGACGGGGACGTTAAACCCCAAATCAAACAAACAAACAAACAATATGTTGTAGGTACTTATTAGAAGCGCCTCAGTGAGGCGCTTCTAATAAGTACTGCAACATATGTTTTTTTATGTCCCCGGAATCTAAGAGATTCGGGGGCATATAGTTTTTGGTCTGTCCGTCTGTTTGTCCGTTTGTCCGTCTGCAAAAACTTTAACATTGGGCATAACTTTTGAATGGTAGTAGATAGAGCTTTCATATTTCACATGTGTATACCTTATCACAAGACCTTTCCAGTGGTACCATAATTTTTGATCTTGTGACCTTGAACTTGACCATTGACCTATTTTTTTCAAAATTTTTAAAAACATTAACATTGGCGCTGTCCGGGGGCATCAGTGTTTCACAAACACATCTTGTTTTTTCAGAAATAAGAGAAATACTATGTGGATAGCCCATCTTATCTGGGGCTATGAATTAACATCAGTGTTATTTAGTGGTTAGCATCATGACATAAAAATAATATGACTGTATGAGCATCATGACATAAAAATAATATGACTATATGTGTAATTACAAGTGGCTACTGGCGCCATTCATCATGGACTATGTTTTTTGTTTGTTTGATTTGAGGTTTAATGTCCCCGTCAACACTTTATAGATCATTTTGGAGACGTTGCTTCCAATTTTGTGGGACTCTTACCCAACATTGAGATGAAATGACATCTCAAGCCCTGTCGCCCAATGAAACCAATAGGGTTTATAAGCATGGACGCTCCGACTCGCACTGATTTGCCTGGGCAGGCTTATATCCTCTAAGCGGTTTACCAGTACTCGTGTGCGGTCAGTTTCAGCTCTGGGTGGAAGCATCATGCAGCCCATCTATTTTTTCAAGCCCCTATAGGCTGGGGAGGGGGGGGGGGGGGGGCGGTCATGGACTATGTCAACCCTGTTTTCTATTCGTTTATACTTGTGGTCATTTTACATTAACCCTTATCTTGCTGAATATTCATTTAAGCCACTCCCATTTCTGTCTATCAACCAATCAAATTACTTGATATAATTTATTGCTACTAATTCAAACTGAATGCCAAACAGTGTAGATCCTGATCGGATGGCTTCTTCAGAAGCCATCTGATCTGGATCTACACTGTTTGCAAAGATGGGGGTTGTTGTGAACAGCAAGATAAGGGTTAAATTTATGAAACAAGCCTCATAAACTTCTTACGAAATGATTACTGGTTGAAAATTCAAATAAAGTTATCTGAAAATGAAAAAAAAAATGTGTGCCATTTGCTACTCATTTGTTTTTTCTTATAGGGTAAGCCCAACTACCGGTAAGATACTTTGCTGTGCTGTTTGAATATGCACAAAGAGTTATGCTTACATATGTTCAATAACATGTCTGAAAAAAAAATAGTTTACATTTTACATTAACTTCCATTTGCAAAAAGATTCCCCCTTAATGGACAATAAAGTTCACATGTTGGAAAAATTAATGTTCTGCAAAGTTACCTTTACATGCCTATGCAAAGTGTTCCTCTTAGCTACATTAGTATATGTGTTACATTAGAATGTCCATGCAAAATGTTCTGCTGAGCAAAATTTTTGGTATAGGCATATAGAAAATTTAGTTTCAGGCAGTTCAGGTATTGTCAATATATGTCAAATTTGCAAAGTCCAAAAGAAGATTCATTAGAGTGCCTCCTGCATGCTTTTTGCAAGCAGACTAAATACTCATATAAACCATACCTGTGTGTGTTACAGTTTAATTC
This sequence comes from Lucinisca nassula, assembly GCA_963580285.1. Classification (NCBI taxonomy): domain Eukaryota; kingdom Metazoa; phylum Mollusca; class Bivalvia; order Lucinida; family Lucinidae; genus Lucinisca; species Lucinisca nassula. The sequence continues at coordinate 88,272,281 of OY757025.1, read as the reverse complement.
ACAATATCGGCTAACTTGGTTTAAGTTTTTGTTGACAGAATATTCCAAAGGCAGGCACAGACAATAGCTCCACCAGTACCTTAACCTTTACTACTCTATTCAACAGACAATATATTGTTGATAATTTTCTATGTTTTTTTCCTGAAACAGGTTATGACATTTCATGCAAATTGTCTCCAATTTGCATGAAATGACAAAATCTGTTTTCTGGGAAAAATAAGAGAACTATTTTAAAATGTAGTCTGCTAAATAATTTTACCCAGAGTGCTAAGCGTTGTATTAAACAATTATACTAATTTTTTTTAAGATTTACATAATTTACCAGTAAGTCATTTTCAGGATGGTGAAGACATTCCTACGAATAAGAAATGTTACACGAAGACATGTACCTATGACAGTTTCCTTGACATGTACATCACCTCAGAGATGCAAGTACAGTGTAGAAGAATGGATGAACTCCCAGTGTGTCAGGGTGTAAGTCTTATTTTTATCCCCACGTTTTTAAAAAAAAGTGGGGATATTGTTATCGCCTCCGTCCGTCTCTCCGTCTGTCCGTCTGTCTGTCCGGCTATCTCCTAAACCGTTAGCCGGAATTCAACCAAATTTGGTATGCAAGTTGCTTACATGAATGGCTTGCGCAAGAGCACATTTTTTTTGTCCCCGCCCCCAGGGGCCCTGGGGAGGGGTCAAAAGGTCAAATATCAATAAAATTCAATTACAAAGTCAATTTTGAAGATTTTGATGCCAAACTTTGCACATGTACTTAGTTATGAAAAAAGTAAAACATATTGAATGGGATTTTGGCTGTGACCCCTAGGTCACGCCCTGGGGGTCGGACTTGGGGGGGGTCGGGGTCAAAATTAAAGTTTTTCAGAACATAGTCATGTTGCATATCTATGCGAAGGGGATAATGGGTAGAATAAACTACAAGTAAAATTTTGACCCTGGGGTCAGATTGGGGCCCTGGGAGAGGGGTCAAAGGGTCAAAATTTAAGTTTTTTGGAACATAGTCATGTGGCATATGAAATTGAAGGGCATGATTAGTAGAATATAATACAGGTAATATTTTGACCATGGAGTCAAATTAGGGCCCAGGGTGAGGGGTTTTCGGTACTTGGCCCCTCTGTAGAAAGCGTGGGGATTTGCGATGGCGCGCCATCGACAGTATTCTAGTATTTTATTTTTTTTTCTTCATTTTCAAGGGAATCAATATATTTCGCATATTTTCTGCTTTACAGTAAAATTCTGATATTAAGACCACCTTTGGGTCTGTTCAAAACCTTCCAGACAACTTTTCAGATAATTTTTGCATACACTGTGGACCCTGATCAGTCTGCTTCCAATCTGGGTCCACACTGTTTGCAACAATTACTTTTTTTAAGTTATCAGCAGACAACAAAGCGACAACAATTGTTGTGATTGTCATCATGTCATATTCAAAACCATGTTTTAATGACAAGCTTGTACAGAGATTTACATGTACATTTTTTTTTTTTCAGAACACAAGTACTTATGACTCCACTGGCTGCTGTATGACATGTGTTCCAACAAGTGAGTATTTGACTTCTCCTTATTTTCTAAATAAAAAAAATATTAATAAATAAATAAATAGCTGTTCTTTCTCTTAAGAAACATGGATAAATTTTACTGTCTGTTTGGGGAGTCTCCATTGTGTAGTGTTTAAGCTACTTGACTCATAAGCCATAGGTTGTGGGTGTTTAGGGAGTGAGTGTTTGAGTTTTACGTCTCACCAACAGCTAAGGTCATACGGAGATGGAACCTCTGTTTAAAGACTCATCTGAAAGTCTGTGGGTGTTAAGGGAATGTGTGGCAGCTGTTAAAAGTCACCCTGTCCTTCAACATAGTGTAGGTTATATATTCTAGTCCTTTGGGATCATTGGTTCCACTGCTGAATATTGGAAATATCTGAGGGTCACTGATAAGCCCTTATTGGCCGATACAAGCTAGTCTGGCCCAGAAAAAAACTTGAGCACTGCAGTTTTCCGTTCTGTGCTGTAGTCCTTGCTTCCAAAGGATTACCCCCTTATAGAACATTGATTCCCGGCTTCTTCAGACTTTCAGACAAGTCTTTAAGGGGAATGGGAACACCTGACAGATTTTTCTGCCATTTTTCAAAGGGCGACAACTTTTGGGACTTCCTTTGCTCTTTTCTGAAAGCCCTGTCCCACTGAAAAAGAGGTCAACTCCTCAGGAGCAAATTCTTTTCTTTAAGAGTTGACCCCATAGACATGGGAGACAAAAATACTTTTGCAGGAGTACCCTCCATTGAAGGTGTTCCCATTCCCCTTAAACTGAGGTCCATATAACCTTGATTGTTGGTGGGATGTAAATCTCACACACACTGTCTGTTTGAGCCTTGATTATGTTAACAATTCTATGCAAGGAATACCCATGTAAATCCAACTTTAAAGAGGGGGGTTCTAACAAGCACAGTCAGCAACCAACATATATTGGCTTACAGTTGAGCAATAGTTGCATTTTTAGCTCACCGTCACGTAGTGACGAGGTGAGCTTTTGGGATCACTTTTCGTCCGTCGTCCGTCGTCTGTCGTGCGTGCGTCCGTCCGTCCGTCCGTGCGTGTGTCCGTCCGTAAACAATTCTTTAAACGACATGTCCTTCTAAACCACTGATCGGATTTTGACCAAACTTCACAGGAATGATCCTTAGGTGGTCCCCTTTCAAAGTTGTTCAAATGGTTCCGGTCCGTTGCACATCTAGGTCATAGGAGCCAAAAAGAGTTTTTTTTACCAAAAACTTAAAAAATCTTCTTCTCTAAAACCACAAGGCCCAGGTCTTTGATATTTGGTATGAAGCTTCATCTGGTGGACCCCTCCTAAGATTGTTCAAATTATAGTGCTGTGGTCAAAAATGCCCCCGCTCCGGGGCCCTTTGGTTTTACATGGGCTTATATAGGGAAAATCTTTAAAAATCTTCTTCTCTGAAACCGTTAGGCCCAGGTCTTTGATATTTGGTATGAAGCTTCATCTAGTGGACCCCTACCAAGATTGTTCAAAGTATAGTGCTGGGGCCAAAAATGCCCCCGGTCCGGGGCCCTTTGGTTTTACATGGGCTTATATAGGGAAAATCTTTAAAAATCTTCTTCTCTGAAACCGCGAGGCCCAGGTCTTTGATATTTGGTATGAAGCTTCATCTAGTGGACCCCTACCAAGATTGTTCAAATTATAGTGCTGGGGCCAAAAATGCCCCCGCTCCAGGACCCTTTGGTTTTACATCGGCTTATATAGGGAAGAGCTTTAAAAATCTTCTTCTCTGAAACCGTAAGGCCCAGGTCTTTGATATTTGGTATGGAGCTTCATCTAGGGGACCCCTACCAAGATTGTTCAAATTATAGTGCTGGGGTCAAATATGCCCCCGCTCCGGGGCCCTTTGGTTTTTTACATGGGCTTATATAGGGAAATTCTTTAAAAAATGTTCTTCTCTGAAACTGTAAGGCCCATGTCTTTGATATTTGGTATGAAGCTTCATCCCACAAGGCCATGGTCCTTCTTCCCCCCCCCCCCCCCCCCCCCCCCACTCCGGGGCCCTTTGGTTTTAAATGGGCTTATTTAGGGAAAATCTTTAAAAATCTTCTTCTCTGAAACCGCAAGGCCCAGGTCTTTGCTATTTGGTATGAAGCTTCATCTAGTGGACTCCTACCAAGATTGTTCAAATTATAGTGCTTGGGCTAAAAATGCCACCGCCCCAGTCCCCTATGGTTTTACATGGGCTTATATGGGGAAAATCTTTAAAAATCTTCTTCTCGGAAACCCCAAGGGCCAGGTCTTTGCTATTTGGTATGAAGCTTCATCTAGTGGACCCCTACCAAGATTGTTCAAATTATAGTGCTAGGGCCAAAACTGCCCCCGATCTGGGGCCCTTTGGTTTTACATAGACTTATATAGAGATATTTCTTAAAAATCTTCTTCTGAAACAGCAAGGCCATGGTCTTTGATATTTGGTGTGAAGCTTCCTCTAGTGGACCTCTATCAAGATGGTTTAAATTATAGCCCTGGGGCCAAAAATGCCCCCGCCCCAGCGCCATTTGGTTTTTCATAGGCTTATGTAGGGAATATCTTTAATAAAAATCTTCTTCTCTGAAACCGTTAGGCCCAGGTCTTTGATATTTGGTATGTAGCATATCTAGTGGACCTTTGCCAAGATTGGTCAAATTATAGCCTCTGTTGATATTTGGTATGAAGCTTCACCTTTTTAGACGTCTCTGAACATTATGCACATTATAGCCCTGGGGTTAATAATGGCCCTCCCCGGGTCCCACTTGTTACTCTATGGATCAGGTGAGCGATCCAGGGCCATCATGGCCCTCTTGTTTACTGACCATTCCAAGCGTGGTTCATTTTTGTTTTTGTTTGTCGTGGCATGCATGTATTGCTTGTATACGTATTCTTTTATTTTGGATAGCTGTTTGACCATTTTGTGGGAAAGTAACTCTTCTTTTGGCTTATCACTGCAGTTGTTTTTTTTTTTCTTGCCATCTTAACCCTTATACTGCTGTTCATGACAACCCCTACATTTGCAAACAGTTTAAATCCTGTGAAGAAGCCATCTGATCAGGATCTACACTGCTTGTCATGCAGTTTGTGAACTGAACAAATATATTATGTTAAGTAATTTGATTGGTTGATAATCAGCAATGGGAGTGGCCTAATTAATTTATGCAGCAAAAGTTTTATGTTTATGTTTGCAAAAGGTTCAGCTATTTTCCAAATAAATTTTAATGCTCACTGCTTGCACAGTAGAGTACATCTAGCTTCTATTTTAAAAAATTTCAAGACTCCAGCTAGTCTACGTAGCAGAGCAGAGGAGACTGGTTTGTCTTATCTGCTATCTTTTTTCTCCACTTCTCTGGGAGAGAACACAAAATGACCACAAGGGTTGATGTAACATGAACGGACAATATACACACCTCCAATGCACAGATTCTGATGCACTAGCAAATATTTGTTTGTTTGTATTGGAGTTTAACGGCCTAGTCAACACTATTTTTGTCATTTTTGAGCCAGTCAGTTTAACTATCCACACTTTTCCTGGGCAGGCTTATACTTAAGCGGTTAACCTGTACAGTGCACATTCTTTCGCCAGAAACTGACAACTGCCCTTCTTGAATCACTTGGGAATGTAACATGATGACTGATTGGATAACGCCAAAACTCTGCGACAGTAGGTTCTGGGATATACATCATCAGATCATGTCCCTTTTCATTTGCTAGAAATTGGTTTTACACAGCGCACAGCATTTGCCACTTTATGCAAATAATTTGTGTGTTTTGTAAATAGGAGGGCAGAAGGTGAATTGTCAGCTTTACGGTAGCCAGACACTTTTTGAAGCTTCACAGACACGTCACCATAAAATGAAATTTCCGACCTTAACCCTGCTGATTTACCTCCCCAAATAATGATTTTCAATACAGTTTTATAACTGCAAATTAGGTTTACAGTCTGCCGACGCATTACCATAAAACGAAATTTCCAACAACAAACACACCGATTTACCACCCAAGATGACAATTTTGAATACAGTTATACCTAATTATGCTTTGTTTTTCAGCCTATGTATCACCAATGATGAATAGCTCAAGTAGCAGTACCTGCCAGACTTGTGCTCCACGTCTTGTGTTCGGACAGCCCGAGGATTCAGTTGGATTTTTCAAGGTCATGGACAATTTGGAATTGTGCCAGAATCTCGACGTTATCACAGACCTCAAAGAATGTTCCGGCTACTGTGGATCACGGTCCTCGTACACATCTGTCATGCGTGGCTTCAAAAACAATTGCAATTGCTGTCAGTCAACAACATCAGTGAAAAAGACAGTCGAGCTGACATGCACCAGTGGAAGAAAGATCTCAAAATCATACCAAGTACCGACAGCCTGTGGCTGCAATACATGCTCTGGAGGCTCATAAAACTTTCCGTCCCTTTTGAAGTATACATCTGTTATAACGTCCATGGACATTCGTTGTTGATTATTTAAATGTTTAATTTTTTCTTCCTCCCCATTATAAATGCATATGTCCTGGTTTGCACTTGTGTTTTTTGCATGTGTGCACAAACGTGGCGAAAATAGTATTTTAAAGTGTTGATGAAGGCGAGTGCATTGTGGAAATGACCGTATACATGTTTTTCTAAATATTTCTAAAAATTTGTGAAATTGGGACTTGATATTTAATTCAAATTCAAAGACATGTTGAATGAAATATCAGTCATTTTGAAGGAAATGTCAGTTCTATTAATATGAAACCTGGATGGATACATATAAATGGGTTTACACATTTTTCTAAATTTTCTTGTGAAATTGGGGCTTGATATTTCAAATTCAAAAGACGTTATGAATGAAATATCAGACATTTTGAAGGAAATGTCAGTTCTAGTAATATGAAAACCTAGATGGATACCCATAAATGGGTTTACTTACATGTTCAAGGGGAAACAACTTTTGCAGACAGGATGTTGGTGTTAAATGAAATGTTTACCCTTAAGAAGTCGAGAAATACTTCATCTGAAAATGTTGTCTGCTTATGACGTCTGCTCAATCTTTTTGCAAACTTTTTGAAAATATTTTTGCATACAGGCAAACAGTGTGAACCCAGATCAGTCTGCTCCTAGAGGAGCAGTCTGATCTGGGTCCACAGTGTTTGCAAAAATGACTTTTTAAAGTAACCGGCAGACGGCAAAAAATACGACAGTTGTTGTGATTGGCATCTTATGGGTTAACTCTTTAAGAATAAAGTTTTCTCCTTGCATTCATAAGAGCTTGCCACAGTGAGAGCAGGAGGCAAATTATTCTGAGCAGACCGGCCCCAGCAGCTCAGTCAGACATGGGTTTGACTGATGATCAGGAGGTTCAGGGTTCGATACTTGTTAGGTCAGAAACATTCTGTCATGGAGATTGATCATCATCACAAAAGCACGCCTATATAATTTTGACCCCCCCTTGAACCCCACTTTTATATTGTAAAACTGGGGTTTACAGGGGTAAACCTTATTTTTCCAATTTCTGCTCTAAACTATAGATTGTAGGTACTCAATTTGAACCGCCCCAATGAGCAGTTCTAACGGGTACCCACAATCCATATTTGGAGCAGAAATAAGAAAAATATCAAAATTTTTCATCTTAAAATTTTCGTTTTTCTGGGGGTAAAGTTTACAATGTATTTGTATTGGCCTGTTTTCGTAATGTGAAATCTTTCTTCTGTCATTCTCTTCTGTTGAAGGGCAGAAACTATTGTCAGTTTCTGGCCAAAGAATGTGCACTGTACTTAAGGGGAATGGGAATACCTAGCACTTTTTTCTGCCATTTTCCATAGGGAGACAACTTTTGGGACTTCCTGTTCGCTTTTGTATACACTCAGTACCACTGAAAAAGGGGACTAATCTTGAAGGAAAGAATTTGCTCCTTAGGAGCAAATTCTTTCCTTTAAGAGTTGACCCCTATTGACATGGGAGACAAAAAATATTTTGCAGGAGTTGCCTCCCCTGAAGGTGTATCCATTCCCCTTAACAACTTATGTAAAAAGCCTTCCCAGGGAAACTGTGGTAAGATAAACTGACTTGCTTAATATGACCTAAAATTTGTTGATTGAGCCATTTAATTCAAACCAAAACAAATTTTAAGCAGCAGTTGTGTTGTTCCCTGGAGCTGAAAATATTCACCTTAAATTTAATGCTCCGCATGCTGGGTATTTTTTTAGCAGCAGGCAACATTTTGAAATATGTTTTCTAATTTTCCCAGAAAACAGGATTTGACATCCTATGGAGACACTTTGCATGAGATGTCAAGTCCGGTTTTCAGGGAAAAATAAAAAAAAAATATCAACAATTTGTCGTCTGCTGAATTCACGTAGAGAGTGGTAAAGGTTAAAATGGTATGCAGAACTGGAGTAGATGGCATTTTCAAATGTTTTTGTTCTACTTTTTTTTAAGAAAATATGGCATGATATTAAAAGTGAATTGTCTGCCAAATTTGGCAGTCAATTCACTTGAAACATCAAGGTTTATTTTCTTGAAAAAAGAAATTAGATTCATACAGGGTCAGTTTTGCTTAGCCCTTTTGTGTTAAACAGTAGACTTTGTAACATACATGTAATATTAACTTGTAGTTCCTAAAAACTTTGTTTTGCATGATACTGGAGAGGAATAAAGCAATGTCTAAAAATGTTTTTTCGTTTTCATTGCCTTTCCTATAATCCCTTACAACACATCATGCACTTTTTCATTTCTCCTAAACGGCCATTTCCTGATGACAAAGTGATGTTTTTTTTTTCTAATTTACACTTCAAACAAAGGATATGGGTGTTCATTAGAACCACCTGATTTAGGCAGTTCTAAAGAGTAACCACTACCTATGGCTTGGCGCAAAATAAGATAATAATGTATTCCCCTGTAAACCCTTGTTTTTCTACCAGAGCTCTCACTAGGATTTTGAAAACAGGATTCCAGTAATCCTTCCTTGTAAAAAGTTGGATTCACAGATAAAAAGTTGGATTCGCACATAAAAAGTTGGAGTTCTGATCTTGATCGCGCATAGAACATAGACAAAAACTTCTTATTATCAGGCTACATGTCCATATGAAAAGCTGTATACTTTCATGGCTCCAAAACTCTTTTTTTTTCTAATAAATGCATTTAATATCTTCGTTCCAAACATGTAGATTGTGGGTACTAGTTAGAAATATTTCACTGATGTGTCTATCCCCCCCCTCTCCCAATGCAGTTGCTCAGATTTATTCTCACACTTCTAGTAAAATAATGCCACATAAAAATAAGGTAGTATTAGGATAACAGCAGATATAATGTAAACCCAGATCAGGAAAGCAGCGTTCTTTTTAGCTATATTTGTGCTTTCAAATTCGGAGGTATATGTACGTGACAGTAGCCCAATTATTTTTAATTGGTGAAAACAAATACGTAGGGGAAGCATCCTAACCACGTCTGACTTCCTGTAATTGTTAAAATGATTGTATTTTGAAGAATTACATACATTTTTGTCGCCAGTAAACGTCGAAACACACTTTGACCGAGCGATAAAAAGTATGATCGTGTAGTCGCGAAAATACATGACATTGGTAATTTGTCAATTATATTGTCTTTGCCGTAACCCTGGTTTAACTAAACGTGATATTTTACCGACACACGCTAATCCGTTGATGATATGAGATTACATCAATTAGTAAAATAATTAATTGTAATCCGTAATAACACGGGGATTAGCGCGGCGAGATTAAACAGGTACAATCATTTTTAACATGTGCCGCAAACCGACCACTTTCCAATATCGTATCTCCCACTGACAGGTGCAAAAATACCTGTCAATATAGGTCACGCCTACTGGGTTGTGGCACGTGCGCTTTCAACATAAAAAGCGGCGCCGCATTTGATCTTTTATTGGTATTGCATAAGCGGCCTAAATTAGCTTCTGAATTTACCGCCTCTGTAATTTTGGACGTGTGTCGCAATAAAAGCATGCGTACACAAGAATCGCCGGTTGTGAATTTTACGCGTACAACGACAAAAGTTGGCGTAAAATACGCAGAATCCTGCGTTTCCGAGAGCTCTGTCTACCTAAAGTGGAGTGAGTGAGTGAGTTTTAGTTTTACGTCCCACCAACAGCTAAGGTCATACGGAGACGGGACCTCGGTTTAAAGACTCATCCGAAAGTCTGGAGAAGCCCGGGATCGATCCTGCGATCCCTGGTTTACAAGGCGAGTAGCGTAACCACTGCACCACGGAGGCTTCTACCTAAAGTGGAGTTTACAGTGTTCATTACGCTAAGAATCTTGAACTTTAAACATCTTCGAGGCCACATGTGAGACCCCAAGTTCTGCAATGGAAGCTCAGGTGGTTTTTCTCTGGGTACTCCAATTTTTGCCCTCCTTTGGTTAATGACTGGCTTGAAATACCGTATTCGACCTATTTACCGCACAGTGCGCTTAGTTTTTTCAAAATTGTATGAAAATATTGTGGTGAAAAATCTACCTAATAAGCGCACACTCAATACGAAAAAAATACGAAAAAAAACTTCCGATATGATTATTTTATAGAGTTGAATTTCAGCAGAGGGGTTCACCACATAGACATATGATTGTCTAGGTCAAAGACATTACGCAAACACCTTTATCGCCGAAAAAAATAAAATTTTATGACGAAAAATTGTGATTTTTTCTTATTTCTGCTCCAAATATAGATTGTGGGCACTCGTTAGAACCGCCTCATCGAGGCGGTTCTAACGAGTACCCACAATCTATATTTTAGAGCAGAAATAAGAAAAATAAGGTGTACCCCCGGAAACCCCAGTTTTACTATATAAAAGGGGTTCAAGGGGATCAAAATTATATAGGCGTGTTTTCGTGATGTGCAGCAAAACTCAATATGAATGTGTTGGGAGGTTACTGTAAAGTGTGCGCTTGTGTATTTATAGCCCCGCTTTGAAAAAGTGGGGCTATATTGGATTTGCCATGTCCTGTCATTCCGTAATTCCGTTAATTTGTGTTGGCTCCATAACTTTGTATCTGCTTAACATATTTTCATGAAACTTCACACAAATGTTAAACACCGTAAGACAATGTGCAGAGCGAAGGAATTATAACTGTGGATTGCCTACTTTTGGAGTTATTGCCCTTTGAACATTTTCCGTAATTCCGTTAATTTGTGTTGGCTCCATAACTTTGTATCTGCTTAACATATTTTCATGAAACTTCACACAAATGTTAAACACCATAAGACAATGTGCAGAGCGAAGGAATTATAACTGTGGATTGCCTACTTTTGGAGTTATTGCCCTTTGAACATTGAAAAATGGCAATTTTAATTGTGTCCGCTTCATAACTCGAAAACCGTTTGAGATATTTTTAGGAAACTTCACACAAATGTTAAGCACTATGAGACGATGTGCAGAGCGCAGGAACCATAACTCTGCATTGCTTATTTTTGGAGTTATTGCCCTTTGAACATTGAAAAATGGCAATTTTAACAGTGTCCGCTTCATAACTCGAAAACCGTTTGAGATAATTTCATGAAACTTCACACAAATGTTAAGCACTATGAGACAATGTGCAGAGCGCAAGAACCATAACTCTGGTTTTCGTATTTTCTGTGTGTCTGTCTGTGTCTGTTTACAATTTTCGTGTCCGCTCCATAACTTTAAAACCCATTCACATATTTTCATGAAACTTCACACAAACATTAAACACCATGAGATGGTGTGCAGAGTGCAGGAACCATAACTCTGGATTGCCTAATTTTTGAGTTATTTCCCTTTGAATATTGAAAAATATCAATTTTAGCCGTCTTTGCTCGATAACTCAAAAACCGTTTGAGATAATTTTATGAAACTTCACACAAATGTAAAGCACCATATTACGTGTGCAGAGCGCAGGAACCCAAACTCTGGATTGTCTACTTTTTCAGTTATAGGCTTTTGAATATTAAAAAATGGCAATTTTAACTATGTCCGCTCCATAACCGTTTCTGATATTTTCATGAAACTTCAAATAAATGAAAAGCACCTTGAGATGATGTGCAGAGTGCAGGAACCATAACTCTGGTTTGCCTACTTTAGGAGTTATTGCCCTTTGAACATTTAAAAAGGCAATTTTGACTGTGTCGGCTCCATAACTCACAAACCATTTGAGATATTTTCATGACACTTCACACAAGTGTAAAGCACCATGAGACAATGTGCAGAGCGCAGGAACCCTGACTCTGATTTGCCTACTTTAGGAGTTATTACCCTTTGAACATTGAAAAATGGAAGATGAAATTTAGTATAAACATGGACATTCTGGTAATGTATCATGCTCATTGAAATGAGGGACAAGGGCTCACAACTCTTAAGAGTTTTTCCAGATAATGTAAAATTTTCAACAGTTATTTCTTGTTTTTCCAGAAAAAGCTTGGGTGTGCGCTTATAGGAGCATGTGCGGTAAATAGGTCGAATACGGTAAGTGAAATAATCATGAAAATCAAACAAGCCACCTCTTACCATAAAAAAATCCTAAAAATTCGGGACCCCTTGAGGACTTGCTGTGATTCTAAAATTTTTACACAAATGTTTCATGATCGACAGAATGGCAAACAGTTTAGACCCTGATAAGGAGCAATCTGAACTGGGTCTGCACTGTTTGCTTAGGCCCTTCTGTCCCAATACTAAGGATCATTACGGTGGATCATCAAATGAGCCCCGCGAAGCGAATTTGTGTCTTCGAGCATTCCGTCATGACAAATTTTAACTGCGCATGTCCAGCCATTCAGAGGGGCCAGGGATATGGCTTTCTGTCTGAAGGTTCATCTTGATTCGCTGCTTGTATGAGCGAGCAGCGAAGGTTCTGGCGAGACTGCGCGGATGCGCAGGCTCGCCTGAACCTTCACTGCTCGTATAGGTGATAAGTACCAAAATCGCTTGATGGGGGCCCAAATAATTATAGCTTGCACAAAACTGTAAATGTGGGGCTGTACTGTGTTTGCCTTGTCTTCCATGATTTTAAATATAATTCTGTCACTATTTTAGATGGGCACCTTATTGGCACAACTTTTTACCTTTCAGGACCGATTGTATCCAAACATTGTAGGAGTGTTTACACAGTTATCATAGTCTGAAGATGTAAGAGAATGGAAGTATCGGTACAGTGAAGTCTCCACTAAAGTTTACACCAAGTACACTTGAGACGTGCACGCCATGTGCACTATTTGCATTAAAATGATAGTAAATTTGTGCACCTGACGTGTACACCCGAGTGCACAAAGGTGTAAACTCTAGTTCTGACCCCACTGTATTTGTTTGATTTGAGGTTTAATGTCCCTGTCAAGACTATACAGGTATTTATCATTAGTTTTGTGGCCCTGACCTAGATTGTAAGGCCGCCATTTATAACTGGATTAGAACTTCTGATTGAGACTATTTCTGGGCAGAAACTACACCACAACCTCTTTATAGCACTATTAATGGGTTCAAAAGTTATAGCCAAACAAAAATGAAAAGATTATATAGAAAAATGATATTTTTAATGTAAAATTAATTTTAATTAATAATATACCTACCCATCACTACAATTATAGCCTTTTCACCAGACGCAGGTCTGGGACAGTCTGACACAAAAAAAATCTAGCCAGAAATGCCACCGGCATGTCCCTTTTCCCGTGACCTCCCCAGCGTCGAGTCCTGATTGGTCGCTGATGTCACATGACCTATCAGACCAATAGGTAGACGATACAGGTCACGTGACCGCGATTTTCGCGCCGAGAAGGTCATTATTTCTTTCAGGAAAACAAATATTTCAGGCGGGGCTGGGAGGCGGGACATACCATTGTAGTGATGGGTAGGTATATTATTAATTAAAATTAATTTTACATTAAAAATATCATTTTAATATCAAATATAACTACCCATCACTACAATTATAGCCTGAATTCAAAGCAAGTGGAGGGTTGGATGAAAAATAAAGTTACACATACCTAACTCCTCCAACCTTGGTTGTTTATTCCCCTTTTAAAACCATCCAATGATGGTAACGTAAGGGAGTATCCACCATGACTGCAAGGGATCCAAATCCAAAATTCCCAAGTGGAGAAGATAAATGGACCGGAACCGGAGTCAAAATAGAAGGTTCATACCTATTCAAACAGGCTAACAAACAACCAAGGAAAATAAAATCCCAAAATAAGTGCTGCTCATAATAGATTGAGAAGCTACTAAACTACCCAAGGAATGAGTACCACTACGAATGGGAACCAAGCTCCTTAGGTGAAGGGATGAAAAGTAGCGTTGGAACATCCATTACGCAGTAAGAAAAAACATTCTGAAGAAAAAACGGAGTTCCAATATGCTCAAAATGTAGAAGGTTCTAACCTCATACTGTATTCTGAATGATAATAGGGCAGAAGTGAAATTAGCATATACTGGTAGAAGCTTTATCACTTTACAAATCCACTTTGCAATCAAGGATGGTTAGAAATATATCCAAAACCCCTTGATTGGAAAGAAAAAATTCTCATGATAATCTCGAAACGTTTTAAACGTTCTAATGTATACAAAAATTCACATTAGCCTACAATCCACTAATCCTGGAAATGACAGGACAAATAATAGTTTCAGACAAGGTGATTTATAGCCTGAAACAAAAATAGGTTGAATGAGAAGCGAAAAAGAAGTCATTGTTCTTCTCATACCTGAAAACAACCCTCTGCAATTGGCAAGGCATGACTATAACTTCTACGAACTGAAGCAAATGTCAAATGAAATACAGCTTGACTATAAAATGAACAAAAGAAGCTGAATTCACCGGATCGTAAGGTGGTTTAGAAAAGACCACAACACTCATGCAAGATTCCATTTGGATTCAAAGTCCTGGAAACCTGTCGGCATAGTGAAAAACCCCTTTAATAAGCTGGTGATGGTAGGGTTTAATGAAAAAGTGTGAAGCCGACTAAAAATTTTAACATGTTCGAGATTACTGATGTGTACCCTTCCCTTAGATGAAATAGAAATTGAAGGGTAGAGAACAGACAGAAAAAGAAATCCAGTAAAAAACCTCCCTAGAGGAATTGTCTGGATTTATTTCCCTTTTTCTACACCAACTAGAAAATATCTTCCATCTTCCAGAGTAAAACTTGAGAGTGGAGATCTTTCTATATTTGAAGATACACTCGGCAGAGAAACCAGAAAGGTGTCTACCTCTGGTTTGATTCCTGACAACATCTGGATGTGTAAGTAAAGCATTTCTGGATTGAAATGGAATGCTTGACCCACACCTTTTAGATATTTGATCTGGAACTACTGGAAGACGGGTTGCAAGTCTTGAGACTAGGCTCAGAATGACTAAAAAAAAAAACCAAGATCTCTGAGGCCATAGGAGGCGTAATAAGAATGGCTCGGCTTTTGGACGCTTGAATTTTTACCTAGAACTAGAGGAATTCAGTTGAATGGTGTAAACGCATATGTAAAAGATTCCCCCAATCTAGAGATTTTAAATCAACTGCATGTTCCAGGTGATCTGAATCTTGAAACACAATGGAAGTTGGTTGGAGAACCGAGTTGTTTGGACATTTGATTAAAAAAGGCCAAATAAAGGTTCTCTCCATTTGGGAAAACGCCCTGTAGAGAACGGATGGTGAACTGGTCTATAGGGGCGATCCCAATGACATAATCTGCCCAGGAGGTGTCCGACAAGGATAGACATACCTTCCTGAAGACACCAAGTTATAATCTTCCATGTAAAAGCCAACAGGGAAGAGTAATGAGTCACTCCCTGATAAGTAGAAAAAAACTACACTATTCATTTGTCTGGAGTAACAATAATGAAGCTGTTCCTCAGTTTGGAGCTATGAAGAACTGATAAACCAAGGAAATTTGTCTGAAGTTTCAGAATGTTTATACACATATACATATATACATACATATACGCATACACACACATATATATATATAGCCCCGCCTAATATAGGCCCCACGCTCCCTGAACAACTAATCCCTGAGGTTCGAAGTGGGAAACCAACCTGAAAGGCTGGCATGCGAAAAAAAAAACAAATAGGGAATAGTCTCTAAAGAGGAGACCCCATTTGATACTGAGGGATTCATAAATCGTAGAGAGCAATCTTGATAATGGAATTTATTGCTCCTATAGACCGTATGGTATTTCCAGTGATAATATTAGCAAAAAAAACTGGAAAGGTCTAAGATGAGATTGTCCAGGGAAACTGGATCCAATTACTAAGTTTCTAAAAAGGGGAAACAAACCCCTGACATAAATCGAAAGTTTTTCGGGGCGTGAAAAAATTGGAGAAGTATCTTTGAGGTAGAGTCAATTTCAACTTCTCGATAAAGTGTATGAAATCTAAATTCACAATAACCTGTACACGTTAGGACAAGGTATGATAAACAGTATCTGTAAAAATGATGACAAAACCCATCATCGGAACACTACATGAGATTGGGGCCTAATTCTATGATGAGAGCTGCTTAATTAATTTCCATTAAGTTGGTGAACAGGGAAAACATTGATCCGTTGACAAATCCAACAAAGGAAAAGCAACGGACTGATACACAAAAATTCCATCCAAGGTGAAACGAAGGTATTTGCGTAATGACCTATGGATGGAGATGTGAAGGCTAGCGACCTTTAAAACTATGGAAATCGTCCCCGAATTTGGGAAATTTGACCTGACTAATCGAGGACGAAGTTTCCATTTTGAGATGATCGACTCGCATCATCTTGTTAAGTGTGAGAAGTCGATGATGAGTCGATTTTCCCATTTTCTTCTTTTCTTTTCATTGATCCATTGACAAATCCAACAAAGGAAAGGCAACGGACTGATACACAAAATTCCATCCAAGGTGAAACGAAGGAATTTGCGTAATGACCTATGGATGGAGATGTGAAGGTAAGCGTCCTTTAAAACTACGGAAATCGTCCCCGAATTTGGGAGAATTGACCTGACTAATCGAGGACGAAGTTTCCATTTTGAAATGATCGACTTGCATCATCTGTGTTAAGTGTGAGAAGTCGATGATGAGTCGATTTTCCCATTTTCTTCTCGACCAGAAAGATCCGCCTGTAGAAGCCTGGGAAAAGGAGAAATTTTTCTACTTACACGGCTTTCTTTTGGAGAAGAACCCTTCCTCTTCCAATAAAAAGATTTCTTTTCTTGATACTATTTACCAGAAATAGTATTTGCATGTGAGAAAGAGAAAGGATTCCTAACGAACGCAATCTAGTAACCCTTTCTCAAAACTCATAAAACTCAAAATATATTTGATAAAAGAAGCCAAGGCTTGATAGAACTGAAATAGCTCGGCTCCTACTGGAAGAAGATGAAGAGGAGGGGAAAGAAGAAAGTCATTTGTTAGACTTTTGCTTCCTCTATTGGGAGATTTCGTTCCAGTCCGACCTCTGGAACGAAAGGACCGTGTACCCTGATCTGAGAATGATCTACTAGTAGATGGGGACTGATTGAGATCTTCTAGTCGAGGGTGATAAGCACTTAAAAGTCATCGGAAGTAGTCGAAGAGCGTCTCTTGGTTGCGGTACCTGTACTTGATACGCTCTCCGAAGACTTCAAAAAAGACGAGTGCCCACGGTCTTGAAGCTTGATTCTGAAAACGTTGGGAAGACATGGTCCGCTTATAGTTTTAGAATCAAGAGGCGCTGAGGCTCTAAGTTTTCATTTACTATGCTCAGTAAAAACTGAACCAGTTATCAAGAGCAGAGTTGCGCCAAACATGCAACATGGTGGTAGACAGCCATGGCATGTGAAAAAATGACCGGGAAATAAACAAAAGCATTAGAATAGCAGCTATATGGTCGGAATGCTCTTGTTTGAAGGCAAAGTGGGTAGAACTAGAATACCAGTCATAATGAGAACCCACTTAATAATAGTCCTGGTAAGAAGCTCCAATGTTAGAGCGTCGAAACAGGAAGTAATGCCAATTTCCCTGACGTCATATACAGAGACTGAATCTGGGTCGAATTTTGGAATTTCATAAGAACAAAAAAATGATGTTTTTTGTTGTTAGAACCAATGTTCCAAGTTCTTTTCGCACGAGTGCCCCCGATCTTGAAGCTTGATTCTGAAAACGTTGGGAAGACATGGTCCGCTTATAGTTTTAGAATCAATAGGTGATGAGGCTCTAAATATGTCCTTCTCATAATCGCTAATTAGTAAGGACGAAAAAAGACCAACCTCTGAGAATTGATATATCCCCAGAGGATAAATCACTAGGCCCAGATTCAGTTCTAGGGGCAAAACACTTGAGGCTCAATTAAACTTCCCCAGTGTTAGGCCCTTTATTGTGTATAGTGTACTGAACATGCGAAATTGCCGAATCAAAATTGAGCATTCAAGGAGCCGTGCCTAAAACGATCAAGGCCGAATCGACCCAAGGCCGAAACGACCCACCGAAATAGGCCGAATCGATCCAGGTGCAAATTCGGGTCGAAAACGACCCAGGCCGAGACGACTCAGTACCGAAACGTCCCGGATTCACTTGCAATAGTTACGGTATTCCAATAAACGATGCCCAAATCTGTATGTTTTACAAGGGAAAACAATCCAATTTAATGATTATGACAACAAAAATTTATCATAATAAGAGGAAAGAAGCATATGACCAAGGTAAACTAAGTACCGAAGGTCCGGAAAGGTTACCCGATAAAAACCGGGATCGGAACCGTACCAAAATTCGTATGTAACATGGATTCGGAAAAAAATTTTGGGCATAGGTTCCCCGCACCCCGGAGTCCCCGCAATTATGAGCAGGGTCTCTACGGGGCGGTCGACGAACCTATCCTAGTCAACCCAGGCCCAAATGGGAGGAGGGGACATAGACTGGCTCATCTTGATTCGGCAAAGGTGACCCACACGAATTGGATGGATTCTGTTTAGAAGATACTATAGAAAGGCCACAAAGGGACCTGAATATTATCCATCTGCATCGTGGGATTTATAAGTGCTAAACGAAGACGGGTCTTGCACATGTTCAAAACTAAATTAATGCTGATAATTTTTATTCAGCGATACAACGTCTTCCGATACCGGAAGTGGAAGGAACACGCACAAAAACCGTCCTCTTTTCTGGCAATTTAAGTTTCCACAACGCCGACTTCTATTAAAACATTACCAGGAATAATACGAGCGTATACCCTGGCACATAACATGAAAAGAAGTGTGGTGCTTATCAAAAACCAAAAACGGATGATCACATGATAAACAAAACTTCCAAGTGAAAATTCAAAATGGCGGACAACCACTACACATGTAATGTCGGCAGAAACACGCGAAATAAAGTCTCTAAGAATTTCGGAATAAACAGTAAGCTTCAAAAGCCTAAGTACGTTGTGGAAACTCAAGGTAAGTGCAAAATCAAAAAAGAATAAAACACTTATCCGTTTATTCATTCTTCCATGGAATGTAGTTTGACGATCCTATCCCAAGCAAGTCTGAAAAAATAATGCCCTTCTCGGCGCGAAAATCGCGGTCACGTGACCTGTATCGTCTACCTATTGGTCTGATAGGTCATGTGACATCAGCGACCAATCAGGACTCGACGCTGGGGAGGTCACGGGAAAAGGGACATGCCGGTGGCATTTCTGGCTAGATTTTTTTTGTGTCAGACTGTCCCAGACCTGCGTCTGGTGAAAAGGCTATAATTGTAGTGATGGGTAGTTATATTTGATATTAAAATGACCAGTTATGGTCATTTTTCTATGTTATATATACATTTTGGGATCCATCTTGAAACCATCTTATATCAAAAACTGTGTTTTAATAAACAGTGTTATAATGAGGCTGTGGTGTAACATGTTCAGTTCATCAACCATTTTTTGGTTTTGGTTTTGGTGTTACTGCCCTTTCAAGATTGTTTCACTTATTTTGAAACTTCACCAATTCATTAATGAGATAGGGTGCAGACAAGCCAAAATTGACAGTTTCTGGGGGCCTGTGCTTTTGAAAAGGTCAAGATCGCCTATATCTAATGAATTTCTTTGTAGGTTGCAAGGATATACTGTACCAAGTTTGACCAAATTTCATCAATTTGTTTATTAGATAGGGTCCAGACAAGCCAAAATTAAAGCCCTTGAAAATAAGGTCAAGGTCATCAAGTTCTACATCAAGCTCTTCATGTGATAGGGTGCAGACACCAAAACTGACATTGGGGGGGGGGGGGCATGTGCTGTTGAAAATAAGGTCAAGGTCACCAAAATCTAATCAAATCTTTGGTAGGTTGCAATGATTTATTGGCATGTATGTGCCCCTGAAAATAAGGTCAAGGTCACCAAAATCTAATCAAATCTTTGGTAGGTTGCAATGATTTATTGGTATGTGCCCTTGAAAATAAGGTAAAGGTCACCAAAGTCTAATCAAATCTTTGGTAGTTTGCAATGATTTATTATCATACCAAGTTTGACATTTTATCATTTCTTTCATGAGATAGGTTGCAGACAAACCAAAATAGACAGTTTTTGGGGCATGTGCCCTTGAAAATAAGATCAAGGTCACCAAAATCTAATCAGATCGGCAGTATGTTGTAATTATATATTGAACAAGTTAGATCTAATTTCATCAATTTGTTCATGAGATAGTAGACAAGCCATTTTTGGAGGCCAAAATTGACTGTTTTTGGGGCCTTTGCCCTTGAAAATGAGGTCAAGACTGTCATAATCTAATGACTGTTTTCCCCCATCCATGCAAATTTTGTCAGAATCCATCCAAAGTTTCAGAAGATATAGTGCTTCAAACAGGCTACTCCTACGCTGACACAAATGAGATCTGCACAAAAAAAAAAATATGTCCCCCATCTGTTAACAGCCAATTACAAAGGGAAATAACTCTACAAAACCTGGTCCCACAGCCCCTGATTTCCTACCATATCTGCAATGTGTGTAGTTTAGCAAATGACAATGAATAACAATGGGGAATAACTATACAAGACCTGGTCCAACAGTCCGTAAATTTTCTTTCCAACTGTACCACTTACTACCTACATTTGAACCAACTTTCAAGAATATCAGTCAAGTAGTTACTGATATTTGCTTGTTTGTTTGTATTGGAGTTTAACAGCCCAGTCAACCCTCTTTTAAGTCATTTTTGAGCTGGCCAGTTTACCTATCCACTCTTTTCCTGGGCAGGCTTATACGTAAGCGGTTAACCAGTACTGTGCACATTCTTTTGCCAGAAACTGACAACTGCCCTTCTTGAATCACCGGAAGGTAGGGAATGACCATAGAAAAGATTTCATAATCAAACTCCACGAAAGAATGTTGCTGACCCCAGCAGGTATCGAACCCGAGATCCTGAAATATATCTTTGAAGGAAAAAACGTTTACTCACAAACACGGAAAAAATGAAAATTATATATCCCCTTACCCAGGCTTAGATCCTCTAAGAGGTTTACCAGTACTCGTGTGCGGTCGGATTCGGCTCTGCGTGGAAGCCTCATGCAGCCCATCTATTTCTTAAAGCCCCGATGGGCGGGGGGAGAATCCCCTTACCAAACTAATTATGTCATACCAGGGGTATAAAAAAGGCTTGACCAGTGCGCATCTAGATAACACATACAATAATGATCAGACTGCAGGGTTGTACAGGCTGATCTGAATCTGTACTATGCACACATCCAAATATTTTTTTTTTTGTTTGTTTTTGGTTTTGGTTTTACGGCCCTTCCAAGATTAGTTCACTCATATCGAGCCGATCGTTAATCAGAGGTGGGCGAACACCGGAGTACCCAGAGAAAAACCACCTGACCTTCCGTTGCAGAACTTGGCGTCTCACATACGACCCGAGCGAGGCTCGAACCACAGCGGTGAGAGACCTAATGATCAAGAGTCAGCGCTCTTAACCACTAGGCCACCGAGGCCCGTACAGTATCACTTAACCTTCACTATGCTGAACCCGGATGTATCCTTTATTGAAAACAGTATAGATCCAGATCAGCTGGCTTCTTGGAAGCCAGCTGATCAGGATCTATACTGTTTTTCATTCTGCTTCTGAATCTATGGTTAAATTATGCAACACAAATGGCTGAAAATGAGGAAGAAGTGTCACATACTGATTTGTTTGTTTGATTTCAGGTTTAACGTCCCCGTCAACACTGTATAGGTCATTTTGGAGATGTTGCTCCCAATTTTGTGGGACTTTTACCCGACACTGAGATGAAATGACATCTCAAGCCCTGTCGCCCAATGAAACCAATAGGGTTTATAAGCATGGAGGGTCCGACTTGCACTGCTTTGCCTGGGCAGGCTTAGATCCTCTAAGTGGTTTACCAGTACTCGTGATTCAGCTCTGCATGGCAGCATCATGCAGCCCATCTATTTCATCAAGCCCCGGTGGGCGGGGGCTGATCGCATACTGAATCATTCAGCATGGTGAGGGTTATGTCAATTTGTGTTCTCTGGCTGACATCACATGGTTGACATCACAACATGTCCAATGATGACTCCTAGTTAATTACTGTGTAAGAATAATAAAACAAGACACAAGACTTTATTACATTGTATAATATCTATTAGCCAAAACAAGTTTGAAAATAGCTATTCTTAAACTGTTCATCTAAAATGTATCTCCAATACCCTGGCTGAATTATCAGTGCAGGTTGAAATAATTTAAAACATCTAGGACATCCATCAATCAAGTACGTGTACTGTAACTGATCTCATTTTCGCATGAACTAACATGATGAGAGTTCCTGGTTTTCCAGATCTGTGCATATTCACTGGTATTAAAATTTACATACGGTAAAATTCCTATATTAAGACCAGCTTTGGGACCATTCAAAAGTGGTCTTTAAGACCACTTTTGAACAGTCCCAAAGGTGGTCCATGACCAGAGGACACTGTGGGCAGAAATCAAAAAAAAAATTACGTGAAGACTTAAAACAAAAGCTCATTTAAAGTAGTATTAGTCTTTATTTTAGGTGGTCTTAACAGCGGAATTTCACTGTATTTATGAATTCCCCCTCTTTAAAATTTACAAAATTCTTATATTCATGTGTGTTGATATTAATGTAGAATTCTGATCACGAATTTCATGAAAATTACTACATCGCGAAAATGCAGTCACAACATTTTTCTTCCACAGTGTAATATGAATCTGATTGTGAGGAAAAGGTTTCTGTGTATGTGAACATTAACCCTTAAGGGGGATGGGAACACCTGGCACATTTTTCCACCATTTTTCAAAGGGAGACAACTTTCGTGACTTCCTGTTCGCTTTTCTATCGGCTCACTCTTGCTAAAAATGGGGTCTACTCTTAAAGAGTTGACCCCTATTGACATGGGAAACAAAAATACTTTTGCAGGAGTTGCCTCCCCTGAAGGTGTACCCATTCCCCTTAAGATTACAAGTGAAAACTGAATCTGAAAATGCCATCTGTTAAATTTGTCGTCTGCTGAATATTTTTGGTAAACTTTTTCAAATACATTTTTGCATACAAACAACATGGACCCTGATCAGTCTGAGCTTGGGCCACACTGTCTGCAACAATGATATAAAGTAACAAGCAGACAACCTCTTAACCCATGTCAATCAAGAGAATTGTCGTCTGCTTTGTTGTCTGCCGGTTACTTAAAGTCATTTAAAGTCTAGGAGCAGTCTGATCTGGGTCCACACTGTTTGCCTGTATGAAAAAATATTTCTAAAATGTTTGCAAGAAGATTCAGCAGACGACATTTTCAGATGTAGTTTTTCTCAGCATCTTAAGATTTAAGGGTTAAGTACTCAGATTCTTGACAACAGCCAGCAATCTAAGACTTAGGGGATACTGTATCAAAATTGTCATTCGGGGAGGTAAATCGGAGGTTTTACCATCGGAAATTTGTTTTACAGAGACGTGTTAGCGGAGCCGTAAAACGGAATTTGAGACCGTAAAACCGACGATTTACCTCCCCAAATGACAATTTTCAATACAGTTATACCAATTCATCACAGTTATCAGTTATACAGTTACCGTATCCCCATTCTAATGAAGATATTTGGTTGTTTTGTCAAAAATTGTACTATTTTGCACAAAGCGGCAATGTGAGCTGCGTAAAACCAAATGCCAGCCAATGAAAAGTGACGTTAAGTGATGACGTCGGGTTTCTGACAGTATATCACAGAATATACTGTCGCAAATTTTTGACGTTATCCCATTAGATGTCGCATTACATACGCCTATGCATTAGAATTATCCTTAGCTGTTCATTCGTGCCTACTGGCTGCAGAAGTAATTCCTCTGATCTCTGAGCACTAGGACAAGATAACCATTCCAGCAGGTGCTCAAAGTTAAATCAATGCTGAAATAACGTTCAGTCAAGGTTGTGTGCCTGCAGGGATGTTGAATAATGATGTTTGTTTTAGCTCAATTAAAGGTTATCTCTGAAGGCAAATGTTTTCCCCATTTATTCTCTAACTATAGATTGTTGGTACACATTAGAACTGCCTAATTGAGAGACAGTGCTGAAGATCACCTACTGTCCTACAATGTATGTCTTGGAACAGAAAGAATAAAAACTGTGTTCACCCTTGTAAACCTACCAGTAATTTTTCTCAAGCCCATCTTGAATAGCTCTCATCAGCACATGTACATGTATCAATTACATGTAGCTATAAAAAAAAAAAAAAAGATTAATAACATGCAACAGTAGGACAAACAAACATTACACTATCATAAATCTCAAAGTGGCCTGAAAATGAATTACTCTATAGTAGCGATAACAGTCAATGAAAAACATGAGCATGGACCACATCTGGAATGGATTTGTTTGTCACTGCTGATTAAAGCTACACCACAAACTCATAACACTGTTCGTTACAACACGGTTTTGGATATAAAACGATTTCAAGATGGATCCCAAAAATGTATAGATTATATAGAAAAATGACCATAAATGGTAATTTTTCTGTATATGACCATAAATGGTCATTTTTCTGTATAATCTGTACCATTTTGTTCGGATATTACATGGTTGTTTAACTAACATGATGTCTGCTCGACCCCCAAAAAAGTGTTATAAAGAGGGTGGGGTGTATTGGGCACATCCATTGCATACAACAGGTGCCATCAATAATCATTAACAAGATGGCAAGCAGTGTAGATTCTGATGAGATTGCTCATTATGAGCCACCTCATCTGGATCTACGATGTTTGCATAGGTATACGTTAAGGCTGACACAATTAATCGTAAAATCGATTAATCGATCGATAAATTCCACAAAAATGATTATCATTTCTGATTTGCTTTTAATCGTTTAGTTGATAGGTACAATTTACTACCCAAAGTTACGCCTAAAATAGCTGGATGAGTGGCAAACAGTGCAAACCCTGATGAGACGCCGCATTCTGCGGCGTCTCATCTGGGTCTACACTGTTTGCTCAGGCCTGTCTGTTCAAATATACATATGGTAAAGTGCAACATATGGTAAGAGCCATGCTCAGATAGCTAGCCAGACAAGTAAAATTATAACAAAAACCTTAGCGATTACTAAACGATTATCGATCACAATGAAATGACTGATAATCGATTATCTTTTCAGCTCCGATTAGCCAGCCCTAGTATACGTATTGGTAAACCACTTAGGTCTAACCCTGCCAAGCAAGAGTAGTGCAAGTAGGATCCTGGCAGTTTCTTGGGGTGGTAGGGCTTGAGATGTCATTTCATTTCAATGTCGGATATAGGTCCCACAAAATCAGAAGCAAGTCTCCAAAATGACCTAAATAGTGTTGAGGGGGACATAAAACCTCAACACAAACAAACAAACAAGGTTGAAAGAGTAAAGTGGTATTTTCCACAGCGTTTATTTCACTCAGCAGTCTCGAATATATGTGATCAGAACCTTAAGAAAACATCTTCCGTCATCCAACCAGTTACTGTACACAGAAAACGCCTTCTACATCCTCATACCGGTTAAGGAATACATTGTATGTTTCACATTCATGCTGTTTATTTTCTGCATTTACACTGTTTATTGTTTTGTGTTGTTGTTGTTTTTTTGTTGTTGTTGTTGTTGTTTTTTTGCACATCACAATCAAACCAGCTGTGAAACATCTGTTACAAAATCAACCTGAAATTAAAAAGAACTCAAAGTGAATGGACATGACTTCCAGGGAGGTAACTCTCAGTCTTTCATGAAAATGATTTGTCTCCCTTCTCAATTCGGCAAACTTCAAGAAGTACATGAAAGGATTTGCTCCACTTCTTTATAACCCTTTAGACATTAACCTTTAACCTGCTGAATATTCAATTAAGCCACACTCATTTCTGACTTTGAACCAATCAGATTATTTGATGCGGCTTATTTCTACATATTCATAAACTGAAAGTCAAACTGTGTAGATCCTGATCAGATGGCTTCTTTAGAAGCCATCTGATCTGGATCTACACTGTTTGCAAAGATAGGGCTTGTCGCCTACAGCAGGGTAAAGGTTAAGGAGGATGGGAACACCTTCAGGGGAGGCAACTCCTGCAAAAGTGTTTTCGTCTCCCATGTCAATAGGGGTCAACTCTTAAAGAAAAGAATTTGCTCTGTAGGAGGGGAACAAATTCTTTCCTTTAAGAGTAGACCCTTTTTCAGTGGGACAGGGCTTATAGAAAAGCGAACCGGAAGTCCTGAAAGTTGTCTCCCTTTGAAAAATGGCGGAAAAATCTGCCAGGTGTTCCCGTGCCCCTTAAGTAAAACTGTATCTGAAATGCCATTTGTTTATGCTGTCTACCGTGTTTTCTTGCAAACTTTTCAAACATATTTTTGCATATAGACAAACAGTGTGGACCCTGATCAGACTGCTTGAGGACCCTGAACAGACTCCTCCTAGAGGAGCAGTCTGATCTGGATCCACACTGTTTGACAGACAGTGTGGAACCTGATTAGCAGCAGTCTGATCTGGGTCCACACTGTTTGCAACAATGACTTTTAAAATAAAAGCATATGACAATTGTTGTGATTGGCATCTTAAGGGTTAAGATACACAAAACATATTCCCTATTGTTTTCATTGGGCGACAGGGCTTGGGATGTCATTTCATCCCAATGTCGGGTAAAAGTCCCACAAAATTGGAAGGAATGTCTCCAAAATGACCTATACAGTGTTGACGGGGATGTTAAACCTCAAATCAAACAAACAAACAAACACTAAACATATTAAACAAACTCATCTAGCAGACTATTTTCACCACCATTAAAATGAGACAGCATTTTGGATTTTTTTTTCTATTTTGGTTTTATGGTCCATTCTAGATTATTTCACAAATACTTTTTTCTTTCTTTCTATATATACTGCCATACGCCCTCGCGGACATTCTAGGCAGGTGTATATTACATACACTCCAGTTTTGCAGGATGAAAGCCTACACAGTAAACATGTAATTATGGTAGGGTTCTTTAACCTGCACAGGGGATGGTTCTCCCTGCACAGGGGGCCTCCAGTTAACGTCCCGATCCGAAGGACGGTGCACTTAATGACATTCATCCCTGCAAATGATGCCAATGGAGCGTATTCGGACACCGAAACTTTATCGCCGCTGCCGGGGATCGAACCCGGGACCTCTAGCATCAGAGGCAAGTGCACTAACCACTGAGCTATCACGCTCCACTGATCTGATATATGAAATTTTAAAACCCCAGCATGCACGGTTCTAAAGTTATGCTATGCATCACAAACCATGCAATGTGCAAATGCCCAAAGGACCATAACTCATAAGTATTTTGCTGAATTTATTCAAAAGTTAATCAGGTCATCAAATACATGTAGCAATCTATTCACCAGGTTTCAAAGCTTTAGCTTCGATAGGTTTTGAGATATTTTGCTGATTAGATTTCATCAAAAAAATTTCAATGGTCAATAACTTAGGAAAAGGGCATAAACCTGATGTGAAAAAAAACCAAGAGGGCCATGATGGCCCTGGATCGCTCACCTGATCCATAGAGAAACAAGTGGGCCCCAGGGAGGGTCATTATTGACCTGAGGCTGACACGATTAATCGTATAATCGATTAATTGATCGATAAATTCCACAAAAATGATTATCAGTACTGATTTGCTTGTAATCGATTATTTGATAAGTGCAATTTACTACCCAAAGTTGTGCCTAAAACAGCTTGATCAGTGGCAAACAGTGCAGACCCTGATGAGACGCCGCATTTTGCGGCGTCTCATCTGGGTCTACACGGTTTGCTCAGGCCTGCCTGTTCAACTATACATATGGTAAAGTGCAACATATGGTAAGATTCATGCTCAGACAGAAAGCCAGACAGGTAATATTATGACAAAAGCCTTAGTGATTACTAATCGATTATATCGCAATGTTAGGACTGATAATCGATTATCTTTTCAGCTCCGATTAGTCAGCCCTATATTGACCCCAGGGTTATAATGTGCATAATGTTGAGGGAGGTCTAAAAAGGTGAAGCTTCATACTAAATATCAACAAAGACTATATTTTGTACAATCTTGGCAAAGGTCCACTAGATGAAGCTACACACCAAATATCAAAGATCTGGGCCTTGCGGTTTCAAAGAAGAAGATTTTTTTAAAGATATTCCCTACATAAGCCTATGTAAAACCAAATGGCCCCGGGGCGGGGCATTTTTGGCCTCAGGGCTATAATTTAAACAATCTTGATAGAGGTCCACTAGATGAAGCTTGACACCAAATATCAAAGACCTGGGCCTTTCTGTTTCAGCGAAGAAGATTTTCAAAGATTATCTCTATATAAGTCTTTGTAAAACCAAAGGGCCCCGGGGCAGGGGCATTTGTGGCCCGAGGGCTAAAATTTGAACAATCTTGGTAGAGGTCCACTAGATGAAGCTCCGTACCAAATATCAAAGTCATGGGCCTTGCAGTTTCAGAGAGGAAGATTTTTAAAGATTTCCATATATATGTCTATATAAAACCAAAGGGTCTCGGGGTGGGGGAATTTTTGGCCCCAGGGCTATAATTTGAACAATCTTGATAGAGGTCCACTAGATGAAATTTCAAACCAAATATCAAAGACCTAGGCCTTGTGGTTTCACAGAAGATTTTTAAAGATTTTCCCTATATAAGTCTATGTAAAACCAAAGGGCCCCGAGGCGGGGGCATTTTTGGTCTCAGGACTATAATTTGAAAATCTTGGTAGAGGTCCACTAGCTGAAGCTTCATTCCAAATATCAAAGACCTAGGCCTTGTGGTTTAAGAAAAGAAGATTTTTCAAGATTTTCCCTATATAAGTCTGTGTAAAACCAAAGGGCCCCGGAGTGGGGGCATTTTTGGCCCCAGGTCTATAATTTGAACAATCGTGGTAGAGGTCCATAAGATGAAGCTTCATACCAAATATCAAAGACCTGGGCCTTGCAGTTTCAAAGAAGACGCTTTTAAAGATTTTCCCTATATAAGCCTATGTAAAACTGGGGTAGGGGCATTTTTGGCCCCAGCACTATAATTTGAACTATCTTGGTAGGGGTCCACTAGATGAAGCTTCATACCAAATAGCAAAGACCTGGGCCTTGCAGTTTCAGAGAAGAAGATATTTAAAGATTTTCCCTATATAAGCCGATGTAAAACCAAAGGGCCCCAGGGTGGGGGCATTTTTGGCCCCAGCACTATAATTTGAACAATCTTGGTAGGGGTCCACTAGATGAAGCTTCATACCAAATATCAAAGACCTGGGGATTGCGGTTTCAGAGAAGAAGATTTTTAAAGTTTTTCCCTATATAAGCCCATGTAAAACCAAAGGGCCCCGGGGCGGGGGCATTTTCGGCCCAAGCACTATAATTTGAACATTCTTGGGAGGGGTCCACTAGATGAAGCTTCATACCAAATAGCATAGACCTGGGCCTTGCAGTTTCAGAGAAGAAGGTTTTTAAAGATTTTCCCTATATAAGCCCATGTAAAACCAAAGGGCTCCGGGGCGGGGGGCACTATAACTTGAACATTCTTGGTAGGGGTCCACTAGAAAATAGCAAAGACCTGGGTCTTCCAGTTTCAGAGAAGAAGATTTTTTAAGTTTTTGGTGAAAAAAAATCTATTTTTGGCTCCTGTGACCTATATGTGCAATGGACCGGAACCATTTGAACAACTTTGAAAGGGGACCATCTAAGGATCATTCCTGTGTAGTTTGGTCAAAATCCGATCAGTGGTTTAGGAGGAGATGTCGTTTGAAGAAATTGTTTACGCACGCACGCACGCACGCACGGACGGACGGACGCACGACGGACGACGGACACACGACAAAAAGTGATCCCAAAAGCTCACCTCGTCACTACGTGACGGTGAGCTAAAAATAAGTGTCAGTTATTTTTTCATGAGGAATCCATATATGGAATTTCAAATCAAAACCCTAGCATACAAGGTTCATATAAGTTATGCTGTGCATCAAAAAGCATAACAGATGGACAAACAAACCTGCCAGAAGCAATATGCCCCTCCAACTTGGAAGCATAACAAATAATTTATATTTTCAAAATAAAATAAGAAAAGTTTCCCTGAGTTATCTGCTAGTTTCACTGCCAAGTTTCACTGCCAAGTTTCACTAAGGACTCAAAACATGTTTGAATCAGCCATGGTTAAATGAGCCATCACTACTCATTAGGCCTAAAAAAATAGCTGTGTTTCCGCTAACCCAACCAACCCAGATTTTTTGTGCCCACCCTGCAATTTTTATGACCAGCCAGAAAAAAATTAAAAGATTTTCGTACCTACCGACCTTAACCCTTGTCCTGCTGAATATTTATATATGCCACACCCACTACTGATTATCAACCAATCAGATTACTTGATGCAAATTATTGCAACAAATTCACAATCTGAATGGCAAACAATGTAGATCCTGATCAGATGGCTTCGTCAGAAGCCATCTGATCTGGATCTACATTGTTTCAAAGATAAGGCATATCTGGGATTAGCAGGACAAGGGTTAATATTTTCTAGAACTTTTGATCAAATATCATAATACTGTCAAAAAAGCAAAACCAATCATTAAAATCCTGTCCTTTTGCTTCCCTGATGCTCTAAACCTTATTAGTTGAATGTTTTCTGGTGTTATGGCTGGAATTAAGCCCTATGAAAGATTTTTGCTCTTTTTCCATCAAATAAAAATTTGACAAAAAATAAAAAGTTTAATCGACCTATTGACCCTAATTTTTTTCGGCATGTTAGCGGAAACACAGCTATTTTTTTTTAGGCCTTAGCACTCATCAATGCTCAAGTCATTGACTGGTAGGGCTGGCTAATCGGAGCTGAAAAACAATCGATTATCAGTCCTGTCATTGCGATTGATAATCGATTAGTAATCGCTGAGGTTTTTGTCATAATTTTACCAATCTTGCTTTCTGTCTGGGCATGACTCTTACCATATGTTGCACTTTACCATATGTAGATTTGAACAGACAGGCCTGAGCAAACAGTGGAGACCCAGATGAGACGCCGCATAATGCGGCGTCTCATCAGGGTCTGCACTGTTTGCCACTCATTCAGATATTTTAGGCATAACTTTGGGTAGTAAATTGTACCTATCAAGTAATTGTTTAAAAGCAAATCAGAAATGATAACCATTCTTGTGGAATTTATCGATCGATTAATCGATTATACGATTAATCGTGTCAGCCTTATTGACTGGTGTGTCACAGAATTATTTTTCTTACTGTAATATATGTAGTTCTGGCATGTCTTTCTCTGCTCCTTGCCGAAAACCTGAAAAAGTAAGCATACAAAAATTTACAACCGTTTCTTAACCTTTGTCCTGCTGAATATTCATATATGCCACACCAACTACCGATTATCAACAAATCAGATTACCTGTAGTAAATTATTAGAACAAATTCACAATCTGAATGACAAACAATGTAGATCCTGATCAGATGGCTTCTTCAGAAGCCATCTGATCTGGATCTACATTGTTTCAAAGATAAGGCATATCCGGGCTCAGCAGGAAAAGGGTTAACCCTTTTTGTACCAAACGGAATCTTCCTCCTTATATAAACCAGGGGTCTATCTCAAAATATAGGGGTACAAGGTTGTGTTTTCTTCAAAAATTTCTTTTGGGAAATAGCTTAACTTTTTGCAAACAGTGTAGGCCCCGATCAGATGCCGCGTTCTGCGGCATCTGATCTGGGCCTGCACTGTTTGTTAGGTACCCGTTTTTGGGGTTTCCGGTACAAATGGGTTAACCACTCAGTCAAGAAATTGGAAACAAAATTATTTTGAGGCCTAAGGTTAAGTTTTTTGCACAAGGGCGAGTTACCCCATTTAGTCTTTTTTTTATATATATATCTATCTACTGTTACTGTGATTTTTCACATCTGACCATTACTTGAGAGGGTGACAATGGGCCAAAAAGTCCACTATTTCTGGTAGTAACCCATACCCACCCCCACCCCCCTCCCGTATAACAAAACATGTCATATACCAAAATGTTCGTTAGCATCCGTTGTATCTGAAACTGCCGGCATAAATTGGCATAAATGATGGCGAGCTGAGAAATCCAAGATGGCGTCCAAGATGGCCGCCATAGCTGTAAATTCCAGTTTTTTGTAAAATATGAATATAAATACCACAAATCATCTTACAAATTTATTTCAATTTATTTTTCTGGTATAGAAAGAAGATTTGTGCTAGAATATAGATCAACTTTTTAGGTTTGACTTGAAAACCGGTGAAAAAAAGGATATTTTATTGTTTTTGTGTCTAGTTTCATAGGTGGTATATAAAAGCAATTCTGATGTTTCAAAATTTTAACAGTTTTTACGTATCTATTGTTTTATTTTAACTAAGACACTATTCTAAAATACATTTAACACTATTCTAAAATACATTTATGGTTGGTTATGACTTTTTTACCATCAATTTAACCCCAGGATTACCCCACCCACTCAGTTTACCAGTAAAATTCATTCACATAATATTGCCACAAATCATCTTACAAACTTATTTAAATTTATTTTTCTGGTATAGAAAGATGATTTGTGCTAGAATATTGATCAACATTTTAGGTTTGACTTGAAAACCGGTGAAATAAAAGACATTTCATCATTTTTGTGTCTAGTTTCATAGGTGGAACATAAAGGCGATGCTGATGTTTCAAAATTTTAAACAGTTTTTATTTATCTTTTGTTTTATTTTAACTAAGTCACTATTCTAAAATACATTTAACACTATTCCCAAGTACATTTATGGTTTGTTATGACTTTTTATTACCATCAATTTAGTCCCAGGATTACCCCACCCACTCAGTTTACCAGTACAATTCATTCACATAACATAATACTCACACTCAAGGGATTTGCAGGCGAGGATTTCATTTTAGACAACAAGTAGAAGAGGGCATTGAAACTAATAATGCTTAATTCTGTTTTCATACTTTTATTGTCATTTTTGCTGTGTAACTGGCTAGGTTTTGGGGGCTATAAAGTGTTATATCTAAAACTGTGTTATAAAAACGTTTTATAAAGAGGATATGCTATACAATTAGGTTATATTTTGTTTCATTTGACGTACAACATCCCCATCAACACTGTATCAGTCATTTTGCATTTTGGAGACATTGCTTCCAATTTTTTGTGGGGCTTTCCCCGACATTGAGATGAAATGACATCTCAAGCCCCGCCACACATTTAAACCAAATGGTTTTATATGCAAGGATGGTCCAACTGGCACAACTTTTCCTTGGCATGCTTAGAATCTCTAAGCGGTTTACTCTGTATACCCTAGGTCTACTGGGCTAGGCAAATTAATCTTAGATTTTTTTTAGCTCCCCATCAAATCGGTAGCTGATATGCACACCTGTGCACTAAAAAGAAATTGCTGCTGCTTTAACTAGCCCTGAGACATTTGACTCAGTCCCAAGTCTGAAAGCTCTTGAAGCTGGAAGTCTGGTTTAGGCAGAACATGAATTGCCTTCTTCTTGCCTGTACTATGTTAAGAAGAGCAGGTATCACAACCCATAAGGCAATACAGACAGCATAATTGCCCTTTCATCTGGCTCTAGCTTCCTGAAAACAATGTGAACTGGAATATACCTGGTGCAGTCAGCATGAATACATCTACCTTTTCTGCCTGTCATCAGCATAAAGCAGGTTAAAGTGATGCACAAGTAGAAAGAAAACATCGGTATCAGAACGGACAACAAGGGCTGCGTTAACTCCAAGAGAACCTGCAACTGCTAGTTGCAAATCATTCTACTATCAGCTTCTTCACGGTTGGAATAAAGTTGATGCTGAACAAGAACAACATCATCGGAAACTTCAGAGCATTGTTCTCAGGTCAACCTGCACCAACAACAGTAGCATTCTTCTTAAGAAGCTCATGGCAATTTTCGTGAAGGTATCTAGTGTAAAGTTCTTGCTTTTACTGCTTGAAAGTATCTATCAATCACCAGTTACTATATTTTTCCTCGTAGACACAGGCGCATGTGAAGAAACATTCTTTCCACATTTTTGTTGGGTCTTTGATTTGAGACTGTTTGCCTCATTCCTGTCAAAATCGACATGAATGGTAGCCACCCAAATAATGGTAAGAAGACTGTAAGACCAAAACATAGCAGCCATCTGTTGATATGTCAGTTTGAGACATGATGAATGCTGCAACATTTTAAGTACAGACATCCCGTCAAATACTATACAACCCGCAAGTCTTTCTAGTTTTTCAAGGAAATCCGACTTATTGGTAGACATCATACATTCTTCATCTGTAAACAAACTCGCGTGATCATGAGCATTTTGAAAGACAAAACCTTGAATGAATGAATTGATGTATAGAAAGCATATATCTCTTCACCGGTGGCAGTCAGTTCCTCAGACTGGTTTCCCCAGACACCTGTGCCGTTGACCTGATATCAATCACAGTACTCAGTTTTGACCCAGGCAAAGGCTCATAAGTTTGTTCTTTGGACTGCCTAACAAGCTATGGGTGTAAGCCTTTCCTGCATGGCTTTTGACCCATTTTATAGCAACTTATCAAACTTCTCTATCTCTTGAGGAACTTCATCTCCAGTAGCTATATTGTCCAAATGTCTTCGGCCTCCGCCCATCGGGGCTTGAAGAATTAGATGTGCTGCATGATGCTTCCACGCAGAGCTGAAACCGACCACACATGAGTATTGGTAAGCCCCTTAGAGGATCTAAGCCTGTCCAGACAAAGTGGTGCAAGTCGGACTGTCCATGCTTATAAGCTGTATTGGTTTCAGTGGGCGACAGGGCTTGAGATGTCATTTCATCTCAATGTCGGGTAAAAGTCCCACAAAATTGGAAGCAACATCTCCAAAATGACCTATACAGTGTTTATGGGGACGTTAAACTTCAAATAAAACAACAACCAAACAAAATTGTCCAAATGTCAGGGAAAACCGTTCAATAAATTTTAAACTGTCATTGTGAAAGAAATCCAGCATCTTGTTAATAGACTTATTATAAGCCTATGTATTGGTATGGTGTTTGGTAGAGCTTGCAACTATGCATGGCATACTAAGCAGTAATGGGTCGTGATAAAAACCATCTTATAAGGGTTTGTTCATAACTTCATTGTGGGTGATTCCTATAATATAACTGGATAGCCAGTTTGCCATTTTGTGGGACAGTAACTTTCCTTTTGGTTTTCCTCTGGTGTTGTTTCATTAAGTTCTAGTTACTTCATGTTTGTGTTTCTTTCCCTTTAGAGTCATTGATGGAAGGTGTAAATTAATCGATCATTTCTTGAGCATTGCTTTACTTCTATTTTGAGAACAAATCACTGAAAGTATCCAGTGAGGTTGTTGCTGTTCAGCATTACTATGAAGAAGCCGATAGTAGAATGCTTTTGCACCTGCAATTTGCAGGTTCTCTGGGAGATAACACAGCTGTTCTGGTCAGTCCATATACCCATGTTTTCGTTCTACTTCTGCTTCACTTTTGCCAGTTTAATGTTGATAACATATTCTTCAAGACAGGCAGGAAGGGTATTCATGCTGACTGCACCAGGTATTCCAGTTCACACAGTTTTCAGGAAGCTAGAGCCAGATGAAAGGGCAATTATGCTGTCTGTATTGCCTTACAGGTTGTGATATCTGCTCTTCTTTACATAGTATAGGCAAGAAGAATGCCTAAATCAGACTTCAAGCTTCAAGAGATTTCAGATCTTGGTATTGAGCAGGGCTTCCGTTAGGCGGACGTACGGCGTATATTACGTCCTGAAATCGCTTCCGGACGCCCAAAATAAACACCAAAGGCGTCCCGCGGACTTCCGAAAATTTCCCTGTACGGCCGAAAATCATTACCGAGACGTCCCAACCTGCGCATATAAACCCGCCCAGTTTTAGCGGTTTGTAAAAAGTTTGCTCTGCCTTCTTATCTGAAACCGCTTTCTGCGTTTATTGAGTACTAAGGACGTCCCATTTTCCGCTTGCGCGGTATTATATTGACAGCCAGAATCACGTGCGGCGGCACATGGCCTTTGATCGTCATCGGTGTGTGAAAAACGTGCCAAGGTGACTGCTCGGTGTTTGCATATAATTAAACGGATTAGCAGTTGAGAATAAACTAATTATCTCATTGACGATAAGTGTATTTTAATCTTGCAAACTTGTAACTGTTAAAATTAAAGAGGGTCGTAATTTTTGTGTTTGGCAGTGAGACAGTTAAACTTTAAAGACAATTATCATTAGCGGGGCAAAGTGGGACAATACGATTTTTTTTCCTTGAGTAACTAGCAGGTGTTAAATAGTGGAGTGTTTATAAAGTGAAATATAAAATGTCGCCGCGATTTGGCGTCTCGAAAATACGTAACGCTTACGATTGTGACCAGGCCGGTTCGCCAGGGTGCGAGATGCAGTTTGATCTGTCTGTTAGCGATGAACAGGAGCCCAAAAAAGTAAAAAAAAAAAAAAAAAAAATACTGCCGCTCTGCTCCAATTGACCAAAATTGCTCGTGTTTCAGCCTGTTTGTCTGAAGCAGTTCGAATGGTTAGAGTATAATGAAGACTCGAAGCGTTAGAAGGAGCAAGAGATTTAATGTATTTTTCTTTATTTCTTTTTAATCCATATATGACAATGGGTGTCAGGTTTGTTTTATTTGTGTTAAGTTCTAAAAATTTAGCGATCAGACGCTGTGTTCTTCGACGTCTGATCTGGGTCTACACTGTTTGCCAGTGATTCGGGTCACTATGCATAAATGGGGATGGGTAATGCGATTTTTTCTTTACTTTTTATTTGTTTATTTTTTGGGGGTGGGTTATTTTGTGGGGGGGGGGGGGGGGGGTACTTGGAAAGTTATAAAATTTATACAGGCCAAGCAAAAATATTTTTCTTTTTTTGTATGCTCTCTTCTGTTTTGTTTGATTTGAGGTTTAACGTCCCTGTCAACACTGTATAGGTCATTTTGGAGATGTTGCTTCCTATTTTGTGGAACTTTTACCCGACATTGAGATGAATGACATCTCAAGCCCTGTCACCCAATGAAACCCATAGAGTTTATAAGTATGGATGGTCCGACCCGCACTGCTTTGCCTGGGCAAGCTTATATCCTCTAAGCAGCTTACCAGGTCTCGTGTGCGGTCAGTTTCAGCTCTGCTTGGAAGCATCATGCAGCCCATCTATTTCTTCAAGCCCCAATGGGCGGGGGCCGGCACTCTTCTGGAGTGTACTGACCGCATCTATGTCACAGTTGTGTGTAGATTTAACTTGCTCATACTGGCTGAAAACAGAACGTTGCTTATTTGTTTGGGAGTTTTACGGTCCAGTCAACACTATTTAAGTCATTTTTGAGCTGGTCAGTTCACCTATCCAAACCTACTAGCCATCTAAAAGTATAAACACAGGTGAATAAAAAAGCAAAGAAGAGATTCATAGATTAAATGCATGACCCGCCAGATGCTTTTAGCTTTATGAGTGTTACCATATATGGGTATGGCGTCCATTTTGGTCATGTGACCTGGACCTAAAATGGTTCCCCCAATAAAGGCACCTTATCGTAAATATATCTTATACTTTAGTACTGTATTCTGAATCGTTTGCAGGATAAAATGCATTCTCACTTTTCCAATACGAAAGCATATGTGTCAAAGTTTGACCTAGGCACAAAGAAGGTCAAGGTCAACCCAGGGTCACCATTTTAGCAATTTATGATGGGCCTACGTCCCAGATGCTATTTATCAAGTTTCGTGGAAATCTGCCCAGTGGTTCTGGAGAAGACTATTTTTGAAGGGTTTTTACCATATATGGCTTGGCGGCCATTTTGGTCATGTGACCTGGACCCCATGAGCAAATTTTGGTTTCCCCCACCCCATAGAGGCTCCATATGAAATTTGAGTTCAAACGGCCCAACGGTTTCCGAGGAGAAGCGGTTCGAAAATTTTCACATTTTCGTCTCTGCGAAGTTATACTAAATGGAATGTAATATTTCGCAAGTTCATTTGTAAGATCTCATTGATATCTATCAGTATGCCAAAAATTGTTCAAATATTCCAAGCGGTTAAGTCACTATCACAAATTTTCACAAACGGGTTACGGACGGACAGACAGACAGACCATATATGGCTTGGCGGCCATTTTGGTCATGTGACCTGGACCCCATGAGCAAATTTTGGTTTCCCCCGGCCCATAGAGGCTTCATATGAAATTTGATTTCAATCGGCCCAACGGTTTCCAAGGAGAAGCAATTCGAAAATTTTCACATTTTTCGCCTCAGCGAGGCTATACTAAATGGAATGTAATATTTCGCAAGTTCATTGGTTAGATCTCATTGATATCCATCAGTATGCCAAAATGTTTAAATATTCCAAGCGGTTAAGTCACTATCACCAATTTTCACAAACGGGTTACGGACGGACCCAAAGAAGGTCAAGGTCAACCCAGGGTCACCATTTTAGCAATTTATGATGGACCTACGTCCCAGATGCTATTTATCAAGTTTCGTGGAAATCTGCCCAGTGGTTCTGGAGAAGACTATTTATGAAGGGTTTTTACCATATATGGCTTGGCGGCCATTTTGGTCATGTGACCTGGACCCCATGAGCAAATTTTGGTTTCCCTATCCCATAGAGGCTCCATATGAAATTTGACTTAAATCGGCCCAACGGTTTCCGAGGAGAAGCAGTTCAACAATTTTCACATTTTTTGCCTCGGCGAGGCTATACTAAACGGAATGTAATATTTCGCAAGCTCATTGGTTAGATCTCATTGATATATATCAGTATGCCAAAAAATGTTTAAATATTCCAAGCGGTTAAGCCACTATCACCAGTTTTCACAAACAGGTTACGGACAGACAGACAGACAGACCATATATGGCTTGGCGGCCATTTTGGTAATGTGACCTGGACCCCATGAGCAAATTTTGGTTTCCCCCATCCCATAGAGGCTCCATATGAAATTTGACTTCAATCGGCCCAACGGTTTCCGAGGAGAAGCAGTTCAAAAATTTTCACATTTTTTGCCTCGGCGAAGCTATACTAAATGGAATGTAATATTTCGCAAGTTCATTGGTTAGATCTCATTGATATCTATCAGTATGCCAAAAATTGTTTAAATATTCCAAGCGGTTAAGTCACTATCACCAATTTTCACAAACGGGTTACGGACGGACCCAAAGAAGGTCAAGGTCAAGCAAGGGTCACCATTTTAGCAATTTATGATGGGCCTACGTCCCAGATGCTATTTATCAAGTTTCGTGGAAATCTGCCCAGTGGTTCTGGAGAAGACTATTTTTGAAGGGTTTTTACCATATATGGCTTGGCGGCCATTTTGGTCATGTGACCTGGACCCCATGAACAAATTTTGGTTTCCCTATCCCATAGAGGCTCCATATGAAATTTGACTTAAATCGGCCCAACGGTTTCCGAGGAGAAGCAGTTAAAAAACTTTCACATTTTTTGCCTCGGCGAGGCTATACTAAATGGAATGTAATATTTCGCAAGCTCATTGGTTAGATCTCATTGATATCTATCAGTATGCCAAAAATTGTTTAAATATTCCAAGCGGTTAAGTCACTATCACCAGTTTTCACAAACGGGTTACGGACGGACAGACAGACAGACCATATATGGCTTGGCGGCCATTTTGGTCATGTGACCTGGACCCCATGAGCAAATTTTGGTTTCCCCCATCCCATAGAGGCTCCATATGAAATTTGACTTCAATCGGCCCAATGGTTTCCGATGAGAAGCAGTTCAAAAATTTTCACATTTTTGCCTCGGCGAGGCTATACTAAATGGAATGTACTATTTCGCAAGCTCATTGGTTAGATCTCATTGATATCTATCAGTATGCCAAAAATTGTTTAAGTATTCCAAGCGGTTAAGTCACTATCACCAATTTTCACAAACGGGTTACGGACGGACAGACAGACTGACAGAATGACAGACTGACAGAATGACACGGTAATTTTAGGGCACTCTTAGCAATCAACCGACTTCAGTCGGTTTCTTTTTCTGCGGGTCGTGCAATAATATATTTTTCTTCCATCAAAACAATTTTACGATCCGCAAACATGTTGCTTCAAAATTGGGACTTCCTGAATTTTCCAGTGGGACTTCCAGATTTCAAGGGTAGGGAGTCTGGGACTTCCTGAATTTGGGAGTTAATGGAAGCCCTGTATTGAGTCAAATGTCTCAGGGCCAATTAAGGCAGCAGCAATTGTACAGGTGTACATATCAGCTACTGATTTAATGGGGAGCTATAAAATCTAAGATTAATTTGCCTATAGACCTAGGGCATATGGTTGATCCTGAAACTGGGTTATTCATTCCACAGCTCATAACACAGGGACTAGCAGCCCCCAGCTATTGACTGATATTGTTGTAAATAGCCTGATCAGTGTAGTGATGACTGCATTTGCTCAAAGAAAGTACAACCATGTACTCAAGCTTGCAAGTAGTAAAGCATGTTTGAATAGGTCTTACATTTGTAAGCGTCTAAATGGTGATCAGGAGAACGAGGGTTCGATACCTGCAGGGGTCGGCAACATTCTTTCATAGAGATTGATCATGAAATCTTTTCTACGGTCATTCTCTCCCTTCCGCTGATTCAAGAAGGGCAGTTGTCAGTTTCTGGCGAAAGAATGTGGACTGTACTGGTTAATCACTTATGTATAAGCCTGCCCAGGAAAAGTGTGGGTAAGTAAACAGACAAGCTCAAAAATGACCTAAATAGTGTTGACTGGGCCATTAAACCCCAATACAAACAAGAAAACTAACATTTGTAAGTCGCCCCCGCCCATCGGGGCATGGTGAAATAGATTGGGCTGCTTGGTGCTTCCACGCAGAGCTGAATCTGACCACACACGAGTACTGGTAAACCACTTTTAAGAAGGACTAAGCCTGCCCACGCAAAGCGGTGTGTGTCAGATCGTCCAATGCATATAAGCCTAAAGGTTTCATTGGGCGGTAGGGCTTGAGATGTCGTTTCATCTCAGTGTCGGGTAAAAGTCTAAAAAAAATTGGAAGCAACATCTCCAAAATGACCTTAATAGTGTTGACGGGGACATTAAACCCCAATTCAAACAAACAAACAAAAACTGGCATTTGTAAGAACTTGTTTACAATACTAGCTAATGTTTATACCGAGGACTATGACAGTTTCAAAACATGTACTTGTAGTCTCATATGGCCTATTAGTACAGCACAATCATTTTTTAACACATTTTTATATAACACTGTTCAAAGCCCAAACCCCTAACTAAATGCATAGAAAAAATGACAAAAAACATGTAAAGGAAGTTATTTTACACTATTCGATATAACACAGTTCAACTAAGAGGTTTATGCTTAGATTCAGAAAACAGTATTATAAAGAGGTGGTGTTTCCAAATGGCTAAATACATAATATAACATTACGAAAACACACATAATTCAAATCCATTGGAAGATTTTACTGCATTTTAATCTCGATCAAGTGGTCTCATATATTTATATATATACAACAGCAAGCATTCGGGTCCGTGCTTTTTTCGCGACCTCTTTCTTGCCTTCACTTTTGTTACCCTCTTCGCCAGCAGGTTCTGAACATTGAGAAGCTGAGTCTGAGTTGCTACTGATTTGCTTCGAAGCCAAGGTTGAGCTTTCTGATGGGGACGGATTTCTGTCCCGCTCTGATCCCTGATCAGTCTGAATATTAACCGCAGGGCTGAGATTAGGCATCGAGCTTCTCTTTGCCCTGGTCTTGCAAGTTGCCTTTCCTCTCTTCCTTGTCATGTTGATACTTCGATTTCACTTGAATGAATGACAACAATACTATTACCACATACGTTTTAAAACGCCGCTGTTACGCAACAGCAACGTCGCAGGTCAGAATGAAACGCATCTCCTACGTAACAGCAACGCGATATACGCAGCACTTACGTCACGCAAACGCCTCGATACGTGGGTCTTACGCCGCAGCTTCGCAGTAGAAACGTAGCTCATACTCCATGTACACAACAAGACATCTAATTTGCATAAAAAACGCAGCAGGTTGCGAAGTTTGGCCACGTTTTGGGTTTTTGTCAGAAATGTGGTGAAACGTAGCAGAAACGTAAAG
The DNA here is from genome assembly GCA_963580285.1 of Lucinisca nassula. Taxonomy (NCBI): domain Eukaryota; kingdom Metazoa; phylum Mollusca; class Bivalvia; order Lucinida; family Lucinidae; genus Lucinisca; species Lucinisca nassula. The sequence goes on along the minus strand of OY757025.1, from coordinate 88,230,317 downwards.
GTGTGACCGGGCTATAAGCATAAATTAGAAATACAATGCTTACCCCTGAAAACCCAAGTTTTTCTATATAAAGGTGAGGTTCAAGGTGGTCAAAAACATATGGGCATTTTTTCGTGACAATATGAAAACAGAACTAAGCATTATTGCGAATGTCCTCTACTACTTAATTGTCTAAAATGAAGCACACGCCTACAAATCCCTTGTGTGTGAGCATTTATGTGAATGAATTTTATTGGTAAACTGAGTGGGTGGGGTAATCCTGGGGCTAAATTGATGGTAAAAAAGTCAAAACCAACCATAAATGTATTTTAGAATAGTGTTAAATGTATTTTAGAATAGTGGCTTAGTCAAAATAAAAAAATAGATATGTAAAAACTGTTTAAATTTTGAAACCTCAGAATTGGTTTTATGTACCACCTATGAAACTGGACACAAAAACAATAAAATATCATTTTTTTTCACCGGTTTTCAAGTCAAACCTAAAAAGTTGATCTATATTCTAGCACAAATCTTCTTTCTACACCAGAAAAATAAATTAAAATAAGTTTGTAAGATGATTTGTGGTATTTATATTCATATTTTACGAAAAACTGGAATTTACAGCTATGGTGGCCATCTTGGACGTCATCTTGGATTTCTCAGCTCGCCATCATTTATGCCAATTTATGCCGGCAGTTTCAGATACTACGGATCCTGACAAACATTTTGGTATATGACTTCTCTTGTTATACATGGGGGTGTGGGTTCCCATTTTTTTGGTCCAGATTGTCACCCTACCAACTTGCAGGTGTACATCAGAAATTGTAATTGGTGACATGTCAAATGACAGGAACCCAAATAACCTTCATTATATTAACTCAAGATCTGCAGGATGAAAGCCTAACAGTAATCATGTAATTACTGTAGGGATCTTTAACCAGAGTTCTCGTTAACTCCAAATTTGGAGTAATTTACTTCAACTTTTTCATTTCTGACTCCAATTTTTTGGGAAGTCTCAATAGAAAAGTGTGGTAAAACTCCACCTTTTTCTGGAGGACAGCATTTTTGCTCCAATTTTTAAAATTCTAGTGAGAACCCTGTTTAACTGCACAGGGTCCTGAAGATGACTCTTCCAGTTAACTCCCTAATCCAAAGGATGGATTCCTGCAAATGATGCCAATAGTGCATGTTTGGACATCAAATTTTATAACCATTTCCAGGGATTGAACAGAGAATTCCAAGCCATTTCCGAATTTCCTCCCCTAGTCGATTCGCCCCCCAAGACATTTCTACCTGTTCTTCTCATCCCTAGTCGTTTCGCACTCACTGGTACTTTTGCATCTGTAGTTGTTTTCCTAGGATCGATCCCGCGCTTCTCCAGACTTTTGGATGAGTCTATAAACCGAGGTCTTGTCTCCATATGACCTTAGCTGTTGGTGGGACGTAAAACTAAAACTCACTCACTCACTCTAGTTGTGTTCCCCCCATTCCAAGGTGAAACTTATTTCCACTGTAGAACTTATGCAATTCTTTAACAGGACAGAGGTGAGAATAGGCTTATATTTAAGGAGCATCAATGAATTCACGGGTTCGATCCCCAGAGGCGCCATACCAAAGGCATAAAAAACTAGAGAAAGCGACCTGTCGGTCACGTATACCCCCGGCCAGTGCCACCCTCTGATATATCTTTCGAGCTTATATGTAACATGAATGAAGAAGTCAAGAAGCTAGAACAATCTATAATGTGCTTATAAAATCTATTTCCAAACACAATCTTTTTAAATGGACCAAGGGAGTGAGAGCATCAAAGTTACTGAAGGGTGGGGGCATCACTGTTATTGAAGCAGCAGGGTGGGGAATGCATCAATGAAATCTTTGAACTGGTATGCGACATTGACGCAAGTATCAATTCAATTTGTCTAACATTATGTAACAGGCATCTATAAACTTTGTCATAAAACTTTAACCAAATGTAAACTTTCTAAGTTCACGACCCTGAGGTCTAGGTCACTGTGGGTGGGGAAGCGACATGCATCTCAAAATCTTTGGACTGGTATGCGACATTGATGCAAATATCAACTGAATTTGTCTTAGAGTTTAGAACATACAGGCATCTATAAACTTTGTCATTGTGTGTGTGTGTGTGTGTGTGTGTATGTATGTGGGGGGGGGGGGGGGGGCTACATGCATCAATGAAATCTTTAGACCAGTATGTAACTTCAGTGTAAGTATCAACTAAATCTACCAAAGGGTTCAGAAGATACAACCTCTTAGAAACTTTAATGCAAAACTTTAACCAAGATGTAAATTTTTTTTTTCTAAGTTTGTGACCTTGACTTAAGGTCACTGTGGGGGGTGGGACATGCATCAATGAAATCTTTAGTCCAGTATGTAACTTCAGTGTAAGTATCAACTAAATCTATCAAAGGGTTCAGAAGATACAACCTCTTAGAAACTTTAACGCAAAACTTTAACCGACATGTAAAATTTCTAAGTCTGTGACCTTGACCTCAAGGTCACTGTGGGGGGTGGGACATGCATCAATGAAATCTTTAGACCAGTATGTAACTTCAGTGTAAGTATCAACTAAATCTATCAAAGGGTTCAGAAGATACAAACTCTTAGAAACTTTAACCAAAAAGGTTAACGGACGGACGGACGGAAACATGGACGGATGGACGAAAACTATATACCACCATAGCATACGAACATAGCATACTTCGTATGCCGGGGGTATAATGATACATACTACCATAGGTGCTCCCTTGGCTGATGCTCACATTATAAGGGGTAGTCCTAGGGAAGATAAATGAAGGCTGCTAAGTATTTGTTAAAGAATACTTTGTTTGTCACAATAAAAGCTCAACAGAGGTTATAGCCCCCGCCTATCGGGGCTTGAAGAAATTGATGGGCTGCATGATGCTTCCACGCCGAGCTGAAACCGACCTGCACACAAGTACTGGTAAACCGCTTAGAGGATCTAAGCCTGCCCAGGCAATGCAGTGCGAGTCTGCCGGTCCAGGCTTATAAACACTATTGGTTTGATTGGGTGGCAGGGCTTGAGATGTCATTTCATCTCAATGTCGGCCAAAAGTCCCACAAAATTGGAAGCAACGTCTCCAAAATGACCGTATGTTATTTGTTTTGGATATGTAAGGTTAAATAAAGCTTCTTTATCTTTTTACTTTGGTCCAGTGCCGGAAAAAGAATTGTGTTAACATGGAAATTTGAATGATACAAGTATCAACTTTCAAAAATAACGGCTCCAAAATGACCTAAATAGTGTTTACTGGGACGTTAAACCCCAAATCAAACAAACAAACAAAAACCATGCATAGCTGAACAATTTAAGAGTCCTGCTCACTACTGATAACTCAGTGGTAAGTGCACTGGCCTCTGATGCTGGACGTCCCGGGTTCGAACCCCGGTGGCTAGGTGATAAAATTTCGGTGTCCGAACATGCTTAATTTGCATCATTTGCAGGGATGAATGTCACCGTCCTTCGGATCAGGACATTAACTGGAGGCCCCCTGTGCAGGGAGAGACATTGTTGTTGTTGTCCTGTGCAGGTTAAAGACCCCTACCGTAATTCCATGATTACTGTGTAGGCTTTCATCCTGCAAACCTCGTGTGTACCGGTATGTTATGTACATCTGTGTGTAATGGTCAGATGTGACTGATCGCAGTATATAGAGCCAATGATTTGACATGTGACCTTGTTTACATGTCATTGCGCATGCACAAAATTACGATTCCTTTCGTGGTTGGCAAAAAGCTTCTGGTTCCATATAAGCACATTGTAAATAGGTTTGATATTACGGACAAATAATTAAGATCGTCTCGCATCGTTACCTGCATACTTGTAACAGGTAATTTAATCATCAAAACATCCTCAAATCTTCTAGAAAACAATAATTACTTGCTAAGACATGTCTATTATAAAAGTTTAAAGGTCAATTTTGTCGTTTCGATTCCAAACAAAATACAAGTTTAGAGAAAATAGCATCGCATTTACAATGGCGATAAATGGCCAAAGACGGTTTTTGTCAACCACCGGTAAGTCCCGGCAAATAGTATTATTGAGTGATGACTTAGTGATGACTTCTTCAGAACAATCACAATTCCAAACTGACTGCGAGCTGATATGGGTGAAGCTGGAAGTTATTGGCACACATCCTTTGTTTATTGACCAGTGCATACTATAGGCCAAAAGAGGATGACCAGGCTAGTTTGTTGGAACTGCAGAAGTCAGTTGAAAACTTCCGTAAAAAAGCAAAGGGTAACATCTGGCTGCTTGGGGATTTTAACTTCCCAAAGTTCACATGGCCTGAAAATCAACCTGCCATGTATCCTGACTGCAGTCACAAGCAAATATATAACCTGTTTTGTGACTTCATAAACGATTTTAGTTTTTCGCAAATGGTAAAGGAACCGACAAGACATAATAAAATCCTGGATCTCTTTCTAACGACCAACCCCACCCTAGTAAAAAGTGTAGCTTGCCTCCCTGGTCTAAGTGACCATGACATGGCCATCACTGAGTATGCCTTGAAACTAACACTCCAAAAACAGAAGCCCCATAAGGTTCAGCTACTTCAAAACGCTGACTGGCCACGTTTGAAATCCCTCCTTTCTGTTGACCAGACACAATTTACAACAGATCACCATGGCAAATCTGTAGATGACTTCTTGTCAGATTTCACTTCTGCACTAGAAAGATTTACATCTGAGTGCATCCCCACTAAAATGATCAGAGGGAAATCTTCTCTACCCTGGATCACCCAAGAAATCAGAAGGCTGATCAGAAAATGTGATCACCTTTATAGACAATTCAGAAAAACTGGAGACCAGACAAAACACTCCCAATTTTTATACATGCGAAAACTGGTTAAATGTAAGACTTAGCTGGCCTAGACATCTAACCTTGAAGGTCTCCTTGGATTAGACGAAAATGACCCTTCCCCATCCTGTGACAGCAAGAAGCTGTTCTCCTTTCTCAAAAACTCTCGGCAAGACCAGGTTGGCTCCCCGTCATTTAAGCATGACAACAAACTGACAACTGAACCCCTCCAAAAGTCTAATGTTCATAATAACCAGTTTCAATCAGTATTCACCCCTAAGGAACCACTTTCCCTGTCTAGACTTAGTAAAATGAAAATCCAGGACATGGTTGATGAAGGATCACTGAATCCAGATTCTATACCTGCTGGAGTCATCATCATCATCAACGGATTTTTGATTAATGTCCAGGTACAGGGGCAATGTCCACATAAGTGGGCCCCCTTCCAGGTAGCTGGCTTGCTGCACGCATGGCAGATCTTACACCAGATCTCCAGGCTTGTCTATCATGAGGATCGATAGCAGCGAGCTTCCATTCTCTGCAATCTCTTTCTGTTAGCTGCTTCCAGGTCATCTTGGGCCTTCCTGGCCCCTGCTTTCCACTAACCTGTATGTCACAGGCAGTCTTGACTGCACCGTTGGAGCGTTCCAACGGTCCTTAGCAATACCCCACCTATGGATGATTTTAATATCTCGGTGGAAGGCATCACAAAACTCCTAAAAAAGCTCAAACCTGGTAAAGCAGCTGGTCCGGACATAATGAAACCCCTTTTGCTGAAGGAGCTTGCAGAGGAGATAGCACCAATAATACAAATATTATTTGAGCGATCTCTTCAGACAGGCAAGCTTCCAGCAGATTGGTGTCATGCTTTTGTCACACCGATCTTCAAAAAGGGGGACAAATCATCGGCTGCAAACTACAGACCGATCTCCCTCACATGCATACTGTGTAAGGTCCTCGAACATAACATGGCATCTCAGTTGGTTGATCACATGAATTCACATGATCTACTGTATGATCTACAGCATGGATTCAGGGAAAAGCGATCATGTGAAACACAGCTCACCATGTTGATCAAGGAGCTTGCCCGGAATGCGGGTAAGCAAACTGACCTGGTACTGCTGGATTTTTCGAAGGTGTTTGATAAAGTAAATCATGCAAAGCTCCTTTGAAAGCTCCATCAGTACGGGATCAGAGGAAAAGCACTCAGCTGGATAGGGGCCTTCTTGGGTAACCGGTCGCAGTCAGTTGTCTTGGATGGTGAGGAGTCAGACTCGGTTCCAGTCACATCAGAACTGAGGAGTACCTCAGGGCTCTGTTCTGGGACCAATTCTGTTCCTCATCTACATAAATGATCTCCCAGACATTGTAACATCCAAAGCCCAACTTTTCGCGGAAGACACAGAAGTTTACCTTACTGTTGAAGGTCCAAATGATGGTAGAGTGCTACAAAATGATCTCGACAACCTGGCTATGTGGGAGTCCAGATGGGACATGGAGTTTAACCCTTCCAAGTGCCAGGTGGTGAGGGTGACAGCCTCCATGAAACCAATCAATACTTTGTACCACTTACATGGCCAGGTCCTGGAGACTGTGAGTTGTGCTAGGTACTTGGGTGTTGATATTACGTTGTCCCCGTCTTGGAATTCCCACATAGACAGAATTACAGGGAACGCTAACCGCACACTGGGCTTCTTGAAAAGAAACATTAAGACCAAACTTTCCAAAGTGTGGGAGACCGCCTACAACACGCTGGTCCGCCCAAAACTCGAATACGCTTCCCAGATATGGGATCCACACACTAAAGACAAAACAGCACAAATCGAGAAAATACAGCGCTGAGCCACTAGATGGACCACTAACAGTTATGATTCTAAGTCCAGTGTTACAACTATGCTTGAAGACCTAGGCTGGCGGACCCTCCAACAAAGAAGGTCAGACACTCGCCTATGTCTATTCTACCAAATTGTCTACAGGCTAGATTACATACAACCTAAAACTTTGATTTCTAAAAATTGTCACTCAATGACGCCAGGTCCACACATACAAGAACTTTTACAAATATTCTTTCTACCCCCTGGCTATTGTCCAATGGAATGCTCTCCCAGAATCAGTTGTATGTTTGCCAACCCTTGAGGCTTTCAAGGGTGAAGTTGGTAAACTGCACCACTCCCGCCCCCTAGTTCCCGAAAGTGATGTTTTTAATTTTGATTTTAACTTCTCTACCTCACCAACTGTTTTAAAACCCTATCATCTTTTATCTTCTCACTATCCCCTCTTAACTTTTGTCTATATATTTTTCTTCTTACTTCAGCACGACAGCGCACACCTGCCTAGAATGGCCGCGAGGGCGTAAGGCAGTATATTGAGATAGAGATAGATAGTCACTGGTGTATGAATGTCATTTGACGTGTCACCAGTAACAATTCTGATTCTGATAGTGTTTGGATGTGTCTATAAGTAGAAACTAGAAAGAAAAGAAAAGTACGAATAGTGTTGGTCCGAAGTGGACCGATATCGTGGCAATTAGCATATTTCCTTAAGTTCGTGATACCTATTGCGCAGGAAAAGATCGGTATAGCTAAACAGCGAAAGGAAGCTTCCTTTCGCGCTTCCTTTCGCGAAAGGAAGATTTTTCTACGAAAGGAAGGTATTTCTGAGGTACTAGGAGTGCATTTACACATAAAAAGTGTATCATATATGGTGATTTATTTGGAATATGGTATTTTACCAAAGTTGGTGCATATTGGGATTGACGGGACCTTTTATTTCCCGAAAGGAAAGTTCATTTCGTGAAAGGAAGGTTTTGTCTGTAATAGGATGATTTTGTTTGTGAAAGGAAGGTTTTGTTTATGAAAGAAAGGTTTTATTCTTTATTCTTGTGTATTATTGTATATATAGCGTGGTACTCGTACATTTTCTACAAAATTACCAAATTTCGAAAGGAAGGTTTTGTCTCCGAAAGGAAGTTTTTGTCTCCGAAAGGAAGGTTTTGTCTACGAAAGGAAGGTTTTTTTTTTTCACACAACAAATGTTGAAGAATAATAATAATTTTATTTTTATTATTTTCATTGAAAATTACCAAATTTCAAAATGAATTTTGTCTACGAAAAAAAAATAGAAAGAAGTGTTTTTATTTTTTGGTTTTTGAAAGAAAAATCTGTGCAATTTTGTTAGAATCTCTTTGGTTTCAAAAAAACCTTTTCCCAAGGACTTATTTTCCGTACTTTGATTCCTTTGTATCATGTGCATTCGCACAGTCTGATCAGAAGTCAAATAAACAGACAGAAATCATCCCTTGCTACGGGTCTAATCAGACGCATAGGTAAAGAGCTCCGGCTCATTATAAAATACCTTGATTGTGGATTAACGAGAATACCTGTTAAAGCTTTAGATAATTGGATCACGTGCCTTATGTCATTTAACCCTTTAACATGCCAACCACAACAATTTTCGTCTGCTTTGTTGTCAAAGTTGCAAACATTGTGGTCCCAGATCAGACGGCTCCTTTAAGGCCGGTGGTGATTTTTATGTGCAAAAATATAAATGCTTGCAAAACGATGCAACAAACGACCAAAAAAAAAAAATAAAATAAAATAAAATAAAAAATAAGATAAAAAAAAAAATCGGTGTTAACACACCTCGTGTCATATTGGCCCAAATATAAGTATTTATTGATTTAATGAGTGAAATAAGAGCAAACCAGTCATAAAAACAGAGCAAAATATTAGGCTATTCATTATCTTTCCATTTTTTTTTTCCGTTCTAAAATTTCTTGGTTTACCCCAGCTGGCACTCAACGTTGAAACAACGTTGAAGCGTTAGTTCAACGTTGAGTCAACGTTTTGTGCCTGCAGGGACCCCATTTCCACTAAAAGTGTTTCATAAGTATCCCAATATAAAAATACCACCGTAGGCCTCATAAATATCTTCCTTTCGTCCAATACCTTCCTTTCGCGGAAAGGAAAATACATGTTTGCTTTTATCTCCGTATGTCTATTATTATTATTAATATTATTATTATTATTATTATTGTGTGCAAAAGTACCTCATATCCACTAAACTGTTTCATAAGTATCCCTATACAGAGCGCTTTGGTGTAGTGGTAGCGCATCGGGTTTGTGATCAAGAGGTTGCGGGTTCGAGCCTCACGCTGACCAAAGTATTGTGCCCTTGAGCAAGGCACTTCATCCACATTGCTTAAAAAAAGTACTGGTTACCACCCAGAAAATCCTGCTCGTAATGCTCAGATGTGAGCGAGTAGCAGTAATAGGAGAAAGAAATACACTTAAAATACCACCATAGGCCTCATAAATATCTCCCTTGCCTCCAATACCTTCCTTGCGCGGAAAGGAAAATACACGTTTGCTTTTATCCCCGTATGTCTTTTATTACTATTATTATTTTTTTTTTTTTTTCAAAATGTACCCCATTTCCACTAAACTGTTTCATAAGTATCCCTATATTTCTAAAATACCACCATAGGCCTAAAAAATATCTTCCTTCCTTTCGCGGAAAAATAAATACACGTTTGCTTTTATCCCCATGTGTCTATTATTATGCCCCCAACTTTGAAAAAGTTGGAGGGGCATATTGCTTCTGCCTCGTTCGTCCGTTCGTCTGTTCGTCCGTCCGTTACGCTTTTGATGCATAGCATAACTAAAGAACCGTGTATGCTAGGGTTTTGAAATTTCATATATGGATTCCTCATGGAAAATTAGCTGTCGCGTTTTTTTTTTCTAGTCCGGATTATGCCCCCTTCAAGAGTTATTGCCCTTTGAAATTTTTTTAATAAAATCTTGTCAGCAAGATATCTCAAAAACTATTGGAGCTAGAGCCTTGAAAGTTGGTGATTATATTGGTGGTGATGAGTAGATGAACTGATTAACTTTTGACAAAATTCTGAAAAATACTTTGTGAGTTATGGCCCTTTGTCATTTTGGTAATTTGTGCCCATTGTAATGTATGCTAAAAGTGATGCAATGCATATCTTTAGAACTGTGTATGCTAGGGTTTTGAAATTTCATATATGGATTCCTCATGGAAAATTAGCTGACGCGTATTTCTTTTCTCGTCCGGATTATGCCCCTTTTAAGAGTTATTGCCCTTTGAAATTTTTTTAATAAAATCTTGTCAGCAAGATATCTCAAAAATTATTGGAGCTAAAGCCTTGAAAATTGGTGAATAGATTGGTGGTGATGAGTAGATGAACTGATTAACTTATGACAAAATTCCGAAAAATACTTTGTGAGTTATGGCCCTTTGTCATTTTGGTAATTTGTGAAAAACTTTGTCATCGTTCTAGCGCCTACATTTCTTCACGAATTTCAATATAACTTCACACAAATGTTCCTTATAAAAAAAACTCGAGCGAGTTCGACTTTCAAGGTCATGACCTCAAGGTCAAGGTCACTGTGGCTATTTTTAGAAAAACTTTGTCATCACTCTTGCGCCTACATTTCTTCACAAATTTCAATATAACTTCACACAAATGTTCCTTATAAAAAAATCTCGAGCGAGTTTGACTTCAAAGTCATGACCTCAAGGTCAAGGTCACTGTGACTATTTTTAGAAAAACTTTGTCATCGCTCTAGCGCCTTCATTTCTTCACCAATTTCAATGTAACTTCACACAAATGTTTCTTATGACAATATCTCAGCGAGTTCGACTTTCAAGGTCATGACCTCAAGGTCAAGGTCACTGTGGCTATTTTTAGAAAAACTTTGTCATCGCTCTAGTGCCTACATTTCTTCACCAATTTCAATATAACTTCACACAAATGTTTCTTATGACAATATCTCAGCGAGTTCGACTTTCAAGGTCATGACCTCAAGGTCAAGGTCACTGTGGCTATTTTAAGAAAAACTTTGTCATCACTCTAGCGCCTACATTTCTTCACTGATTTCAATATAACTTCAAACAAATGTGCCTTATGACAATATCTTGAGCGAGGTCGACTTTCAAGGTCATGACCTCAAGGTCAAGGTCACTGTGGCTATTTTTAGAAAAACTTTGTCATTGCTCTAGCGCCTACATTTCTTCACTGATTTCAATATAACTTCACACAAATGTTCCTTATGACAATATCTCAAGTGTGTTCGACTTTCAGGGTCATGACCTCAAGGTCAAGGTCACTGTAGCTATTTTTAGAAAAAAATTGTCATCGCTCTAGCGCCTACATTTCTTCACAGATTTCAATATAACTTCACACAAATGTTCCTTATGACAATATCTCCAGCGAGTTCCACTTTCAAGGTCAAGGTCACTGTGGCTATTTTTAGAAAAACTTTGTCAATGCTCTAGCGCTTACATTTCTTCACCGATTTCAATATAACTTCACACAAATGTTCCTTATGACAATATCTCAAGCAATTTCAACTTTCAAGGTCAAACAATGGCTATTTTTAGAAAAACTTTGCTATCGCTCCAGCGCCTACATTTCTTCACCGATTTTAATATAACTTCACACAAATGATCCTGATGACAATACCTCGAAAGAGTTCGACTTTCAAGGTCAAGGTCACTGTGGCTATTTTTAGAAAACCTTTTTCATTGCTCTAGCGCTTACATTTTTTCACCAATTTCAAAATCGATTCACACAAATGTTCCTTGTGACAATATCTGTAGCGAGTTCCATTTTCAAGGTCAAGGTCACTGTGACTATTTTTAGAAAAACTTTGTCAATACTCTAGCGCTAACATTTCTTCACCAATTTCAATATAATTTCACACAAATGTTCCTTAAGACAATATCTCGAGCGATTTCGACTTTCAAGGTCAAGGTCACTGTGGCTATTTTTTGAAAAAAACTGTCATCGCCCTAGCGACTACATTTCTTCACTGATTTCAATATAACTTCACACAAATGTTCCTTATGATAATACCTCTAGTGAGTTTGACTTTCAAGGTCAAGGTCACTGTGGCTATTTTTAGAAAAACTTTGACATGGCTCTAGCGCTTACATTTCTTCACTGATTTCAGTATAACTTCACCCAAATGTTCCTTATGACAATATCTCGAACTATTTCGACTTTCAAGGTCAAGGTCACTGGGGCTATTTTTAGAAAATCTTTGTCATCGCTCTAGTGCCTACATTTATTGATGGATGTTAATAGAACTTCACACAAATGTTTCTTATGGTAATATCTCGAGTTGCTTGGTCATGACCTCAAGGTCAAGGTCACTATGGCTATTTTTAGAAAAACTTTTTCATTGCTCTTCCACCTACATTTATGATTTTAATCTAACTTCACACAAAAGATGCTTATGATAATATCTTGAGCAAGATCTACTTCGCGGCCATGGCCTCAAGTCAAGGTCCCTATGACTATTTTTAGAGAAATATTGTCATCACTCTAGAACCTACATTTATGAATGGATTTTTAAACAAACTTTACACAAATGTTGCATATGATAATATCTCAAGCAAGTTGGACTTTTGCCATTTCAGTGTTTTCCACACACGAAGTTGTCTTGTGCGAGGGGATTTGTATCGCATGCGATGCCTTGTTTTTTTTTAATAAAATCTTGTCAGCAAGTCCATATCTTGAGAACTATTAGAGCTTCATTAATCATTCTTGGTACTAACTTGCATCCAGGCATTGCAACTTCAACGCAAGCATCCATATCTGACATTGACCTATATTTCATGGTTCACTGACTTCGTGAATTATTGCGACCACCCTGACTTTCACCATTTCTCGAAAACTATTAAAGCTTTTTAAATTATAATTGGTACAAACTTGCATCTAGGAATTGCAACTGCAACGCAAGCATCCATATTTGACTTTTACCCATATTTCATGGTTCACTGACTTTGTGAATTATTGCGACCACCCTGACTTTCTATCTAATGTAAGAGTCCATTTCTCAAGATCTATTAGAGCTTCATTAATTGTATTTGGTACAAGCTTGCATTTAGGAATTGAAACTTCAATGCAAGTATCCATTTCTGACCTTGACCAACATTTTATGGTTCACTGACTTTGTAAAATAGTGTGACAACCCTAACTTTGACCCTGATGTAAGAGTCTGTTTTTAAGAGTTACTTGGTACATGCTTGCAACTAGGAGTGAAATTTTTATGCAGGCATCCATGTTTGACCTGGACCTAGATTTCATGGTTTGGTGACTTTGCGCCCCCACAGGCGCGACATAGCCTTCGGGGGAATTCTTGTTGTATGTTTTTGAGTCTTTAACAATATTTGTTGAATATTTTGCCAGCTAAGGTCAAGCAAAGGTTGGGGGCATTGTGTTTTACAAACACCATTTCTAGTTATTATTTGTTTTTGCACAAGTACCCCATATCCACTAAATTGTTTCATAAGTATCCCTATATACATCAAATATCACCATAGGCCTGATAAATATCTTCCTTTCGTAGGAAAATCTTCCTTTCGCTTCAAGTGGAGCGTGATAGCTCAGTGGTTAGTGCACTTGCCTCTGATGCTAGAGGTCCCGGGTTCGATCCCCGGCAGCGGCGATAAAATTTCGGTGTCCGAAACGCTCCATTGGCATCATTTGCAGGGATGAATGTCATGAAAGTGCACCGTCCTTCGGATCAGGACGTTAACTGGAGGCCCCCTGTGCAGGGAGAACCACCCCCTGTGCAGGTTAAAGATCCCTACCGTGGGAAAGTATAAAACCCGGGAGTAACGGCCGGGAGCCGGGAGTACAATCCGGGAGTAAATTTTGACAATCGAATAAAGGTACTAAACATTCACATATCTAGATGGAATTTGGACCAAAAGTATAATATAGACTTCTCTTTAAAATGCATACAAACTTTAACCTAATTATTAAGTACTTTTCAAAATATGAACCTAAATATACGACCAAGTCGCAAAATTTTCGCCCGGGAGTAACTTTTGCGGTATTGACGATGTCAAGCATTTTGCAAAATATGTTCAGTCTAGGGTTTCTACAAGAATCACTTTATGTATTATCGATTCAAAACAATTCAAAGATGAGAATAATGCAAAAATAAAGTTATTTCATCACTTCGTCTAGTAAATAATCGATCCGGGAGTGGACCGGGAGTAATTTTTGGACTGAAATCGACATTTATTTGCGTTATTCTCGGCCTTATTTCTTATATCATATGCATTGTATTTCTTGTAGGTTTGTCAGAAGAACAGTTGAGATTCAGCATGGAGTACAAGTATTCATTTACTTGTCATATCGGGGCTCGACTCACATCAAAACCCCCAACCCATCTCGCGCCCTGCGCCTATGATTTAAGTCGTGTTTGATGATGTAACCCGGGAACATTAATAGTTGGCGCTATTTGTTTTATGGCCGTATAATGTTGAAAAGATGACACAAATTACCCCCGCAGTCTGATCAGTGACTTTGCTATAAGCTACCAAGGTAGTACGACTACTTTTAATAAATACAATGTATGCGACATAGGCAATAACTCAAATAAACGCCGATTTCAACCCAGAAATTACTCCCGGCTTACTCCCGGTTCAATTACTTACTTCACGGAGCGATGAAATAACTTTATTTTTGTATTTTTCTAATCTTTGATATGTTTTAAATAGATAATACATAAACCTATTCTTGTAGCAATCCCAGACGGAACATATTTTGTAAAATGCTTGACATCGTCAACACCGCAAAAGGGGTGCGTAAATTTACCGGAAAGGACCAGAAAGGACCTGATTACCGGAAAGGACCGGAAAGGACATGTTTCTACCCAGTTTCCTCCCTATTTCATGATATTTTTTATTGTATACATCCTAACTACACTGTTTTCATCGTTAACCACATACTACATGTTTTGTTGTTTTTTTTTTTGCATAAAAAAGTAGATTTTTGAAATCAGAGTGCCCAGTGCCTGCCTCAGTCTAATGTGGAACGGATTTGATTGCAGAAGGTCTGTACATATTCTGTATCTATACCTATTTGCTAGTTTGACCATGAAATATTATTTACTGTTTAAATTTAGGCCAAGAAGTGCAGTTGTCGTCTTCTGGCGACAGACTTTACGCTACATAACCACATACGCATACACAGGCCCTGGAAAGGTGTGGAGCTCTGTGTAAGAACTTCATGCAGTCCCAATATTTAATCAAGCCCTGGGGCGGGGGCGCATTTGTATCATCATTTGTAACATGTTTTCAGTTTTCAATGACCTTAATAATGTTGACTGGGCTTACCAGTTTTCATGTCCTTGTAACTCTGCTCTGCGTTAGAACATCATGCGGTCCTTATATTTCTTCAATTCCCGGTGGGTGGCTCTTAGTGTGTCAAACTTAAGTCATTTGCATCACGTATTCAGTTTTTTAAAATGACCTTTAAAGTGTTGACTTGGCTGACCAGTACTCATTTGTGGTTTTGCAGCTCTGCGTCTGCATAATATGCAGTAAATCTATATCTTCAATCTGCGGAGGGCGACGGCGCACATTTCGTAAGACAATAAGTAAATAGGAACACATATTCATTATTCATTTTAAATGAACAACAGAAATTATTATATACAAGCCAGTGCATGAAAAAAATCCACGAAAAGGATTGAGCGACCAACAAAGACTCAGATCAGCCTGCGCATTCGCGCAGTCTGATCAGAGTATTCACTGATCGCTTGTACCTATTATAGAATACGATCAACGAGTCTTTACTCGCCGCACTGGTGTTATTGTAGGTTTTTTTCATCTTATTGTAGATTTTTTCATGTGCCGGCTCATATGTATTTACATGTATATAACAGTATGCACTGGGCACTCTAATGTCAAAAATCTACTTTTTATGCAAAAAAAAAAAACACAAAAAAAAACATGTAGTATGTGGTTAACGATGAAAACAGTGTAGTTAGGGTGCATACAATAAAAAATATCATGAAATAGGGAGGAAACTGGGTAGAAACAGGTCCTTTCCGGTCCTTTCCGGTAATCAGGTCCTTTCTATCTATCTATCTTCTTATACTGAGTCGGTCATATCTGGCCATTACCTCAGTTGATTGGGTGGCTAAATTTAGAATTTAGCTGAAACAAAAAAAAAAAAAAAAAAAAGAAGAGAGGCACTGGATGCGTCCTTAAAACTATTTACAATCTGCATAACAGAGGTATCCTAAAACGCATACCTCTGAGACCCAATCTTACACTGTGCGGGCTTTGAACTCTTCTGCGGACTTGGCATTCACCGCAGAGGAGGGAAGACTATTCCATTGGGGAATAGTTCTAGGAAAAAACGAGTTCTTCAGGGCATCGCTATAGGACTGGTATCTACGATATTGTGAGTCGTTTAATTTTGATGCCCTTGTTTGGGTCGACAGAGTTACAGGGGTCAAGTACCTATCTTTATCAATAGACACTGAATCAGAGTGTATCTTGTAGAAGAAGGTTAAAGAGGACTGCTCACGACGGGCCTCCAGGGACGGCCACTCTAGCTCATTAAGCATGTCACCGACGCTACTTCTATTTCGCCATCGCCTACAGGTCCATCGAGCAGCTGTCCTCTGCACCTTCTCCACCTGCTGAGTCTGAGTTTTAACATAGGGGTGCCAAATGGGTGATGCATATTCGAGTTGAGGGCGAACCAATGTTTTATATGCAACATCCTTTGTCTGCCTAGGTGCAAAAGCCAAGTTCCGTCTAAGGAATCCCAAAGTCCTAGTTGCTTTAGATGTAATCTCTGAGATATGTTGACCCCAATCAAGATCGTCAGTGATGGTGATACCAAGATATTTGGCGGATTGAACATGCTCCAAAACTTGCTGGTGAAGAGTATAGTCAAACTTAATTTGCTTGTCCGGAGGGTGTCGTGACACTCTCATTGAGTGACATTTGGCCACATTGAACTTCATTTGCCAATCGGCCTCCCACTGTGCAAGTTGATCCAGGTCTTCTTGTAAAATAAGACAGTCAGAAGGAGAATTTATGTTCCTATACAGGACACAATCATCAGCAAACAAACGGACCGATGACCTGATATTATCGGGGAGATCATTAATGAAAACCAAGAAAAGGACCGGTCCAAGGACCGAACCTTGGGGGACTCCAGATAAAACAGGGACTGGATCAGACGCTTGGCCATCAAGTACAACTTGTTGTGAGCGCCCAGAGAGCCATGAGCTAATCCACCTATGCGTGGATCCTCTTATCACATAGTACTCCAGTTTATGTAATAGCCTTCTGTGAGGTACCTTGTCAAAGGCCTTAGCAAAGTCCATGATGATCAAGTCAGTCTGTTTGTGGCCACGATTTATGGCCCCATCCAGATTGCTCACAATGTCATGGTAAAATTGAACAAGCTGCGTTTCGCAAGACCTTTGACTCCGGAAACCATGTTGACAGTCAGCAAGAATGCTCTCAAAGGCTAAGTGCTTGTTGGTGTTGCTTACTAATATATGCTCCAAGGTTTTGCAACAGATGCATGTTAGCGACACTGGTCTATAATTTGCTGCATCATATTTTTCCCCTTTTTTATAGACCGGGGTTACATTTGCTTGTCGCCAGTCATCTGGTACAGTGCCCTGGGCAAGTGATTGATTGAAGATAAAGGCCAACACAGGAGATATTTCAGCACTACATTCCTTAAGTACCCTGGCATTCAGGTCATCGGGCCCAGATGCCTTATGTATCTTGAGCTTACCTAACAGTTTAGCGACCCCATTGGGGTCAACTGTTATGTCCCCCATAGAGGGGAACGGACTTGCACCTTTAGATGGTAGCTCACCATCAGTTTCACGCGTAAATGCTGATTGAAACTGTTTATTGCAAATATTAGCCTTATCGCGCGCATCTGTTTTTAGAATTCCATTTTCCCTTAGCGAAGTGATCCCAAACGCATCCTTTTTCAGGGACTTTACGAATGACCAAAACTTTTTAACTTTACCATTCTTTTGGGGACTATCGGGATCTATGTTGTCATCTTCAAAGGTAAAGATGCTGGAAACATGCTTCCAATATGCATCTCTTATAACCTTTTGCACATGTGCTCTGAACCGTTTGTAATGGTTCTTAACGTCAGGGCTGCTAGACTTGCGAGCACGAAAATACATTCTATTCCGTCTTCTGATGAGATGCTTGATCGTGTTATCGATCCATGGTGCCCTATATTTTGTTTTGGTCATTTTAGTTGGTATAAACCTTTCCATTGCCGTGGTTAATTCGGACTTAAAACTGACCCACAGGTCATTAACTGACATGTGTGAGAGGTCAGAGGAAAGGAACGAATCCTTAAATCGCGCCATATGGTCTCGCAGACCATCCATATCCGCACGTTTGTAGAGAAAAACTTTACGCGGGACTTGCCTGATTCGTTTAGCTTTTATGTCATACTCAACAAGGACTATGTCATGATCAGCTTTGCCAATCGGGGGCATCCCCTTAACTCGGCTTACTGGGGATGGAGAATTTGTAAACAATAAATCAAGGGTCTTTTCTTGTCGGGTGGGTATGTTAACAACTTGGGCCAGGCAGTGTTCTTTAATTATGTCCAAAAGTTGTTGCTGTGTCTGCCTTTTAGGCACACCATGGGGCACCTGCATGCTGCTCCATTCAATGTCACCACAATTAAAGTCTCCGCCAATCAAAATATGGGCATTTGCATTTGACATTATCCTAGACAAAGATGAATTAAAAGCCTCAAGATATTCTGGGTCAATCTGATCTGGTGGGCGATAAAAAGATCCAAGGTACAAAGTCCTACATCCAATGATGTTCAATTTACACCAAACTAGTTCACAGTTGGTGTCCAACTCCGGAGTTTCTGTACAGAGTAGGTCTCGCTTGAAAGCCACGAAGACACCTCCATGTGCATCCCCAACTCTGTCTTTCCGGATGGCCTCAAAGGATTCAGGGAAAATTTCCGAGTTTTTAATTTCTGGGGTTAACCAAGACTCATTGCCCAAAATGATATCTGGTTTCGCCGAGTCGATAATTGTATGAAGTTCAGCCCTTTTATTCTTTATTGACTGACAATTCATGATCAATATTCTGAGGGGATGGTTAAGGACCGCCTTTTTGGTCTTTCGTTTAGCTTCTTTTGACTGCTGCACAATGGGCGATGAAGCTGCCGTGGGTGGGCCGATGTTGTCTGGTATCGGACTATCAGGCTCGGATAGGGTAGATAAAGGTTCAAAGTGGTTGTAGGTATCTATAGAAGATGAGGTGTCAAACAGAGATGTGGAAAAGTTTGGCATTCCACATTTCAAACACTCCCATGCAACATTTTTATTCAATGATCTGTTGTAAAAACTATACATAGTTGATGACATGCCTTGACATCCTATGTGATACCAGACATTGCAGGTGTCACAACAAATTCCCCGGTCTTCCCAACCAACACTTTTTTGACAGAGTCCACAAGGGAAGTGTGAACTGTCATTTCGGGAGTCTGGACCAGGATTTGATTCAACATCCCAAGCATTACCTATAACAACTGTAAATATATACAAGTAGAAAAGTTTATTTGAACCAGGAAACCCCTTCATTCTTAGAGATTTTTTTAAGATTGATATTGTACAAACATGGGGCAAATGAAATGCAAAGTTACGGTCGATTGCTGTTGTACCACGTGTGTCCGCATAAACTGGGTAGAAGTTAACTGGGATTTCCTGTAGATCCTGTCCACTGCAACTAAGAAGAGATGCAAGTCTTGTTGCCAGCAACATGCAACATACTCCAAAAAGGAGGTCAAATGCAAAATGGCTCATTATTGTTGGTTTTCTGGTGACTCTTTGGTTACTGAAGGGCAATAAATATAAAGTGGTGTCTGGGAAAGTCTCCTTTGTTGGGCAATATCATCAAAAATCACATTTAAACTTAATTGTTTACCTTAATGTCAATCCGCCGCGAAACCAGAACTAGTTTTGTTTCGGTGCAAAAGTAAAAAAATACCAAGCCAAATTATCCGGGATGTGATAAATATGAAAAGTCGTAAAAACCTAACTAAACCTGCAAAATAAACAAGTAACTAAATATTTAAACGAAGTTAAGGAGAAAAAGTTAAAGGACTCATCCAGGGTATTCCTTAAATTCCAAAAATATCCAAAAATTGTTTCCTTTCCGGTAAATTTACGCACCGCCGCAAAAGCTACTCCCGGACGAAAATTTTGCGACATGGTCATATATTTCGGTTCATATCTTGAAAAATACTCGATTATAAATATAACACTTATATGAATTTTTAAGAGGAGTCTATATTCTACTTTTGATCCAAATTTGATCCAAATATGTGAATGTTTAATACCTTTATTCGATTGTCAAAATTTACTCCCGGATTTTACTCCCGGCTCCCGGCCGTTACTCCCGGGTTTTATACTTTCCCCCTACCGTAATTACATGATTACTGTGTAGGCTTTCATCCTGCAAAACCTGGAGTGTATGTAATATACACCTGCGGTAATGGTCAAATGTGACCGACGCAGTATCAGAAGATAGATAGATTTCGCGAAAGGAACCTTCCTTTCGCTGTTTAGCTATACCCGGAAAAGATAACAACCAATGCAAATACCTAGGTATAATACTAGCGGGATAAATCCCCATCTAAATGTTGTTTTTGCAACAGTTAACACTGTTGAAAGTCGTTGTTTCGTTTCTGACTTCATTTTTTTTTTTTTTTTTTTTCACGGGACGGATATAAAACTTGTTTTCATTGGACCAAGCAATAAATTTGGCCAATGAAAATTGGTGAAACTATGGCCATATTCGACTGGGAAGTTTCGTGAAATTTTCGTGAAATTCCACGCAGGAGTGTGGTGTTATCTTGTAATAGCCGATCACATGGTCCAATCAAATATGAGTTATTTTTCAAATACATAAGCGATCGTGGAGCACGATTCTATTCGAAGGAAAAGTCGAACCTTTCGTGCACCACGGTCGCTTATGAGCTATACGCAAATAAAATATTTGATTGGACCATTTGACCAGCTATTACAACTAGGAACCACACTCCTACGTGGAATTTCACGGAAATTTCACGAAACCTACCAGTCGAATACCGTCATAAACTCGTGCTGTCAACGCATGCTCACTGAACAGAAATTTCCAATATGGCAGCGCCCATGGAACACATGAAAGATGCTGCAGAGGAAAAAGTCGTTTTCCCAATAAAATCAGGAGCAAGTTTGGTCAAAACACCTCCTGTTTTCTCGGATGACTCAAGGTTACATGAATGAACATCAAAATATTCTGTTATGGTCTTTTTTACTGTAAACTTATTACTGCGACGGTCGCGGGACGTTTCGGTCCTATCTATCTATCTATCTTCTTATAGACACATCCAAACACTACGTCATCGCTCAATAATACTATTTGCCGGAACTTACCGGTGGTGGGCAAAAAACGTATTTGGCCGTTTATCGCCATTGTAAACGCGATGTTATTTTCTGTAAAATTGTATTTTGTTTGGATTCGAAACTACAAAATTGACCTCTAAACTTTTATAATAGACATGTCTTAGCTAGTAATTATTGGTTTCTAGAAGATTTGGGGATGTTTTGATGATTATTACCTGTTAAACTTATGCAGGTAACGAGGCGGGACGGTCTTAATTTTTTGTAATAAAACACGCAGAATGAATGACTAAAAACACGGAAGATGCAGGGATGAACTCTAAAATATATTTATCTAATCATTTAAAGTGTAATTCGATCGATTTTCCGTGTCAATCAACTAAAATATGCCCGTAATATTAAACCTATTTACAATGTGTTTATATCGGAACCAGGGGCCTTTTGCCAACCACGAAAGATCGTTATCAAAAGGAGAAGTAATTTTGCGCATGCGCAATGACATGTAAACAAGGTCACGTGTCAAAACATTGGATCCGTCTATACTGAGTCGGTCATATCTGGCCATTACCTCAGTTGATTGGGTGGCTAAATTTAGAATTTAGCTGAAAAAAAAAAAGAAAAAAAAGAGAGAGGCACTGGATGCGTCCTTAAAACTATTTACAATCTGCATAACCAGTCAGGTATCTTACGGAAAACCGTGACCATCATTTGTCACGGTTTTCCATGACACATAAGTAAAAGCCAAAGTAATGGTTTTCCATGACGTTAACGTTTTCTCTATGTAAATGACCACGTGATAGTTTGGGAGAAATTATTTTCTCGAATACAGGTAACGGAAAACCGTGACCTGTCTTTAAATTGGGCTTTGTCATGGATAACCATGACTATTATGTTTTTAAAGTGTGCATTGTCTACCGTGGTCTGATTCCTATGTTCACAAGCATGACAAGTATGTAGAAATACTCAGGAGAGGTTGGTCGGACCACACAGCCGTATCCTCCACAGCGTTTTCAAAGAAGATTCGACCAGGAGAGCCTTCCGACCAGCGACATTGAAGGGGGTGGTGCAGAGCTGAAATGCTCCTATATCATCAAACATACTGTCAAAATGACAAATATGTTACTGTTACTGGGGAAAAATGGAGAAAAAATACTTGAAAAAAAAAATATCATAGAAACAATATGGCCTGTTGATACTGAATATATCGACCACAAGAATGCTGGTACGCACTGAGGACCATCAATAACTGATCATAAACCGCTAAGAGTGTACAAGGGGATAAACTGATAAAGAGAATACCAGATTCGTATCATTTGATATCAAGTTTATCAGGCTCGGCTTCAAGAACGCATGTAGATTCGCTCGGCAAGCCTCGAGATTCTACAAGCGTTCTCGAAGCCTTGTCCGATAAACTTGATATCAAAAGACACGAACCTGGTATTCTCTATTTCTCTTCTCTTTGTTTTGACTACATCTGTCGGCTGTTGCAATTCTGTAGCATTTATAAATAGTAAATCCCATTAATTGTTTTATCTTTTTTGCAAGAAGTCAATCATGGTCACTCCCTCACAGTCTCAGAACCTTGCTAACGTATGGAACTTGTTTAAACATTTTGGAAGGAGAGTCCCGAGAAGTTCCCATTGTTTACTTTGGGACTACAATTCAGGATCAAAATGGTCACCCCATGTTTCATCCAGGATCACAAATGTCTTATAGAATTTAGCTTGGTCTGCCTGAAAACAATCTTAAAGTTTTCTTGAAAAATCTACAGTATGTAGGGGAACCCATCTTACTGGCAGTTTGATCGTCTCTAGATTGTCAGTAAAAGCAATATTAACAGAGCCAACACCGACACCCATAGTGTCTTCAATATGTTAGGCTGTTTCATGTCGGCATCACGAAAACACACCTATATATTTTGACTGCTTTAAACCCAACTTTTATGTAGTAAAATTGGGGTTTACAACGGAAACGACCGCCTTGCGACGGCCTGTAGCAATACCAGTTGGGTCTGCTATCAGAATTCTAAATTAAGGGATTAGCAGTATTCATGGTAACTACTTCAGCAAAAAGTAGGAACATTTCTTTAATAAACCCAGAGTCCTAGAGCAAAACGAATAGCACCATATGAGACGCGTCACAAGAAAACCTGTTTTATTGTGCAGCCAGCAAAGGCTCATATTAGCCTGCATGTATGCGCCTTCAGTCTGCATGAGCCATCTTTGGTTCTCAAGAGTGAACATTTATGTTTCTGGTCAGAGTACACAGCGACACAGGCTGGTGAGTCTTTACTTGTCAGACAAGTTACCATCTAAATTGCAGTTATAATTTCTCATGCCATTTCACTGACATTCATAGTCAGATTTTCTTTTAGGGCCACTGATGAGGCTTTGATAGCAGAAACTAGTATTGGCTGATATAAGTTGTCAGCATTACTTCGAGGGTCACTGATGAGGCCTTGATGGCTGAAACTAGCTAGTCTGGCCCAAACACCAAATGGCTATGTATATTTTCGTTTTTGGCTGCGTTCATGGTTCTCAAAGGGCACCTTTTTGGACTTGTTCAATGGTACCTGGCAGTTGAAATGCCGTTTTAAAAGAAACTGATCCGCAGTCATCAACTGACATGGCAGTTTAAAATTGCTGCCTATCATTAAGTGCAGCGATCAAAAATTTCCATGGTAGTTGATGAACGCGGATCAATAAGCCTTGTCACACTATGCCGCGTTTTCACTGCGATGGGACGGCGTTGTTTAATTTTTCAGAACGCCGCGAGGTCGGAAGAAATATGGGATCTTTTTGTGAACATGGACCTGTCATGGCGTCCCTACAGCGACCAAGATGTTGCTACGGAGCTTACATGGCGATCTATCGCGATCCTGCTGCGTTCTTGATGGCGATTGTATGCGCTCTCACGGCGCTCACAATGCGTGTACTGCGCTTTTACGGCGCTCACAATGCGTGCACTGCGCTTTTACGGCGCTCACATGTTGAAGACGTTCTCAAAGTGTTAACAGACAGCTTCATCAGTCGAACAGTTTTGTTTGATTTGAGGTTTAACGTCCCATCAACACATTATAGGTCATTTTGGAGACGTTGCTTCTAATTTTGTGGGACTTTTACCCGACATTGAGATAAAATGACATCTCAATCCCCGTCACCCAATGAAACCAATAGGGTTAATAAGCATGGTCGGTCCGTCTCGCACCGCCTTGCCTGGGCAAGCTTAGATCCCCTAAGCGGTTTACCAGTACTCCTGTGCCGTCGGAAGCAAGTCCACCGCAATCACCGCAAGCAGGAGCATGTCCACCGCCATTACCTTACCCGGGATGAGTCACCTCAGAAGTAGGTTTTTCGGGACAGTACACAATCAAACTCTACTCTAGCCACTATTTATACAAGCGGGCGGCCCCCGCCCATCGGGACTGGAAGAAATAGATGGGCTGCATGATGCTTCCACGCAGAGCTGAAACCGACCTCACATGAATACTGGTAAACCGCTTAGAGGATCTAAGCCTGCCCAGGCAAAGCGGTGCGAGAAGGACCTTCCATGCTTATACGTGTAAACTCTATTGGTTTCATTGGGCGACAGGGCTTGAGATGTCATTTCATCTCAATGTCGGGTAAAAGTCCCACAAAATTGGAAGCAACGTCTCCAAAATGACCTATACAGTGTTGACTGGGACGTTAAACATCAAATCAATCAATCAGTTAATCAATTATGCAAGCGGAGCTTATATGGCGTTGTAGGAGACCTCTGTGCGCCCCTGCCGAGCTCCCGTAGCGTTGTAAGAGACCTTACTGTGCTGCTATGGCAACCTTACGGCGACCTCACTGTGCTCTGATCAGAACGCCGAGCGACGGCGTTTGTTTTGAGCATGCTCAAAATGCACGCCGTCGCTTGGCGTTCTATGCGATCCCATCGCGCTTACTGGCGATGCCACTGCATTGCCACGGCGATGTTTGCGATCGTACAGCGCGCAACTCGGCGTTCTGCATTTTTCTTGGACGCCGTGAGGAAGCAGCCCTGGTGTGACAGGGGTTTTAGAAACAACGTTTCGAATGTAACTGACAATCGAAAATGCTGTTTTTCAGTCTCGTTGATCTGCCTGCGTTGACTCTTAGGTTTTGAAGAAAAGACATCGTGTAGCTGCATTGGAAAGTTTAGGACTAAACATTGTGCTTGTATTTCATATTTGAAATACGACATACGGAATAGATACTAGGTTCGTGTCTTTTGATATCAAGTTTATCGGACAAGGCTTCGAGAAAGCTTGTAGAATCGCGAGTCTTGCCGAGCGATTTTTCATGCCTTCTCAAAGCCGAGCCTGTTAAACTATATATCAAATGACATGAATCTGGTCTTATTGAGTCTTAGAGTACCTGGATGAAAAGTGGCTCTGACGTCATTTTCAAATTGGTTCCCGAGCTATGTGTAAATGTTTACAGGGTCAAAATAACGTGCAGAATAAGCACGATACAACAGAAAAACATGCCGCAATAGGGAAACAGCACAATGTCATGGAAAACCGTGACAAATGATGGTCACGGTTTTCCGTAAGATACCTGACTGATAACAGAGGTATCCTTAAACGCTTACCTCTGAGTCCCAATCTTACACTGTGCGGGCTTTGAACTCTTCTGCGGAATTGGCATTCACCGCAGAGGAGGGAAGACTATTCCATTGGGGAATAGTTCTAGGAAAAAAAGAGTTCTTCAGGGCATCACTATAGGACTGGTATCTACGATATTGTGAGTCGTTTACTTTTGATGCCCTTGTTTGGGTCGACACTGTTACAGGGGTCAAGTACCTATCTTTATCAATAGACACTGAATCAGAGTGTATCTTGTAGAAGAAGGTTAAAGAGGACTGCTCACGACGGGCCTCCAGGGACGGCCACTCTAGCTCATTAAGCATGTCACCGACGCTACTTCTATTTCGCCATCGCCTACAGGTCCATCGAGCAGCTGTCCTCTGCACCTTCTCCACCTGCTGAGTCTGAGTTTTAACATAGGGATGCCAAATGGGTGATGCATATTCAAGTTGAGGGCGAACCAATGTTTTATATGCAACATCCTTTGTCTGCCTAGGTGCAAAAGCCAAGTTCCGTCTAAGGAATCCCAAGGTCCTAGTTGCTTTAGATGTAATCTCTGAGATATGTTGACCCCAATCAAGATCGTCAGTGATGGTGATACCAAGATATTTGGCAGATTGAACATGCTCCAAAACTTGCTGGTGAAGAGTATAGTCAAACTTAATTTGCTTGTCCGGAGGGTGTCGTGACACTCTCATTGAGTGACATTTGGCCACATTGAACTTCATTTGCCAATCGGCCTCCCACTGTGCAAGTTGATCCAGGTCATCTTGTAAAATAAGACAGTCAGAAGAAGAATATATGTTCCTATACAGGACACAATCATCAGCAAACAAGCGGACCGATGACCTGATATTATCGGGGAGATCATTAATGAAAACCAAGAAAAGGACCGGTCCAAGGACCGAACCTTGGGGGACTCCAGATAAAACAGGGACTGGATCAGACGCTTGGCCATCAAGTACAACTTGTTGTGAGCGCCCAGAGAGCCATGAGCTAATCCACCTATGTGTGGATCCTCTTATCCCATAGTACTCCAGTTTATGTAATAGCCTTCTGTGAGGTACCTTGTCAAAGGCCTTAGCGAAGTCCATGATGATCAAGTCAGTCTGTTTGTGGCCACGGTTTATGGCCCGATCCAGATTGCTCACAATGTCATGGTAAAATTGAACAAGCTGCGTTTCGCAAGACCTTTGACTCCGGAAACCATGTTGACAGTCAGCAAGAATGCTCTCAAAGGCTAAGTGCTTGTTGATGTTGCTTACTAATATATGCTCCAGGGTTTTGCAACAGATGCATGTTAGCGACACTGGTCTATAATTTGCTGCATCATATTTTTCCCCTTTTTTATAGACCGGGGTTACATTAGCTTGTCGCCAGTCATCTGGTACAGTGCCCTGGGCAAGTGATTGATTGAAGATAAAGGCCAACACAGGAGATATTTCAGCACTACATTCCTTAAGTACCCTGGCATTCAGGTCATCGGGCCCAGATGCCTTATGTATCTTGAGCTTACCTAACAGTTTGGCGACCCCATTGGCGGTCCTGGTTCGTTTCGGCCCAATTTTGGGGGTAGGTCGTTTCGGCCAAATTGGAAAGTCGTTTCGGCCGATTTTTTTTTCTTGGCATTTCAAAGCATTGCATTGTAATATTGCATAGAAGAGATCAGTCTGTGCTATTTCTATCTTCGCCCGTTCCATTATAGACGGGATTTAGTGTCACCAGACTAACCTGATACTCCTGGATTTTAGTAAAGCATTCGATAAGGTTAGCCATATTAAATTACTCCACAAACTGCACCAACATGGCATAACCTCAAACACCCTAAACTGGATCAAAGCTTTCCTTTTTGGCCGTACTCAACGTGTAGCCCTAGAGGGGGAAACCTCATTCCAAATTCCGGTCACATCTGGGGTTCCCCAAGGATCAGTACTGGGACCGATCCTGTTTCTTTTATACATCAATGACCTACCAGAGCAGATCCACTCACAGGTCAGACTTTTTGCAGATGACACGGCAATATATTTGGCTGTCCGCAGTGATGCTGACTTTAATATTGCAAAGGGACCTACAAAAGCTTGAAACTTGGGAAAAGAACTGGGAAATGGAATTTAACCCGGGTAAATGCCAGGTCCTACACATTTCCCATTCTAAAGAACCCATTAGACACAATTACATTCTCCACGGTGAAGTCCTCCAGGAGGATGATCATGCCAAGTACCTGGGCCTTGAGTTTAGCCGTGATTTAACTTGGAACACCCACATTCATAACGTGACCACCAAAGCAAATCAGACCCTGGGCTTCATACGTAGGAATATACGCACCAAACATCAAGGCATACGTGAAACAGCTTATAATACCCTTGTTAGGCCCCAGCTTGAGTATGCCTCCCCTGTGTGGAGCCCATATACCCAGTCAAATATAAACAAGGTTGAGCAAGTCCAAAGAAGAGCAGCTAGATGGGTCAAACATGACTACTCTAGTGTGACCCAGATGCTTAATACCCTGGAATGGAGATCACTGGAACAGAGGCGGGCAGATGCTCGCCTCCTATTGTTCTACAAGATAGTATATGGCCTTGTCGAGATTCCGCTCCCTACATACATCCGACATCCAATCAGAACTACTAAAAACATGCATACTATGCACTATATTCAAATCCCTACTACTGCCAGTTACTATAAATACAGTTTCTTCCCCTTGGCTGTGGTACAATGGAATCACCTTCCTCCTCATGCTGTTGTGTGCTCCGATCTGGATTCTTTCAGATCGACCATATGCACCCTCCATCACCCAATGCCATGAACCGTGAAACATTGTTTTTATCTGCTTTTAATCTCTACTTTACTAACACTGTTTTTACTTTCAATTCTCCTAAAATCTAATACTTTTTCTTCTATCACACTTTTCTTTTTCTGACGCGCGCAGCTGCACATAATCCTCGCGAGAGGGTGCTGCAGGATATATAGATAGATAGATAGATAGATTTATGGACATCTCGGCCCCTAACAAACTCGGCCCCTGACAAACTCGGCCCCTAGCAAACTCGGCCCCCCATTCAACTCCGTCCCTAAAAACTCAGTCCCTAACAGCATTTAGGTCCTAAAATACAATGTTTTTGTTTCCGAGAACCAATTTGGAAGGTGGATATGTAGTTTCACATAAAGTATGAGCTAGTTATCGTTTTTAATACGAAACCTTATCCACGATAAAAGATGGCGGGAACCCATGCTGTAATTGGGACGGTGTTGGAATTGAGTGTGGAATCACAAAAACATGCCTATATAATTTTGACCACAAGTACCCAAATCTGTTTGCTCAAAAACATAGATTGTTGGTACTTGTTAGAATCGCCCTGTGAGTGAGTTGTGGTTCTAACAAGTACCCAAAATCTATGTTTATGGCAGAAATAAGAAAAATATGTTCATGTTTCATCTGAAAATTTTCATATTTGGGTGTTGAAAAATTCAATATTTTAGAATAGGCGTGTTTTTTTGTGATATTAACATTTCCCGTGTAAAACCAAATGTAAACCTATAGAAAACAATATTCGCCCCCGCCCATCGGGGCTTGGAGAAATAGTTTGGGCTGCATGATGCTTCCACGCAGAGCTGAATCTGACCACACACAAGTACTGGTAAACTGCTTAGAAGGACTAAGCCTGCCCTGGCAAAGCGTGTGACCGATGGGCGGGGGCCGAATTCAGCTCTGTGTGGAAGTATTATTTCTTCAAGCCCCGACAGGTGGGGGCCGTCATACTTTCATGAACAGCAGAAAAATAAAATTCATTTCTTAAATGAACACACCGGTACCTCATGGGTTTAGGTCAGGTAAAAGCCCCACAAAATTGGAAGCAACTTCTCCAAAATGACCTATACAATGTTGACAGGGACGTCAAACAATCAAAATCATTGGTATTAATAGAAAAAAAGGCTAATGGCTGTGGAATGGTCAAACCCTGCAAATGATAGTAAAAACAAAATGGTTCAATTTTTTAAGTCTCTTGTCTTTTGTCTCTTTTAAGTGGCAGAGATGTAATTACACGCCAATGCAATCAATCAATTAGTTTATTAATTACATCGGAAGGTGAGTGACAGTGGACCCAGAGCAGCGTCTCATACACTGGTTCAATCAACGGCATTAGGTTCATTTAACTCATGTGAAATGGGTTACTCATAATTCCATCAAAATGAGTTCAAAAGGTAATTAGGCATATGTACATTTAAAATAAGTATAATAGTTTGATAATAAGTCAATTCCAACACTTATATATACATATTCAAATTTTAGGGCCCTTGTTGCTAGGGGCTTGCTAGGGGCCGAGTTTGTTAGGGGCCGAGATGTCCTGTCACCATAGACGGATCCAACGTTTTGACACGTGACCTTGTTTACATTTTACTGCGCATGCGCCAATTACCTCCCCTGCAGAGGTACTCTTTTTTATCTGGTTGGCAAAACATGACTGTTGCCGTACAGTGTCAATGAGAATTTCGAATATTTTTCGTGTGATTGAACTCATTTCTTCTCCACAAAATTAGCTGAACCTTGTCAATTTGTGTTTTTGAAGTACATGTAATAAATGATATAGAACCAGTCTTTTTGGACATTTTATAGCACATTTTGTTGCCTAAAAAGCATTATAAACTACCCACCATCATGCCAAAACGTAGTCGATGCGCTTTATTTAACGAATGGAAATAAGATTAAAGCATGTATATTTTCTATCCAATTTTATACGAAAAAGAAGCAGTTTAATATCAAAAATGGTTTGTGGCAAACAGTTTTGATAGAAAGGCGATTTAACAATAGTTATTACAGAAAACAATTCATGCTACATCAACGCTAGAGTATGGAACCAGAAGTTTTTTTTTGCCCACTAGATAAAACAAGGCTAATGACCTTTGACCTTGCGTGACGTAGACTTTGGATATGTCTATACAAAGTGCAGAAGACATAGAGGGCTTCTCTTGGACCAAGCAATAAATGGTAGTACCATTATGGTACCAACTCCAGCACTATCCCGGTCTACTCTGGTGTCCCGCAGAGCTCTGTTCTTGGACCCATACTTTTTCTCGCTTACATTAAATGACCTCCCAGAGCAGGTTAGATCAAAAGTCCGACTCTTTGCTGACGACACAGCAATAGGAGCATTGTTCGTGACATTTACCTTATTTGCATTATATGCTGGTTCCTAGTCTGGTGGTTATCAGTGTTGGAAAAACAGGTAACCAGACCCCCCTGACAGTTCATGCTTATAAACCCTACTGGTTTCATTGGGTGACAGGCCTGAGATGTCATTTCATCTCAGTGTTGGGTAAAAGTCCCACAAAATTGGAAGCAACGTCTCAAAAATGACCTATACAGTGTTGACGGGGACGTTAAACTTCAAATTATTCAATCAATCAAACCAATTAAATTTGAATATAGTGGGTATTAACCAAATTCCATGCAAATGTTTACGGGTTCAGATGAGGGTCATGTGTTTTTCAGGTATTTATTCTGCTGCTCTGGCCCTACTGTGAAGGTGTGCAGTACAGTGAGTGGAGAATGCATCCGGGAGCTGAAAGGTCACACAGACTCTGTCACAGGTCTTGCCATCAACCCTAACAACAAACTACAGGTAAACTAGGACAGCCATTCTTTTCTTTCTTTCTTTAAATTTGATTTGAGTAAATTGGCACTTTCATTGCTTCCAAGGCTATTTTACTAATTTGAGCCATTTGTTCAACAAGATGATCAAAACAGTACACAAAGAGAACAATACAGTCAAACTTCAATGGCTCGAACACCTGTGGGACCTCGAAAATCTGTTCGACACAGGGGTAGTTTGTGCCACTGAGGTTACTGTCAGGAGGCATAACAAGATACTTTTAGACATCTTTTCGGTGTTCTATAATGAAAATGCATGCTGTGTGTACTCATTAGAATCGCCTCATCGAGGCGATTCTAATGAATACACACAGCATACATTTGCAAGATAAAAGACTAAAATCTCCTTAATTATCCCCCACTATTTCGTACATACAGCATACATTTGCAAGATAAAAGACTAAAATCTCCTTAATTATCCCCCACTATTTCTTATGTAGAAGATTTCGCGAGGGGCTCAAGAATGGGTTCGACACATCCATGGTGAACGAGCCATCGGTGTTCGAGCCATCGAAGTTCTACTGTATTTCATATCTCAGGATTCAGTTGTTCCAAGCAATGTTAACTTGTTAGCGGCTGAAATTTGAACCACAGTAGATTTTTTTTTTTGAGAGAAATGTGAGTAGCTTTTGTTATTGCATAAGCTACTCATAATCATTTTTTCAGCAAAAATGACAGTATACAGAGGAGCCTCGTTTTTACAACCATATTTGTTCCCATACACTTTACCGTTACAAAGAATTTGCCGCTGTAAAACATCCAAACACAATGTTTTGTTTGATTTGAGGTTTAATGTCCCGTCAACACTGTAAAGGTCATTTTGGAGACGTTGCTTCCAATTTTGTGGAACTTTTACCCGACATTGAGATGAAATGACATCTCAAGCCCTGTCGCCCAATGAAACCAATATAGTTTATAAGCATGGACGGTCCAACTCTCGCACCACTTTGCCTGGGCAGGCTTAGATCCCCTAAGTGGTTTACCAGTACTAGTATGCGGGTCGGTTTCAGCTCTGCATGGAAGCATCGTGCAGCCCATCTATTTCTTCAAGCCCCGTTGAGCGGTGGCGGCCATATGACTGCAGAGTTAAAGATAGAAAAGTCATTAAAAGAAAATCTACAATGGCTCAGTTTCAAAATAACTTTGATAGAAATCTTCCTTGAGTGACCCCTCTACCAAAAGTGCTTAAGTGGTTCTCTTTGTACAAAATGGCTGTCAGAGCTAAATATAGAAAACCTGTAAACAGCAATATTAGTACATCATAACTCAGGTGAGCAAATTGGGTCCCTCATGGACCTCTTGTTTTCAATACTTAGTTTTATCATATGACGTCGCGTCTGAGAGTGTAATAACGCCATGTAATATTTCGATAATCCACTAGTAGATTAAATATGCAAATTAGCTAGATACGTCCCGTAACGTTACATGTTCGACGTCCTTAACAACGTCGCGTTTACTATTGGCGGAATATTGACATTTTTGTAAATAATCGTAAATAAAATACGTTTTAAATGTCATATGATAAATAGAATCTCGCATTCGTGCTCATGTATTATTGAATTTATTAAACTCGTTGAGGAAAAGGGATAAAATGCTCGGCAAAGCCTCGCATTTTATCCCTTTTCCTCAACTCGTTTAATAACTTCAATAATACATGAACACTCATGTAAGATCCTCTATGTACTCCGTACTTAGAGAAGATTATGAGTACATTCTCAGTACTCAGTACTTACGAGTACCTTTCCTCAGTACTCACTTCATCCCTGGTGTAACCTCCATTGTATTTATGCATATATCACATTGATATTTTGATATAAATAACAGGCCTCATATTTTTCAGGCATTTGCAGGATTTCAGGCTTTTAGAAATTGATTTTTTCCTTGATTTCAGGCTTTCGGATTCTGATTTTTGTGTATATAGTCTGTTTAAAAACTATTTAACCCTTATTTCTGAATATAAGTCAACCTAACTACTTTATATTTTCACAAACTCCATTACAAACAGTGTAGATCCTGATCAGATGGCTTCTTCAGAAGCCATCTGATCAGGATCTACACTGTTTGCAAAGGTAATGTAGTTGTGTCTTGTTCAGCAGGATAAGGGTTGAAGCTGCAAAATTGGGCCTTTCAGGCATGGAAAAGTGTGGTCAGTATGAGGCCTGAAATAAACACACCAGAAAAGACATTCCTTTTACGTCACAACCTCTTAATAACACTTTGGAGTCCAAAGCAGAAACCGTGTTACTTAAACAACCCTGTTATATCCAAACAGAAATCTTTAGATTATATAGAAAAATGACCATTTATGGTTATTTTTCTATATAATCTATACTTTTTTGGGATCCATCTTGAAACCGTGTTATATCGAAACTGTGTTATAACGAGGTTGTGGTGTATCATGATTATTACATCCCAATGTTTGCTAATTAGTTACTTCTGGTCGTTTAATAGGAGAAATTAAAGATTTAGGAAAGTGGCTGCTGGCTGGAAGAGATACCGGTAGGTGGCTGCACAGCAGAGGTAAAATATATTGTGAAATGATTAGGATTATCGAGGCTGCTGAAGAGAGGTGGCTGTTAACCCTTGTCCTGCTAATCCCGGATATGCCTTATCTTTGAAACAATGTAGATCCAGATCAGATGGCTTCTGACGAAGCCATCTGATCAGGATCTACATTGTTTGCCATTCAGAGTATGAATTTTTAGGGCCCCGCACTGAAAGTGTGGGTGCCCTATAGTAATCACTCTGTCCATCCGTCTGTCCGTCCTTCTGTCCGTCCACAAATTTTCCTACTCCTCTGATAGCGCTGCCGGGGCCCTAGTCAGTTTCACTGACAGCTCTAGTTTGCATCAAGTAATCTGATTGGTTGATAATCGGTCGTGGGTGTGGCATATATAAATATTCAGCAGGACAAGGGTTAAAAGGAGATGACTGTTAGTGGAGGTTTTACTGTATTATCACAAGCTCTGAATAATGTTCTTTGTTGTAGCTGGTGTCCTGCTCCTTGGATGGGAAGATTATTGTCTGGGACTATGCAGATGGCATTCTGCTCAGGGTTAGTCGTTTGTTTGTTTGTTTGTTTGATTTGAGGTTTAACGTCCCCGTCAACACTGTAAAGGTCATTTTGGAGACGTTGCTTCCAATTTTGTGGGACTTTTACCCGACATTGAGATGAAATGACATCTCAAGCCCTTTCGCCCAATGAAACCGATAGGGTTTATTAGCATGGACGGTCCGCCTTGCACCGCGGTTCCTGGACAGGCTTAGATCCTCTAAGCGGTTTACCAGTACTAGTGTGCGGGCCGGATTCAGCTCTGCGTGGAAGCATCATGCAGCCCATATATTTCTTCAAGCCCCTATGGGCGGGGGCGAAAAGGGTGAGTCGTTACTTTTCTTGAAAAAGCTAGACATCTCTGACCCATATTCAGCGGAATAAATTACTGTAGCCACACCATCTAAGACTATAAAACACAGCCCCCGCCCATTGGGGCCTGAAGAAATAAATGAGCTGCATGATGCTTCTACACAGAGCTGAAACCGACCGCACACGAGTACTGGTAAACCGCTTTGAAGGTCTAAGCCTGCCCAGGCAAAGCGGTGTGAGTCGGTCCGTCCATGCTCATAAACCTTATTGGTTTCATTGGGCGACAGGGCTTGAGATGTCATTTCATCTCATGTCGGGTAAAGGTCCCACAAAATTGGAAGCAACTTCTCCAAAATGACCTGTATAGTGTTGACGGGGACGTTAAACCTCAAATAAAACAAACAAAAGCTATAAAACAATCAAATTACTTGTTACACCTCTTTATAACACTATTAATGGGGTCGAAGCAGCAACCATGTTAGTTAAGCAGCCATGTTATATCCAAACAAAAATGTATAGATTATATAGAAAAATGACCATTTATGGTCATTTTTCTATATAATCTATACATTTTTGGGATCCATCTTGAAACCGTGTTGTATCCAAAACTGTGTTATAAAGAACCGTGTTGTAATGAGGTTGTGGTATATAATGTATTCGTTCAATTCACAAACTACATGACAGAAAGTTTAGATTACGATCAGATAGATTCTTCAGGGGTTGGCTTGAACAGACGAATCAGGGACAAAATCCCCCCTGACAAAATCCCCCCTTTTTGTAAAGGCGGACAAAATCCCCCCCCCACACACACACACACACAATTACTGATTTTTGAAAATCAGTCTATATATACATGTGTCGTTTTGAAAACTGCAGATTCCATATCAGATTTGGTGCAGTACTATCATAGCTATATTGGAGAAATTACTGCTCGTCAACAATGTATAGGTCCTTTTGGAGACGTTGCTTGTAAGATCAAAGTAAAAAGGGCATACTTGTATTAACTTTTTGTAATTGTACATGTGTGCTTTGGGGTTTTATGGACCTCTCAACCCATTAGGATTATGTCTGGCATAATCAGTTAACCTAACCCAGTTCCAGGCACACTTAGATTCCTGATCTTAGATTCTTGATCTGTATTGATGCCTGGTCATTGCCTTCACTTCTATTTTAGAACCTCTACCGTTACGAAAAACGCCTGTTCAAGTATATTGAAACTTGACATATTACAGAAGGATAAGGGTTAATCCCAAAGATACCCAGAGAAACTGCATCTATAAATGCTGTCTGTTTGTGTCATCTGCAGCATCTTCTTGCAAATGCCCCAAACATGTTTTGCATACAAGCAAACAGTGTGGACCCTGATCAGACAGGAGCACTAGAAATGTTGTCTATGTCATTTGCAGCATCTTATAGCACCCTCAGATCATATTTTTTCGTACAGGCAGACAGTGTGGACCCTGATAAGACTGCTCCTAAAGGAGCAGTCTGATCTGGGTCCACGCTGTTTGCTGATCTTGGTCCACACTGTTTGCAACAGTGACTTCAGTGACTTTTAAAGGAACCAGCAGACAACAAAGCAGACAAGAGTTGTTGAGACTGGAACTTTAAGAGTAAATCAACTCCTGTGTATTTGAACACTGACCTCCTCACAATATGGTTTCTCTATATTGCACTTTGTACATTACAAGTCTAACTGGTGATCAGGAGGTCGCGGGTTTATACCTACCTTGGTCGGCAACATTCTTTAGTGGAGATTGATCATGAAATCTTTTGTATGTCATTCTCTCTCTTCGGCTGATTCAAGAGGGAAGGTTGTCAGTTTCTGGCGAAAGAATGTGCACTGTGTTGGTTAACCGCTTATGTATAAGCCTGTACAGGCCTCAGTGGCCTAGTGGATAAGATCGCTAGTTCCCTCACTGCTGTTGGTTAGGGCCTGGCTTGGGTCCCCGTATAGTTAAATGACCATTTTCAATGACCCCTAACTATTGAACATCCACAATGACCACTAACTATTGAACATCCAATATGTACATGTATTCAGAATCAGTATGTAATGCAGTCCATTTTTTCATGTCAGTATAAAGGTCGAATATAAAGGGTATTTTGAGTACTTATGGTAATTAATATGTAGTTTACATTTATCAAAACAGGCCTTTTAGTGGGTAATCATTAGGACTCTCTCTCAGCCGTGGGCTCAAGCTTCACATCAAGTGTGAGACACAAAGTAAGTTCTGCAATGGACGGTCAGGTGGTTTGCCTCTGGGTACTTCAAGTTTTGCCCACCTCTGATTAACGATTGACTCAAAATAAGTGATTTAATCTTGAAAGGCCATAAAACCAAAACAAAACCAAAAAATGTACATACAGAGGACATGCGTTATAACGACAACATTTGTTCCCTATTATTGTGCTGTTATAATGAATTTGCCCATTATGAAGAATCCCAGTTAGGATTATGATTAGGTTATAAAAGGTCTTTTCCACATAATTTCTCCAAGGAACCAAATGTTATAGACATTTGTTTCTTGGAGTATTAAATTACAAAAATCTTTCATGACTATGGGTTCCATTTGGGCATTTCCAACCCCAGGGAAGCCCAAGCCACTCGGAATCGAGGTTAAACCTTGAGCTACGAATTCATTACATTGAAATTGTCATTGTAACGAGTTTTGCCATTATAATGAATGTCGTTATGACGCATGTCCTCTGTATATTACAACATCTTTCATTATTTCTTCAGAAAATACCAACATCAGCACCCATGTTTGGTCTGTATACATCGGGAGGTAAAAACAAAGCATTGTATGTGTTGGGACAGGTTTCCAAATCAGGTGAGTCATTGTTCCAAGCTCGATGTCATAAATAGAGGATCTTACCTGAGTGTTCATGTATTATTGAATTTATTAAATGAGTTGAGGAAAAGGAATAAAATGCGAGGCTTTGTTGAGCATTTTATCCCTTTTCCTCAACGAGTTTAATAAGTTCAGTAAAGCGTGAGCACGAATGCAAGATTCTGTTATTGATATGACACTTAAAACGCCATGCTTTCATGATTTGTTTACAGAAATGTCAATATTCAGCCATTACTAAACGCGATGTTGTTAAGGACATTGTGCATGTAACGTTAAGGGACGTATCTAACTAATTTGCATATTTAATCCACTAGTAGATTATCGAATTTATTACATGGCGTTATTACACTCTCAGACGCGATGTCATATGATGAAACGTTAAACAGTGAAACTGCAAAGGCCCAAACACATTTGGACCATGAAAATTTGTTCAAGATAGAAGTTGTTTTAGCCAGCAAGAGTTATTAATAGTATTGTATCAGGAGGCTTTTGTTTGTTTGATTTGAGGTTTAACGTCCCCATCAACACTGTAAAGGTCATTTTGCAGACGTTGCTTCCAATTTTGTGGGACTTTTACCTGTCATTGAGATGAAATGACATCTTAAGCCCTGCCGCCCAATGAAATTTATAGTGTTTATAAGCATGGTCGGTCCAACTCGCGCTGCTTTGCCTGGGCATGCTTAGATCCTCTAAGCGGTTTACCAGTACTCGTGTGCGGGTCCATTTCAGCTCTGAGTGGAAGCATCATGCAGCCCATCTATTTCTTCAAACCGCGATGGGCGGGGGTGGGTATCAGGAGGCATCATGCTTGTATAAAATAAAGATAAGATGTGTGCACTCATTAGAATTGCCTAGATTAAGAAATTCTGATGAGTACATACAACATACGATTTGAGCCAGCGTATGACAAAAACTACAAGAAGGTTTGAGCGATCAGCGAAGACCCAGATCGAATATGCAGTCTGATCAGAGTCTTTGCTGATCGCATGTACATACTGTATGCTAATATCTATGCAAAGAGACATAGGCAAAAGGTCTTGTCATAGAGGATGGGTGTGCAGGTTGATTTGAGTCTCTGCTGGTCGCACCGGTCTTATTGTAGGTTTTGTCATGTGCTGGCTCATTTCATATTGTAAGATCTCGGATTATTTGAAGCCTCTGTTGTGTAGAGGCTAATCTACTCGCCTCGTAAACCAGGGGTCCTGGTTTCAGTTCCAGGGTTCTGCAGACTTTAGACTTAGGCCTGTCTCCATATGACCTTAGTTATTGGTAGTATGTTAAATTCAACACTTCCACCCTTAAACCCAACAATGTCTTATCAGAAGCTATGGGAGAAATTACTTAGATACACAAGAATGTGTTTGAATCAGCAGCAGTAATATGCCATGATAAACATGCCATTGATATTTCACTGTAATGTATTGGTAGTTGATATTTCTTATGTTTTGAAAATGAATACAGTGTTGACAGGGACGTTAGACTGCAAATCAAACAAATAAACAAATAGGTGATACCATTTTTCATGGTAAAAAGCAAAGCAGATAATGAATACCGTTATGCTAGTTATCCCCTCGCACAACATAGTTGTGAGGGGGGATATAGCATTTGTCCCGTACGTACGTATGTACGTACGTACTTTTGTCATCGCTCTAGCGCCTACATTTCTTGACCGATTTTAATATAACTTCACACAAACATTGCTTATGACAATATCTCGAGCGAGTTTGACTTTCAAGGTCATGACCTCAAGGTCAAGGTCACTGTGGCTATTTTTAGAAAAACTTTGTCATCGCTCTAGCGCCTTCATTTCTTCACCAATTTCAATATAACTTCACACAAATCATCCTTATAAAAATATCTCGAGCAAGTTCCACTTTCAAGGTCATGACCTCAAGGTCAAGGTCACTGTGGCTATTTTTAGAAAAACTTTGTCATCGCTCTAGCGCCTTCATTTCTTCACCAATTTCAATATAACTTCACACAAATCATCCTTATAAAAATATCTCGAGCAAGTTCCACTTTCAAGGTCATGACCTCAAGGTCAAGGTCACTGTGGCTATTTTTAGAAAAACTTTGTCATCGCTCTAGCACCTACATTTTTTCACCAATTTCAATATTACTTCACACAAATGTTCCTTATAAAGATATCTGGAGCGAGTTCGACTTTCAAGGTCATGGCCTCAAGGTCAAGGTCACAGTAGCTATTTTTAGAAAAACTTTGTCATCGCTCTAGCGCCTACATTTCTTCACTGATTTCAATATAACTTCACACAAACATTGCTTATGACAATATCTCGAGCGAGTTCGACTTTCAAGGTCATGACCTCAAGGTCAAGGTGGCTATTTTTAGAAAAACTTTGTCATCGCTCTAGCGCCTTCATTTCTTCACCAATTTCAATATAACTTCACACAAATCATCCTTATAAAAATATCTCGAGCGAGTTCGACTTTCAAGGTCATGGCCTCAAGGTCAAGGTCACTATGGCTATTTTTAGAAAAACTTTGTCGTCGCTCTAGCGCCTATATTTCTTCACTGATTTCAATATAAATTCACACAAATGTTCCTTATGACAATATCTCGAGTGAGTTCGACTTTCAAGGTCATGACCTCAAGGTCAAGGTCACTGTGGCTATTTTTAGAAAAAATTTGTCATCGCCTTAGCGCCTACATTTCTTCACCAATTTCAATATAACTTCACACAAATGTTCCTTATGACAATATCTCTAGCGAGTTCCACTTTCAAGGTCAAGGTCACTGTGGCTATTTTTAGAAAAACTTTGTCATCCCTCTTGCGCTTACATTTCTTCACCGATTTCAATATAACCTCACACAAATGTTCCTTATGACAATATCTTGAGCCATTTTGACTTTCAAGGTCAAGGTCACTATGGCTATTTTTAGAAAAACTTTGTCATCGCTCTAGCGCCTACATTTCTTCACTGATTTCAAAATAACTTCACACAAATGTTCCTTATGACAATACCTCGAACGAGTTCGACTTTCAAGGTCAAGGTCACTGTGGCTATTTTTAGCTCGTCTGTTTTTTGAAAAAAAACTTTCGAGCTATTGTCATCACTCCGGCGTCTGGTCGTCTTGCGTCGTCCTGCGTCGTCATTCCAAAACAAATTAACCTTGGCTATAACTTAAAAAGTATT
This sequence comes from Lucinisca nassula, assembly GCA_963580285.1. Taxonomy (NCBI): domain Eukaryota; kingdom Metazoa; phylum Mollusca; class Bivalvia; order Lucinida; family Lucinidae; genus Lucinisca; species Lucinisca nassula. The sequence goes on along the minus strand of OY757025.1, from coordinate 88,189,638 downwards.
AGACCTAGCCTCATGAAACTTCATACACACATCCATCATCACAAGAGCTACATTTTGACCAAGGACCATAACAACATTGTTGATTTTGGCTGAATTATCTCCCCTTTTCCAATTTTTTTCTGAAACACATTTTTTGCTCTCATTTTAATACTATTCACAACAGAGCCTTCAAACTTCACATGAATGTTCCTTGGGACAAGACCTTTTCAGTGATACCACACTTTTTGATCTGTGACCTTGACCTTTGAACTTTGACCTATTTTTCGAAAATTTAACCGAAAACCTTAACCTTGACCATATTTCCAAAAGTTAAGTATTTGGCCTACCTTCATGAAACTTCATACACATACTCACCATCACAAGAGCTACATTCCCTACAAGTTTTATAACTCCATCTTGCAATTTGATTGAATTATCTCCCCTTTTCTCTCCGTTTTTTTTAAATTGTTTTTGTCTCCTATTTCAATACTATTCACAACAGAGCCTTCCAACTTCACATGAATGTTCCTTGGGACAAGACCTTTTCAGTCATACCACGCTTTTTGACCTGTGACCTTGACCTTTGAACTTTGACCTATTTTTCGAAAAATTAACCAAAAAACTTAACCTTGACCATATTTCCAAAAGTATTTGGCTTACCTTCATGAAACTTCATACACATACTCACCATCACAAGAGCTACATTCCCTACAAGTTTTATAACTCCATCTTGCAATTTGATTGAATTATCTCCCCTTTTCTCTCCGTTTTTTTTAAATTGTTTTTGTCTCTTATTTCAATACTATTCACAACAGAGCCTTCCAACTTCACATGAATGTTCCTTGGGACAAGACCTTTTCAGTCATACCAAGCTTTTTGACCTGTGACCTTGACCTTTGAACTTTGACCTATTTTTCGAAAAATTAACCAAAAAACTTAACCTTGACCATATTTCCAAAAGTATTTGGCCTACCTTCATGAAACTTCATACACATACTCACCATCACAAGAGCTACATTCCCTACAAGTTTTATAACTCCCTCTTGCAATTTGATTTGACTTAGAACTTTTGTTTTCTAAAAGAAACTGCAGACGAGCGTTGGCACCCGCTTGCGGTGCTCTTGTTAGAAAAACTTTGTCATTGCTCTAGCACTTACATTTTTTCACCAATTTCAATATTACTTCACACAAATGTTCCTTATAACAATATCTCTTGACTATATCTCGAGCCATTTCGACTTTCAAGGTCAAGGTCACAGTGGCTATATTTAGAAAAACTTTGTCATCGCTTTAGCGACTATATTTCTTCACTGATTTCAATATAACTTCACACAAATGTTCCGTATGACAATACCTCGAGGGAGTTTGACTTTCAAGGTCACTGTGGCTATTTTTAGAAAAACTTTGTCATTGCTCTAGCGCATACATTTTTTTACCAATTTCAATATAACTTCACACAAATGTTCCTTATGACAATATCTCGAGCTCTTTTGACTTTCAAGGTCAAGGTCACTGTTACTGTTTTTAGAAAAACTTTTTCATCACTCTAGCACCTACATTTATTGATGGATTTTAATAGAACTTCACACAAATGTTTCTTATGATAATATCTTGAGTAGCTTTGACTTTCAAGGTCATGACCTCAGGGTCAAGGTCACTGTGGCTACTTTTAGAAAAACTTTTTCATCCCTCTCGCCGACATTTATTAACAGATTTTAATATAACTTCACACAAAAGATGCTTATGATAATATCTTGAGCAAGATCTACTTTCGTGGTCATGGCCTCAAGTCAAGGTCTCTATGGCTTTTTTTAGAGAAACATTATCATCACTCTAGAATGTACATTTATTGATGGATTTTTAAACAAACTTTACACAAATGTTGCATATGATAATATCTCAAGCAAGTTGGACTTTTGCCATTTCATTGTTTTCCACACACGAAGTTGTCTAGTGTGAGGGGATTTGTATCGCATGCGATGCCTTGTTTGTTTGGCGTCCTGGATGTATGTACACTGACGATATATATTAGCATTGTCGCGAGAAACGTGTCTTCAGGTATAATGATCCTAAGTATTTGGACAGATATGCCTTAGCAAACAGAGCAGACCCAGATCAGAGTGCCCCTGAAGGAGCAGTCTGATCAGGGTCTACACTGTTTGTCATTCCGTATGGACTTTCTGGACTCATTGCTGGATCATGAAACAAATTTGTTAAAATTTAAGGACAATTACAGCAAGTCCTCATGGTGTCCAAATTTTTAGGACTTTTACGGTAAGTTTATATTGAAGTTACACCGTAGTTATGGAGCATAGCTTAGAGGGAATGTGAACACCTGGCAGATATTTCCACCATTTTTCTAAGGGAGACAACTTTCCGTTTCGGGACTTCCTGTTTGCTTTCCTATAGGCCCAGTCCACTGAAAAGGGCATCTACTCTTAAAGGAAAGAATTTGCTCCTCAGGAGCAAATTCTTTCCTTTGAGAGTTGACCCCTATTGACACGAGAGACAAAAGTACCTAAGCTAGAGTTGCCTCCCCTGAAGGTGTATCCAGTCCCCTTAAGTCAATTTTTATCGTTTTTGCCACATTTTTCAGTGATAATCTTTTATTCTTTGATCAACACATCCACCGAGAAATCATCAAATGTTTAATCATCATCATAATTTCTTTATATGTACAGCCTGTGTATTAGTGAAACAGTCAGTGGTTCCCAAGTCTGGTTCCTATCACTCAACTCAGGTACTCACGGGTTGTAGCAAAGACAGACGGATGACGGCAGTTGGGCCAGAGGTGAGATGTAAAGGATCTTGCAGGAGTGTCATTACATATGAAATTTATGAAACGAGCCTCTAGCGAGTTTCATATGAGATGACCACGAGTGTAAGAAAGAGTCTGTTTAACATAAAACAATTTTAACCCATTTTGTACCGGAAACCCCAAAACTGGCTATCGGCAAACAGTGCAGGCCCAATTCAGATGCCGCAGAATGCGGCGTCTGATCAGGGCCTATACTATTCGAAAAAAGTTCAGCCATTTTCAACATGAATTTTGCAAATAACAGAACCTGTCAACCCTAAATTTTGAAATGGACTCCTTCTATATATAAGGAGGAAGATTCCATTTGGTACAGAAAGGGTTAAAATCAGATTTTATTGCTGAAGAAGTGCAAAAGAGTTTCAGTAGAAAACATCGGGTTGTCACAGACACTTTCATGACATTGCACACCAATATCCCTAGCACAAGCTTAGGTACATACTTTGTGATAATTGAAGATAGTTTTCTTTATTTCTGCATATAAACCTATGCTGTGGGTATTCATTAGAACCACCTCACCGAGGCGGGTCTAATGAATACCCACAACATAGGTTTTTATGGAGAACTCACAAAAACTATCCTTCAGTTATCTTAAAATACCAACCATGTGTTATTATAGGGATTGACCTTACTTTTTCATGCATTAACATTTGCCGGGTCCCAAGTGTTCAAAGATCTTCTGAGTAGTATTGCAATGAAATAACCATGACTGATCTTTATTTTTGCATAAGTTTTGATTCCAACAGCATATCCTGACGAAAACATCCCAAAACTCCACATTAACTCTTCAAAGACACCAAACCAACATGGTGCCTACTTTAGAACGTTAACAATGCAGATCCGCATTCATACCTCATAAAATTTTAAAATGCTACGTTCAGGGCGATAATTTAACATATCTCACTGTAATGTAAACAAATCAGGGCTAATCTTGTCAGATCAAAAGTTCAAAACCCATCTTCGGACAGCATATAGTTTCATGATTTGAACATGAGTTTTGTGGTTTGAAAACGGCTTCTCGCCCATTCAAGAATAGCTTCAAACAGTTATATTTATAGGATTTCATGCAAGAATACACATTTGGTCATAGGATTTTTATGGCATGACGTTATCCACTTCAAAACAGTGATATTATATGATTATTCACAAATTACAGAATCTTAAGTGAGAGGAGCTGGCATAAGCTATTTTCTCTTCACTGGTTGGCATCATTGAAGTGAAGTGTTTGACCAGACATTGCATTTTCTGTGTAAACTTTCTGTCTTAATGGATAAAGCGTTTTTTCTATCACCTCTCAAGTCTTGTCCTGCTGTACAAATGCTATCTTTGTAAACAGTGCAGATCTAGATCAGATGGCTTCTGAAGAAGGATCTACTCTGTCATGCAGTTTGTGAATTTGTAGGAATAAATTTTGTTATGTAATCTGATTGGTCAGAAATGGATGTGGCTAAATATTCAGCTGGATAAGGGTTAAGCTAAAATTTAAATCAAAGCAGTGGTCAGAACATTTTAAATTCTGAAAATATTTACAATAGTGAAATCTCGGCCCCCGCCCATAGGGGCTTGAAGAAATATATGGGTTGCATGATGCTTCCATGCAGAGTAGAAGTAAAACAAAGATCAGGAATCGATACAATTAACTTACTCCACCCATCAAAGACACCAAAGGGAAAGAAACACAAACATTAAGCGACCAGACCATAATGGAAACCTAAACAAAGGAAGGCCATAAGGACAGTTACTTTCCCACAAAATGGCCATATGGCCATCCAAAATAAAAAGACACAAGTGATACACACGGTAAGTAACAAACAACAACATAAATAAACCGTCACAGAAGAACCGCCTTGGAACGGTCAGTCGAAAGATTTCCACTGGGGGGCTTAAATCGATTTTACGTGGCCACAATCCTCGCCCTTACTTCTGTCGCGATTTAGACAAATAATTTGTTCAGTCAGTTGAATCCGGCCCGCACACTAGTACTGGAAAACCGCTTGGAGGATCTAAGCCTGTCCAGGAACCGCGGTGCGAGGCGGACCGTCCATGCTAATAAACCCTTTTGGTTTCATTGGGCGGCAGGGCTTGAGATGTCATTTCATCTCAATGTCGGGTAAAAGTCCCACTAAATTGGAAGCAATGTCTCCAAAATGACCTAAACAGTGTTGATGTAAAACCTCAAATCAAACAAACAATCTACACACAGCAGTAGCATCCACAAAATTATAACCCATTTTCTACAGGAAACCCCAAAACAGGTCATTGGCAAACTGTGCAGGCCCAGATCAGTTGCCGCATTCTCTGCAGAATGCAGCATCTGATCAGGGCCTGCACTGTTTGCAGAAAGTTTAGCCATTTTCATGCCCCCGCATCGTATGATGCCGGGGGCATATAGTTTTTCGGTTTTCCGTACGTGTGTCCGTGGGTACGTGCGTACGGTTTCCGAATGTACGAAAGTGTGTACGTACGTACGTACGTAATCCTGTTAGACTCAGGTTAAGGTTTTTGTACAAGGTAGAACTTGAGCTCATATTTTCCAAACCATACAATAGATTTGGTTTATATTTAGTATGATGATAGATATAGGTCCAAAGTTTTATTCAGCAATACCCCCACCCATACCCTAGACCTCAAGGTCAAGGTCGTGGACTTTGAAATTTTTAACGTTTAAGACCCAGGTTAAGGTATTTGTACCAGGTAAAACTTGAGCTCATATTTTCCAAACCGTGTAATGAATTTGGTTCATATTTGGTATGATGATAGATATAGGTCTGAAGTTTTATTCAGCAATACCCCCACCCATACCCATGACCTCAAGGTCAAGGTCATGGACTTGAAATTTTTAATGTTTAAGACCCAGGTTAAGGTATTTGTACCAGGTAGAACTTGAGCTCATATTTTCATAACCATACAATGGATTTGGTTTATATTTACTATGATGATACATATAGGTCCAATGGTTTATTCAGCAATACCCCCACCCATACCCATGACCTCAAGGTCAAGGTCATAGAATTAGAAAATTTTTAATGTTTAAGACTTTGGTTAAGGTATTTGTACCACCAATTTCAATAAACTTCACACAAATGTTCCTTATAAAAATATCTCGTGCAGGTTCGACTTTTAAGGTCATGGCCTCAAGGTCAAGGTCACAGAGGTTATTTTTAGAAAAACTTTGTCATTGCTCTAGCGCCTACATTTCTTCACTGATTTCAATATAAGTTCACACAAATGTTCCTTATGACAATATCTTGAGCAAGTTCGACTTTCAAGGTCATCACCTCAAGGTCAAGGTCACAGTGGCTATTTTTAGAAAAACTTTGTCATTGCTCTAGCGCCTACATTTCTTGACCAATTTCAATATAACTTCATACAAATGTTCCTTATGACAATATCTCAACCTATTTTGACTTTCAAGTTCAAGGTCACTGTGGCTATTTTTAGAAAAACTTTGTCTTCGCTCTAAGCATACATTTCTTGACTAATTTCAATATAACTTCACACAAATGTTCCTTATGACAATATCTCTAGCGAGTTCCACTTTCAAGGTCAAGGTCACTGTGGCTATTTTTAGAAAAACTTTGTCACCCCTCTAGCGCTTACATTTCTTCACCGATTTCAAAATAACTTCACACAAATAGTCCTTATGACAATATCTCGAGCGATTTCGACTTTTAACGTCAAGGTCACTATTGGTGGAATGCCGAAACTCGCACAGATTGGTATTTGCACCACTTAAAGATAAATGTGCTAAGCGGGGGCATCTGTGTACTTTGGACACATTTCTAGTTCTAAATAAATTTCTTAAAATAATTGAACCTGACACCCCTTAATTTCGAATTGGCTCCTATTTATTAACCCTTCTTGTACCAAATGGAATCTTCTTCCTTATACAACATGTATATAGCAGGAGTCCATTTTTAAATTTAGGGGTGACATGTTGTGTTTTCTTCTAAAACTATTTAGAAATTGGCTGGAAATTTTGCAAATAGTGTAGGCCCTGATCAGATTCCACATGGTGGGGTCTGATCTGGGCCTGCACTGTTTCCCAGGGTACCCATTTTGGGGTTTCAGGTACAAAATGGGTTAAGGGTAAGATTGCATTCAGTATAAAAAGGGTAAAGAGCTCTTGTTATACTGCAAAGAAATATGTATGATTTGACTGGACAGCTGAATGGCAATTATTTTCCATAAATGGTCATTTTTAGCTCGTCTGTTTTTTTATTATCATCACTATTGTCATCACTCTGGCGTCATCATTGTCGTTGTTGTTAAATAAAAACTTCACCTGGTTATAACTTCAGAAGTATTTGATCTTGCCTCATGAAACTTCATACACATACATGTACCATCACAAGAGTTACATTCTGGTCAAGAGCCATAACTGTAATGATTTTGGCTGAATTATTAATGTAGCTCCCTTTCTGACATATGAAAAAACACTGGTTTCAAGAACATGTTTTGGTCTCTCATTTTAATACCACAAACAATCCAGCTTTCAAAATTCACGTGTGTGTTCCTTGGGGAAAGACCTTTATTTTGACCTGTGACCTTGGCCTATTTTTCGAAAATTTGACAAAATGCTTTAACCATGGCCATATTTCTGAAGTATTTAGCCCAGCCTTATGAAATGGGACATACATCTGTATCATCACAAAACCTACATTCTTGCACACCAGACTAGGAAATCCATGATTTTACCCAGGGATAGAAATTTATGTTCTAACCCTGGTTTTCCGACCCCAAATCGAATACAATCGCGTGTTTGATAAATGCACTGGTTGATTACAACCTCATGCGCGGCGTCGTCATGCGTGACGTCACTAAACATTCTTGTTGTGTCATCACAAAATGGCGGACGTCGGTAACCGAAGTGACAGCAGCATTAAAAATTCGCAATAGAAATGGAAGGTATGCAAGAAAAAGAATCCTATATGGGTGTGAGGGGTGGATAGAAAAATCTGTCCCTCGGGATCAAGCCTCGTGAGGCGGACAGTGTCCCTCGGGACGGATTTTTCAATCCACCCCTCACACCCATATAAGATTCTTATATTCTGACCAAGTTCCGTAACTTTTATCATGCAATTTAACTGATTTATCTCCATTTGTGACATAAAAAACAACAAAAAAAAACAGACGAGCATGGGACCTGCTTGTGGTGCTCTTGTTCTATATGAGCCTGCGCTTGACAAAATCTACAATAAGACCTGTGCGACCAGTTTGGATGCTCCGACCAGGCTGACCTGACGGGCCAGCTGAACCGAGTCTTCGAACACATAACGGCTCTTATTGTAGGTTTTGTCATGCACCAGCTCATATAATCTGTACATTTTTGTTTTGGATATAACACGGTTGTTTCTGCCTTGGACCTAGCAACAGTATTTATAAAGAGGTTGTGGGGAATAGTAAAATTCCGCTATTAAGACCACCTAAAATTTCGACTAATTCTGCTTTAAAAAGCTTATTTGGAAGTGTGCAATTAATCTTTCTTTGTGTTTTGTGCCAACAGTGTCCTCTGGTGAAGGACCACCTTTGGAATTGTTCAAAAGTGGTCGTTAAGACCACTTTTGAACAGTTCCAAAGGTGGTCTTAATATAAGAATTTTACTGTAATTGGTTAAACATATCTTCTGTTTTCTTTTCCACTAGGCTTCCTACTTTGTCAGAATTTCACATAAAACATTGTTTGTGAAGAAGGGTCAGTCCAACCAATCTTATGTGTAAGTATGCTTATTTCTTGCACACCAGACAAGGAAATCCGTGATTTTACCCGGGGATAGAAATTTATGTTCTGACCCGGGTGTTCCGACCCAAAATCGAATATAACTGCGTGTTTGATAAATGCACTGGTTGATTACAACCTTGTATGCGCCGTCGTTAAGATTGACATCACAGCACGTTACATGACGTCACCAAACATTCCTGCAGTGTCAATACAATATGGCTGATGTTGGTAACCGAAGTGATGCAGCATTAAAAATCCACGCTAAGAAATGGAAGGTATGCAATAAAAAGAATCCAATATGGGTGTGAGGGGTGGATAGAAAAATCCATCCCTCCAGATCACTGTCCGGCATCACTCGTCAAGCCTCGTGATGCCAGACAGTGTCCGTCTGGACGGATTTTTCCATCCACCCCTCACACACATATAAGATTCTTCTAGTACTACTTGTGCAACTTCAGCATATGATTTTCCCCTGCCCATCAGGGCTTGGAGTAATAGATGGGCTGCATGGTGCTTCCATGCAGAGGTGAAAATGACCACACGAGTACTGGTAAACCCCTTAGAAGGACTATGCCTGCCCAGGCAAAGTGGTGTGAGTCAGGCCGTCCAGTGCACATAAGCCATTTGGTTCACTCGGGTGGCAGGGCTTGGGATGTCATTTCATCTCAATATCGGGTAAAAGTCCCACAAAATTGGACTCAACGTTTCCAAAATGATCTATTATGACAATACAATGTTTTTTTGGGACGTTAAATTTTAACAAATTTGTGTCATGATCCAGCAAGGAGTCCAAAAGGTGCAGACAGAATGGCAAACTGTAGATCCTGATCAGTCTGCTCCAAAGATCAGGGTCTGCACTGTTTGCTTTTGCCTATCTGTCCCAATACTTAGGATCATTAAACAGGTGTGAAAAATGTAATGAAAAAATAATAATTCAGCAAATTCTGGTTTATTGTGTATCCTGAAAACTATGTACTCCTTAGAATCAATTTACCATACATATTTTTGCCTTTAACTCTTATGCCGAGAAAAAACTACATCTGAAAATGTCGTCTGCTTATGTCGTCTGCTGAATTTTTGCAAACTTTTTAAAACTATTTTTCAAAATTACCCTTATTCAATATTTCGGCCAGAGGCCTTTATCAAGAAAAAACAGGTACTTTAAAGCCAACTACATTGTCTCTTTTCCACCATTTTAACTTGAATACAGGAAGTGCATCACAACGTCATGACGTTGCACCGCATTTCCCGCAAAAACGACACTATGACATAATAAACCACAGCTCCAGCATTCCCACTCAATAACAGACTACTCCAAGGGCGCGAGATGTTGTTTGTGGTTGCAAGCACCGGTACAGTTTTTAGCTCACCAGAGCCGAAGGCTCCGGGGGAGCTTATAGGATAGGCAGTTGTCCGTCGGCGTCGTATGTCTGGCGTCAACACTTTTAAACATCTTCTCCTCTGAAGCCACTGGGACAATTGGGCCCAAATTTTATCTGTAGCATCTTTGGGCTGGGGGATTGAAAGTTTGTGTTTTTTATGAAAATCGGCTCATTAGTTTGGTTGCTATGGCAACTTAGAGTTTCCATAGACTTATAATGGGGAAAATTGAAAAATGGCATTTACTGCCAAGTCATTGCAGATATTTTGACAAAACTTTTATAGAAATGTTTCTTGAGTAAACTTCTCTTAGCCATATGCATTTATGCCAACCTGAAGGTCCCACAGGTTGTGCCGGGGCCATGCCCCACCCCCTCCACTTCATAAAAGGCCATATATATCTCAGAAACCATTCAGATCTCGACCCCTAAACCATATATATTCTTGTTCCTATTGATAAGACGCATTCAGTAACATCAACTTGGGGGTCCTCAGGGATGCGCCGAGGTCATGCCCCACCCACTCCACTTAATAAAAGGCCCAATATCTCGGAAACCATTCAGATCCCCACCCCTAAACCATATATATTCTTGTTCCTTATGATAAGACCCATTCAGTGACATCAATCTGGGAGTCCCCGGGATGCGCCGGGGCCATGCCCCAACCCCTCCATTTCATTTAAGGCCCAATATCTCGGAAACCTTACAGATCCCCGCCCCTAAACCATATATATTCTTGCTTCTTATGATAAGACACATTCATTGACACCAACCTGGGAGTCTTCAGGGATGCGCTGGGGCCTTGCCCCACCCCTCCACTTCACAAAAGGCCATATATCTCAGAAACTGTTCAGATCCCCACCCCTAAACCATATATATTCTTGTTCATTATGATAAGACGCATTCAGTGACACCAACCTGGGGGTCCCCAGGGATGTGCTGGGGCCATGCCCTACCCCCTCCATTTCATAATATCGCAATATCTCGGAAACCATACAGATGGCCACCCCTATACCATATATATTCTTGGTCGTTATGATAAGACACATTCATTGACACCAACCTGGGAGTCTCCCGGGGCCTTGCCCCACCCCTCCACTTCACAAAGGCCTTATATCTCAGAGAATGTTCTTAGCCCCACCCTAAACCATATATATTCATCTTTCTTATGATAAGACGCATTCAGTGACACCAGCTTGGGAGTCCCCGGGGCACGCCCAGGCCATGCCCCACCGCTTTACTTCATTAAAAGCCATATATCGCAGAAATAGTTCAGATCCCCACCCTTAAACCATATACTTGTTCCTTATGATAAGACTCATTCAATCACACCAACCTGGGGTCTCTTTGTGCTGAGGCAATGTGCCCTGCCCTTCCACTTAATAATTTGCTTTATATTTCAGAAACCATTCTTATCCCCACCCCATAATCATAAATGTTCTTGTTCCTTATTATTAGCACACCTACTGTAGGGGGTTCCGCAGGGACCATTCCCATCCTTTCCACTTCATAAAAGGGTCTCAAATATCCGAAACCGTTCAGATTCCCAGCACTAAATCATATATATACTTGGTCCTTATGATAAGACACATTTAGGGACAACAATTTGGGCTTTCCTGGGATCAACAGGGCATGCCCCAACCCCTCCACTGTTTAAGAGGCCTTACAGATCCCCACTGCTAAACCGTATATATTTTTGTTTCTTATGATAAGACGCATTTAGTGATACCAACCAGGGCTCCATTGGGTCCATGCCCCACCCCGTCTACTTCATAAAAGGCCTAATGTTACAGATACTGAGTCCAGATGGGTGCTCATTTGGACATGGGGGGTTCATTTGGTAGATTAAAATGATATCATGTTAAAATACATGGCTGCCATTGGGCAGTGTCCACCTGAGCTCTGGTGAGCATAGTGGCCCATGGGCCTCTTGTTTAAAACTATTTTTGCATACAGGCAAACAGAATGGACCCAGATCAGACTGCTCCTGATCTGGGTCCACACTGTTTGCAAAAACTAATTTTAAAGTTCTTGGCAGACAACAAAGCAGACGACAATTGTCGGCATTTTGTGGGTTAAAATATGTGTAAAGTACTCCTCTTTTCTGGGGCACTGGGCACGGCTTTACATGAGAACTTCATTTTTTTTTCTCTTAGTTACCACACAGACTATGATCAGATGACCTGCGTGGCCTGTCATCCCAGAGACCTATGTATTGTTACAGGGTGCAAGGATGGTAAAATATTGATATGGTAAGTATGCTCTAAAGGGCAGTGGGTACACCTTCAGGGGAGACAACTCCAGCAAAGGTGTTTTTGTCTCCCATGTCAAAAAGGGGTCAACTCTTAAACCTTTTCGTACCAAATGGAATCTTCCTCCTTATATGTAGCCGGAGTCCATTTCAAAATTTAGGGGTGTCAGGTTGTGTTTGATCAAACTTTATTTGGAAAATGACTGAACTTTTAGCAAACAGGGGAGGCCCTGATCTGCGTTCTGCGGCGTCTGATCTGGGCCTGCACTGTTTGCCAGGGTACCCGTTTAGGGGTTTCTGGTACTAAATGGGTTAAAGGAAAGAATTTGCTCCTGAGGAGCAAATTCTTTCCTTTAAGAGTAGACCCCTTTTTAAGTGAGACAGGATTTATAGAAAAGCGAACAGGAAGTCCAGAAAGTTGTCTTCCTTGAAAAATGGCGGAAATATCTGCCAGGTGATCCCATTCCCCTTAAGGTATAGACAACAGTTATCTTTCAGCGGCTCAAACACTGATGGCTTGTTTACCACAGCTATTTTGTCTCCACGAAATATTTCCCATAACTGCAAATTTTAATTTTTAGGATCAGTTTGAGAGCATTTTGTTATTTTATCTTAAAATATATGCTGTGTGTACTCTTAGCGTTGCCTTGGTAAGGATATTAGAATGAGTACTTAAAACATACAGTCGACGGCCCCCGCCCATCGGGGATTGAAGAAATATATGGGCTGCATGATGCTTCCACGCAGAGCTGAAACTGACCCGCGCACGAGTACTGGTAAACAGCTTAGAGGATCTAAGCCTGCCCAGTGCAAAGCAGTGCAAGTCGGCCCATCCATGCTTATAAACCCTATTGGTTTCATTGGGCGACAGGGCTTGAGATGTGATTTCATCTCAATGTCGGATAAAAGTCCCACAAAATTGGAAGGAACGTCTCCAAAATGACCTTTACAGTGTTGACGGGGACGTTAAACCTCAAATAAAACAAAAAACAAACAAAAACAACATACAGTCGAACTTCAATGGCTCAAACACCTTTATGACAGTGAAAATCTGTTCGAAACAAGGGTAGTTTGAGACACTGAGGGTTACTGCCAGGATGCATAACGCGGTTCATTTTTAGACATCTTTTCGGTGTTCTATAATAAAGATGTATGCTGTGTGTATTCATTAGAATTGCCTTGATGAGGTGATTCTGATGAGTACACATAGCATACCTTTGCAAGATAAAAGTCTAAAATCTCCTTAATTACACCACACTATTTCTTATGTAGAAGAATTCCCTAGGGACTCAAAAACGGGTTCGACCTAGCCATAGTAAAGGAGCCATCGGTGTTCTAGCCATCAAGGTTCTACTGTACCTTTATTTTAAAGAAATCGAAAAGATACCCTTATTATGCCTCATTGAGTTCTGGTTTTCACCCACCTCTGTTTAACGATCCACTCAAAATAAGTGAAATAATCTTGAAAGGGTCCAAATACAAGAACAAAAAATCATTAACAGGATGGCAAACAATGTAGATCCTGATGAGATGGCTCATTATGAGCCATCTCATCATGATCTACATTGTTTGTGTAGATATCTGTATCAGGCTGCAGGTCGGCCACGGTATCTTCGTCAGATGTGCGTCCAACTGAGATTCCGGGTTCGATACGGCAGCATTCTTTTCATGGAGATTTATCATGAAACCTTTTCTATGGTAATTCTCTCACTTCTGCTGATTCCAGTGTTGACAGGGATGTTAAACCTCAAATCAACCAACCAAAGGCAGTTGTCAGTTTCTGGTGAAAATATGCGCTGTACTGGTTAATTGGTGCCCAATGTATGAACATGCCCAGGGAAAGTATGTTTATGACTGACCAGCTCAATATGACCTAAATAGTGTTGACTGGGTCATTATAATTCAAACAAACATGGTTCTTATTTAAGCAGTTTAGGTGTGCCATTTTGATGCTCAGTAGCAAGCACTCTGGGAAAAATTCAGCAGACAGCATTAAAGAAAAAATTTCTCTTATTTTTCCCAGAAAACAGATTTTGACATTTCATGTAAATCGCCTACATCTCCAATTGGAGATAACAGGTTTTGACGTTTTCATTTAAATGGTCTCCATTGGAGAATGTAGATCATTTCCAATTAAGACAACAGATTTTGACATTTCATGCAAATCGTCTCCTTTGGAGACGATTTGAATGAAATGTAAAAACCTGTTTAGAGGGATAAGTAAATTATCATCAATATGTCTCAGCTGAAATAGCCCAGACATTGGGAAAGGTTAACCCTTTACTTGCTAATCAAGGCAACCCCAAATTGGCAATCTTTGCAAACAGTGTAGATCCAGTGTAGATCCCAATCAGACACCATCTTATCTAGATCTACACTGTTTGATGTTCAGATTTTGAAGTGAATGAATACTTTATATCCAGTCCTTTGACTGGTTGATGGTCGGAATGGGTGTAGTAAAATTAATCTGTTCAGCAGGACAAGACTTATTACTTATCCTGCTGAACACAACAATCCCTACATTTGCAAACAGTGTAGATCCAGATCAGATGGCTTATCAGGTTCTACATTGTTTGACATTCACTTTATCAATTTCCCGGAAAAAAAATCACGTCAAGTATGTGTGTGTGTGTGAATTCGGGTTTAACGTCGCTTTCAACAATTTTTCAGTCATATCACGACGGTGTCTGGTTGCGAGAGGGAGCTTAATGCTCACTTTTATAGTGCTGCCTCACTGAAGTATCATGTCCCAGACACATTACATGATACCACACCCAGTCACATTATCCTGACACATTATCACATCAAGTAATCTGTTTGGTCTAAAGTGAGAAATGGGTGTGGCATAATAAATCTATTCAGCAGGATAAGGGTTAAGTAAATTTTAGACAGATTATTCATGTGTCGCTCATCTCTGTTACAGGTACAAGTTTCTGAGCAACTCTGAGGTGAGGTCGGTCCTTCACTGGCACTCTTTGCCTGTCAGACATCTAGCTTTCACAGTTGAAGGTAGGATCCACTATAGCTATCGCTAAGGTGTGTGTGTGGGTGGGGGTGGGGGGGTAAAGAGGATAATTAAGGGATAACGTTCCTCATTTTTTGACAGAATGTATAACATATTATGGGTATATGCAGGCCTCATATTTTTCAGGCATATGCAGGATTTCACGCTTTTAGGGCTTGATTGTTTCTTGATTTTTCCTTGATTTCAGGCTTTTTAGATTTTGATTTTCCCTCCTATATTCTGTTAAAAATGATTATTGAACACTAATCCTCTGAATAAAATTATTTTGCTACACCCATTTCTGCCTATTCACCAATAAGATTATATGATATAATGTATTCAAGTCCCTAACTGCATTACAAACAGTGTAGATCCTGATCAGATGGCTTCTTCAGAAGCCATCTGATCTGGATCTGCACTGTTTGCAAAGGTAATGGTTGTCATGTACAGCAGGATGAGGGTTAAGACTACAAAACCAGGTCTTTCAGGCTTTGAAAAGCTTGGTCAGTATGAGGCCTGTATATGGTGAAATTGAAAAAAATATCCCCAATTATCCACGTCTGGAACAGCAATTTAAGTCCGCCCCTGCCCATCGGGGCTTGAAGAAATAGATGGGCTGCATGATGCTTCCACGCAGAGCTACAAACGACCCGCACACGAGTACTGGTAAAACGCCTTGAGGATCTAAGCCTGCCCAGGCAAAGCGGTGGGAGTCGGCCTGTCCATGCTGATAAACACTGTTTGTTTCATTGGACGCTTGGGCTTGAGATGTCATTTCATCTCAATGTCGGATAAAAGTTCCACAAAATAGGAAGCAAAGTCTCCAAAATGACCTTTACAGTGTTGACGGGGACGTTAAACCTCAAATCAAACAAAATGAAAACAACAATATAAATTACAGTCGACCCTCTTTATAACGGCAAAACTCATTCTTATGACAATTTCAATGGAATGAATTCTTAGCACAAGGTTTAACCTCGATTCCGAGTGGCTTGGGCTCCCATCGGGTTGGAAATGCCCAAATCGAATCCATAGTAATGAAAGATTCTTGTAATTTAATACTCCAAGAAACAAAGGTTATATACATTTGTTACAATCGCCTCATCGAGGCGATTCTAACAAATGTCTATAACATTTGTTTCTTGGAGTTCAAATGTTATAGACATTTGTTAGAATCGCCTCACCGAGGCGATTCTAACAAATGTCTATAACATTTGTTTCTTGGAGTTATTATGTGGTAAAGACCTTTTATAACCTATCATAATCCTGACTGGGATTCTTTATAACGGCAAATTCATTATAACAACACAATAATAGGGAACAAATACTGTCGTTATAACGCGGGTTCTCTGTAACATATTGTGGGTATATGTAGAGATTAAAAAAAATATCCCCAAATTATCCACATTATTTATCCTTATCTGGAACAACAATATAAGTTATTTTGATGTTTGATCACAGGATCACATTCCCAACCTGAGAGTGATATTTGCTTAAGCCGTCAGCTTAGGTTTCTATTGCTTTAGTGCATTTGACAGCTACAACATAAATATGAACATTTTATGAAAATGGGCTGGTTGGATGAGGCAAAGGTGACATTTATCTTGCGCCACTGGGGCATCCAACTGATATTGGCTTAAAGCTGGGCAAGGCTTGCTGTCCTTGTAGCAGGTAAGGGTAGAGGGGGAGTGTTGTTATTTCTTCAGCTTCTGCATGTCCATTTTATTTTCCTCTTTCTCCCCTATCTCTCACTTTCATCTCATCTACAATCTCTTCTGTCTCTTTTCTCCCTTTCTCTGGGAGAAGACACGAAATGACTCACAAGTGCTGACATGTCATTAAACCCCAAACAATCAATTTTATGAAAAGGTAAAGTATGTGTTGTTGTTAGGCTGGTTTCCTGCAATTCAGTGGAGCGTCAAGTAGACATAAATATTAGAAAATGAATCTACAGTAGAACTTTGATGGCTCGAACACCGATGGCTCGTTTACCATGGCTGAGTCGAACTCACTCTTGAGCCCCTAGGAAATCCTCTACATAAGAAAAAGCGGGGGATGATTTAGCAGATTTTAGTTTTTTATCTTGCAAATGTATGCTGTGTGTACTCATTAGAATCGCCTCGGTGAGGCGATTCTAATGAGTACACACATCATACGTTTTCATTATAGAACACCGAAAAGATGTCCAAAAGTATCTAGTTATGCCCCCTGACAGTAACCTCAGTGGCTCGAACTACCCCTGTCTCGAACAGATTTTTCCAGGTCCCAAAGGTGTTCGAGCCATTGAAGTTCCACTGTATTTTTTTTTTTCAGTCATCTCCATAGCAGGCACAAAAAGATGAGACTTAGACAGGTCCAAATTAAATCTTATAGTGCCTACTGAGAATCTACCACCGATAAATGACTTGCATGTGATGGCTATTCAGCCAATGGGAAAATGGTTGCATTGATGATATGCACTAAACGCTAATAATCTTTTACACATTGTCCAGTTTTCACCCACCTCAGCATACAGGCTGGTTTATTATAAGACAGATACTTTTGTAAGAGCTGTTGAACTCACAAATACTTTACTGATCATTATGGCACTTACATTCCAGGATCTTACTTGATGAGTGGTGGCCATGAGTGTGTTCTTGTCAAGTGGCATTATGGGACACAGTACAATGACTTCCTGCCACGTCTTGGTGCTCCAATCAATCATGTCGTCTGCTCCAATGATAATACTTTATACGCTACAACACATGATGATAATGGTGAGTTTTTCATTTGGAATGACAGAGTCGAAGGACATTTTTATGGTTCCTTTGAACTCATATTGGACAACAACATTTGAAATACATTCAGCGTTAGGAAAAGTGTCCTTTCTGCTTATGTGAACAGCCATATACACAATCTCAGATTTCGGACCCATTGTTAGCTCACCTGAGCCGTAGGCTCATTGGTGAGCTTATAGGGTGGTCATGCTGTCTGTATGTATGTATGTATGTATGTCAACATTTTCAAACATCTTCTCCTCTGGAACCGCTGGGCGGACTGAAGCCAAATTTCATGTGGGGCCTCAGTGGGATGGGGGAACGAAAGTTTGTTCGCGGGGTCCAGGTCACATGACCAAGATGGCCTCCATGCCCATATATGGTAAAAACCCTTCAAAAATCTTCTTCTCCGGAACCGCTGGTCCGATTTTCACCAAACTTGGTATGTGGCCTTGGGTACTCGGGCCTATCATAGTTTCTTCAAATAATGGCCCTTGGATGACCTTGACCTATTTTATGCCAAGGTCAAATTTGGTAATATAGGCTTTTGAATGGCAAAAAGTGAAAACGGTGGATTTTTCGAAAACTGTTGCAACCTTTGGCTTGAAAGTTGGTAGATGACATCAGCTAAATGAGTTAATAAGTATATATGAGATTTATAGGTCAAGGTCATTCCGTGACCTTGGGTCAAGTTTTTTAATATGTCAAACTTTAAACTTATTTTTCAGGGAAACTACTTGGTCAATTTTGACCAAATTTCATATGCAAGCTTTATGGGAGAAGGACATGTAAATTAAGTTGATGATGTTGGGTCACATAACCAAGATGGCCGCCATGCCCATATATGGTTAAAACCCTTCAAAAATCTTCTTCTCTGAAACTACTGGATGGATTTTCATGAAACTTGGTATGTAGCATCTGGGACGGGCCTCAGTGGGATGGGGGAACGAAAGATTGTTCGCGGGTCCAGGTCACATGACCAAGATGGCCACCATGCCCATATATGGTAAAAACCTTTCAAAAATCTTCTTCTCCGGAACCGCTGGTCCGATTTTTACCAAACTTGGTATGTGGCCTTGGGTACTCGGGCCTATCATAATTTGTTCAAATAATGGCCCTTGGATGACCTTGACCTATTTTATGCCAAGGTCAAATTTGGTAATATAGGCTTTTGAATGGCAAAAAGTGAAAACGGTGGATTTTTCGAAAACTGTTGCAGCCTTTGGCCTGAAAGTTGGTAGATGACATCAGCTAAATGAGTTCATAAGTATATATGAGATTTATAGGTCAAGGTCATTCCGTGACCTTGGGTCAAGTTTTTTAATATGTCAAACTTTAAACTTATTTTTCAGGGAAACTACTTGGTCAATTTTGACCAAATTTCATATGCAAGCTTTATGGGAGAAGGACATGTAAATTAAGTTGATGATGTTGGGTCACATAACCAAGATGGCCGCCATGCCCATATATGGTTAAAACCCTTCAAAAATCTTCTTCTCTGAAGCTACTGGACGGATTTTCATGAAACTTGGTATGTAGCATCTGGGACGCAGGCCCATCATAAATTCTTAAAATGGTGACCCTCGGATGACCTTAACCTATTTTATGCCAGGGTAAAATTTAGTCACATATGCATTTGTATGGGAAAAAGTGAAAATGCATTATATCTAACAAACCGTTCAATATTCCACCACTAGATCATATATATTCTTGTTCCTTAAGATAGGGCGCATTTATTGACATGGGGTCCACCAGGTCCCTTAAAAAAAACCTTCAAAAATCTTCTTCTCCGGAACCGCTGGGCCGATTTCCACCAAACTTGGTATGTAGCCTCGTATATTCTTGTTCCTTGTGATTAAGCATGTTTAATGACATGGACCTTGGGAGTCTAGGGGGTCTCCCGGGGACATGCCTCACCCCCTTCATTTCAAAAAGTGCCCAATATCTTGGAAACTGTCCAGATCCCCACCCATAAACAATATATATTCTAAGGGGCTTTAAGTGACTTGCATCTTGAGACCCTGGGGGCATGCCCCACCCCTGCATTACATAAGATGCATCAAATCTCAGAAACTGTTCAGATCCCCTCCCATAAGTCATATATTTCTTGTTTCTTGTGATAAGGGGCATTTAGTTACATGGATCTTTGAACACCATAGGTTAAATTGGGGGCCGACACCCCCTTTAGAAATGGTTAAGCTCTTCACCCATTAACCATATATATTCTTGTTCTTGACCTTTTAGCTCATCTAAGGCTTTATCTTGGCTAAATATAACTGAAAATTCAAACTCAAAAGTTTTCCAACTGATCTTCAAGAGTCAGGAATGTGATTAAGGACCACTTGGTCATACAGCCAGATGCATTTAGTGACATGGACCTTAATTTGGCCCCTGGGGGCATGCCCTACCCACATCATTTAATAAAATGCGTAATATTTCCCCACCCATTAACCATATATATTCTTTCTCTATATACTAATGTGGACATTTTCTCTTTTGAAAATGGGTTTTCAGAAAAAACTCAATAAAAATTACATCAGGATAAAGAACAAGGTTTAAAACAACTAGCGTTGCAATAATTTAGAAAATCTGTTGACAAATAAGGATTTTATAACCAAAAACACATTTGAATAGGGAAATTTCCATTGTTAAATTGCTAGCAAGGGGGGTAAATATTTCCCCGCAAACTTTCAATTTCTTCATACACTGTTACTAAATAACTGAAATAATCATAAATGATGCAAAACAAATCATGAAGTTCAAAACATTTAAATCGAGGCCAAAAAGATTCCAGAATCAAAACTTTATGATCATGGATTATCTCCCCTTTCAATGTAAAATCTCTATTCAAATCTTATTTTGGTCATAATTTTTTTAATAGTGAACCGATTTTCAAAATTTTTGTGGCACATGTTTCAAGAAATTTATAAGCAACTTTTGCTGAAGAAATCATCAATCCTTGTCTTTGTTTACTATAACGAATCTCCGAAATATCATTATCAGAGGACAAAAACAGAACATTAAAACACGTTTGGTGACATGGATCTTAGATCCATAAGAGGTCTAGAGGGACCTTGGGTGCATGTCCCTTAGCCCTTTAGACCTAAGGCTGTCAGGTGAGCGTCTTAGGACCAATGGTCCTCTGGTTTTAGAATTACTGTAATGATCCTATGTATTGGGACAGATAAGCCTAAGCAAACAGTGCTCGATAGCGCAGTGGTTAACACAGTGTCAGCCTCGATAGCGCAGTGGTTAACACAGTGTCAGCCTCGATAGCGCAGTGGTTAACGGGTTCGATTCATGATCGAGAGGTTGTGCATTCCAATCCGGCTCCCGATATCAAGTTGTGTCCTTTCTCTCACGTGTGTGAAAACATCGGGAATGAGTGTTAGCGAAACGATTAAATAAACTTGAAGCTTCCATCGCAATTGAACTAAAATAAATTAGTATAAACTAACAGTGCAGAAACAGATCAGATTGCTCCTGAAGGAGCAATCTGATCAGGATCTACACTGTTTGCCATTCTGTCTGCACTTTTTGGACTCCTTCCGGGTCATGAAACAAATTTATTGAAATTTTATGAGAATTGGTTTAAACAGTATTTATTATTCATATTTATATGGTATATGATACAAGATATATGGTAGAGGATCTGAGGGTAAGCACGATGCTTATGTGGGAGTCATCTCCTGTGAATTATGAGAATTGCAGCAAGTTCTCAAGGTGTCTGAATATTGAGGATTTTCACGGTAAATTACCCATTTCAGAAGGGCAACTACAACAAGGGACACTGGCAAACAGTACGGGTCCAGATCAGACCCCACATTCTGCGGAGTCTGATCTGAGCCTTCATTGTTTCCAAAAAGTTCAGCCCTTTTTCTAAATAAATTTCTTAAAATACCGGTAACCAGGGCCTGATGAGATGGCATCTCTTGTGCATCAACACTGCTTGCATAGGTCTGTTCTTCAGGGTTTAAAGGGTCAGATATATATACTAGTCAACCCTCTTTGTACCAATATTCAGCCCCCCATCCATCGGGGCTTGGAGAAATAGATTGGGCTCCATGTGCTTCGGCACAGAGCTGAAACTGACCTAACACTTTAGTACTTGGAAACCCCCTAGAATCTCAAAAGCCTGCCCAGGAAAAGTGGTGTGAGTCAGACTATCCCTTAAGCCCTAGAGGTTTCTTAGTGAGGTAGGACTTGAGATGTTATTTCATCTCAATATCAGGGAAGGTCCCACAAAATTTGGGAGCAACACCTCCAAAATGACCTAAATAGTGTTAACGGGAATGTAAAACCTCAACACAAACTGACAAAATTATACAAACGTTCTATAATGTTTCCTTTCCTCAACTTAAAGATAAAACTCAATTTACAACAATTTCAGTGGAACTTTTTCTTATAGCTCAACAGACATCGGGGCTTGGAGAAATAAATTGGGCTGCATTGTGCTTCCACGCAGAGCTGAATCTGACCAACACGAGTACTGGTAAACTGCTTAGAAGGACAAAGCCTACCCAAGCAAAACGGTGTGAGTCAGATCGTCCAATGCATATAACCCTTCTGGTTTCATTTGGCGGCAGGGCTTGAGGTGTCATTTGCTCATTTCACCTCACTGTCGGATAAAAGTCCCACTAAATTGTAAGCAACGTCTCCAAAATGACCTAAATAGTTTTGACGGGGACGTTAAACCCCAAGTCAAACAAACAAACAACAGACATGAATTGATGAAGATGTTTGAGAATCTTGTATTTGAAATACTCTAAGTAACAAATATTGAGGATACACCAAAACCTCTGTATAACACTTTTAATGAGGTCCGAAGCAGAAACTGTATTAGTTAAATAACTGTGCTATATCCAAACAAAAAATGTATAGATTATATAGAAAAATGACCATTCATGGTCATTTTTCTAATGATCATTTTTCTATATAATCTATACATTTTGGGATCCATCTTGAAACCGTGTTATATCCATATCTGTTTTATAATGAACAGTGTTATAATGGGGTTAGATTCCCACACTTACCTGCTACTGTTGCTTTAACCCTTATCTTGCTGAATATTCATCTAAGCCACACCCATTTCTGTCTATCAACCAATCAAATTACTTGATGTAATTTATTGCTACAAATTCATAAACTGAATGCCAAACAGTGTTGATCCAGATCAGATGGCTTCTTCAGAAGCCATCTTATCTGGATCTACACTGTTTCCAAAGATAGGGGTTGTCATGAACAGCATGATAAAAGTTAATAGAGCCTGAACGGTTAAAATGATTTCATATTTTTCAGTTATACACGTAATATCCAGCAACTTCAAAATAGAACATATCTTTCAAGGCCTCACCAGAGGTCATTTGAAATCCCAGGACACGAATCCCATAGCAACAGGATTGTTATGTGACCCAAGGTCAAGGTCACTGGTAATGAGTGGAAGGCCAGGGCATATTCAGTTCTATTCAGTGCAAGAAGATAAACACCTATACAATGTGAGTATACCATCCTTATGATATCACATCCGTGTGTCATAGTGCATTCTATCATATCTCCAAAACAGTTTATTTTCTGATGAATTTGTTTGTTAACCCCTCGCACAACATGGTTGTGAGGGGGGATATAGCATTTGTCCCGTAAGTACGAACGTACGTACGTACTTTTGTCATCGCTCTAGCGCCTACATTTCTTTACCGATTTTAATATAACTTCACACGAACATTCCTTATGACAATATCTCGAGCGAGTTTGACTTTCAAGGTCATGACCTGAAGGTCAAGGTCACTGTGTCTATTTTTAGAAAAACTTTGTCATCGCTCTAGCGCCTACATTTCTTCACTGATTTCAATATAACTTCACACAAATATTCCTTATAAAAATATCTTGAGCGAGTTCGACTTTCAAGGTCATGACCTCAAGGTCAAGGTCACTGTGGCTATTTTTAGAAAAACTTTGTCATCGCCTTAGCGCCTACATTTCTTCACCAATTTCAATATAACTTCACACAAATGTTCCTTATAAAAATATCTCGAGCGAGTTCGACTTCAAGGTCATGACCTCAAGGTCAAGGTCACTGTGGCTATTTTTAGAAAAACTTTGTCATCGCTCTAGCGCCTACATTTCTTTACCGATTTTAATATAACTTCACATGAACATTCTTATGACAATATCTCGAGCGAGTTCGACTTTCAAGGTCATGACCTCAAGGTCAAGGTCACTGTGGCTATTTTTGGAAAAACTTTGTCATCACTCTAGCGCCTACATTTCTTCACTGATTTCAATATAACTTCACACAAATGTTCCTTATAAAAATATCTCGAGCGAGTTCGACTTTCAAGGTCATGACCTCAAGGTCAAGGTCAATGTAGCTATTTTTAGAAAAACTTTGTCATCGCTCTAGCACCTACATTTCTTCACCAATTGCAATAAAACTTCATACAAATGTTCCTTATAAAAATCTCGAGCCAGTTCGACACTCAAGGTCATAGCCTGAAGGTCAAGGTCACTGTGGCTATTATTAGAAAAACTTTGTCATCGCTCTAGCGCCTATATTTCTTCACTGATTTCAATATTACTTCACACAAATGTTCCTTATGACAATATCTCGAGCAATTTCGACTTTCAAGGTCATGACCTCAAGGTCAAGGTCACTGTGGCATTTAGAAAAACTTTGTCATCGCCTTAGCGCCTACATTTCTTCACCAATTTCAATATAACTTCACACAAATGTTCCTTATAAAATTATCTAGAGCGTATTCGACTTTCATTGTCAAGGCCAAAAGGTCAAGGTCACTGTGGCTATTTTTAGAAAAACTTTGTCATCCCTCTAGCGCTTACATTTCTTCACCGATTTCAATATAACTTCACACAAATGTTCCTTATGACAATATCTCGAGCGATTTTGACTTTCAAGGTCAAGGTCACTGTGGCTATTTTTAGAAAAACTTTGTCATCGCACTAGCGACTACATTTCTTCACTGATTTCAATATAACTTCACACAAATGTTCCTTATGACAATACCTCGAGCGAGTTTGACTTTCAAGGTCAAGGTCACTGTGGCTATTTTTAGAAAAACTTTGTCATCGCTCTAGCGCCTACATTTATTGATGGATTTTAATAGAACTTCACACAAATGTTTCTTATGATAATATCTCGAATTGCTTTGACTTTCAAGGTCATGACCTCAAGGTCAAGGTCACTGTGGCTGTTTTTAGAAAAACTTTTTCATCACTTTACCGCCTACATTTATTAACAGATTTTAATATAACTTAACACAAAAGATGCTTATGATAATATCTTGAGCAAGATCTACTTTCGTGGTCATGGCCTCAAGTCAAGGTCACTATGGCTATTTTTAGAGAAACATTGTCATCACTCTAGAATGTACATTAATTGATGGATTTTAAAACAAACTTTACACAAAAGTTGCATATGATAATATCTCAAGCAAGTTGGACTTTTGCCATTTCAGTGTTTTCCACACATGAAGTGGTCTAGTGCGAGGGGATTTGTATCGCATGCGATGCCTTGTTTGTTTTGGAGTTTAACGGCCCAGTCAACACTATTTTAGGTCATTTTTGAGCCGGTCAGTTTACCTATCCACACTTTTCCTGGGCAAGCTTATATGTAAGCGGTTAACTAGTACAGTGCACATTTTGCCAGAAACTGACAACTGCCCGTCTTGAATCAGCGGAAGGGAGAGAATGACCATGGAAAAGATTTCATGATCAATTTTCTGATGAAAAATTGTGATATTATTTGTATTTATTCTCAACATGTAGGTTGCGGGTGCTCATTAGAACCGCATTGAGGCAGTCCAAATGAGTACCCACAACCTATCTCCTTGAGCTTAAATAAGATAAATATTGTACACCCCCTGTAAACCCCACTTTTCTCTATGGGGGGGGGGGGTACGATGTAGGTATTTCTACTTCCAAGTTGCAGGGTTAGAAGAAGAGTAGATATGATTTCTAGGAAGTCAACTGTTTTAAAAAGAGGATAGAAGACTGACAATTCATTGATATTTTGTTTGTTTGTTTTGGAGTTAAATGGCCCAGTCAACACTATTTTAGGTCATTTTTGAGCCGGTCAGTTTACCTATCCACACTTTCCTGGGCAGGCTTATACGAATGCGGTTAACCAGTACAGTGCACATTCATTGCCAGAAACTGACAGCTGCCCTTCTTGAATCAGCGGAAGGGAGAGAATGACCATAGAAATAATT
This sequence comes from Lucinisca nassula, assembly GCA_963580285.1. Taxonomy (NCBI): domain Eukaryota; kingdom Metazoa; phylum Mollusca; class Bivalvia; order Lucinida; family Lucinidae; genus Lucinisca; species Lucinisca nassula. Next base: position 88,163,508 of record OY757025.1, on the reverse strand, counting down.
CACGGTCATTCTCTCCCTTCCACTGACAACTCTGATGTACTCGTAGATTGTCTTTTGGGATTTTTTTTTTTTAATTTAATGCTTTTCAACTAGGTAATGGTTTATGAAAGAAGTGAAATTTTGATTCTATCATAGGCAATGGAAAGGATCTCTGATTTATTCTACAACAAATCACTGGTGGGGTTGGGGGGGGGGGGGGGGAAGAGGGTGACATGAAAAGCTGCCATTTTATGGTAACCCATAAAGTTTGTATGACCTTTGATGGTGAATCTTTATATAGATGGAAAAAATGTTACTCTCACACATCAAAAACAATACAAACAGACATAAATTAGCATGATACAGTCAATAATGTTGGCTGGATGTCCAACAATGCCAAAAGTTTGGGAGAATGTGAAGGAAACTACAAAATTATTGTCCATTTTTAGTGTGTTTGAATCAAAATAGATCAGCTGTAGTGTGTGATGTGTTGAGTAGTTAGTCAGTTGTAAGTAGACAGATCACTCCAGCTACACTCTTGTATTTTGATCTGCTTTACAACTGACCCGATGCTCTAGCAGTGATTTGTTAATAAATCACAGTTTGGAGGTGACCTGTAAACTGTGATTTATTACTCAGCAAATCACTGCTAGAGCTGATCTGTTTCTTCAGTAAAGCTATACGGTCTCACGTTTTCTAGCCTCTGACAGCAGCCCAGTTGGGCTAGTTGTTCAAAACTATCAATGCCATTAAGATATTTTTAAATTTTGATCATTTAGTATTGCAAATATTTCTGGCAAAAGAATGTGCACTGTAATGGTTAACCGCTTATAATATAGCCTCGACATAACCTAGAGTTAACTGGACCGTTATACTTCGAACCAGACTAAACTTTTTGTTGCAAAAATGTAAGTAGCTTTTGCCAGTGCAATTTTTTTTCAGCAAAAATACCACTTTATGTGATATTATTACATTTTGAAAGTTTAAGAGCTTGTTAAGCTTGTTTTGCTTTTGATAACTCAATCCAGAAAACCAGTATTTGCTGTTAACCCTTATCCTGCTGAATAAATTAATTTTGCCACATCTTTTTCTGACTATCAACCAATTAAAATTACTTGATGTATATTTTCGTCCAAATTCACAAACTGAATACCAAACAGTGTAGATCCTGATTAGATGGCTTCATCATTAGCCATCTGATTGGGATCTACACTGTTTGCAATTTGTCTGTTTGATTTGAGGTTTAACATCCCCCTAAACACTTTATAGGTCACTCCCAATTTTGAGGGACTTTTACCTGACATTGAGATGAAATGACATCTCAAGCCTTTTACCCGACATTGAGATGAAATGACATCCCAAGCCCTGTTGCCCATTGAAACCAATAGGGTTTATAAGCATGGACAGTCCAACTTGCACGGCTTTACCTGTGCAGGCTTAGATCCTTTATGCGGTTTACCAGTATGTGTGTGCGGTCGATTACAGCTTTGCATGGAAGCATCATGCAGCCCATTTATTTCTTCAAGCCCCGACTGGCGGGGGCCGTTTAAATTCAGTAAAATTCCGCTATTAAGACCACCTAATATTAGGACTAAATGTGTTTTTAAAAGCATATTTAGTAGGTTGCAGTTATTCTTTCTTTGTCTGTTCTGGATACCATGTCCTCTGGTCAGAGACAACCTTTGGGACTGTTCAAAAGTGGTCTTAAAGACCACTTTTGAACAGTCCCAAAGGTTGAACAGTCCCAAAGGTGGTCTTACTATAGGAATTTTACTATATTTGCTTGAGTTCTGCTCTTAAATTCAGCTTGATATTGTTCAACAAAACTACATTTCACCGGAGAATCTGAAACGACCCCTGTGTGTTACCGAGGTGACGGGAGCAGCCTTCGATAGTGGTGGAACATGGCTGGCCACGGCCGAATATTGGAATGATGAGATCATGAGTCCTGAAATTAGGTTAAAATTCTGGCTGTTTGAGGAGGAAAAGCAAAGGTATCTTTTTGTAGCCATTTTTGTTGTGGTGGCTTTAGCCCTAATCCAGCTGTTCAGGACAACCCCTACCTTTTAGAACAGTGTAGATCATGATCCTCTTTCATGGAGATTGATCACAGTCGTTCTCTCCCTTCTGCTGATTCAAGAATGGAAGTTGTCAGTTTCTGGCGAAAGACTATGCGCTGGTTAACCGCATACATATAAGCCTGCCCAGGAAAAGTGTGGATAGGTAAACTGACCGGCCTAAAAAGTGTTGACTCGGTTGTTAAACTCCAATACAAACAAACAAACAAAATCCACTGGTAAGAAGGGCAGTTGTCATTTTCTATCAAAAGAATGTGCACTGTACTGGCTGACAGCTTATGTATAGGTCTGTGCAGGGAAGGTGTGATTTGGTTACATGACTGGCTGAACATGATCGTAATAGTCTTGTTTGGGCCATTAAACTCTGGAACAAGCAAGCAAATGTGGACATTGTTGTGATAAAGCATTTTGCATATACACATGTATATCAAATATCACTGTATAAAGATGCATAGCAACAGATGTGATAATTGGAGGATAGTTTTTGTCAATTCTCCATAAAAACATACGTTGTGGGTATTCATTAGAACCGCCTCACTGAGGCGGTTCTAATGAATACCCACAACATAGGTTTATATGGAGAAATAAGGAAAACTATCCTTCAGTTATCACAAAATACTTACCTTATCTGTTGCCATGAAGATGGTTGGTTGACTGTATTGTGTTCTGCCAAGCAAAAATGTATTTTGGACATGCCTAAACAGGAAAGACCTTGTGTACCGGTTTGAAGCGAACATTGGGGTAAGAGAAATAACAGACTTTATAAGAAATGAGGTTTACCAAGTTTGAGACTTAATCCATTGATCTGAGGAGTTGGAGCCCCCGCCCATCGGGGCTTGAAGAAATAGATGCATGATGATTCCACCAGAACTGAAACCGACCACACACAAGTACTGGTAAACCGCTTAGAGGCTCCCAGACACCAGCTGTAGTGACGTGGAGTATGTTCTAGAAAGGGTTATCCTTTGGAAGCAAAGAATTCACCACAGAACTGGAAAATATGGAGGGTACATGTTTTCTAGGCCAGACTAAGCCTGCCCAGGGAAAGTGGTTCGAGTTGGACCGTCCATGCTTATAAACCCTGTTGGTTTCATTGGACGCCAGGGCTTGAGATGTCATTTGTCTCAGTGTCGGGTAAAAGTCCCACAAAATTGGAAGCAACGTCTGTAAAATGACCTATACAGTGTTGACGGGGACATTAAACCTCAAATGAAACAAACAAATAAAACAAAATGTGAATGTTGGATTTCTCAGCCATGTTTGATTATTTTCATTTGACATTAATTTAACAAGCAGAATTCTTTATGATGTCAATATAATCGGTTTCAAATTACATATACCGGCCCCGATAGCTCAGTTGGTAGAGTGTCGGCTCCGGGGAACGGGAGGTCACGGGTTCGATCCTGGGCCGCGACATACCAAAGTCGTTAAAAGTGGTACTAGCTGCTCCTCACTTGGCACTCAGATTTACGGGGTAGAGCTAGGACTGGTCGACCCAGTGTCAGGATAATGTGACTGGTGTGGTATCATGTAATGTGTCTGGGACATGATACTTCAGTGAGGCAGCACTATAAAAGTGAGCATTGAGCTCCCTGTCGCAACCAGACACCGTCGTGATATGACTGAAAAATTGTTGAAAGCGACGTTAAACCCGAATTCACACACACACACACACTAATTACATATACTTGTACTTAAAAGTGTTCGGAATTTTCACTGTTTCTTAGTCATTAAACTGGTTGAGAAATAAGTTCTGTCATTGTAAAAAAGGATTTCCTTGAAATATTATTCCTTTTGTTCTTTCAGTTACATTCTGAATACAACAGTTGAACTACCACATGATCATCGAGTAGACCACCTCATGTTTCGGCCTCATTCTGAAACGGCCACTCCTGGTACGGAACACATGCTCGTCACTTCTAGTAGAGACGGAAAATTTAAGATATGGTTGCTTGTGGATGATTCTGATATATACAGTAAGTGAACCTTAAGGGGAATAGGAACACCTGGCAGATTTTTCCACCTTTTTTTTTCAAAGGGAGACAACTTTCGGAACTTTCTGTTCGCTTTTCTATAAGCCCTATCCCACTGCAAAAAGGGGTCAACTCTTAAAGGAAAGAATTTGCTCCTCAGGAGCAAATTCTTTCCTTTAAGAGTTGACCCCTATTGAAATGGGAGACAAAAATACTTTTGGAGGAGTCGCCTCCCCTGAAGGTGTTACCATTAACCTCGTCAACCCTGTATTCAGGTGCAGTACCTGCACAGATATGGGCCCCTGTGGCCTAGTGGGTAAGAGTGCTTGCGGGTAAGAGTGGTGTCTCTTAACTATTAGGTTTCTAACCTCTGTCGGTTCAAGTTTAACTCGAATCATATTGAGTCGCCAAGTTCTGCAACGAAATGTCTGGTTGTATTTCTCCAGGTACTGTGTTTTTTTGCCCACCTTTGGTTAATGTTTGTCTCGAAATAAGCGAAATAATTTTGTCAGGGCCATAAAACAAAATGAAAAAAAAAAACAATGGAGGAAGATTGAGATGTTTGGCGAAGCTATGGATTTGTGTATCTTATGTTCTTAGGTCACCCGGGCTTCCAGTTGATGTACCACAACCTCTTTATACATTAGGAAAACACGCCTACGGTGCAGTCTGGTAACATTGCGCACATAAAGTTTTGATAGCTACAAGTGACTTTGTTCAAGCCACCACTCAAATTTCACAATCAACAACATTGCAACATTTCCCATTCGACTAGCTGCAATGAAAATTGGCCTCTGAAGTTATTAACATACAGGACAAAGAACTTTGAAAAGGGATACCCCCTTGAAATTGATCTACCAATTTTGTCGCCCAACATTGCACACGATAAGTAATTTGAGCAGTTTGAACACGAGAGTTGACTCAAATAAGTTGTTGATAGTTCTTCTGCAATGTTTTCTGATGCAGTAAGTTTAGCTACAAGACAATAGCGCCTTTGGCTAGTTTTAAACTCAGTCTTGACTTTTAAAATTTCGGATTTTTCGTATTTTGAGAAAATTGAAAAATTCCGCGAAACTAGCTCATCTGCACGTGCAAGCCCATCTTTTTCATGGCTAAGTTAAACTTAATGCCGATGCACTGATAATAGTGAAACTGATAATTAGGGATACAGTTGGTGAAATTGTGAATGCAGGGTGCGCAAAATAAACGGCCAGGCAAAGTTACCGGACTCGACTGTATACAAATACATTGTTAATTTTACCGCTGCAAAAATGTAAAATTTAAGATGAAAAAATTTGATATTTTTCTTATTTTTGCACAAAATATAAATTGTGGGTACACATTAGAAACGCCTCAATATAGATTGTGGGTACACATTAGAACCGCCTCAATATAGATTGTGGGTACACCTTAGAACTGCCTCATTGAGGCAGTTCTAACGTGTACCCACAATCTATATTTTAGAGCAGAAATAATAAAAATAAAGCTTACCCCTGAAAACCCCATTTTTACTATATAAAGTGGGGTTCAAGGGGGTCAAACTTATATAGGCTTGTTTTCGTGATGACACTATTTTGCGGTCCAAAGCAGAAACCCTGTTAGTTAAACAGCCATCTTATAGTCAAACAAAAATGTATGTATTATATAGAAAAAATAAGCTGAAATGAATCTTAATACACATGGGAATGGAATGCAAAGACTAGTTTTATTGGTTAGTATAAAAAAAAAAGTGGTACAGTATAATCTGTGATAAACAGTGAAATTCCTATATTAAGACCACCTATTGGACTGTTCAAAAGTGGTCTTTAAGACCACTTTTGAACAGTCCCAAAGGTGGTCTCTGACCAGAGGATACTGTATGCAGAAAATGCAAAGAAAGAACAACTGCAACTTACAAAATAAGCTTTTTAAAGCAGAATTAGTGATAATTGTAGGTGGTCTTATTAGCGGACTTTCACTGTACTGTTAGAAACCCGATGCATACCTGTGATACCTCCCTCATTTTGATGCTAATTTTTGCCCAATTCATGCTAAATTTTAATAAAATTTTGGAGTTTCCCTCATTATACCCCCACAAATGAAATTTGGGGGGGGTATATAGGAGTGAGCTTGTCGGTCGGTCGGTCGGTCTGTTGACTTGGGTTTCCAGACGATAACTCAAAAAGCGCTTCACCAATTTTTATAATTTTTGGTACACTGATGTAACATCATAAAATACAGGTCAAGTTCGATTTCCACTACAATTCGTCAATTTTCGACATAGTTATGGCCCCTTTCAAGTGAAAAAATTGCAAAATGCCGCTGTTGTACTATCAAGGCAGTTTTTGTGGGGGTATTCATCACCTTTAGTGATAGCTCTAGTTTTAACTGACAATTGCCCTATATATTCTTTACATCTCACAATGGGAAATCTTCCTCCTTAGTTAAAAAAATTATCACGGGTATGCCGATGGCATCACATAATCTATACATTCTCAGTACATTTACAGAAAAGCCCTATAGTTAACTATTGAGAAGCAAAGTTGTTCATACTTCAATGAATTCCTGGTCTCAGACAATGTCAGAAACATCAAAATAAACAATGGTTCTCTTCAGTATGATTGGATGATGGCGACATTATGGCACCAAAGAAACTGTTCGGCTGTCAGTAGGAAACTCTGTGCAATTGTTTTCTCCTTTCATTTTAGACCTTAAACAAGACTTTTGACTAAAACAAGACCTCACTGATGAGGCTTTATTAGCCGAAACTACGTAGTATGACCCATCTTCTTTCTTATGAATGTTTTCATTGCTCTTAAAGGAACTCATTTTTAGCTCCACTGGCCGAAGGCCAGCGGTGCTATTGTCATGGCCCTGTGTCCGTCGTGCATCCGTGCGTCCGTGCGTTAACTTTTTCTTTAAACATCTTCTCCTCCTAAACTACTGGGCCAATTGTAACCAAACTTCACAGGAATGTTCTTACATAGTCCTCTTCTAAATTCCTTCAAAGAATTTTGTTACACCCAGAACTCTGGTTGCCATGGCAACAAAACCACAAAAAATTAAAAATCTTTAAAAATCTTCTCCTCCAAAACCACCTGTTGGATTTCATTTTTATTTTGCATGAATGTTCCTTAGGTGGACCTCTTTCAGATTCCTTGAAGAAATTTTGATCCGACAAAAAACATGGCCGCCATGGGCGGGGCTTATTTTCCCTATTTAACATATAGTGTAATGCTAAAACATCTTCTCCTCCTAAACTATTGGGCCCATTGTAACCAAACTTCACAGGAATGTTCCTTACTTAGTCCTCTTCTAAATTCCTTCAAAGAATTTTGTTACACCCAGAACTCTGGTTGCCATGGCAACAAAAAAACACAAAAAAATAAAAATCTTTAAAAATCTTCTCCTCCAAAAATACCTGTTGGATTTCATTTTTATTTTGCATGAATGTTCCTTGGGTGGACCTCTTTCAGATTCTTTGAAGAAATTTTGATCCGACAAAAAACATGGCCGCCATGGGTGGGGCTTATTTTCCCTATTTAACATTTAGTGTAATGCTAAAACATCTTCTCCTCCTAAACTACTGGGCCAATTGTAACCAAACATCACAGGAATGTCCCTTACTTAGTCCTCTTCTAAATTCCTTCAAAGAATTTTGTTACACCCAGAACTCTGGTTGCCATGGCAACAAAAAAACACAAAAAAATAAAAATCTTTAAAAATCTTCTCCTCCAAAAACACCTGTTGGATTTCATTTTTATTTTGCATGAATGTTCCTTGGGTGGACCTCTTTCAGATTCTTTGAAGAAATTTTGATCCGACAAAAAACATGGCCGCCATGGGTGGGGCTTATTTTCCCTATTTAACATTTAGTGTAATGCTAAAACATCTTCTCCTCCTAAACTACTGGGCCAATTGTAACCAAACTTCACAGGAATGTTCCTTACTTAGTCCTCTTCTAAATTCCTTCAAAGAATTTTGTTACACCCAGAACTCTGGTTGCCATGGCAACAAAACCACACAAAAAATTAAAAATCTTCTCCTCCAAACCCACCTGTTGGATTTCATTATCCCCTCGCACAACATAGTTGTGAGGGGGGATATAGCATTTGTCCCGTACATACATACGTATGTACGTACTTTTGTCATCGCTCTAGCGCCACGTACGTACGTATATACTTTTGTCATCGCTCTAGCGCCTACATTTCTTGACCGATTTTAATATAACTTCACACGAACGTTCCTTACGACAATATCTGGAGCAAGATCGACTTTCAAGGTCATGACCTCAAGGTCAAGGTCATTCTGGCTATTTTTTTTAAAACTTTGTCATGGCTCTAGCGCCTACATTTCTCCCCAAATTTCAATATAACTTCAAACAAATGATCCTTATAAAAATATCTCGAGCGAGTTTGACTTTCAAGGTCATGACCTCAAGGTCAAGGTCACTGTGGCTATTTTTAGAAAAACATTGTCATCGCTCTAGCGCTTACATTTCTTCACCAATTTCAATATAACTTCACACAAATGATCCTTATAAAAATATCTCGAATGAGTTCCACTTTCAAGGTCATGGCTTCAAGGTCAAGGTCACAGTGGCTATTTTTAGAAAAACTTTGTCATCGCTCTAGCTCCTACATTTCTTCACTGATTTCAATATAACTTCACACAAATGTTCCTTATGACAATATCTTGAGCGAGTTGGACTTTCAAGGTCATGACCTCAAGGTCAAGGTCACTGTGGCTTTTTTTAGAAAAAACTTTGTCATTGCTCTATCGCCTATATTTCTTCACTGATTTCAATGTAACTTCACACAAATGTTCCTTATGACAATATCTCAAACGGGTTTGACTATCAAATGTTCCTTATAAAAATATCTCCAGCGAGTTCGACTTTCCAACTCATGGCCTCAAGGTCAAGGTCACTGTGGCTTTTTTAGAAAAAACTTTGTCATTGCTCTATCGCCTATATTTCTTCACTGATTTCAATATAACTTCACACAAATGTTCCTTATGACAATATCTCAAGCGGGTTTGACTATCAAGGTCAAGGCCTCAAGGTCATGGTCACTGTGGGTTTTTTTTAGAAAAACTTTGTCATCGCTCTAGCGCTTACATTTCTTCACCAATTTCAATATAACTTCATACAAATGTTCCTTATGACAATATCTCTAGCGAGTTCCACTTTCAAGGTCAAGGTCACTGTCTATTTTTAGAAAAACTTCGTCATCCCTCTAGCGCTTACATTTCTTCATCGATTTCAATATAACTTCACACAAATGTTCCTTATGACAATATCTCAAGCGGGTTCGACTATCAAGGTCAAGGTCACTATGGCTATTTTTAGAAAACTTTGTCATCGCTCTAGGGCCTACATTTCTTCACTGATTTCAATATAACTTCACACAAATGTTGCTTATGACAATACCTCGAAAGAGTTCGACTTTCAAGGTCAAGGTCGCTGTGGCTATTTTTAGAAAAACTTTGTCATTGCTCTAGCACTTACATTTTTTCACCAATTTCAATATTACTTCACACAAATGTTCCTTATAACAATATCTCAAGTGAGTTCCACTTTCAAGGTCAAGGTCACTGTGGCTATTTTTAGAAAAACTTTGTCATGGCTCTAGCGCTTACATTTCTTCACCCATTTCAATATAACTTCACACAAATGTTCCTTATGACAATACCTCGAGCGAGTTTGACTTTCAAGGTCAAGGTCACTGTGGCTATTTTTTGAAAAACTTTGTCATTGCTCTAGTGCTTACATTTTTTCACCAATTTCAATATAACTTCACACAAATGTTCCTTATGACAATATCTCGAGCTATTTAGACTTTCAAGGTCAAGGTCACTGTGGCTATTTTTAGAAAAACTTTGTCATCGCTCTAGGGCTTACATTTAATGATGGATTGTAATAGAACTTCACACAAATGTTTCTTATGATAATATCTCGACTTACTTCGACTTTCAAGGTCATGACCTCAAAGTCAAGGTCACTGTGGCTATCTTTAGAAAAACTTTGTCATCGCTCTACCGTCTACATTTATTAACAGATTTAAATATAACTTCACACAAAAGATGCTTATGATAATATCTTGAGCATGATCTACTTTCGTTGTCATGGCCTCAAGTCAAGGTCACTATGGCTATTTTTAGAGAAACGTCATCACTCTAGAATGTACATTTATTGGAGGATTTTTAAACAAACTTAACACAAATGTTGCATATGATAATATCTCAAGCAAGTTGGACTTTTGCCATTTCAGTGTTTTCCACACACGAAGTTGTCTAGTGCGAGGGGATTTGTATCGCATGCGATGCCTTGTTTTTATTTTGCATGAATGTTCCTTGGGTGGACCTCTTTTAGATTCCTTGAAGAAATTTTGATCCGACAAAAAACATGGCCGCCATGGGCGGGGCTTATTTTCACTATTTAACGTATAATGTAATGCTAAAAAATCTTCTTATGCAAAAGTACTTGTGGGATTTCATTGTAATTTGCATGAATTGTCCTTGGGTGGACTGTTGTCAGATTCCTTGAAAAAAATTTGATCTTACAAAAAAACATGGCCGCCATGGGCGAGGCTTATTTTCACTATATAACATATAGTGTAATGCTGAAAATATTTTCTGCAAAAGTTCTTGTTTTATTTCATAGTTATTTGGCATGCATGTTCCTTGGGTGGACCTCTGTCAGATTCCTTGAAGAAATTTTGATCCGACAAAAAACATGGCTGCAGTGGGCGGGGTTTATTTTCACTATATAACATGTAGTGTAATGTTAAAAAAGTCTTCTCTTCTTCAAAAGTTCTTGTTTATTTATTTATTTATTTATTTGTTTGTTTATTTATTTATTTATTTATTTAAAAGTACCTTCCTGTATCTGAATTAATCTCCTCCAATTTTGCTGACTATCACATATCTATAGAGGTCCACCTAAAAAATTGTCATTCTAAAATTCAAAACATCAGAGATTTCACTTGCCCATCACACTGGTGATAGAACTGATGTTTTCAACACAAACTCTATTTATACGACTTGATGTTTCAAAATAAATTCAAAATACTGAGGGAGATTGATTTATTAGACCTAATTATACTACAGTGTCAACAGTTCTCCAGATCCCTGAGGGTTAAAATGGCTTAGTTGAAAAGGGAGGCATACCGAATCCGACGGAGGAAAGGAAAAAATAAATAAAGAAAGAAATAAAAACATAAATCTGTTCATTTTTTAGCTCCACTGGCCAAAGACCGACGGGTCTTATGTTATATGTTATGGCCCTGTGTCTGTTGTGCGTCTGTGCGGTTGTGCATCCGTGCGTTAACTTTTTTCTTTAAACATTTCCTCCTTAACTACTTGGTCGATTGTAACCAAACTTCACAGGAATGTTTCTCACATAGTCCTCTTCTGAATTCCTTCAAAGAATTTTGTTACATGCAGAACAAAATGGCATCGAAACCAAAAAAAAATATTTAAAAATCTTCTCCTCCAAAACCACTCAATGGATTTTATTCTTATTTTGCATGAATGTTCCTTGGGTGGACCTCTGTCAGATTCCTTGAAGAAATTCGGATCAGACAAAAAACATGGCCACCATGGCCATGCCCCACATGACTGCCATGGCCATGCCCCTTGGCTCATTAGCTTTCAAAGACTTATATGGGGAAAAGTTTTAAAAACCTTCTCCTCCAAAACCGCTCAACTTAATGGATTTCATTCTTACTTTGCATGAATGTTCCTTGGGTAGACCTCTCTCTTGAAGCAATTTTGATCAGACAAAAAACATGGCCGCCATGGACATGCCCATTGGCTAATTAGCTTCCATAGACTCATAAAGGGATCTTTTTTTTTTTTAATCTTCTCCTCCAAAACCGCTAAATGGATTTCTTTCTTAATTTTTATGAATGTTCCTTGTGTCTACCATTGTCAGATTCATTGAAGAAATTTTGATCAGACAAAAAATATGGCCGCCATGGCCACCACCTTTGGCTCATTAGCTTCCATAGACCAATAAACGGAAAAACTTCTTCTCTGAAACCATAAAGCCTAAAGCTAAGACATTTACATGTAGTATGTAGCAAAGTTATGTGGTCACCTACTAAGTCCTGCGAACTATGACTCTTGAGTCCAAATTGGCAACGCCCCGGTGCTTTGTAGCTCCCATAGACTAATAATGACAAAATCTTGAAACTTTTCTCCTCTGAAACCATAAGGCCAAGAGCTTAGTATGTAGCAACTTGAAGTATTCAACTGCATAAATCCTGCCAACTATGCCCCTGGGGTTCAAATTGGCCACACCCTGAGGCCCATAAGCTCCCATAGACTTATACTGGGAAAAACCGACAAAAATCTTCTCTGAAACCATCAGTGCCCAGAGCTTAGATATTAAGTATGCAGCAACGTCAAGTGGTCACTCAAATAATCCTGCCATCAATGCCCCTGGGGTAAAAAATTGGTCATGCCCAGAGGCATATTAGTTCCCATAGACTTATAATAGGAAAAACTTAAAAAAAGTCTTCTTCTCTGAAACCATAAGGCCCAGAGCTTTAGATATTTAGAACGGAGAAATGCCAAATGGTCACTCACATAAATCCTGCCAACCATGGCTCTGGGGTCCAAAAAATATAGAATGGACATTCCTTGGGTGGATCACTTGTTTCTTTTTTACCCATTGCATGGTACCTTGGCAAACAGTGCTGGCCCAGATCAGACCCCACAGAACACCATGTCTGATCAGGGCCTGCACTATTTGCTAACAGAATTTTCCATCAAAAATAGAAAAAAATAAGCCTGACACCCCTTATATGACAAATGGACTGGTCCAACATATAGCAATAGAAGAGTCCACTAGTATACAATTGGTTAATGTAATAAATATGACAATTGTCTGAAGTTAGCCGGTGGAGCGACAGGCCCTCTTGGGCCTCTTGTTGATTTTTATTTGCCTTCACTGCAGCTGGTGTTGTGCAGTGTGGCGGCCGTAAAAAGTCTACCCGTACATAAACCATAGTGCAGGTTATATTTTACTTTTGGTCCTTTGAGATCAGCGTGAATATTCTGAGAAATCAGAAATAAATTATTGGTTATGACTCATATTCTAGACAGGTTTTTAATTATTTGGACCCCATTTTGATTTATATCAGTCTTTGAATCGACTGCTTATTCGAAATTCGCAAAATTGCAGTGGGTTTCCTCTGGCTTTCTTTGCCGGATCATTACAGGGTCACTGATGAGGCTTTATTAGCCGAAACTACGTAGTATGACCCATCTTCTTTCTTATGAATGTTTTCATTGCTCTTAAAAGAACTCATTTTTGATATTTATTTATTGTCATATAATGGATGGGAAATAATGTGAATATAAGTAATAAAGGTGATTTATTTAACATTCATCGAATTATGAACAACATCCATTACGATAACACACCCGTGTGACATAATGCATTTTTTCACATCTCCTAAATGGCTACTTTTCTGATGAAAATTCATGATATTTTTCTTATAAATACTGCAAACATAGGTTGTGGGTGCTCGTTAGAACCGCCTCATTGAGGCGGTTCTAACGAGTACCCACAACCTATGTCTTGAAGCAAAAATAAGAAAAATAATGTATACCCCCTTAAACCCCAGTTTTCTCAATATAAACTGGGGTTTAGGGGGGTGTTCATTTCACGGACTTGGTCACGTGATGCGGTCAAGAGCAAAGTTTAAGTGAACTGGGGTTCACTTACTTTGCTCTTGACATGATGTTGTTCATACTTCGATAAACCTTAAATAAATTACATTCATTTCTTAAGGGGAACGGGAACACATAGCACATTTTTCCGACATTTTTCAAAGGGAGACAATTTCCGGACTTCCTGTTTGCTTTTCTATAAGACCTGTCCCATTGAAAGGGGTTCTACTCTTAAAGGAAAGAATTTGCTCCTCAGGAGCAAATTCTTTCCTTTAAGAGTTGATCCCTATTGACATGGGAGACAAAAATACTTTTGCATGAGTTGCCTCCCCTGAAGATGTTCCCATTCCATTAAATGTCACTTTTTGTTGACTGAGATTCAGTTTCATTCAGCTGACAGCTCTTACTTGTTTTTACAAATTCTAGAATTAAAATGAGTACATTAGAATGGGGATAACTGCATTAAAACTTGTCATTTGGGGAGGTAAATTGTCGAATTTAAAGTCGCAAATTACGCTTCTTGGGGACACATCAGTGCCTGCGTAAAACGTAATTTCCTAACATAAAAATATGCTTGGGGAAATAGATTCGGCTGCATGATGCTTCCACGCAGAGCTGAAACCAACCGCACATGAGTACTGGTAAACCGCTTAGGTCTTAGCCTGCCCAGGCAAAGTGGTGTGAGTTGGACCGTCCATGAAAATAAACCCTATTGGTTTCTTGAACACCAGAGATTGAGATGTCATATCATCTCATTGTCGGGTAAAAGTCCCACAAAATTGGAAGCAACGTCTCCAAAATGACCTAAATAGTGTTGACGGGGAGGTTAAACTGCAAATTAAACAAAACAAAGCAAACAATAACTTGTTGGCACATAACATGATTTTTCTTTGTGTCTAAGTCATATGTTCTAACACAAAAGTATGTAATTTTCAGGAAAGAACACAAAATGGAATTGTGAATCAGTGGGATACTATCAAGATCTGGCAGCTGGGCAAGTTTCCTTCTCAGAGGATGGTTCCCTGCTTGCTGTGGTGTTTGGCTCTCGCATAACTCTGTGGGAACCAGAAATTTGCCTCCTGAAGAGGACACTTGTGCAGAATATGGGCCAAGAAGATATTAGGTAAATTTGCTTTGGTTGGTTGGTTGATTTGAGGTTTAACGTCCCCGTCAACACAGTAAAGGTCATTTTGGAGACGTTGCTTCAAATTTTGTGGGACTTTTACCCGACATTGAGATGAAATGACAGCTCAAGCCTTGTCACCCAATGAAATGACATCTCAAGCCGTGTCGCCCAATGAAACCAATAGGGTTTATTAGCATGGACGGTCCGCCTCCGACCGCGGTTCCTGGACAGGCTTAGATTCTCTAAGTGGTTTACCAGTACTAGTGTGCGGGCCGAATTCAGCTCTGCGTGGAAGCATCATGCAGCCCATATATTTCTTCAAGCCCCTATGGGCGGGGGCCAGAATTTGCTTTGGTAAATCCAATTTTTCTTAAACCTTATCCTGTTGAACATGACAACTCCTGCTTGTGCAAAGTGTAGAACCCTGATCAGATGGTTTCTGCATCGGATCAGGGTCTATATTGTTTGTTGCAAACAGTGTAGCCCATGATCAGATGGCTTCTTCAGAAGCCATCTGATCAGGGTGTACATTGTTTGTCATGCAGTTTGTGAATTGAATCCTGGGATGGTTGGACGAGGCAAAGGTGTTGTGTATCTCACGACACTGGGGTGTCCAACTGATATTGTTTGCCTCCGCCAATTGGGGCTGGGAGAAATAGATTGGGCTGCATGATGCTTCCACACAGAGCTGAATCTGACCACACACGAGTACTGATAAACCACTTAGAAGGACTAAACTTGCCCAGATAAAGCGCTGGGAGTCAGATAGTCCAGTGTATATAAGCCTTCTGGTTTCATTGGGCAGCAGGGCTTGAGATGTCATTTCACCTCAGTGTCGGGTAAAAGTCCTACAAAATTGGAAGCAACGTCTCCTAAATGACCTAAACACATGTAGTGTTGACGGGGATGCTAAATCCCAGTTCAAACAAACAAAACCAACTGATATTGCCTTAGAATTGGGCAAGGCTTGCTGTCCGGCAGCAGACACAGGTAGAGGGGGAATGTTGTTATTTCTTCCTTTTATTTTCCTGTTTCTTGCACACCAGACAAGGAAATCCATGATTTTACCCTGGGATAGAAATTTATGTTCTGACCCTGGTGTTCCGACCCCAAATCGAATATAATCGCATGTTTGATAAATGCACTGGTTGATTACAACCTCATGCGCGGCGTCGTCATGTGTGACGTCACTAAACATTCCTATTGTGTCATCACAAAATTGCGGACGTCGGTAACCGAAGTGG
Organism: Lucinisca nassula; assembly: GCA_963580285.1. Taxonomy (NCBI): domain Eukaryota; kingdom Metazoa; phylum Mollusca; class Bivalvia; order Lucinida; family Lucinidae; genus Lucinisca; species Lucinisca nassula. Next base: position 88,147,448 of record OY757025.1, on the reverse strand, counting down.
CAGCAGCATTAAAAATTCACAATAGAAATGGAAGGTATGCAAGAAAAAGAATCCAATGTGGGCGTGAGTGGTGGATAGAAAAATCCGTCCCTCGGGATCACTGTCCGGCATCACTCGGCAAGCCTCGTGATGCCGGACCGTGTCCCTCGGGACGGATTTTTCAATCCACCCCTCACACCCATATAAGATTCTTATATTCTCCCCTGTCCCTTACTTTCATCTCCTGTACTATGAGTATCTCTTCTGTTTCTCCCTTTGTTTGGGAGATGACACAAAATGACCCACAAGGGTTGACGTGTTGTTAAACTTAAACACACAGACACACACACTTGTGAATTGAATGTATACATTATTTCAAGTCATTTGATTGGCTTATAGTCAGAAATGGGTGTGGCTAAATTAATTATACCCCCGCAAACGAAGTTTGAAGGGGGTATATAGGAGTCAGCTTGTCGTCTGTCGTCGTCATCTGTCGTCGTCGGTCCGTTACAAAAAACTTTAACATTGCTCATAACTTCCTTATTCTTTGACCGATTTCTTTAATATTCACACACCACACACCTTGCCACTAGTACTTAAGATTGATATACACAAACCTGACCTTGACCTTTACGTTGACCTTGAGGATGCGGGGGTATAATTGGCGCCCGTTAGGTGGCAGCTCTAGTTAAATCAGCAGGATATGGGTCAACATGTGAGCTAGCACTGAAGCACAGTTGGATGCCCATCTGACTGATGATCAAGAGGTCGCAGTTTCCATACCTGCCAGCTTGGCAACATTCTTTCATGGACACTGATCATGAAATATTTTCTGCAGTCATTCCTTTTCTGCCAATTCAAGAAGGGCAGTTGTCAGTTTCTAGCAAAAAAATGTGCGCTGTACTGGTTATGAAGCATGCCTAAAGAAAAGCGTAATTGGATAAACTGACCAGCTCAGTGTGGCCTAAATAGTGTTGACTGGGCAAGTAAACTCCAAACACTTAAAATAAAACATTTAATATACCTATTAAACATGGTACCTTTCGTTTGTTATGCCCAGAACAATTTTTTTAGTGGAGCTCAAACAACTTATTTTCTCCCTTTTAAAAGCAGCATGCTATGTATACCTCTGTTATGTAGCATATTTACCTCTTGTATTTGCACAGACAGGGCTCAGCAAATAGTGTAGACCCACAGATACTTGGGGCCTGGACTCAGGTGAGTGATCTTAGGTCGAACTGACCTCTTGAAGTTCGATTTTTGCACAGTTTTTCCATAGTAAACATGGCTGAGTACTAAGATAACCTGTCCAAAAAGCTTAATCATGTCTAGAAAGCTTATAAATGAAAGCAGTTGTGATGGCTATATAGCCCCTTTATGGAAAGATAGAAAACTTCGCCAGACCAAAATTCGACCAGTCCCAGACAAACTATCCCAACGCTGCCAAAATACAAATCGGGGCTGTATCAGCCTTGCATCCGTTTGTTCTGCATTCATGTACCTTAACAACAATACTAATCTCTTTTCTCTATCTTATTTATTTCTTCCAAAAAGCGATTTTAAATTGCCTGACAGTCGTCAAAAATCTTTCTAACGCACAACCTTTCGCAGTGCTTCCCGGCTTCGATATTACAACACCACACTCGCCGGGAAATAAACTGGAAATTCCGGCAGATTTTTACCGGCGCGTGCGTCGTTGTAATATCAAAGCCGGGAACCGCTGCGAAAGGTTGTGTGTTGAAAAGATTTTTGACGACTGTAAGACAATTTAAAATCGTTTTTTTTTTTTGAAGAAATAAATGAGGTAGAAAAAGAGATTAGTATTGTTGTAAAGGTAAATGAATGCAGAACAAACGGATGCAAGGTTGATAGAGTCGCGTTTTGTATTTTGGCAGCGTTGGGATAGTTCGTCTGGGACTGGTCGAATTTTGGTCTGGCGAAGTTTTCTATCTTTCCATAAAGGGCTATATAGCCATCACAACTGCTTTCATTTATAAGCTTTCTAGACATGATTAAGCTTTTTGAACATGTTATTCTAGTGCTCAGTCATGTTTAACTGTGGAAAAACTGTGCAAAAATCGAACTTCAAGAGGTCAGTTTGGCTCATGATCACCCACCTGAGTCGAGGCCCCAAGTATCTGTGTGTAGACCCAGATAAGATGCCGCAAAATGCAATGTTTCATCAGTCTACACTATTTGCCTCTCTTCAGCTATTTTTAGACAAAACATAAAGTACTTTGTTGTACTGGTTCTAATTTTAGAACAAGTATGGTAATGAATTATGGGGACTTGGAACACCTTCAGGGGAGGCAACTCCTGCAAAAGTATTTTTGTCTCCCATGTCCATAGGGGTCAACTCTTAAAGGAAAGAATTTGCTCCTCCGGAGCAAATTCTTTCCTTTAAGAGTAGACCCCTTTTTTCAGTGGGACAGGGCTTATAGAAAAGCGAACAGGACGTCCCGAAAGTTGTCCACCTTGGAAAAATGGTGGAAAAATTTGCCTGGTGTTCCCTTTCCCCTTAAAAGCAACTTGCTATGTATACCTCTATTATGTAGCATATTTACCTTATGTTTTTGGACAGACAGTGCTCAGCATAGAGTGTAGACCCAGATTGAACATCTCAAAATGCAGCATACCATCAATCTACACTGTTTGCCACACATCCATCTATTTTTAGACGAAACATAAAGTACTTTGTTGTACTGGTTCCAATTTTAGAAAAAGGATGGTAAGGAGTTGAGGTGTCCTAATAGATAGGGTAAATTTATTCATAGCAACAGATATGTTGGTATTTTGTGATAACTGAAGGATAGTTTTTGTCAATTCTCCATAAAAACCTATGGTGTGGGTATTCATTAGAACTGCCTCACTGAGGCGGTTCTAATGAATACCCACAACATAGGTTTATATCGAGAAATAACGAAAACTATCCTTCAGTTATCACAAAATAAGGATCTTATTTGTTGCTATGATACTTTTTAGCTTGGTTGTTTTCGAAGAAAAACGACGAGGTATCGTCATAGCTCTGCCGTCGTCGTCATGCAAAAACTTGGACATTTTGTAATATCTCTGTCATTACTGAACATAATTACTTGAAACTCGGACTAGTTGTTCATTATGAAAAGGGGAACTCATACCAATAGGTGAGGTAACCCTCAAAATATTTTTGGCACAGTTATGCCCCTTTTTTCGACTTAGAATTTTTGCCGCCAAGCGTTGGCACCCACATGCGGTGCTCTTGTTTTAGATAAATTATAATACATATTTATTCAAATTAGGTGTCTGAATACCTCGGGTAAATACGAATTTAAGTTTATTATAATACATATTTATTCAAATTTTCAGATTTATAGAATTTGGACATCACCAGTGCTGCCAGTATCTAGTCAGTTGTACATCCTCTCAGCTCATTGTCTGGGACCTTGTCACATGTTCTGTGTCCTGGCTAGTAGATCTCAGAGTTACTGCCCTTGTTGCTGATCCAGTGTCTGAGGCCATGGCTGTGTTTACCGATAATAAGGATTGTAAGTCATCATATACAGCAAACCTCTTTATACCAACTTTGATTGGCTGATAGTCAGAAATGGGTGTGGCAAAATTAATTTATTTCAGCATAAGGTTTAGTAAGACATTCTGTTGCTGCAGGAAAATGCTCCAAGTGGTAATGGCAGAAGTTGAATGATGTTGCTTTGAGCTCTGATTTGTGGGTGTGTGGGTTTGGTCCATGGTAAAGGGATCAGATTGCCTCATGAGGGGTATGTGCCCATTTAGTAGATGGACCAAACCCACATACCCTCAAATCACCATCGTCCAATCATATTGAAGAGAAACTTTGTTCATTTCGATGTCACTGACATCACATGGAACAACATTGGTTCCTAGTACTTAACTACAGGTTTTTTCTAGAAATGCACCGAGAATGTAAATATTGCATTATGGCTTCTCCTTGCCATGAGGCTGAAAAGTTTTTGAAATGTCATCGTAAAATGAATCAGGAAATGTTGACCTGGCTTACAAGACTAATAATAAGAAATGAAGGTATTTTTTTTTTTGCAATCATTGAAGTATGAACAACTTTGCAATGGGTCATGAGCAAAGTAAGTGGACCTGAAAGGGTTTCACTTCAACATTGCACATCACCCGAAGTTCATAATTCAGTGCAGCGGAAGAGCGTTGTTGATTTCATAACGTCGACATAGTCTATATGGACATTTCACATTTAACCCTCAGGAGGTCGATAAAAACTACATCTGAAAATGTCGCCTGCTGAATGATTTTGCAAACCTTTTACAAATATTTTTGCATACAGACAAAAACAGTGTGGGCCCAGAGCAGACTGCTACTGCAGGAGCAGTCTGATCTGGGCCCACATTGTTTGCAAAAAAAAATACTTATAAGGTAACCAGCAGATGGCAAAGCAGACAACAATTGTCATGATTGGCATTTTATAGGTTAAACATCAACAATTTATTTCATTACTCTGGGATGATATGGTGTTGTTATACAGTCCAAGCACCAAATTGATAACCAAAATCTGCTTGCTTAAGACAGGTGCATGCTTAAAACAAGCACATTTTCATGCATTTGCCTTTTTGGGGAACTAAATGCATGCTTGCTTAAGACAGGTTGCTTGCTTAATAAAGGTGGCCCTATGACAGGTTTTACTGTATTGTAAATTTGTGTTTCAGTGTTTGTTTTCAAGCCGTCATCACCCGATCCAATCTTTTCCCATCTGGCTGTGAGTAAAACCAACATCCTGTGTGGAGTCTTCATACCACAGTCACAGAAGAATATCTATGGGCAGACAAATCTTGCGTGGCAGAATGGCTCCCAGCTTTACTTCATGAACAGAGAGCAGGAACTCAGAACAGTCTTATTAGAAACAGACAGCATATCACCAAAAGAAAGACAGGAAGTGGTATAAAAACATTTCAGTTATACCTTCTGCTATTATAGGCAATAAACTTGGAAACTTGTCGCCACAGGTTTGATCCTGCTTGTGTTGGCACCATTCTCTCATGGAGATTGAGCTTCAAATCATTTCTTCCGTCACTCTATCCTTTCCAATGATTCAAGAAGGGCAGTTGTCCATTTTTGGCGAAATAATGTGCACTGTACTGTTTAACCGCTTCTGTATTTTATTTGTTTGATTTAAGGTTAACGTACCCGTCAACACTGTAAAGTAATTTTGGAGACGTTGCTTCCAATTTTGTGGGACTTTTACCCAACATTGAAATGAAATTACATTTCAAGCCCTGCTGCTGAATGAAACCGATATGGTTACATGCATGGACGGTCCTACTCAAACCGCTTTGCTTAGGCAGGCTTAGATCCTCAAAGCGGTTTATCAGTACTGGTGTGCGGGTCGGTTACAGCTCTGCGTGAAAGCATCATGCAGCCCATCTATTTCTTCAATCCCCAATGGGCGGGAGCCGTAACCACTTCTGTATAAGCCTATCCAGGAAAAATGTGTTAAAGTAAGCCGATCTATTTGAAACAACCTAAATAGTGTTGACTGGGCTATTAAACTCCCTATCAAATCAAAACCAACTCATCAGCAGGCCTCCTAGCAAAACCTATAAAACCTATAATAACCTATAATTTTGTGCCAAACCTATAAAACCTTTATTTTGTTCATAAAACCTATAAAAAGCCTGTATTTTCACGAAAAAAAAAACTTTATTTTTCACTTTTCGAACCTTCTTGCGACTCAACCCTAACTTTTCTTCAAAATGCACTACTATTTTTTACTTTTTAATCCCATAAAAAGTGATGAAAACTCAAGAAATGGTAATTTTTTTCCTCGCTCGCTTTGCTCGCTCAGACTTTGTAAAATTCAGATCAACTGTATCTGAGTAATTGTGGCACAAAAAATTATCAAATATTTTTTAGAAGCCTCCGTGGTGCAGTGGTTACGCTACTTGCCTTGTAAACCAGGGATCGCAGGATCGATCCCGGGCTTCTCCAGACTTTCGGATGAGTCTTTAAATCGAGGTCCCGTCTCCGTATGACCTTAGCTGTTGGTGGGACGTAAAACTAAAACTCACTCACTCACTCACTCAAATATTTTTTCTTCAGTTTAAAATCTTTATGTAAGTTTGGAAGACTCTTTTTTTAACCTGTATTTTTATTGAAAAACCTGTAAATAACCTATATTTTGAGTAAGATGAACCTATATAAAAACCTATATTTTCAAAGTGGGCCACTAGGAGGCCTGCATTAGGGTTTTGTTTGTTTGATTTGAGGTTTAACGTCCCCGCCAACACTGTAAAGGTCATTTTGGAGACATTGCTTCCAATTTTGTGGGACTTTTACCCGGCATTGAGATGAAATGACATCTCAAGCCCTGTCGCCCAATGAAACCAATAGGGTTTATTAGCATGGACGGTCCGCCTCGCACCACAGTTCCTGGACAGGCTTAGATCCTCTAAGCGGTTTACCAGTACTAGTGTACGGCCCGGATTCAGCTCTGCGTGGAAGCATCGTGCAGCCCATATATTTCTTCAAGCCCCTATGGGCTGGGGCGATAACATATTGATACAATATATGGAGAATCTTCATGTATTATTGACTTTATTAAGCCAGTTGAGGAAAAGAGATAAAATGCGAGGCTTAGCATTTTATGCCTTTTTCTCAACGAGTTTGAAAAAGCCAAGCATCTTATACCTTTTCTTCAAGTTTGATAAATTCAATAATACATGAGCACAAATGCAAGATAAAATATAGTGCTACTTTAAATGTATGAGTATATGAAGCATTCTCAGTCTGTTTGTTTATTTGTTTTGGGGTTTAACATCCCCGCCAACACTGTATAGGTCATTTTGGAGATGTTGCTTCCAATTTTGTGGGACTTTTACCCAACATTGAGATGAAATGACATCTCGAGACCTGTCGCCCAATGAAAACAATAGGGTTTATAAGCATTGATGGGCCGACTCGCACCTCTTGGCCTGGGCAGGCTTAGATCCTCTAAGCGGTTTACCAGTACTCATGTGCAGTCGGTTTCAGCTCTGCGTGGAAGCATCATGCAGCCTATCTATTTCTTCAAGCCCCGATGGGCGGGGGCTGCCAGGCTATTTGTGTTTCAATAAAAAAAAACCCGACTGCTTTTTGTTTATAAACAAAGCTCTGTAAAAAGGGAATCTACTCTTAAAGAAAAGAATTTGCTCCTGAATAGCAAATGTTTTCCTTTAAGCAGACCTCTATTGATTGGGGAGATAAAATGATTTTCCAAAAGGTTGCCTCCCAATGCAGACAACTACAGTCAAATTCCTTTATTAAGACCACCTTTTGGACTGTTCAAAAGTGGTCTTTAAAGACGACTTTTGAACAGTCCCAAAGGTGGTACCTGACATTGTGTGCAGAAAAACCTAAGAAAGAATAACTGCACCCTTCCAAATAAGCTTTTTAAAGCAGCATTAGCCGTAATTATACCCCTGGCATACGAAGTATGCAATGGGGGTATATAGTTTTTGTCTTTTCCGTCTGTCTGTCTGTCTGTCTGTCTGTCTGTCTGTCTGTCTGTCCGTAAACAATTATTTTGTGTCAAAGATATCTCAGGAACTGCTTCATATAGAAACTTGAAATTTTGCACACATGATCAGTATGACTACTTGTATTGTGGGAAAGAAAATAAGGGCCAAGGGGTCAGGCCTTTTAGAGTTATTTCCCTTTGTAGTTCTTGCTGTTTAATAGTGTATATTTTTATTTTGTGTCAAAGATTTCTCAATAACTACTGTACATAGAAACTTGAAATTTTGCAAACATGATCAGTATGACTAGTTGTATTGTGGGAAAGAAAATAAGGGCCAAGGGGTCAGGCCTTTTAGAGTTATTTCCCTTTGTAGTTCTTGCTGTTTAATAGTGTATATTTTTAGCTCGCCTGTACGAAGTACATGGAGAGCTATTGTTGTCACCTCGGATGGCGTGCGCTTTGCGTTTTCGTTTGCGTTTGCGTTCCCGTCACACTGCGTTAAAGTTTTTCAAATGCTTATATCTCAACAGTCACTCATCACAGACCACTCATGTTTGGAACTTAAGTACCTGGGAGGGTCCTCTGATATTCAAAGAGAACAGACCCCTGGGTTATGCCCCGGGGTGGGGCTAGGGGTCAAAATCTAGAACACCTTTGTTATTCTGTGTTAAAGTTTTAGAAATGCTTATATCTCAACAGTCACTCATCACAAAGCATTCATATTTACAACTTGGATACCTGGGAGTGTCTTCTGAGATTCCAAGACAACACACCCCTGGGTTTATGCCTGGGAGTGGGGATGGGGTGGGGCTAGGGGTCAAAATCCGGGACACCTTTGTAATTTGTTGTATACCTTTCCATTATACTAACAAGTTATAGACACAATTGGTTATACATCAGCCAATCAAGTGACATTGGTTCAAGTGTAAAAGGGTGAAGGTCATGGTGACCTACATTTCACGGTCCAGTGATTTTGCTTTATATCTGGAAGTCTATTGGTTGGAGAAATGTCATTTTTTTTTTTTTTGGTTTGGGTTTTACGGCCCTTTCAAGATTATTTCACTCATATCCAGCCGATCGTTAATCATAGGTGGGCGAAAACCGGAGTACCCGGAGAAAAACCACCTGACCTTCCGTTGCAGAACTTGGTGTCTCACACGTGACCCGAGCGAGGCTCGAACCCACGGCGGTGAGAGACCTAATGACTTAGAGTCAGCGCTCTTATCCATTAGGCTACGGAGGCCCGTGACTGGAGAAATGTCATACCTGGGATATTAGTTCCATGTGACTCCACGATTGACCTCAAAATATATCTAGGTCACTGTGACCTATATTTCATGGTTCAGCGATTTTGCCTATTATCTCGAATACTATTTGATGGAGAAATGTCATACCTGGATTATTAGTTCCATGTGACCCAATAATTGACCGCAAAATATATCTAGGTCATGGTGACCTACATTTCACGGTCTAGTGATTTTGTCTATTATCTTGAATACTATTTGATGGAGAAATGTTATACCTGGGTTATTAGTTGCATGTGACCCCATTATTGACCTCAAAATATATCTAGGTCACTGTGACCTATATTTCATGGTTCAGCGATTTTGCCTATTATCTCGAATACTATTTGATGGAGAAATGTCATACCTGGATTATTAGTTCCATGTGACCCAATAATTGACCGCAAAATATATCTAGGTCATGGTGACCTACATTTCACGGTCCAGTGATTTTGTCTATTATCTTGAATACTATTTGATGGAGAAATTTCATACCTGGGTTATTAGTTGCATGTGACACCATTATTGACCTCAAAATATATCTAGGCCAGTATGACCTATATTTCATGGTTCAGTGATTTTGCCTATTATCTTCCATACTATTTGATAGAGAAACGTCATACCTGGATTATTAGTTCCATGTGACCTGATAATTGACTGCAAAATATATCCGGGTCAGTGTGACCTGTATTTCATGCTTCAATGATTTTGCCTATTATCTTGAACACTATTTGATGGAGAAATGTCATACCTGAATTATTTATTCCATGTGACCCCATGATTGAGCTTGAATTATATCTAGGTCAGTGTGTCCTATATTTCATGGTTAGTTCCATGTGACCCGATGATTGACATAGAAATATATCTAGGTCCTTGTGACCTGTTTTCATGGTTCAATGATTTTGCCTTATAATTCAGACACAATTTGAGTCTGAAATGTAATATCTGGAATATATGTTCCATGTGACCTAATTATTGATCTCAAATATATCAAGCTGAGTGTGACCTATATTTCATGGTTCATAAATTTTACCTTATATCTTGAAGTCGGGAAACAGGCGAGCTATGCTGTCACGCGACAGCTCTTGTTATTTTGTGTCAAAGATTTCTCAATAACTACTGTACATAGAAACTTGAAATTTTGCAAACATGATCAGTATGACTAGTTGTATTGTGGGAAAGAAAATAAGGACCAAGGGGTCAGGCCTTTTAGAGTTATTTCCCTTTGTAGTTCTTGCTGTAGTGTATATTTTTATTATTTTGTGTCAAAGATTTCTCAATAACTACTGTACATAGAGACTTAAAAGTTGGTAGCAACATCCAGTATGACTACTTGTATTGTGGGAAAGAAAAAAGGGGCCAAGGGACCAGGGCTCTTGGAGTTATTTCCCTTTCTAATTCTTGCTATTTTAAAATGTTATTTTCCTCATAACTTCTGTACCGGTCTCAATATTTTCTTGATATTTATTTTACACCTGAAACTTACTGTGTTACAGGTGTGGTATGAAAAGAGGACTGAAGGGCCTGGTCAAGTAGAGTAATCTCCCTTTGTTATTTTATCGACTTGATCAGTATTTAGGCAAATGTTGTACTTTCTGTCAAAGATAAACAAATGCTTTATTAGCTCACCTGAGCCAAAGGCTCATGTGAGGTATTAGGAGGGCAAGGCTCCGGCGTCCGTCGTCGTTGTCGTCGTCGTTAACACTTTCAACAAAGTATATCTCTGCAACCAGTGGGAGGATCTTGATCAAATTTCATGTGAAGCATCATTGGGCAGGGGGAAAGGCTGCACAATGTTTTCAGGCTGATCGAGTTGGAACTCTGGTTGCCATGGCAACAGATAGCTCCCATTGACTTATAATGGGAAAAACTTCAAAAATCTTCTTCTCTGAAACTACTGGGCCCAGAGCTGGTACCCTGGCATACGAAGTATGCAATGGGGGTATATAGTTTTTGTCTTTTCCGTCTGTCTGTCTGTCCGTAAACAATTATTTTGTGTCAAAGATATCTCAGGAACTGCTTCACATAGAAACTTGAAATTTTGCACACATGATCAGTATGACTACTTGTATTGTGGGAAAGAAAATAAGGGCCAAGGGGTCAGGCCTTTTAGAGTTATTTCCCTTTGTAGTTCTTGCTGTTTAATAGTGTATATTTATACCCCCGGCATACGAAGTATGCAATGGGGGTATATAGTTTTTGTCTTTTCCGTCTGTCTGTCTGTCTGTACGAAGTATGCAATGGGGGTATATAGTTTTTGTCTTTTCCGTCTGTCTGTCTGTCTGTCTGTCTGTCCGTAAACAATTATTTTGTGTCAAAGATATCTCAGGAACTGCTTCACATAGAAACTTGAAATTTTGCACACATGACCAGTATGACTACTTGTATTGTGGGAAAGAAAATAAGGGCCAAGGGGTCAGGCCTTTTAGAGTTATTTCCCTTTGTAGTTCTTGCTGTTTAATAGTGTATATTTTTATTTTGTGTCAAAGATTTCTCAATAACTACTGTACATAGAAACTTGAAATTTTGCAAACATGACCAGTATGACTAGTTGTATTGTGGGAAAGAAAATAAGGGCCAAGGGGTCAGGTCTTTTAGAGTTATTTCCCTTTTAGTTCTTGTTTCAGCTGAGGTGATGGCACTGGCCGGGGGTATACGTGCCCCACTGGGCACTTTTGTCTAGTTTTAGGTGGTGTTAATAGCGGAATTTCACTGTATTTTTACAAGTTAAGGCTTCTTAACTTATATTCTATATTTACAGGTCACAGTTGAGCAGAATCTCCCCCAGACAGCATTAAGTCTGTTATTGTCAGGTCAAGGTCAGGGCAAGACAAGTGAAGGGGTGAAGGTCATGCAGAAATCTGTTCCTAGGCAACCAAGCGGCTCATACTTGAAAGAGGTAAGTAAAGACATATTTATAATTACATGTACCATAATGATCCTAAGTATTGGGACAGACAGGCCAAAACAAACAGTACAGACCCAGTTCAGAGCAAACAGTACAGACCCAGATTAGACTGCTGGGTCTACACTGTTTGTCATCCCGACTGCACTTTGTGGATTCCTTGCTGGATTGTGAAACAAATTTGTTAAAATTTTAGAAGAATTACAGCCAGTCCTCAAGATGGCCGAATTTTTTAGAATTTTTATGGTAATCTGAATCACATCATGATAAAACCTGTTTTTGCCAATTTACAAGCAACAAAGGTGCAGATAAGCCTGGGCATCTGCAGTCTGATCAACATGATAGTGTTACCATAAATTCTGACACCTTGAGGACTGTAACTTTCCTAAAATTTTAATAAATGTCTTTCATGGTCCAGCTAGGAGTCTTAAATGTGCAGATGGCATTGCAAACAGTGTAGACCCTGATCAGACTGCTCCTTTTGGAGCAGTCTGATCTGGGTCTGCCCTGTTTACTTAGGCCTTTCTGATTCTGATGGGAGTCTCTTAAGAAATGGAGAAGACACAGTTGGCTAATACACTTAGGTCTAAAGGGTGCTGCCAGTATACCAGCAGATGACCTCGTCCCCCAGCTAGGCACTGTAGAAAGCACCATTCAATGACATTCCAGACCCTTACTGCAAGAACGGACATTTATAAAGAATCATTCTTCCCCTGAACCATTAGAGATTGGAATGCCCTTCCAGATTCGATTTTTTCGACAGGTGAAGGAGCTCAGGATTGTGTAGCTAAGTTTACCTCTCTGGTTAGAGATATGGACTAACTTCCGATATCACAGGTCCTGGTGTATGGATGTCATTTGACGTATCACTAGTAACAAGTCTGTTCTGTCCGAATATTTAGGATCATTCCAGTAGCTGCTAAGATAGTGCAATACCTCTAGTTCCTAAATGTAAAATTTCAAGGATCCTTTGTTTGTTTGATTTGTGGTTTAACGTCCCCATCAACACTGTTCAGGTCATTTTGGAGACGTTGCTTCCAATTTTGTGGGACTTTTACCCGACATTGAGATGCAATGACATCTCAAGCCCTGTCGCCCAATGAAACCAATAGGGTTTCTTAGCATGGATGGTCCGCCTCACACCGCGGTTCCTGGACAGGCTTAGATCCTCAAAGTAGTTTACCAGTACTAGTGTGCGGGCCGGATTCAGCTCGGCGTGGAAGCATCATGCAGCCAATATATTTCTTCAAGCCCCTATGGGCGGGGGCCGGATTCAAGGATCCTTCTGGTCTGTGTAGCAAAAGAGGAACTGAGCTGAAAGTTGATGGGCGGCATCAGGACAATATGGAGATTCAGAATTGCTACGATCATTGTGTTTTGATAGTCATGGCCGCCATCTTGGATATCAGATAATAACTATGTTAGCAATGCTAAATCTCCATGTGACCCCAATGCCACCCAAGGCATATTGTTTTTGGTGCAGATCCCGTTTGCGTCGGCGGAGGCAAGCAGCATAGCCTGTTTGAAGCACTACATCTCCTGAACCTATGGTTGGATTTTGACCAAACTTGCATAAAACAGTTAGAAGGTCATGATCACCTTGACCTCATTTTCAAGGTCACAGCGACCCCGAAACAGTCATTTTGGGGCCAAAAATGGCATGTCTGCACTCTATCTCATTAAGGAATTGATTGATTTTAGTCAAGCTTGGTACAATATATCATTACAACATACCACAGATTTGATTATATTTTGGTGACCTTGACCTCATTTTTAAGGTCACAGCGACCCAAAAACAGTCATTTTTAGGCCAAAAATTGCTTGTCTGCACTCACATTAAGGAATTGATTGATTTCAGTCAAACTTGGTATAATATATTATTACAACAAACCGCAGATTTGATTAGATTTTAGTGACCTTGACCTCACTTTCAAGGACACAGCGACCCAAAAACATCCATTTTTGAGCCAGAAATGGCTTGTCTGCACTCTATCTCATTAAGGAATTGATTGATTTTAGTCAAACTTGGTACAATATATCATTACAACATACCGCAGATTTGATTAGATTTTGGTGACCTTTTTTTCAAGGTCACAGCACCCCAAAAACAGTCAATTTTAGGCCAAGGCCAAACATGGCTTGTATGCAGCTTACATTTTGGTGACTTTAACCTAGTTATTAAAGTCAAATGGGTGTTTAAGATATTTTTATGGTGGGGTGGTTGTGGGGGGGGGCATTGTTTTGCTCTGAAAACATTTCTAGTTTCAATTTAATTTGAGTTGATGTCCTGGAGCAGATGTGGTTTGAGGATTCTCATAGGGGCCTCTTTGATATCAGAACAAAACAATTTGGGCCCCGATTTTGGTACTTATCGCCTATGCGAGCAGCGAAGCTTCAGGCGAGTCTGCGCATCCGCGCAGTCTCGCCAGAACCTTCGCTGCTCGCTCATGCAAGCAGTAAATCAAGAGGAACCTTCAGACAGAAAGCCATATCCCTGGCCCCTCTGAATGGCTGGGCATGCGCAGTTAAAATTTGTCATGACGGAATGCTCGAAGACCCAAATTCGCTTGGCGGGGCTCATTTTATCCATTCAGATTCTCCGTGTAGCCCCATTTCTCCCAGCAAGTTCCAGTTCTATCTGACTTTGGTATGGGAGGAGATATCATTTAAGAATTTCAAGATGGCTGCCATGGATATTTTCTGTGGTCATTCCCTCCCTTCAACAATTGTCAATTTCGGGCAGATCATATGCATTGTGCTGGTTGACCGTTTATGTGTTTGTTTGTTTGTTTGTATTGGAGTTTAACAGCCCATTCAACACTATTTTAGCTCATTTTTGAACTGGTCAGTTTGCCTATCCACACTTTTCCTGGGGAGGCTTATGCGTAAGCGGTTAACCAGTACAGTGCACATTATTTCACCACAAACTGACTAAGCCTGCCTAGGAAAAGTGTGGCTAGGTAAATTGCCTAGCTCAAAGGAGTCAAAATTATATAGGTGTGTTATGGTGATGTTCTTTTCCCTGAAAAAAGATATTTGAAGAAATGAAATTGCTGCCTGCTCTAAAAATTTGCATGGTGCTTCTAATTTCAGATGTTAGTGTCAGCATCACATACCCTGCCGTCAGTTACTTCCCTTTGCCAGCCATTTGTAAAGTCCTTACTCATCAGCAAACAACATGACAGGTAAGTTGGGCTTGATAGTATCATTCTACATTGAAAAGAAAATAACTCTTGACAAGGAATATTGGCCACTTTTTTTTGTTTCTTTCACCTATCTGGGCCCATTTGTTGAGACCTTACAAAGTTGTTAATTAACATTTCATTACAAGCATTAATCATTCAGTTTAGCAAAATTTTTATTTTTACCGAAAACAATATGAGTAGCCATTGTATAGCAAAGGCTACTCCATGCAAAGGCTACTCACATTGTTTTCAGCAAAAATACCACTGTACATCTAAAAGATTTTTCATTCCTACAATAGATAATGTTTCAACCATTAACATGAATTGCTCCATGGGGGAGGTTTGGTGAGGCGAAGGTATTGTGTATCTTGTGTCATTGGGGCGTTCAACTGATACTGGCAGGATAGATCCTGGGCTTCTCTAGACTTTTGGATGAGTCTTTAAATTGAGGTTCCGTCCCCCGTATGACCTTAGCTGTTTGTGAGACATAAAACTCAAACACTCACTTCTACACTTCCTTTCATTTTCCTCTTTCTCTCTGGTCCTTCACTTTCATCTCTCCTGCTGTCCCTTCTATCTCTTTTCTCCCTTTGTCTGGGAGACTATAAGAATCTGATATGGGGTTCTGTTGTAGATGAGCGTTTACAACCCGAGGGATGACCGTGCTGAGCGGAACCGAGGCTACGCCGAGGTTCCGCTCAGCACGGTCATCCCGAGGGTTGGAAACGCCCATCTGCAACAGAATCCCATATTGGATTCTTTTTCTTGCACAACACCTCCGGTTAGTTTGACAGCTCGCACATTTATATTGTTTACAAAATAAAAGTAGTGCGGAAGTAGTTCCGGCAGTTGAATAGAATTGAAGCGCATTTATGTTAGTTGCCTGGGTCGGAACACCAGGGTCAGATCATAAATTTCTATCCCAGGGTAAAATCACGGATTTCCTTGTCTGTTGTGCAAGAAAATACCTTATGACCCACAAGGATTGACATGTCAATATTTCCCGACACAAAAGAACAAGAATTCCGCCGAAGGCTATGTCGTGCCTGTGGGGGCGCAGAGTCACCCAATCATGATATGTAGGTCAAGGTCAAACATAGATGCTTGCATAAAAGTTTCCATTCTTAAATGCAAACTTATACTAAGTATCATTAATGAAGCTCTAATAATTCTTGAGAAATGAACTTAACCATTAGGGTGAACTCTAGGGTGGTCGCAATATTTTACAAAGTCCTTGAACCATGAAAATTAGGTCAAGGTCAAATATGGATGCTTGCATTTAAGTTGCCATCCCCAGATTCAAGTTTGTACCAAATATCATTAATGAAGCTCTTATAGTTCTTGAGAAATAAACTTGACCATTAGGGTGAATGCTAGGGTGGTCGCAATATTTTACAAAGTCAGTGAACCATGAAATATAGGTCAAGGTAAAAAAATATGGATGCTTGCATTTAAGTTACCATCCCCAGATACAAGTTTGTACCAAGTATCATTAATAAAGCTCTTATAGCTCTTGAGAAATAAACTTGACCATTAGGGTGAATGCTAGGGTGGTCGCAATATTTTACAAAGTCAGTGAACCATGAAATGTAGGTCAAGGTCAAATATGGATGCTTGCATTTTAGTTGACATCCACAGATACAAGTTTGTACCAAGTATCATTAATAAAGCTTTTATAGTTCTTGAGATTTATAAACTTGACCATAAGGGTGAACGTTAGGGTGGCCGCAATGTTTTACAAAGTCAATGAACCATGAAATATAGGTCAAGGTCAAATATGGATGCTTGCATTTAAGTTACCATCCCTAGATACAAGTTTGTATCAAGTATCATTAATGCAGCTCTTATAGTGCTTGAGAAATAAACTTGACCATTTGGGTGAAAGCTAGGGTGGTCGGACAAACGAACGAACGGATGGAAAACTGGACGACAATATTGCGCCATACTAATAGCAGGTGCGACAAAAATCGGTGCCTCAAAGTATCCCTGCCTCAAGCAAATTTTCTTGGTCACAAAGATCGACTGTATATCTTATCCTAGATACATGAAGAGTCCCGCCCATCAGGGCTTGGAGAAATAGATTGGGCTGCATGGTGCTTCTACGCAGAGCTGAAACTGACTGCACGTGAGTAGTTAAACCGCTTAGGTCTAAGCCTGCCCACGGAAAGTGGTGGGAGTTGGACCATCCATGCAAATTGCATATAAACCCTATTGGTTTGTTTGGGTACCAGGGCTTGAGATGTCATTTCATCTCAGTGTCTTGTAAAAGTCTAACAAATTGGAAGCAGTGCCTCCAAAATGACCTAAACAGTGTTGAAGGGTATGTGAGACCTCAAATCAAACAAATAGATACATAAGAGATAGCTTTTATTACATACAATTGACAACAAGGTTGACATATAATTATGTAGATTAACTATGCTATCTATTGATTAAGGGAAGGAATACACCTTCAGGGGAGGCAACTCTTACAAAATAATTTTTATCAAGAGGGGGCTACTCATGAAGGAAAGAATTTGCTCCTAAGGAGCAAATTCTTTCCTTTTTGAGTTGAACCCCTTTCTGAGGGGCTCACTCAACAGGAATTTTGTTTTTGCATGTGTTGAGGTTTTCCAACATTACTCAGGTCATTTTGGAGATGTTCCTCCCGATTTTGTGTGACTTTTACCAGATATTGAGATGAAATGACATCTTAAGCCCTACCGCCCTAAGAAACCACTAGTCAACAGGAAAACAAACGAGAAGTCGCAAAAGTTGTCTGCCTTTGTAAAAATGGCAGAAAACAAGCCAGGTGTATACATTCCCTTGCAACTGCAACAACATGTATACGTTATGAATGGATAAATGGGTCTGCATGGCTTCCAAGGACCAGTGGTTTAGAGCACTGCTTAATTATTTGGTCTCTATCCGGAGAAACGTGTCATTTCAAGTGTAACCCAAGTGAGGCTCGAACATACAGTGGTTAGTATTATAACTGCTGTAGGTTTGAGATTTAGTTGGAATACATGTGAGATGTCAAATTCTGTGGCCGAAGGTCAGATGGTTTTTCTGTGGGTACCCCCATTTTTACGCACCTCTGATTAGAGGTTAGCACAAAACAAGCGAAATTATCTTTTAAGGGCTGTAAAACCAAAAAATGGGAATGGATTTCTTGTCAATGATGCTTTCACCTTTTTCTCTGTAATGTCTTTACAGCAGCAAACAAGTTTCAGAAGACGATGAGGAAGATGAAGGAATGAGTGGTACCAGTCTATCACCATGGCAACACAGCCAGACTGCTACCACAGATTCTGGTCTTGACTCTGATATGGAAACAGACCAGTCTCATGACAAAATGAAATCACCGGTGTCACAGTCTAGTGTGAATAAAGAAAAAAGTAGGCAAACAGAGACACAGTCTAAAGAAGCAGATAAGAACCAGTCACAAACTGAAGACAATTCAAAACTTTCTAAAGAATCAATACAGCAGTTTAGTGATTCAGAACTTGCAGACTTGTTATCACAGGATATGGACTGGTATAGCAGTTTAAAAAAACCTTGTGTATCTACATAAAATAAAAAAAATATAACAGTCATGTGCTTGTGTTTATTTAGCTGTATTTAATTGCGTTTTAATTACAAAAGCAAAATATTTGAATATTTTACAGGGAACTTATTGCAGCTTTTGGGAAACCACCTGCACCTGTGTAGTTTAGGAAAAAGTCCCAATAAATTGAAATAATTGCAAAAAATACCACTGGATAATGACTGTACCATTTCTCTGCAAGTTCTGTCAAAAAAAAAAAAAAAAAACAAGCAAGCATCTTCATGAGGGAGACGCCTTCATTTAGACCTCAAACTTCGGGCTAAAATGCTGAAAACAAGCTAGAATTTTTAAATGTTAATCTTGCAGATGGCACATTTCTATGGAACAGGATTTAGGTAAAAACTCAATTATGCAACATTGAGATTGCAATTTAATATCATGTCACTGGCATTTGCAATTTGGATATTATGTTATGCTATATTCAGTTACAATTGTGCAACACTACATTATGATATTCATTTTTGTAGTCTGATTTTGGAATTTGTATAGTTTTCTTTCTGTTTCTCGTCCTATTTTGCAACTTGAAATTCCGCTTCTGCTTCTTCTAGTTCTCATTATTCTCGTTCAGTGGAGCTGTGGTCGTTCTTTCGTAAACGTCCGCCTGTATTCGGCAGATACCCCCAAAAATCTGCAAGCGTATTGGTGACACGGAGGAGTGCGAGAAACGAGAGAACTATATTTTTGGCATGAAACGGATGATTTGGGGACACTATACCCTTCATGATAAAATCATTTACACATAATTTATATTTTATATGTCAGACCAGGAATCAGCTTTGCTGTGTTTGTTTTGTGTCCAAGTTTTATCTAAATATATCGCAAATGTGTTCAGGCTATTGCACCTCTAAAATATAAATTTGTTGTAAATACTAATAATAATTGTGTACGGCACAGGAAAGCTCCTGTCCAATGTCGTGTAGACCTTGGTGAGACTGCTCCTTTATGATCACCTGAAAGCAAACATAGTTACAACTCTCTTTTGTGAAAGTGCTTTCAGATGTACTACGACTTACGTTCCCTCTAACATTTATTTTTGATTTAGGCCAATACCCAATGGAAATTCTAAAACTAGGCATTTTGGTTCTGGTCTTTGTTTGATTTGATGTTTAACGTCGCCGTCAACACAGTAATGATCATTTTGGAGATGCTGCTTCCACTTTTGTGGGACTTTTACCCGACACTGAGATGAAATGACATCTTAAAGCCCTGTCGCCCAATGAAACCAATAGGGTTTGTAAGCACCGCTTTGCCTCGGTAGACTTAGATCCTCTAAGCGGTTTACCAGTGCTGGTGTGCGGGTCGGTTTCAGTTCATGCAGCCCATCTATTTCTTCAAGCCCCGATGGCCGGGGGTCTGATTCCCTGTTTGTTTTGTCACATGTTTATATCGATGTTCATAACCGTTTGTATTAAATGTATTCATTAAGAAAATAGAAAACTATCTGACTTTTTATCCTATATAGATTTTTGGCTGCAAGTGACAAAACGCAAAGGTTTCCACTTTTTTTGACAAAACACAACGCGAAGCAAATTCTTTCATACCGGAGTGCAGGTGGAAAACCCGCACCTGCTTCAATGTAACATATCAAGCGCTGGAAGCCTCTGTGGTGTAGTGGTCATGCTACTCGCCTAATTAACCAGGGATCGCAGGATCGACCCCGGGCTTCTCCAGAATTTCGGATGAGTCTTTAAACCCAGGTCCCATCTCCGTATGACCTTAGCTGTTGGTGAGACGTAAAACTCACTCACATACCAAGCGCATCCCACCATAAAAACACATCTTTATAATTCTGACCCCCCCCCCCCCCCCCCACACACACACACACACAACCCCGTACGCGCGCAAACAAACACACACTTGATCCCCACTTTTATATAGTAAAACTGGGATTTACAGGAGTAAACGTTATTTTTCTCATTTCTACTCCAAAATATAGATTGTGGGTACTCGTTAGAACCGCATCGAAGAGGCGCTTTTCATCTTACAATTTTTGTTGTTGTATTTTTCGGCGGTAAAATGTACAAATCTAATGCACCAAAAACAAAAAAAAAAAAATGCTTGTTTTTTTGTTTTTTTTTTTCTTTCTAGATTCTGTAAAGTTTAATCATAATAAGTTTGTAAATAAATAATGTCGTTAAGTTCCGCCATGTAAACCTGGGTACGCTGTACGCGGTCTAACTGTAATAAAACAAGAAGAAAAAAAAACTTTGGTGTAGATCTAATACATGGAAATATATGTGAGTACAAAATGGTTTGGATTCAGCCACTCCATTTGCCAAATTGTTACATGTAGAACTTGATGAAATATGTAGTAGTCTGGTTAAGACAGTCGCGACACCAGCTCAGCACGGTTTTGCTGGCTGGAGACAGTTTGTTTGTTTGATTTGAGGTTTAACGTCCCCGTGAACACAGTATAGGTCATTTTGGAGACGTTGCTTCCAATTTTGTGGGGCTTTTACCCGACATTGAGATGAAATGACATCTCAAGCCCTGTTGCCCAATGAAACCAATAGAGTTTGTAAGCATTGGACGGTCCGACTCGCACTGCTTTGCCTGGGCAGGCTTAGATCCTCTAAGCTGTTTACCAGGACTCGTGTGCGGTCGGTTTCAGCTCTGCATGCATGGAAGCATCATGCAGCCCATCTATTTCTTCAAGCTCCGATGGGCGAGGGCCGAATGGCTGAAGACAGACGGACGGACGAATGAACTGACTGACGGCCAGCTAATATTTTCGCGTTGTGATTCTGTTGGATGAAAGCTATCCTACCCCAGTCTAACTTATGAAGACAGACAGATGGACATATGAATAGGACAGCTGTCATTGTGACCTCAGGTACGTTTCTATGGTTGTGGGTGGGGGCTGAGAAATGAGAAAGTACTGTTCATGTTAAAGCCCGGTCCCAAAGAGCTTGCGACAGCGATGCGACCTCTCCACGACTAAAAACAATGGCAATTGCGGAACGGTTGCAGAAGTCGCAGAGAGGTTTTATAAAGGTTGCAGCGAGGTCGCGGGTAGGTCCCCGATCAAATTTAGTCGCCGATCGTCTTTTGTGCATGCACAAATGACTGGCTGCGACTGATTTTGATCGCAGACTAGTTGCAATGGTTTTCTAGACGTCGCAGACCAATCTCCGATCGATCGCCGAACAGTCACCGATCGATCCCCGACCAAATGCAAATTTGGCTGTAAATTCTAGCAACCTTATTGCAACTTATCGGAGACTGGTCGCAGACCGATCGCCGGCTAATCGCCGACTGATCCGCGATCGATCCACGACCTATCGGCGATCGGTCGGCAACTGTTCGGCGATCGATCGGAGATTGATCACTGATAAGTCGGCGATTGATCTGTAACTGGTCGCCGACAAGCTGTAGAATGGTGTTAAAACCACCGAATGATTATAGCGCCAACTACAATAAAAAAACTGTTAGCATCACGGGCCTCCGTGGCCTAGTGGTAAAGAGCGCTGACTCTTGATCATTAGGTCTTTCACCGCTGTGGTTCGAGCCTCGCTCGGGTCACATGCGAGACGTCAAGTTCTGCAACGGAAGGTCAGGTGGTTTTTCTCCGGGTACTCCGGTTTTCGCTTGCTCACCTGATTAACGATCGGCTCGATATGAGTGAAATAATCTTGAAAGGGCCGTAAAACCAAAACAAAAAAAAACAACAAAAAAAAAACATTCTAGCATCATTTCGATGACAGCTTTCAAAGAGGCAACATGGTTCGGAGAGGCGGTTAAAAGAAAACGGCGGCGCAGCCGAAAAAAAAACGGGAAGCAAGGCTCGGACACCAATTTGGGATGACGAGGACTTGCAGCAGCCCAGAGAAGACTCTCAGCAGTCGAAAATTTAGTTTATTTTTGTCTGTGTCAAAAAGAAAACGCAAAACAGTGTCCGACAAGTCGCCGATCGGTTTTATCCAGTCCCTGAAGAGTCGCCGATTGAGCCGACTAGTCCCCGATCATGTTTCACTTACTGCAAGTCAGTCACCGATCATACGGCGATTCTTCGGCGAGAAGTTGCGGATCAATCGCCTACTTTGGGCAACATTAATCGCCGATTGTTCGGCGACCGGTCGCCGACTACTCGACAACGGGTCGGCGATCACATTTAAGGAAACAATTGCAAAGGTCGCGGGCCAGTTGCAACGAAATCAGTTCCAGAGAGGCCGCATCGCAGTCGTAAGGTCTGTGGGACCGCGGATTATGAACGTGAAGTATTTGTATCAGAATTTTAAAGGGAATTGGGGGACTACTTGTTGTTCGCCAGCTTCCCCGTGTCCCAGGGAACGAATCCATGCTGGTACTACCTCTATTCCCCATTGCCGGTGAACAGGAAGATTATCGCTCGCCTCCACAGCCGCTACATCCTATGCCGACATATTTCTATAATATCCAAACATTTTAGTTTTGAGTGAGGTTGCGATTAGTAAATAATATCTTTATAAGTAACACATCAGAAGGATCAGATTTATGAAAATTGTATGAATTTATCAATTTTAACAATAATTGCTTATTTCAAATCCATGGATTCGGCACAAACCAATCCCTCATGGTAATTTATTTTAGTAAATGTTCAACGATAGAGTATTTTCCCCTTCGTCAAACAAGTATTAACTTTTAAATAAAAATCCTGTTTCTCATAAATATATAAATAAGAAACCGCGCTGTAAAATTTATTTTAAAGATGCAAACGTACACATTATTGTAAATATCAGAATTTTATCTGGATAAAATTTATCGCTGCTGGCTTGAATTTGGCCCCTGGAAAAGCGAATGCGATCTTCTCAAACGGACGCTTGTCATCGGAAAAAATACGGCAAATCCACGGACATTACCGAACGTTGACCGCACCTCAATGACTGGTACCCCGTCTAACCACAGCAGAATCGAAACTGAATAATGCAAAATAGGACGTCCAAATGCCATATTTTTATACAAAGGTCTCAAATTAGAATGTGCATGTTGCATATTCGAATAAAATAGTAAGATATGGAAAGGTTCATAATTCAAAGTGCGGTTTCAACAATTCATATTGTAATTGCACATTGCATAATTGAGTTTTTACCTTAATACTGTTCCATACATTTCTTTATTCAGTCAAACTTTGATGACACAAACTCCTTTTGGATATATGGAAGTTTTAGGCATGGGTTAGTCAAACCACTATGGTTTTACCCTGAAGCTGCCTCTAGGAGCAGTCTGATCTGGCTCCACATTGTTTGCCTGCATGCAAAAGTATTTTTAAAAAGTTTGCAAGAAGTCAGCAGACGACATTTTCAGATGTAGTTTTTCTCGGCATTTTAAGGGTTGAATAATTTTACATCATTTTCTATCCACTATGTGAACAGCCCCCGCCCATCGTGGCTTGAAGAAATAGATGGGCTGCATGATGCTTCCATGCAGAGCTGAAACCGACCACACACAGGTACTGGTAAACCGTTTAGAGGATCTAAGCCTGCCCAGGCAAAGCAGTACGAGTCGGACTGTCCATGCTTATAAACCCTAATGGTTTCATTGGGCGACAGGGCTTCAGATGTCATTTCATCTCAGTGTCTGGTAAAAGTCCCACAAAATTGGAAACAATGTCTCCAACATGACCTAAACAGTGTTGATGAGGACGTTAGCCTCAAATCAAACAAACAAACAAAATCCACTATGTGATGAAAAATTCTGGTTTGAGAGCTAAAACTGAAAGAAGAAAATTGCACACAGTTAAAAACTGAATGACAAACAGTGTAGATCCTGATCAGATGGCTTCTTCAGAAGCCATCTGATCTGGATCTACACTGTTTGCAAAGGTAGGTGTTACCTGGATCAGTGGGGTAAGTGTTATATTGACAAAGTATATCTGAAGATTAAAAATGTTAGATTTTGCCAGTAAGAAAATCTTGCAATTTTTTATCCGATCTACACTGTTTGCAAAGGTAGGGGTTACCGTGCCCGGTGGGGTAAGGGTTATATTGACAAAATATATCTGACCATTAAAAAAGTTAGATTTGCCAGTGAGAAAATCTAACAATTTTTTTTACCTGGATCTACACTGTTTGCAAAGGTATGGGTTATCTGGATCAGTGGGGTAAGGGTTATATTGACAAAATATATCTGACCATTAAAAAAGTTAGATTTGCCAGTGAGAAAATCTAACAATTTTTTATCTGGATCTACACTGTTTGCAAAGGTAGGGGTTATCGTGATCGGTGGGGTAAGGGTTATATTGACAAAGTATATCTGAACATTAAAAATGTTAGATTTGCCAGTGAGAAAATCTTACAATTTTTGGATGGAAGAAATTTCAGCAAAATTAACTACTGCAAAAGTATTAGCCTCAAATGATGACTGTTTTGAAGGACGAGACTATCAGTTATAGTGGACAGTGCCATGGTTTAATTTTGACTCCCTGAATGATCATGTGATGCGTCATAGTCAATGTATTCACTGCGGTACGAACAACATTACATCCCAAATACATTACGATAACACACCCATGCGAAATGGTGCAATTTTTCGCATCCCCAAAATGGTCACTTTTCTGATGAAAATATGTGGTTTTTATACTTATTTTACTTCAAACATAAATTATGGGTAAATCATTGAGGACCTACAACCTTTGTCTTGAAACAGAATAAGGAAAATAATGTTTACCCCCATAAACCCCCATTTTCTCTATATAAAGTGGGGTTTAGAGGGGTACTCATTTTACATACTTGTTAATGTGAGGAGTTTCTGTATATCACGAAAACAGGCCTATATCATTCTGACCCTTTGAACCCCATTTTTACATAACAAAACTGGGGTTTACAGGGTAAAATCTTATTTTTCTTATTTCTGCTCTAAAATGTAGATTGTGGTTACTCGTTAAAACCACCTCATGGAGTAGGTTCTAACTTGTCCCCACAATCTATATTTTGAGAATATCACCATTTTTCATCCAAATTTTCAGTTTTTGGCGGTAATATTTACAATGTATTTGTATAGATGATTTTTTTTTCAAAGTGAGAATAACTGGCTCCAAATGTCTGTTCTATTTTACCCTTATCCTGCTGAATATTTTAGTCACACCCATTTCTGACTATCATCCAACCAGATTACACGATAAAAATTTTTCATTCAAATTCACAAACTGAATGACGAGTGTAGATCCTGGTCAGATGGCTTCTTCAGAAGTCATCTGATCTGGATCTACACTGTTTGCAAAAGTAGGGGTTGTCCTGAATAGCAGGATAAGGGCTAATCAAGGGGCGTTGTGAAAGTATATTGATCTTCACCAGTAACATCCACATGATTTTCGGATCGACGGACTGATAACCTGGGTAATGAAAATTGAGATATATTTCCTGCTGAGAGAACAGAGATGAAACTATCCCTGTTTCCTGGTCTATTATGTCCTGTTTGGGAAGATGGATATTGGTCCAGAACTGTATTATGCATTGCTTGATCTGTCAGGGACCTGTCATTGTCCATGACCTTGACATTTTGTCTGTTTTTAGTACTTCTTTTTGAAGAGTTTTCCTCCATTCTTCTGTTGCCATACGATGAGTGTACCTTTGCAACTGAATTTACATCAGTAGATCGTATCAGACTGTGCCGGTTATCAGATAGATTTGATCCAATAGCTAATGGCTGGCCATGATCTTTCAAACTTTGTTGCCTAGCAACAGATTGGTTGCCATGTGACAGATTTCTAGCAAGAGACTGGTTGCCATGAAACCAACTACCTCTTTTTTCACTAGAACTTGAAATGTTATCTTTTCTCAATGCTCTTGGGTGTTCTGTATTTGGTAAAAATGTGGAAAGTGTTCTAACAGGTTCGGCTTGTAGGTGAGAAAATGAAGTTTCCCCAATGGTGAAGGCGTCGTTTTCAAATGACATTGGTCCATTATCCTGCCTCCATGATGGATTTCTGGATTTAAAACTATTGTGTCTAGATTCGGCCAGTTCTTGGTAGTCTGGCTTTAATTTTCTTTTTCTTGGTGTCATTTTCCCATGTCTTCCAACATTTTTCCTGCAAAATTAATACATATGGGCCCCGTCAAGCGATTTTGGTACGTATCGCCTATGTGAGCAGCGAAGTTCATCCGCATCCGCGCAGTCTCGCCAGAACCTTCGCTGCTCCCTCATACAAGCAGTGAATCAAGAGGAACCTTCATACAGAAAGCCATATCCCTGGCCCCTCTGAATGGCTGGGCATGCGCAGTTAAAATTTGTCATGGCGGAATGCTCGAAGACACAAATTCGCTTGGCGGGCCTCATATGTGATCCCTGTCATTAGAAAACCTGCCTTTTTGGGTTTGTGAAGACACACTGGCCTGCACAGTTACATCAAATTTATTAAACAAGTTGAGGATAAAATGCGAGGCTGTGCCGAGCATTTTATCTCATTTCCTCAACGAGTTTAATAAATTCAATAATACATGTGTGTTCATGTATAATTGAATTTATTAAACTAGTTGAGGGAAAGAGATAAATGCGAGGCTTTGCCGAGCATTTAATCTCTTTTCCTCAACAAGTTTAATAAATTCAATAAGACATGAGTATATTAAACAATTTGAGGGAAGGTATAAAATGCGAGGCTTTGCCAAGCATTTTATCTCTTCCCTCAAGTTTAATAAATTCAATAATACATGAGCACGAATGCAAGATTCTATGACATTTAAAACGCATTTAATTCACAATTTTTGTACAAAAATGTCGATATTCAATATTAGTAAACGCAACGTCGTTAAGGACGTCATACTTGTAACATTATGGGACGTATATAACTAATTTGCATATTTAATCCACTAGTGGATTTAATACATGGCGTTATTTCCAGCAACGTCATATAATAAATTACAATAACACGACAGTGCGACTTAGTGCATTTTTCCACATCTCCAAAATGCCTTCTTTCATGATGCAAATCAGTGATATTTTTCTTATTTATACCACAAACAAAGGTTGCGGGTGCTTGTTACAACCACCTCATTATACCCCCGGCATATGCAGTATGCCATGGGGGTATAAAGTATTCGTACTTTCTGTGTGTTTGTGTTTGTGTGTCTGTTAACATTTTCGTGTCCGCTCCGTAACTTTTAAACCGCTTGACATATTTTCATGAAACTTCATATAAATGTTAAACACCATGAGAGGCATGCAGAACACATGAACCGTAACTCTTCAAGTCTTGCTTTTCTACTTTTCGAGTTATTGCCCTTTGTATGTTTTAACTTGCATTTTCATGTCCGCTCCATAACTTTTCAACCACTTGATATATTTTCATGAAACTTCACATAAATGTTAAACACCATGAGATGACATGCAGAACACATGAACCGTAATTCTTGCTTTTCTACTTTCAGAGTTATTGCCCTTTGTATGTTTTAACTTGCATTTTCGTGTCCACTCCATAACTTTTAAACTGCTTGACATATTTTCATGAAACTTCACATAACTGTTAAACACCATGAGACGATATGCAGAACACATGAACCGTAAGTCTTGCTTTCCTACTTTTAGAGTTATTGACCTTTGAATATTACAAGTTTTACCATTCAGAGTTATTGCCCTTTGTATGTTTTAACTTGCATTTTTGTGTCCGCTCCATAACTTTTCAACCACTTGACATATTTTCATGAAACTTCACATAAATGTTTAACACCATGAGACGACGTGCAGAAAACATGAACCGTAACTCGTGCTTTTCTACTTTTAGAGTTATTGCCCTTTGAATGTTATAACTTGCAATTTTTACCATACACTTGTGTCCGCTCTGTAACTTTCAAACCGTTTGAGATAATTTCATGAAACTTCACACAAATGCAAAGCACAATAATAGGATGGGCAAGTTCGACTTTCAAGGTCATGACCTTTAGGTCAAGGTCACTGTGGCTATTTTTATAAAAAACTTTGTCATCGCTCCAGCGCCTACATTTCTTCACCAATTTCAATAATACTTCACACAAATGTTCCTTATGACAATATTTCGAGCGAGTTCCACTTTCAAGGTCATGACCTCAAAGTCAAGGTCACTATTGGCTATTTTTAGAAAAAATTTGTCATCGCTCTAGCGCCCACATTTCTTCACCAGTTTCAATATAACTTCACACAAATGTTCCTTATGATACTATTTTGAGCGAGTTTCACTTTTATGCTCATGATCTCAAGGTCAAGGTCACTGTGGCTATTTTTAGAAAAAACGTCATCGGTCTAGTGCCTTTATTTCTTCACCAATTTCAATATAACTTCAAACAAATATTACTTATGACAATATCTCGAGCGTATTCTCCTTTCAAGGTCGTGACCTCACTGTCAAGGTCACTGTCGCTATTTTTAGCAAAACTTTGTCTTTGTCATGGCTCTAGCGCCTACATATCTTCACCAATTTCAATATAACTTCACACAAATGTTCCTTATGACACTATGAGTGTGACATTCATGCTCATGACCTCAAGGTCAAGGTCACTGTGGCTATTTTTTGGAAAAACGCCATCGCTCTACTGCCTTTATTTCTTCACCAGTTTCAATATAACTTCACACAGCTGTTACTTATGACAATATCTTGAGCGAGTTCGACTTTCAAGGTTGTGACCTCACTGTCAAGGTCATTGTAGCTATTTTTAGAAAAACTTTGTCATCGCTCTAGCGCCTACATTTCTTCACCGATTTCAATATAACTTTACACAAATGCTCTTTAAAACAGTATCTCGAGCGAGTTCCACTTTCAAGGTCAAGGTCACTGTGGCTATATTTAGAAAATGGTTGTCATCACTCTAGCGCTTACCGGGTACATTTCTTAACCGATTTCAATATAACTTCACACAAATGTTCGTTAGGACAATATCTCGAGCGATTTCGACTTTCAAGGTCAAGCTCACTGTGGCTATTTTTACAAAAACATTGTCATCACTCTAGCGACAACATTTCTTCACTGATTTCAATTTAACTTCACAAAAATGTTCCTTATGACAATACCTCGATAACTTTGACTTTCAAGAGGTCAAGGTCACTGTGTCTATTTTTAGAAAAAACATTGTCGTCACTCTAGCGACAAAATTTCTTCACTGATTTCAATTTAACTTCACAAAAATGTTCCTTATGACAATACCTCGAGCGAGTTTGACTTTCAAGGTCAAGGTCACTGTGGCTATTTTTAGAAAAACTTTATCATCGCTCTAGCGCTTACATGTCTTCACCGATTTCAATATAACTTCACACAAATGTTCCTTATGGCAATATCTCGAGCGATTTCGACTTTCAACGTCACTGTGGCTATTTTTATACCCGTATGCCATGGGGTATGTAGTTTTCGTCTTTTCTGTGTGTGTTTGTGTGTTTGTTAACATTTTCGTGTCCACTCCATAACTTTTAAAGTACTTGATATATTTTCATGAAACTTCACATAAATGTTAAACACCATGAGACGACGTGCAGAACACATGAACCGTAACTCTTGCTTTCCTACTTTCAGAGTTATTGCCCTTTGAATGTTATAACTTGCATTTTCGTGTCCGCTCCATAACTTTTAAACTGCTTGACATATTTTCATGAAACTTCACATAAATGTTAAACACCATGAGACGATATGCAGAACACATGAACCGTAAGTCTTGCTTTCTTACTTTTAGAGTTATTGACCTTTGAATATTACGAGTTTTACCATACACTTGTGTCGGCTCTGTAACTTTAAAACCGTTTGAGATAATTTCATGAAACTTCAAACAAATGTAAAGCAAGATAATAGGATGGGCATAACACAAGAACCATAACTCTTGTTTGCATACATTACAAATTAATTCCCTTTGAAGATTGTAAATTATGTGTCTGCTAACATCTTCGTGTCTTCTCCATTACTTTTAAACGGCTTGACATATTTTCATGAAACTACACACAAATGTTGAACACCATGAGACGACGTGCAGAACACATGAACCATTACTCTTGCTTTCCTACTTTCACAGTTATTGCCCTTTGAATCTTGAAAATGGCCATTCTATGGAATATGGCCTGTATATGCAAAGAAGCTTTTGACATTGCTATTTTCAGCTGAGGTGATGTCACTGGCCGGGGGTATACGTGCCCCACTGGGCACTTTTGTCTAGTTGAGTCGGTTGTAACGGGCACTCACAACCCATGTTTTTGAACAGAAATAAGAAAAATAATATATACCCCTGTAAACCCCAGTTTTTCTATATAAAGTGGGGTTTACAGGGCTTTTTATTACATAGACTTGTTAACATGATATAAATTTATACAGTCAAACAGAAGTCCATTACCTTTTGGGTTAATTTCACTGCCAGGTCACAAGACATAATGTTTTCGATCTTCTTTGAGATAAATTATTGACCATTCTGTATTGATCTGAGGTCATGCCATATTAACACCAGGTCAACCAATATTAACTGGAGGTCGAGTGATATTATTTGTTTGTTTGTATCTGAGTTTAACGGCCCTGTCAACACTATTTAGGTCATTTTTAGTCGGTCAGTTTACCTATCCACACTTTTCCTGGGAAGGCTCAAGTGATATTAGGCTGACATCTTGGTTTCTAATTGTGTCAATAAAATTGTCATTAATCAAGTAATTTGGTATTGGCCTAGTTTCAAGTCCTTTGTTAGCTGTATTGGCCCTCCACCTTCGCCCACAGCCCCAATATAGCAGACCTCGGGCCTGTAACTCAGCCAATATGAAATTACTTGATTGGGCCCTGTCAAGCGATTTTGGTACTTATCGCCTATGCGAGCAGCGAAGGTTCAGGCGAGCCTGCGCATCCGCACAGTCTCGCCAGAACCTTCGCTGCTCGCTCATACAAGCAGTGAGTCAAGAGGAACCTTCAGACAGAAAGCCATATCCCTGGCCCCTCTGAATGGCTGGGCATGCGCAGTTTAAATTTGTCATAACGGAATGCTCGGAGACAAAAATTTGCTTGGCGGGGCTCGATTAATAACATAACATTGATGTTGTAGGCACGCATTAGAATCGCCTCAATGTGGCATTTCTAATGAGTGCAAACAACAACATATTCAGATAAAATTGGAAATATCTCAAGGAATCCTCCTGAATATAGAGAATACCAGGTTCGTGTCTTTTGATATCAAGTTTATCAGGCAAGGCTTCGAGAACGCTTGTAGAATCGCGAGGCTTGCCGAGCGATTTTACATGCGTTCTCGAAGCCGAGCCTGATAAACTTGATATCAAATGACACGAATCTGGTATTCTATTTATCAGTAAATACCCTTGTACACTTCTCCAGTTTTGCTATTTTTTCCAGTAATCCAGTTTATAGAAGTGCAATATCACATTGACCTGATAAAGCTCACTTGTCCTGAGATAGCATATATTTATCAGGTCAGTATGTTACAATGCAATTAATATAGGGGTTAACTGATAAATATAGATATCTGCAACTAAGGGAAGAATTCTCTAGAGACTCAAGAACAAATTTTTGCGGCCCCCGCCCATCAGGGCTTGAAGAAATAGATAGGCTGCATGATGCTTCCATGCAGAGCTGAAACCGACTGCGTACTGGTAAACTGCTTAGAGGATCTAAACCTGCCCAGGCAAGTGGTGTGAGTCTGAACTTCCATACTTATAAACCCTAAATGTTCTCCAAGGAGCTATGGGAACAATTCCATAGGGGCACAGACATGTTAACCCTTGTCCTGCTGAGCCCGGATATGTTTGATCTGTCAAACAATGCGGATCCAGATCAGATGGCTTCTGAAGAAGCCATCTGATCAGGATTTTCATTGTTTGTCATTCAGTTGATAATTTGTTGCAATGATTTTCATCAAGAAATCTGATTGGTTGATAATCAGTTGTGGGTGTGGCATATTTAAATATTCAGCAGGTCAAGGGTTAAACCAGCCATCAGTGTTCAAACCATTGAAGTTTGTTTTGTTTGTTTGCTTTGAGATTTAACGTCGATATTAACACTATTTAGTAGTCATTTTGGAGACGCTGCTTCCGATTTTTACCTGACATTGAGATGAAATGACATCTCAAGCCCTGTCGCCCAATGTAATCAATAGGGGTTAAATGCATGGACGGTCCAACTCACGCCACTTTGCCTGGGCAGGCTTTGACCTTCTAACCAGTTTACTAGTACTCATGTGAGGTCAGTTTTAGCACCATGGAAGCACCATGCAGCCCTGTCTGTTTCTTAAAGCCTCAATTGGCGGTGTCGCTGACTGAGTCATGCTAAACGAGCCATCCGTGTTCAAGGCATTGAAGTAACAAGTTTGACTGTATAATAAGGGGATAACTTTTTAAAAATTGTCATTTGGGGAGGTAAATGGGCAGTTTTATGGTCGGAAATTTCGTTTTACAGCGACACATTATAATGCGTCGCTGTGAAACAGAATTTGCGACCGTAAAACCGACGATTTACCTCCCCCAAAACAGTTATCTCCATTCTAATGCACTTATTCCATTGTTTTGTTAAAAATTGTCCTTTTTTCTGCGTAAAACCAAATGCTACCCAATGAGAAGCGACGTTACATTCCGACAGTATATGGCTGAATATACTATTGCAAATTTGTGACGTTATCCAATCAGACGTATACATATTCAGGTGCATTATAATGTTATTTTGTATGGCTTCAAACAGTATTGTTGAAAAAAGATTGCACTGTACTCACCTGCATAAAAGAGCTATTATAACCAAGAGCACACCAATTATCAGACCACCGATACCTGCTCCCAAACCTACAAGAAACAATGAAATGTTTGTGTTGAGGTTATTTTGTCCCCATCAACACTATTTAGGTCATTTTGGAAATGTTGCTTCTGATTTTATGGGCTTTTGCCTGACACTGAGATGAAATGGCATCTCAAGCCCTACCACCCAAGGAAACCGCTAGGGATTGATGGTGTCTCAAAATGACCTTAATAGTGTTGGCAGGTATGTTAAACCTCAAATCAAACAAATAAAAACAAACTGGGTTTAATGAGCTGTCTGATTTGCATCACTTTTCTTGGGCATGCTTCTCCATGCCAAGCGGCAGCCCCCGCCCATCGGGGCTTGAAGAAATAGATGGGCTGCATGATGCTTCCACGCAGAGCTGAAATCCAACCACACAGGAGTACTGGTAAACCGCTTAGAGGACCTAAGCCTGCCCAGGCAAAGCGGTGCGAGTCGGACCGACCATGCTTTTAAACCCTATTGGTTTCATTGGGCGACAGGGCTTGAGATGTCATTTCATCTCAATGTCGGTAACAAAATCCCACAAAATTGGAAGCAACGTCTCCAGAATGTGTTGACGGGGACGTTACACCTCAAATCAAACAAACAAAATGCCAAACGGTTTACCAGTACTCAAGTTCAGTCAGTTTCAGGTCTGCGTGGAAGCACCTTGCAGCCCAATCCTAACATATATGTTTATGTTTACAACTGCATAAAGGAGAGGATAAATATTAGCTGAGTGTACATCCAATCCTTTGACATTTGCATATATACAGTAAAATCCCACAATTAAGACCACCTAAAATTAATATGAAAAATGCTTTCAAAAAGGATATTTAGAAGGTTTCAGCTACATTTTCTTAGTGTTTTCTACACCAGTGTGCTCTAAGTGGAGACCACCTTTGGGACTGTTCAAAAGTGGTCTTTAAGACCACTTTTGAACAGTTCCAAAGGTGGTCTTAATATAGGAATTTTACTGTATTCGCTGAGGATCTTACATAAGTGTTCATGTATTACTGAATTTATTAAAAGAGTTGAGGAAAAGGAGATAAAATGTGAGGCTATGCCGAGTATTTCATCTCTTTTCCCAACGAGTTGAATAAAAATAATTCTACAAGAGCACGAATGCAAGATTCTATTTATCATATGACATTCAAAATGCATTTTATTCACGAATTTTTAATAAAAATGTCAAAATTCTGTCATTAGTAAATGCGACGTCGTTATGGTCGTCGTACGTGTAACGTTACAGGGCACATGTAACTAATTTGCATATTTAATCCACTAGTGGATTACGGAATTTATAACATGGCATTATTACATTCTCAGACGCGACATATGATAAACAGTATGTACATGTACTTATGTCATGGAATTTTGAATAAATGGTATGCAACTCTGCTAAAGCATAGCTGGAGCAAAATATAATTGTTTTTCTCTGATGCGCTATTAATGGTAGCTTGAAATCAGAAAAAGCCGAATGATATTTGAAGCATTTTAAAGAAGACTGAAATATGGTTTGTAATTTCTTATTATCTAAATGCAACTCACCAATAAATAATTCCGTTTGTTTTTCCAGATCAAATGCTGCAAAAAGAAAATGATTTAGAGGATCATTTATTGACAATGGATACACCTTTTTATCAGTTACCCCCTTTATATATTGCATTGTAACGCATTGACCCGATAAAGATATGCTATCTCAGGACAAGTCAGGTTTATCGCGTCAACGTGACATTGCACTTTCATTACGAAAACACGCCTATACAAATACGTTGTAAATTTTACCACTGAAAAATCAAAATTTTCAGATGAAATATTTCGATATTTTTCTTATTTCTGCTTAAAACATAGGTTGTGGATACTCGTTAGAACCGCCTCGGCGAGGTGGTTCTAACGAGTACCAACAATCCATGTTTTTGAGCAGAAATAAGAAAAATAGTGTATACCCCTGCAAACCCCAGTTCTACTGTATAAAAGTGGGGTGTAGGGGGGACAAAATTAGATAGACGTGTCGTAATGTATGAATGAAACGGACTACCAGCAAAAATGGCTAAAAAGTTATAATTACTAGAAAAATTGGAAAAATTACATTTCAAAAGATTAAAAAAAAAATAATAATAATAATGGTCAGCTGATATTAAATATACTGACCCATTATATTCCACCCCGAATTGGGACGCAATGACTGATCGGAAATAGCCGATTTAAAGAGTTTACAAGGGGATAAACTGATAAATAGAATACCAGATTCCTGTCTTTTGATATCAAAGTTATCAGGCTCGGCTTCGAGAACGCATGCAGAATCGCTCGGCAAGCCTCGCGATTCTACAAGCGTTCTCGAAGCCTTGCCTGATAAACTTGATATCAAAAGACACTAATGTGGTATTCTCTATTTATGCCCCCCCCCCCTTATCTGCCCTTGACTTAGTTCCTTATAGTAAACTGCGTCCGGGCCATAACACCTAAACCGTATGGAATATATTCATGAAACTTCACAGGTGCATTCATCACACTGAGACGATGTGTCATGAACAAAAAGACAACTCTTGCATTTTTGGTTTTTGAATTATCTGCCCTTGACTTAGTACCATATAGTAAACCGTGTCCGGGCCATAACTCCTAAACCGTATGGAATATATTCATGAAACTGCACAGGTGCATTCATCACACTGAGACGATGTATCATGAACAAGGAAGACAACTCTTGCATTTTTGGTTTTTGAATTATCTGCCCTTGACTTAGCACCATATAGTAAACCGTGTCCGGGCCATAACTCCTAAGCCGTATGGAATATAATCATGAAACTTCACAGGTGCATCCATCATACTTGGACGATGTGTCATGAACAAAGAAGACAACTCCTGCTTGTTTAGTTTTTGAATTATCTGCCCTTGACTTACATCCAAATATAGTCAAATGGTATGTCGTGTCTGGGCCATAACTTCTAAACCGTATGGAATATATTCATGAAACTTGACAGGTGCATTCATTACACTTAGACGATGTGTCATGAATAAGGAAGACAACTCTTGCATTTTTGGTTTTTGAATTATCTGCCCTTGACTTAGTACCATAAAGTAAACCGTGTCCGGCCCATAACTCCTAAACCGTATGGCATATATTCATGGAACTTCACAGGTGCATTCATCACACTGAGACGATGTGTCATGACTTAGGAAGACAACCTTGCATTTTTGGTTTTTGAATTATCTGCCCTTGACTTAGTACCATATAGTAAACCGTGTCCGGGCCATAACTCCTAAGCCGTATGGAATATTATCTTGAAACTTCGCAGGTGCATCCATCATACTTGGACGATGTAACATGAACAAGGAAGACAACTCCTGCTTGTTTAGTTTTTGAATTATCTGCCCTTGACTTACATCCAAATATAGTCAAATGGTATGTCGTGTCTGGGCCATAACTCCTAAACCGTATGGAATATATTCATGAAACTTCACAGGTGCATTCATCACACTTAGACGATGTGTCATGAACAAGGAAGACAACTCTTGCATTTTTTTTTTTTGAATTATCTGCCCTTGACTTAGTACCGTAAAGTAAACCGTGTCCGGGCCATAACTCCTAAACCGTATGGAATATAATCTTGAAACTTCCCAGGTGCATCCGTCATACTTGGACGATGTGTCATGAACAAGGAAGACAACTCCTGCTTGTTTAGTTTTTGAATTATCTGCCCTTGACTTACATCCATATATAGTCAAATGGTATGTCGTGTCCGGAATGGAATATATTCATGAAACTTCACAGGTGCATTCATCACACTGAGACGATGTGTCATGAACAAGGAAGACAACTCTTGCATTTTTTGTTTTTGAATTATCTGCCCTTGACTTAGTACCATATAGTAAAACGTGTCCGGGCCATACCTCCTAAACAGTATGGAATACATTCATGAAACTTCACAGGTGCATTCATCACACTGAGACGATGTGTCATGAACAAGGAAGACAACTCTTGCATTTTTGGATTTTGGATTATCTGCCCTTGATGCATATATTTTATGATTGATTTGAAGTACATGTGTAATATCTTTTATGAATGACATTTGGCGGGGGCATCCGTGTCCTATGGACACTTTTTCTAGTTCCTCCTGCTTTAACCCAGTTTGTATCAGAAACCCCAAACCGGGTAACTGGCAGACAGTGCAGGCCCAGATCAGACGCCACAGAACCCGGCGTCTGATCAGGGCCTACACTGTTTGCAAAAAAGTTCATCCATTTTTTTTTTTTTTTCAAAAAAAAAAAAAAAAATGAAGAAATCAGATCAGTTGCATTTATGGTTTGCAGTTTCTTATAATCTAAATACAACTCACCAATAAACTAGAAAAAGTTTCCATAGGACACGGATGCCCCCGCAAAAATGCCATTCAGAAAAAAAGGG
The DNA here is from genome assembly GCA_963580285.1 of Lucinisca nassula. NCBI lineage: Eukaryota > Metazoa > Mollusca > Bivalvia > Lucinida > Lucinidae > Lucinisca > Lucinisca nassula. Next base: position 88,109,966 of record OY757025.1, on the reverse strand, counting down.
TTTATATGTAATTGTAACGGGTATAGCATGACGTTATTATTAAGGTAGATATCATTTTCAAGAGAACAAGAGTTGTCTTCCTTGTTCATGACACATCATATCAATGTCATGCATGCACCTGTAAAGTTACATAAATATATTCTGTACGGTTTAGGAGTTATGGCCCGGACACAGTTTAATATAAGAAACTAAGTCAAGGATAGATAATTCAAAAACCAAAAAAGCAAGAGTTGTCTTCATTATTCATGACACATCATCTCAATGCCATGCATGCGCTTGTAAAGTTTCATAAATATATTCCATACAGTTTAGGAGTTATGGCCCGGACACAGTTTACTATATATAAGGAAATAAGTCAAGGGCAGATAATTAAAAAAACATAAAAAGCAAGAGTTGTCTTCCTTGTTCACGACACACAATCTCAATGCCATGCATGCACCTGTGAAGTTTCATAAATATATTCCTTACGGTTTAGGAGTTACGGCCCGGACACAGTTTACTATAAGGAATTAAGTCAAGGGCAGATAATTCAAAAACCAAACAAGCAAGAGTTGTCTCCCTTGTTCATGACACATCATCTCAATGCCATGCATGCACCTGTAAAGTTTCACAAATATATTCTATACAGCTTAGAAGTTATGACCCGGACACAGTTTACTATAAAGAACTAAGTCAAGGGCAGATAATTCAAAAAACCAAAAAAGCAAGAGTTGTCATCCTTGTTCATGACACATCATCTCAATGCCATGCATGCACCTTTTCAACTTCATAAATATATTCCTTACAGTTTAGGAATTACGGCCCGGACACCGTTTACTATAAGGAGATAAAGTCAAGGGCAGATAATTCAAAATAAAAAAGCAAGAGTTGTCTTCCTTGTTCATGACACATCGTCTCTATGTCATGCATGCTCCTGTTAAGTTCATAAATATATTTCATACAGTTTAGGAGTTATGGCCTGGACCCAGTTTACTATAAGGAACTAAGTCAAGGGCAGATAATTCAAAAACCAAAAAAGCAAGAGTTGTCTTCCATGTTCATGACATCGTATCAATGCTATGCATGTACCTGTGAAGTTTCATAAATATATTCCATACGGTTTAGGAGTTATGGCCCGGACACGAAGTGGGACGGACAGACGGACGGACGTACATAAGTGTATGGGCGGACGGATGGACATGGATAATACTTTTAAAATGCCCTTCCGCTATTCTTCGAATAGGCGGGTGCATAATAATTCTGTTATCCACAATGAGATGATGTGTCATGCGCAAGTCCCAGGGCAGCACCTCCAAGATCAAGGTCATACTTAGAGGTTAAATGTAAAGAAAAGTGTCTTTTTCATGTGTAGAGTTGTTATTCCTGGGAGGATTTGGAAATTACTGGGCAGAAATGTAAACCATCATGTGTCAATGTGTCATGCGCAAGATCCAGGTAGGTATCTCCAAGGTCAAGGTTATACTTAGAGGTCAAATGCAAAGAAATATAACTGCACGCTATATTCGGTAGTGACCTATAATACCTTCTACTGACCTACAATACGTCTAGTGACCGTTTATAGACCGGACCTACTTTTCAGGTTTCTAATTTGCAAGTGTAAACAACAACATGCAACCTTTTATACATTGGAAAACAACGAAACTGGAAGTTAAAATCTTTACAATATTTATATAAACAGATTTTCCGAAATTTCAGCTAAATTCTTACCTTCTCGGCCTTTCCTGGTTTGAATGGCCCGTTGGAATAACTGCGCACTGCTACTGACTGCAGTTTGCATCTCAACCTCGAAAATATTTTTTAAAGCTAAAATAAACTATTTATTAGCAGATTTTCTTAGAGAATGTAAAGCGCTGAGAAACTTTTATTCGAGCGTCCATGTTGTTTCCTACACCTCTGTGGAGCGAAGACGTCTGAAACTGTGCACTCGACGTCTCGTTATACTACGTGTGCGCGCAATGGCACTGAAATGTGGTTTAACCTGCCACACTTTCTGCTGTCTTTTTTTTGCTTAAATTTGCTAAATTATCGGTTCGCCCGACAATTTTATAGGGGCGAGCTCGCCCCTATAAAATTGTCTAAGGCTCACCGATTACATTTTATTATTAAAGACACTAACCATGTATTTACTATATGCCCAGAATTACGGAACCCAATTTGTTTTTAAATATGTTATGCGAACAAGATATTATCTCGATTAACAAGATAAATAAGCAAATTTAAACAAAAAAGACAGCAGACAGTGTGACATGTTAAACGATATTCAGTGCCATGGCGCGTACACGTAGTATAACGTGACGTCAACGAGTGCAAAGTTTCTGACGTCACCGCGCCACAAATGACGTAGGAAACAACATGGACGCTCGAATAAAACTTTCTCAGCTCTTTATATTCTGTATGAAAATCTGCAAATAAATAGTTTTGTAACGGATAAGGAAAAATACCACTTCTACAGCCTTGCTGTAGGAGCCGGCTCTTTTAGCGATGCAGGCTGAGTGGTTGGCTTATTCACGAAGTAAAGCAACGGATAAGGCGGTTAGTACCTGGATGGGTGACCGCGTTGCTTGACTTCGTGGATGACCCGGTACACGGTACATTGGTGGCAGCGATGGGATGGAAACAGTGCCGCTGGCTTGTTACATAGACTCCGCCCTCGGGTTTAGCCATGTGAGGCATATGTGACTTCGGGACGAAGTCAAGAGATGAGGGGGAGAAATGTATCGGATATGGAAAAATACCACTTCTACAGCCTTGCTGTAGGAGCCGGCTCTTTTAGCGACGCGGGTAGAGTGGTTGGCTTATTCACGAAGTGAAGCAACGGAGATTGCGGTTAGTACCTGGATGGGTGACCGCGTTGCTTGACTTCGTGGACAACCCGGCTTACGCTACAGTTTATTTCAACTTTGAAATTATTTTCGAGGTTGAGACGCAACTGTAGTAGCAGCGCGCACTTATTCCAACGGGCCATTCAAATCAGATTTTAACTTGCAGTTTCGTTGCTTTCCCATGTATAAAAGGTTGCATGTTATTGTTTACACTTGTAAATTACTGACCTGAAAAGGAGGTCCGGTATAATAGGTCACTACCGATTATAGCGTGCAGTTATTCGACCCCCTTTATTAGGCTACTAGAATGGCTGATTGCGGTATAAAAATGCATAAGTTTGAGATTTGATTGGCTCTCTGCAATTCTTACCAATATATAACTGCATAAGTTTGAGATATATTGACCTTGTGCAGTTGGTACCGGTAAAAGTACATAAGTTTGAGATTTGATTGACTCTGTGCGGTTGGTACCAATATATAACTGCATAAGTTTGAGATTTATTGACTTTGTGCAGTTGGTACCAGTAAAAGTACATAAGTTTGAGATTTGATTGACTCTCTGCAATTGGTACCAATATATAACTGCATACGTTTGAGATTGATTGACTCTTTGCAATTGGTACCAGTAAAAGTACATAATTTTGAGATTTGATTGATTCTCTGCAATTGGTACCAGTAAAAGTAAATAAGTTTGAGATTTGATTGACTCTCTGCAATTGGTACCAATATATAGATCTAACTGCATAAGTTTGATATTGATTGGCTTTGTGCAGTTGGTACCAGTAAAAGTACATAAGTTTGAGATTTGATTGACTCTGTGCGGTTGGTACCAATAAATGTGCATTAGTTTGAGATTTGATTGACTCTGTGCGGCTGGTAGGCCTAACAATATACGTGTATAAGTTTGAGATTCGGTTGACTTGCTGCGATCTGTACCATTATAAGTGGTTAAGTTTGAGATTTGATTTACTTCGTGTGGTTTGTACCAGTATAAGTGCATAAGTTGAGATTTGATTGACTTTGTGCGATTGGTATCAATTTAAGTGCATAAGTTTGAGATTTGATTGACTAGGTTGGGTTGATATCGTTGGTGTGGTTGGTATCATTTTCCTGACTTTTATACCTTTCTTTTGATACAAATTATATTTAGTCTAAAATAAAACGTCTCCGTCCTCTTTAGCTCCCTAAGCACGAATTGCTCATGGTGAGCTATTGTGATCAGTCAATGTCCGTCGTGCGTCGTACGTCGTCAACAATTGATTTAAAAGACTACTTTTCCTAAACCCTTGGGCCTATTATATTTAAACTTCACAGGAATGTTGCCAAGGTGGCTCTCTACCAAAATAGCAGAAATCGTTCTGCTCTAATGAACAAGTTGGCCGCCATAGCTAAAAATAAAACAATCTTTAAACGACTACTTCTCCCAATCCCAAGCTCCAATTTCATTCAAACTTCATAGGTATGTTGTTTAGGTGACCCTTTACCAAACTAGCTACACTCGTTCTGCTCCGATGAACAATATAGCCACCAGAGCTAAAAATAGAAAAAAAAACATCAACGATTTGCCTAAAATGATAACTCCTCCTAAACCCTTGGGCCAATTTTAGTTAAACTTCATAGGAATGTTACCTAGGTGGCTGTCCACCAAAATAGCTAAAATCTTCCCGCATTGGTGAACAAGATGACCGCTAGAGCTAAAAATAGAAAAAAATCTTTTGATGACTACTCCTCCCATACACATAGATCAATTTCATTCAAACTTCATAGGAATGTTGCTCAGGTGACATAGCTAAACCAAAATACCAAAATAACAAAAAATCGTTCCGCTCGAATGAACAAGATGACCACCAAAGCTAAAAATAGATAAAATCTTTAAACGATTACTCCTTCCAAACTACTGGGCCAATTTACCAACATAGCTAAAATCGTTCTGCTCCGATGAATAAGATTGCCACCAGAGCTAACAATAAAAAAACCTTCAATGAATTGCTTTAAATGCTAATTCCTCCTAAACCCGTGGGCAATTTTCATGTATACGTCACAGGAATGTCTAGATGGCTCTTTGCCAAAATAGCTGAAATCGTTCCACTCTTGATGAACAAGATGGCCTCCAAGAGCTAAAAATAGAAAAAATCTTTAAACCACTACTTCTCCCATACCCCTGGGCCAATTTCATTCCAACTTCATAGGAATATTGTTAAGGTGACGTACTACCAAAATAGCTAAAATCTTTCCACTCCGATGAACAAGATGGCCGCTAGAGCTAACAATAGAACACATCCTTAAACCACTACTTAACCTAAACCTCTGGGCCAATTTCATTTAAACTCCATAGGAATGTTGTTTAGGTGATCCTCTAACTAACTAGCTACAGGTATTTCGCCCAATGAGCAAAATGGGCGCCAGAACTAAAATAAGAAAACCGTCAACAATTTGCTTAAACTCCTCATAAACCCTTGGGCAAATTCAGCTTAAACTTCTTAGGAATATTGCCTTGGCGACGGCCTACAAAGATAGCTAAAATGGTTCCGTAAATAAGGTAATCTTTGTCCTGCTGAATACATTAATGTATAGCCGTACCAATTTCTGACTATCAACCAATCCAACAACTTGGTATAATGAATTCAAACGTGACAGTGTAGATCCTGATCAGATGGCTTCTTCAGAAGCCATCTGATCTGGATCTACACTGTTTGCAAAGTTAGGGATTGTGGTGAACAGCAGGATAAGACTTCTTCAGAAGCCATCTGATCTGGATCTACACCGTCTGCAAAGTTTGGGGTTGTAATCAGCAGGTTAAGATAAATCAACATCACTTCATCACTGTTTGTTTGTTTGTTCTTAGTTCTTACCTTCCACCGTGTTCCACAGGCACAGCCACAGAATCAAAGAAAGTAGTCCCGGTGCTATGTTACCCATATCCTACGCTTATCATTACATCCATTACCTGACACAATAAGACCAGCTAATGACACAATAAGACCAGCTAAATTAAGGCTAATTCTTCTTTTAAATCATATTTAGAAGATTCTGTTTTCCTTTCTTTGGGTTTTCTACACTCAGTGTCTTGGACGTGTAAGAGATTACCTTTGGAACTGTTCAAAAGTGGTCGTGAGACAACTTTTGAACAGTTCCAGAGATGGTCTAAATATAGGAATTTAACTATACATTTTATTTATTTATTTATTGACAATGTATTTATTTATATTTCAGATTCATTTCAGTGAATGACTGATGCTGTAAATTCTGTTTGACTCCTATCTACGAATATATGAAAATTAGCTAGGGCATAGGAAAAAGTGTTTTACAATATGGACGGACAAGCGAGCGAGCGAGTGTTTGAGTTTTACTTCCCAGCAACAGCTAAGATCATACGGAGACGGGACCTCGGTTTAAAGACTCATCCGAAAGTGTGGAGAAGCCCGGGATCGATCCTGCGATCCCTGGTTTACAAGGCGAGTAGCGTAACCACTACACCACGGAGGCTTCTAACATGGGTGGACAACAAAGGCTCGTGTGCAGTTGCTGTCCGCTTCTATGCACCTCGGTTTTTCCATTGGCCAAGTAGGAGCCTCCGTGGTGTAGTGGTTATGCTAATCGCCTTGTAAACCAGTGGTCGCATGATCGATCCCGGGCTTCTTCAGATTTTCGGATAAGTCTTTAAACCGAGGTCCCGTCTCCATATGACATTAGTTGTTGGTGAGACGTAAAACACTCACTCCATTGGCCAAGCTGATCTTTGTCATCTCTGATCGAAGGATACCCGAACCTCGGCGAAGTCACGTTTTTGCACGGTTTTGATCCAATTTATTGTTATGGTCAAAAGTTGTGTCACGTTAACAAAAGCATTTAATGAACATCTCGGCCAAACTCGAGCTATATACTCACGTTTTCGTTCAAAATGAGCATTGCAATCTTCTATTATTGGTCTGGAAAAGTCTTTTTCATGTAGAAATATGGGCCCCGTCAAGCGATATTGGTACTTATCGCCTATGCGAGCAGCGAAGGTTCAGGCGAGCCTGCGCATCCGCGCAGCCTCGCTAGAACCTTCGCTGCTCGCTCATACAAGCAGTGAATCAAGAGGAACCTTCAGACAGAAAGCCATATCCCTGGCCCCTCTGAATGGCTGGGCATGCGCAGTTAAAATTTGTCATGACGGAGTGCTCGCAGACACAAATTCGCTTGGCGGGGCTCATATGATACTTTTCTTTTCCTGCTATAAATAAAAATTGTGGTTTCTCTTTAGAACCGCCTTATTGAGGCGGCTCTGATGAGTACACGCACTCTTTGTTGATTTGTTTGTTTGTTTTGGGGTTTAACGGCACAGTCAGCACTATTTAGGTCAGTTTTACTATCCACACTTTTCCTGAGCAGGCTTATACTTAAGCGGTTAACCAGTACAATGCACATTCTTTCGCCAGAAACTGACAACTGTCCTTCTTGAATCAGCATAAGGGAGAGAATCTAGATTTATGTGCGTTAGAACCGCCTCACTGAGGTTGATCCCCAGAACCGCCTTACTGAGGCGGTTTAAACCAGTGCCCACAATCTAGTTTTGAGCAATACACTTGTAAATCCCACTTTTTTATGCCCCCGCCATTCGAAGAATGGTGGAAAGGGCATATAGCGTTGCCCCTGTCCGTCCGTCCGTTCGTCCGTGCGTCCGTCCGTGCGTCCGTCCGTCCGTCCGTGCGTCCGAAACTTAAACGCAGTCAATAACTTCCTTATTTCTTGATGGATTTTAAAATTACTCGGCAGAAATGTTAACCATAATGAGACGATGTGTCATGTGCAAAACCCAGGTCCGTACCTCCAAGGTCAAGGTCATACTTAGACGTCAAAGGCCAAAAAAGGGGTCCGAAACTTAAACGCAGTCAATAACTTTCTTATTTCTGGATGGATTTTGAAATTACTTTGCAGAAATGTTAACCATAATGAGACGACGTGTCACGTGCAAAACCCAGGTCCGTACCTCCAAGGTCAAGGTCATACTTAGAGGTCAAAGGTCAAAAAAAGAGTCCGAAACTTAAACGCAGTCAATAACTTACTTATTTCTGGATGGATTTTGAAATTACTTTGAAGAAATGTTAACCATCATGAGACGATGTGTCACGTGCAAACCCAGATCCGTACCTCCAAGGTCAAGGTCATACTTAGAGGTCAAAGGTAAAAAAAATGGTCCGAAACTTAAACTTCAATAACTTACTTATTTCTGGATGGATTTTGAAATTACTTTGAAGAAATGTTAACCATCATTAGACAATGTGTCACGTGCAAACCCAGATCTGTACCTCCAAGGTAAAAAAATGGTCCAAAACTTAAACTTTCTATGGATGAATACAAACATAGACACATTTTCAGGCGGGGGCATCCGTGTCCTATGGATGCATTTCTAGTTTTATGTGAACTGGGATTCGCTTTTTTGTTTGAATTGAGGTTTGACGTCCCCGTCAACACTATTTAGGTCATTTTGGAGACGCCGCTTCCAATTTTGTGGGACTTTTACCCGAAAGAGAGATGTAATGACATCTCAATGAAACCAGAAGTCTTATAGGTATTGGACGGTCTGACTCACATAACTTGGCCTGGGCAGGCTTAGTCCTTCTAAGCGGTTTACCAGTACTCATGTGTGGTCAATTTCAGCTCTGCGTGGAAAAACCATGCAGCCCAATCTATTTCTCAAGCCCTGATGGGTGGGAACAAAGTAAAGTGGAATTTCTCGATAGCGCAGAGGTCAGTGTCGGCCTCGATGATCGAGAGGTTGTGCGTTCGAATCCGGCACCCGGTGGTATCGAGGTGTTTCCTTGGGCAAGACACGTAAGCCTCACTCCACCCAGGTGTAAATGGGTAGCAGTGGTGTAATAGTCACTGCCTCTCTCGCTCGCGTGAAAACATCTGGAATTAGTGTTCGAGAGCGTTTAAATAAGCTTGAAGCTTCCATCGCAATCGAACTAAAATAAATTAGTATAAACTAAACTAAGTGAGATTTACAAGGGGTTAGGGCGATCTTAGCAAGGACGAGTTTACGCGATGAAAGCCATTTTTCCTGGCACTGAATTAGAACGTTCCAACGAACAAGCATTTGGAATTTCTGTTTGCAGCACAAATAAGAAATAACTGCAGTCTTTAGATTGACCCCTTTTCCCCACCCACTCCCACTCTGCAACATGGATATGGAATCATTCCCTATCTCTAATTCACTAAAGGCAGGTTGTCAGTTACGGGCAGAGCTAGAATTGATTTGTCATCATTAAAACATGCCTATATAATGTTTACCACATTGAACCCCACTTTTACAATAGAACATCGATGCATTATGAAAACACGTCTATACAAATACATTGCCATGTTTTTGGCCAAAAAATAGAAACTTTAAGCTGAAAAATTGTGATATTTTTCTTATGTCTGCTCAAAACATAGATTGCGGTGACTCGATAGAACCGCCTCGACGAGGCGGTTCTATCGAGTACCCACAATCTATGTTTTTGAGCAGAAATAAGAAAAATAATGTATACCCCCTTAAACCCCAGTTTTACTATATAAAAGTGGGGTATGAGGGGTCAAATTGTATAGGCGTGTTTTCGTGATGGTTTGTTTACCCATTGTCGAACCCATTCTTGAGTCCCTAGGGAATTTACCTACAAAAGAAAAGGGAGGGAAAATTTTAGATATTTTGGTCTTTTATCTTGCAAATGTTTGCTGTATGTACTCATTAGAATCGCCTCATTTATAGCATAGCACACCGAAAATAAGTCCAAGATTAACCTCGTTATGCCTCCTGTATCGAACAGATCTTTATGGTCCCAAAGGTGTTCGAGCCATTGAAGTTCAGCTGTATACGGGTAAACCTTATTTTTTCTTATTTCTGTTCTAAAATATAGATTGTGGGTATCCGTTATAACCGGTTCATACGAGTACCCACAATCTATATTTTTAGCAGAAATAAGGAAAATAGCACAGTTTACATCTGAAAATTTTCATTTTTTCGGATGTAAAGTTTATCGTATAGGTGTGTTTTCGTAATGTTAATGAAACAAATGCTTTTTGAATTTACGCATAGGATGCAGTAAACGAACAAGTAAACGCGTCCAAGCTACATGTCTTAATCAGAATTATTTAACATGAGCAACGAAAGCGGGTGCCATGCTCGCCTGTTTTTTTCGTATGTCACAAAGAGAGATTATAAGAATCTTATATGGGTGTGAGGGGTGGATGGAAAAATCCGTCCCGAGGGTCACTGTCCGGCATCACGAGGCTTGCCGAGTGCATACCTTCCATTTCTATTGCGAATTTTTAATGCCGCTATCACTTCGGTTACCGACGTCCGCCATATTGTGTTGACACAACAGTGATGTTTAGTGACGTCACGCATGACGACGCCGCGCATGAGGTTGTAATCAACCAGTTCATTTATCAAACACGCGATTATATTCGATTTGGGGTCGGAACACCAGGGTCAGAACATAAATTTCTATCCCAGTGTAAAATCACGGATTTCCTTGTCTGGTGTGCAAGAAAAATCATTCAAACTGCACGAGAGCTATGGAACTTGGTAAGAAAGTAGTTCTTGTGATGATATAGATGTGTGACAAGTTTCATGAGGCTGGGCCAAATACTTGTGGAAATATGTCCAAGGTTAAAGCTTTTTGTTAATTTTTTCAAAAATAGGTCAAAGATCAAGGTCACATGTCAAAAAGTTTGTTGTTGCCCCACGGAAAACACATGTGAAGTTTGAAAGCTGTATTGTTTGTGGTATTAAAATGAGAGACCAAAACCTTTCTTGAAACGGGCATTTTTTCGTATGTCATAAAGGGAGGTAAATCGGTCAAACTGCATGATAGACTTATGGAACTTGTTAAGAATGTAGTTCTTGTGATCATGCAGATCTGTGACAAGTTTCATGAGGCTAGGGCAAATACTTTTGGAAATATGGTCAAGGTTAAAACTTGTATTCACATTTTCGAAAGAAGATTCTAACACAGCGCGCCTATATAGGCAATGGAAAGTAACTGTGTTTTATTCTACAACAAATCACAGCTCGGAAGAATTCCCGATTTATGACGTCACTAGTAGATTTCCTTGACGTTAGACGGTGTAACGTCATTTTCTCACATCGAAAACGTTAGAAAAGGATATAAATGCATGTGTTTCAGTCGAGAATTTTAGCGGGATTTCTTCTAACAATGGCGAAAAGTTGTGAGAATTTGAAGGCAACAACATCATTATTGCCGAGTTTCAGCGTGTTAGAATCGAAATAGATCAGCTCTAGGCAGTGATTTGTTGGATAATAAATCACAGTTTGTCGGTCAGTTGTAAGTAGACAAATCCCGCGCGCTACGCGCTTGTGATTTGTCTACTTTACAACTGACCTCCAAACTGTGATTTATTACTCAACAAAAAAACAGTTAGAGCTGATCTATTTCTTAATTAAAGGTAACATCTAATAAATTCATGTGTAGTTTGAAAGCTGTATTATTAGTGATGTTAAAATGAGTGACAAAAACGTGTTTTAATGGAGAGAAAAGGGGGGGGGATAATTCAGTCAAATTGCATGATAGCGTTATGGAACTTAGAAAGAATGCAGCTCTTGCAATTGTGAGTATGTGTGTGAAGTTTCATGGAGGCTGGCCAGATACTTTTGGAAATATGATCAAGGTTAAAGTGGTTGGTTACATTTTCGAAAATAGTTCAAAGGTCAAGGTCACGGGTTAAAGTATTTGGTCTTGTCCTAACGAACATCCATGTGAAGTTTGAAGTCTGCTATAAATAGTACTGAAATGAGAAGAAAAATGTGTTTCAGAAAAAAAATAAGAAAGGGGAGATAATTCAGCCAAAATTAATAATACAGTTATGGCCATTGGCCAGAATGTGGCAAGTATGTGTATGAAGTTTCATGAGGCTAGATCGGATACTTTTGAACAGCTATAACAGCCATTCTAGCACACCAGACAAGGAAATCCGTGATTTTACCCAGGGATAGAAATTTATGTTCTGACCCTGGTGTTCCGACCCAAAATCGAATATAATCGCGTGCTTAATGAATACACCTCTTGTGCGCCGTCGTTAAGGTTGACGTCACAGCGCGTTACGTGACGTCACTAAACATTCCTGCAGTGTCATCACAATATGGCGGATTTCGGTAGTGACTGCAGCATTAAAAATCCGCGCTAAGAAATGGAAGGTATGCAAGAGAAAGGATCCTATATGGGCCTGAGAGGGTGGATAGAAACATCCGTCCCTCGGGATCACTATCCGGCATCACTCGGCAAGCCTCGTGATGCCGGACAGTGACCCTTGGGACGGATTTTTCCATCCACCCCCTCAAACCCATGTAAGATTCTTATAAAGTTAAGTTTTTTTTTCGGAACGATGACGACTACAACGACTACACAGACGCCGGACTGATGAAAATAACTCGAAACTTCTTCGAAATAAAGACGAGCTAAAAATATGTAAGTAAGACGAGCTAAAAACGACTCAGTCTTCCCGAAAATATTAAAGGTAGATTAAAGATAAAAGCCGAGGTAGTTCGAATATAAGACCTAGATTACATTACGATAACACACCCGTGTGATACATTACATTTTTCAAACCTCCAAACAAGCTATTTTTGATGAAAATGCTGATATTTTTCTTATTTCTTCTCCAAACATAGGTTCTTGGTGCTCGTTAGAAGTCTAACGAGTACCCACAACCTATGTCCTGGAGCGAAAATAAGGAAAATAATGTTTACCCCCGTAAACCCCAGTTTTATCTATATAAAGTGGGGTTTAGGGGGATCTTCATCTCACGGGCTTGTTCACGTGATGACTTATTACATTGTGTGAATTAAGGCCTCAGCTCCAACAAAGTATAACTTTTGGCCTTGATAATATTAAATCTGTAATGAGACAATGCAATAAGATAAAGAAATAAAAATGATAGATCTATTGTTTATTTATCTTATCTGAAGCTGGTCTCACTTTCACCCTCAATAAACATTGGCGACCTGCGTTCGATAACCTTTTATGTTAGTTTGTGTCCGCTTTCATACAATACTGTTTACTACAATTGAATTAAAACAATTAGTAAGAAGAAGAAATAACTAATTTAATGAATGTTTAAATAACTTTCAGTGTACCCAGTAAACTTGACGCAATTACGTTCTCAGCAAAGAATGCCTGACCATCGCAAAAACACGTCGGTATAATTCTGACCCCCCTTGAACCTCACCTTCATGTAGTAAAACTGGGGTAAACCATATTTTTCTTATTTCTGCTCTAAAATATTGATTGTGGTACTCGTTAGAACCGCCTCCGGGCGGTTCAGAACAGCCTCGAGGCGGTTCTAACGAGTACCCACAATCTATATTTTGAGCAGTAATAAGAAAATATCACATTTTTTTTTTCTTCTTAAAATTTTACATTTCGGCGGTAAAGGACGAGTTACAGTTTAGCCATATTTGTGCCTACGATGGATCTTGATTAAACATATATGCAACACAGTCCAATGTGTGCACATTCATTTGACGACACTATTTAATTAACCGTGACATATGCAGTCACTTGACTTCCTTTTTTTCTACAAGTGGGGTAATTGCCAGTGTTTGGTGATTTACCAAAGTAATATGACATTTTTAAATAATAAACCGCACCAAAGCGTGCTTACATTCCATATAATTCGCGTCTGTTGCTGATCTACATGTACATATCATAATCTATGCGTCTTGTATCACGTGACACAATTTTTTTTTTTTGTACAGAATGTGCATAAAACTTTTCGATTGTGTTTAACCATGTTAACATTTATGTATTAATATATAATATGTTAGAATTGCTTTATTATACGGAATATCATTTCTATTCCGTAATATATACTTAAAATGTTGGCGGAAAGACTAGAACAGAGTTAATATTCCAGTATACTCCACTTAAAAAGAAACTAAGTACATCACACTTAGATTAGAAATTCCGTATACATAATAAGTATGCTGTGATTAAAAGAATAAAACTTAGAAATAAGGCATTAAAAATAGAATATCACTTTTAAGGATATGACTAAAATCCTTCTTTTACAATTATAATCAAATATATTAAGACGCTTAAAACTTTTTTTACATATAAATAGGAAAATAGACAATACTGTTTGATATTTTGAAAATAATACTAAAGATGTATTTCTAAAATAGATGATGATTGTTTGAAAGGCATGACCTACTCCCCACTCTTCTTACCATCCCAAGACTCCCAGTCTTCATCAGCAGCATTTCAAAATACTTTTTTGGATCACTAACAGGAGCTAGTGCAGCTGAACTGTGGCACTGAAAGCCAAGGTACCAAAGTACCGAAGCTACAGTTACAGCCACCAGTTCTTGGACCAGCCTTTCACAGACAATACCAAACGGTTATACTCTCAGCACCAGATTGATAAGAAAGCCATAGAAATATGCCTTTGATGTTGTGTGACGAGACTGAATCCTAACACCTATTAGGCTGTCATCTTTGTGAATACTGAACTCGCATTTACTATCTTCAGACAGGTGCTCTTGTGTGTAACATGATACGTCTTGAATTCATCAACAAGAAAGCAGTATGAGGGACATTCAAATCTCCCGCCGCCTTCAGTAACAAAGCTCAACCTTGTGACCTTAAGCTGTGACGTTGACCTTGAATTGGTAAGCTTATGATGGTTAACATTTCTGCTAATTTTAAGATCCATCAAGGAGTAAGAAAGCTATTGACAAAACTCCCCCCAAATACCCTTTTTGACCTTTGACCTCTAAGTATGACCTTGACCGTTTAGAAACCAACCTGGGTGTCACCTACGGCACATAGTCTCATGATAATTAACATTTCGGAAACGTTATTTTAAAATCAATCCAGGACTAAGAACGTGATTGAACAGACACGAAAGAAAAGCACCTTTCTATGACCTCTAAATATGACCTTGACCTTTGAGGAACCGACCTGGGTATTGCATGCGATAGCTGTCACATTATGGTTATCATTTCTGCCAAGTAATTGTTAAACTATCCAGAAGTAAAAAAACTATTAATCGAGTACAAAAATAACTTTTTTTTTTTACTTTGACCTCTAAGCATGACCTTGAGTTTTACGGAACCGACATTGATATTGTACGCCACACCCTGTCACTTTGTTGTTAACATTTCCGCCAAGTATTCTTTTTTAAATCCATCTAGGAATAAGAAAGTTGTTGACGATAAAAAGACCCTGTTTGACATTTGTCCTCTAAGTATGACCTTGACCGTTGAGGTACCGACCTGGGTCTTGCACGCGACGCACTGTCACATTATGGTTAACATTTCTGCAAATTAATTTTTAAATGCATCCAGGAATAAGAACGTAATTGATCGGACATGATAAAAAGACCTTTTCGGACCTTTGGCCTCTTAAGTATGACCTTGATCTTTGAGGTACGGATCTGGGTCTTGCGCGCAACACACTATCACATTATAGTAACATTTCTGCAAAGTAATTTTTAAATGCATCCAGGAATAAGAAAGTAATTAATCGGACATGATAAAAAGACCTTTTAGGACCTTTGACCTCTGAAGTATGACCTTGACCTTTGAGGTACGGACCTTGGTCTTGCGCGCGACGCACTATCACATTATAGTTAACATTTCTGCAAAGTAATTTTTAAATGCTTCCAGGAATAAGAAAGTAATTGATCGGACACAATAAAAAGACCTTTTTGGACATTTGACCTCTTAAGTATGACCTTGACCTTTGAGGTACGGTCCTGGGCCTTTCGCGGGACGCACTATCACATTATAGTTAACATTTCTGCAAAGTAATTTTTAAATGCATCCAGGAATAAGAAAGTAATTGGTCGGACACAATAAAAAGACCTTTTTGGACATTTGACCTCTTAAGTATGACCTTGACCTTTAAGGTACAGACCGGGGTCTTGCGCGCGACACTTTGTCTCAATGAGAAGAATATTTGACCAAAGTTTAGTGAAATTCTATTTAAGGGTTCAGGAGCTTCGGAGCGGCCAAGAATTTGTTACAGACAGACGGACAGACAAAGGCCATTCCTATAATCCCCACTCCGCTTCGCGGCGGGGGATTAATGAAAAGCATTCTGTTTTGTCCAGCAAGGAATCATGGTCATGCTCATATAGATCTTCTGTATATGTAGTATATTGAGTTTTTTCCTTTGCGAGTATGTACTGTACTATGATTGCATTGATTTTCTTGCACACCAGACAAGGAAATCCGTGATTTTACCCTGGGATAGAAATTTATGTTCTGAGCCTGGTGTTCCGACCCAGGCAACTAACATAAATGCGCTTCAATTCTATTCAACTGCCGGAACTACTTCCGCACTACTTTTATTTTGTAAACAATATACATGTGCGAGCTGTCAAAAACTAACCGGAGGTGTTGTGAAGAAAAAGAATCCAATATGGGGTTCTGTTGTAGATGGGCGTTTCCAACCCGAGGGATGACCGTGCTGAGCGGAACCGAGGCTACGCCGAGGTTCCGCTCAGCACGGTCATCCCGAGGGTTGGAAACGCTCATCTACAACAGAACCCCATATCAGATTCTTATTTTCCCACCTTATTTTATCGATAAAAGTTTATTTTTCAACATCCTCCACATCGTTAACCGCCAAAAAATCATTATTTTTAAAAGCATTATTGTTTCTAAAATAAAGTGGTGTGTAGTTTTCTCCGGTTAACAATGTGGACGACCATGCATTTTCCGTTGAACACCACAGGGGTCTTTAGTTTGTCCAAAGGAACAATGTTGTGAGTGTTAGTTTTACGTTCCAACAACAGCTAAGGTCATACGGAGACGGGAACTCGATTTAAAGACTCATCCGAAAGTCTGGAGAAGCCCGGGATCAATCCTGCGATCCCTGGTTTACAAGACAAGTAGCGTAACCACTACACCACGGAGGCTTCAAGGCACAATGTTGTACATGACCGGCAGTGCATGTATTCAATCGGATATTTTATGACGAAAACGCATGCGGATGACAAAATAAAACAGTTTTCAATAAAGTAGAGATATTTGGACACCTTATGAGTGTGTTTTGATCAAATTTTGTTGACTTCAAGAATTAGCTCTTTCAGTAGGCACTTTGCAATAGAAAACTGTAACCCGTCAAAATTTACAATGTATTTGTATAGGCGTGTTTTTGTCATGCATTGACTACAACGTGGCAACTAAGGGAGGTTGGGTCGGTGCGGAGATACTGTGTAGCTTTCAGTCCTGGGGCGTTCTTCTGTTTTGGTTTCAACAGGGATAGGGCTAGACTGGTCCGAGCAGGCGCATGACGTAATTGTGACCCCACATCAAAGTTTATGCAACGTCACACCCACGATGTTGCAACGATGTTTATTTGACGTTGCCCTAGCGACGTTTGTCTGCTTATCAGTCTGGTAAATAGAGCTGGATGCATCTGATTTACCCGAATCACATTCATGTGTCCGTTTAAAATTTGCGGAACAGAAACATTATACTGTATCAGTTGAATCATACTCCATTCATGTTTCAAAATGATTCAAGTGCATCCAAGCCCCCGCCCATAGGGGCTTGAGGAAACATATGGGCTGCATGATGCTTCCACGCAGAGCTGAATCCGGCCCGCACACTAGTACTGGTAAACCGCTTAGTCCAGCCTGTCCAGGAACCGCGGTGCGAAGCGGACCGTCCATACTAAAAAACCCTATTGGTTTCATTGGGCGACAGGGCTTGAGATGTAATTTCATCCCAATGTCGGGTAAAAGTCCCACAAAATTGGAAGCAACGTCTCCAAAATGACCTTTACAGTGTTGACGGGGACGTTAAACCTCAGATCAAACAAATTCAAGTGAATCCAACATGGAGTAATCATAGAATCAAAACATGCCGTTTTAAAAGTGGCAGAATCATGTTTGTGGTTCATAAATCATGATTTGGAATCTGGGAGGAGTTGCATAAGGCGAGCGCTACAGAGCGCTTTGTGGCGCTTCGCTATGCAACGGTACGTTTAAAAAAAGCGCTTCGTAGCGCTTCGTAACAGTGTTTGGAGCTGCCTCATTCTACGTTGCATAGCAACAAGGCGAAACAAAATCGCGGCGCCCGACGTCGCGACGTAGGCCTATTGAGTGTCCGGTTTAAGCCATTTATTACTTTTGTCTTTTCAATTTTAGCAGAAATGACAACAGAAAACAAAAACAATCACTGAAGCAAGCGCTGCATTTTTTTTCTGGGAAATTTTCGGGTTTGAAAATCGTTCTATTTTGGCAGCCATTTTAGAAAGCGCCTCAATCGAGCGGAGCGTTGCATAGAACGGACAAAGCGCTACAAAGCGCTATAAAAAAGCGCTCGCCTTATGCAACTGTCCCTGATTCCGGTAAATCAAACGCGCCCCAGTGTTATAATAAACTGCAAAACATATACTCTAATCTAATGTTCTCAAGTAATGTCTGATTCAACCCTGTATTTTAGACAAGGGGCAAATAAATAGAGATTATAAGAATCTGATATGGGGTTCTGTTGTAGATGAGCGTTTCTAACCCGTGGGATGATCGTGCTGAGCGGAACCGAGGCTACGCCGAGGTTCCGCTCAGCACGGTCATCCCGAGGGTTGGAAACGCCCATCTACAACAGAACCCCATATTGGATTCTTTTTCTTGCACAACACCTCCGGTTAGTTTTGACAGATCGCACATGTATATTGTTTACAAAATAAAAGTAGTGCAGAAGTAGTTCCAGCAGTTGATTAGAATTGAAGCGCATTTATGTTAGTTGCCTGGGTCAGAACACCAGAGTCAGAACATAAATTTCTATCCCAGGGTAAAATCACGGATTTCCTTGTCTGGTGTGCAAGAATATTCATTCTCCTATTTGAAATATGGATTTATAAACCGGAGGGGGGGGGGGGGGATGGGGGGTGGGGTGGTAAAACAATCCGATAAAGAAACGAGTGCGAAGCACGAGTTTCTTTAACGGATTGTTATACCTCCCTAGGTTTATAAATCCCATATTTCAAATAGGAGAAATGAATTATCTGTATATTACATACACTTCCATAGACTTTTAATTAGGACAGTTTGGATCTTGAATTTCGGATCTGAATTCCCGTTCAGTTGAATGTTTACAGCTCGTCGATATCAGCGCAGCTGGGTGGAAGAAAAACTGGCTGGGCGCCAGTTTGAAAGCGCTTTCTACAGTTTTGACCAAAATAGAAGAACCAAAGTGTTTCAGTGATAAAACAACTAAAATGTGAGACTAAATAAAACAAAACGCACATCCTATTCAATGGTCATATCGATGTTTTCTTTTGTCCCAGCGTTGCATCCGACTCAAACGTCACGCATTCTGAACGTCTGCTGATATCTTCCCAGACGCCACTGCAATGACGAATAACGTCGACGTAACTGAAACTTTCCCGCGTTTGAATATAATGATTTCACTGCAAAAGCGGTATCTTGTATCTTTGTCATAAAGTTTTGTTTGTTGATTTGAGTTTTAACGTCCCCGTCAACACTATAAAGGTCATTTTGGAGACGTTGCTTCAATTTTGTGGGACTTTTACCCGACATTGACATATAGATTGTGGGTACTCGTTAGAACCGCCTCGATGAGGCGATTCTACAGAGTACCCACAATCTATATTTTGAGCAGACTGAAAAAGAAAAATATCACAATTTTTCATCATAAAATTTTCGTTTTTCAGTGGTAAATTTACAATGTATTTGTATTCACGTGTTTTCATAATGGTCTTATTTTACTAATCTATCCTATCATCACGTGATCAAGCCCGTGAAATAAACGCCCCCCTAAACCCCACTTTATATGCGGGTGTACATTATTTTAAGGGGGTGTACATTATTTTCACTTATTTTTGCTCCAAGACATAGGTTGTGGGTACTCGTTAGGACCGCCTCAATGAGGCGGTTCTAACGAGTACACACAACTTATGTTTGCGATATAATTAAGAAAAATATCACGGATTTTCATCAGAAAAGTAGCCATGTTGGAGATGTGATAAAATGCACTATGCCGCACGGGTGTGTTATCTTAATGGTTTCTTTTTTTAATGCCCATTCTCTTGGGAGACAGCTTATGATGAACGTTTGCTTGTGAACTTGGCCATCGACCCACCGACTCTTGTCAGTTGCTCTCGTGGTGAGGTTGTGGGGGTTCACTAAGTACTGGTAAACCTCTTATCCCAGCAGGCACTCAACGTTGAACTAACGTTGAAACAACGTTGAAAACGTTGTTTCAACGTTAGTTCAACGTTGAGTCAACCTTTTGTGCCTGCAGGGTGAGTCTAACAGTGGTGATAACTGACCGGTCCAACACGAGCTTAGCTGTTGTCTGGGCCTTAAAACTACAACAGAACACGCAACAACATGGCAACGAATCGATATCGACCCGACTTTGGCCCGCTGGGAACTAACACATCATGTACAAAACTGGCCAGTTTATGAGAAAAGATTACTTGTCGCACTTACCAAACAAGTGCGGCCACAATGAAGACATGTCGAAAAATGTTGCAAGAGACTACATGAAGGGAGAGAGAAGGAGAGGAAAATTATGTAAAGAAAAACGAAAAAAAATCAAAAAAAAAATCGTACGCATGTTTTAGCATAGAGTTTATATACCACTGCGCCATGACCTATGACGTCATTAGAATTCCTTAATAGTACATTCTGTCTCCTGTTGAAAAGGCTAACTGGCCCAAAAGATCGGGTTCTATTCCCTATCCCCATTTTAGTCATGATTTCAAAAATGCCTGGCCGTCCTAAGGATATGTAGGTAACTGGCACTGAAGGCAACTAATTTGATATCTACACGGAGAAATAGATAAGGCTGTAAGATGTTTCCCTTCACAGCTGAAACCGACCATTTTTTTTGGTGTACTGATAAACAGGTTAGAAGGCCCCCGCCCATCGGGGCTTGGAGAAATAGATTAGGCTGCATGATGCTTCCGCACAGAGATGAAATCGACCGCACATGAGTACTTGTAAGCCGCTTAGAAGGTCTAAGCCTGCCCAGACACAGTGATGCGAGACGGACCGTCCCTGGGTATAACCCTATTGGTTTGTTTGAATAGTAGCTTGAGATGTCATTTCATCTCCATGTCGGGTAAAAATCCCACACAATTAGAAGCAAAGTCTTCAAAATGACATAAAATCAGTGTTGACTGGGACATAGAGCGTCAATTCAAACAGACAAAACTGCTTAGAAAGTCTAAGCCTGCCCAGGAAATGTGGTGCCAGCCGGACCGTTCTTTAAACCGGCAATAGGGCTTGAGATGTCATTTCATTTCAACATCGTGTAAAAGTCCCACAGAATCGGAAGCAACGTCTCCAAAATGGCCAAACTAGTGTCGACGGGGGCGGGAAACCTCACCTAAACACAATCTACACGACTGTGCGAAGAAAAGAATTTCAATACAATGTGCAAATGCCATTTTTCCTATCTTGTTTGCTTGAAACAATGTTCTTGATCGTCTTCGTGATTCCGATGAAAATCTGAGTTTTTTTTTTTTCTTTAAACATTGACTGTGGGTTCTTGTTAGAACCTTCTTATAGAGGCAGTTCTTACGAGTACCCGAAACCAATCTACGTGTATATTTTGAATAAAATATAAAGGAAAATAATCATAGCAACAGATGGGTGGGTATTTTGTGACAACTGAAGGACAGTTTTCCCTTTTTTCTCCATATAAACCAATGTTGAGGCTATTCATTTGAACCGCCTCGCCGGACAATTTAACGCCTTATCTTGCTTGGTCTAAAATTTGAACAAGTTCAATGAACTACCCAATGTTGCGATAGCTGATTAAGTGGCCAACAGGTAAGACCCTGGTGATCACCTGGGTTTACACTGTTTGCTCAGGTCTGTCTGTGTGTATATATATATATATATATATATATATATATATGAAAATCAAAGTAAAGCACGATACAGGCAATTAAATAGACAAATGAATTAGCGCACAAAAATCGGTCGCACCGCAACCGGGACTCGAACCACGGATCTCCTGCATTCCGGGCAGACGTGCTAACCATTACACCACCGCGGCCTTCCGACATTGTACGCCAATTTTAACATTTATAAACCTTTAACGTCATTAGCGCTATTTAGAGACCTTTCATTTACCGCCATAGGCGACCCTATCATTTTCGGTTCTTTTTTTAACCTACGGACGGCGGCCATTTTATTCTATTTATTTATTTATTTATTAGATTTACAAATGTTCTACTGTATCGGAGTAAGTATATGAAAATCAAAGTAAAGCACGATACAGGCAATTAAATAGACAAATGAATTAGCGTACAAAAATCGGTCGCACCGCAACCGGGACTCGAACCACGGATCTCCTGCATTCCGGGCAGACGTGCTAACCATTACACCACCGCGGCCTTCCGACATTGTACGCCAATTTTAACATTTATAAACCTTTAACGTCATTAGCGCTATTTAGAGACCTTTCATTTACCGCCATAGGCGACCCTATCATTTTCGGTTCTTTTTTTAACCTACGGACGGCGGCCATTTTATTCTATTTATTTATTTATTTATTAGATTTACAAATGTTCTACTGTATCGGAGTAAGTATATGAAAATCAAAGTAAAGCACGATACAGGCAATTAAATAGACAAATGAATTAGCGTACAAAAATCGGTCGCACCGCAACCGGGACTCGAACCACGGATCTCCTGCATTCCGGGCAGACGTGCTAACCATTACACCACCGCGGCCTTCCGACATTGTACGCCAATTTTAACATTTATAAACCTTTAACGTCATTAGCGCTATTTAGAGACCTTTCATTTACCGCCATAGGCGACCCTATCATTTTCGGTTCTTTTTTTAACCTACGGACGGCGGCCATTTTATTCTATTTATTTATTTATTTATTAGATTTACAAATGTTCTACTGTATCGGAGTAAGTATATGAAAATCAAAGTAAAGCACGATACAGGCAATTAAATAGACAAATGAATTAGCGTACAAAAATCGGTCGCACCGCAACCGGGACTCGAACCACGGATCTCCTGCATTCCGGGCAGACGTGCTAACCATTACACCACCGCGGCCTTCCGACATTGTACGCCAATTTTAACATTTATAAACCTTTAACGTCATTAGCGCTATTTAGAGACCTTTCATTTACCGCCATAGGCGACCCTATCATTTTCGGTTCTTTTTTTAACCTACGGACGGCGGCCATTTTATTCTATTTATTTATTTATTTATTAGATTTACAAATGTTCTACTGTATCGGAGTAAGTATATGAAAATCAAAGTAAAGCACGATACAGGCAATTAAATAGACAAATGAATTAGCGTACAAAAATCGGTCGCACCGCAACCGGGACTCGAACCACGGATCTCCTGCATTCCGGGCAGACGTGCTAACCATTACACCACCGCGGCCTTCCGACATTGTACGCCAATTTTAACATTTATAAACCTTTAACGTCATTAGCGCTATTTAGAGACCTTTCATTTACCGCCATAGGCGACCCTATCATTTTCGGTTCTTTTTTTAACCTACGGACGGCGGCCATTTTATTCTATTTATTTATTTATTTATTAGATTTACAAATGTTCTACTGTATCGGAGTAAGTATATGAAAATCAAAGTAAAGCACGATACAGGCAATTAAATAGACAAATGAATTAGCGTACAAAAATCGGTCGCACCGCAACCGGGACTCGAACCACGGATCTCCTGCATTCCGGGCAGACGTGCTAACCATTACACCACCGCGGCCTTCCGACATTGTACGCCAATTTTAACATTTATAAACCTTTAACGTCATTAGCGCTATTTAGAGACCTTTCATTTACCGCCATAGGCGACCCTATCATTTTCGGTTCTTTTTTTAACCTACGGACGGCGGCCATTTTATTCTATTTATTTATTTATTTATTAGATTTACAAATGTTCTACTGTATCGGAGTAAGTATATGAAAATCAAAGTAAAGCACGATACAGGCAATTAAATAGACAAATGAATTAGCGTACAAAAATCGGTCGCACCGCAACCGGGACTCGAACCACGGATCTCCTGCATTCCGGGCAGACGTGCTAACCATTACACCACCGCGGCCTTCCGACATTGTACGCCAATTTTAACATTTATAAACCTTTAACGTCATTAGCGCTATTTAGAGACCTTTCATTTACCGCCATAGGCGACCCTATCATTTTCGGTTCTTTTTTTAACCTACGGACGGCGGCCATTTTATTCTATTTATTTATTTATTTATTAGATTTACAAATGTTCTACTGTATCGGAGTAAGTATATGAAAATCAAAGTAAAGCACGATACAGGCAATTAAATAGACAAATGAATTAGCGTACAAAAATCGGTCGCACCGCAACCGGGACTCGAACCACGGATCTCCTGCATTCCGGGCAGACGTGCTAACCATTACACCACCGCGGCCTTCCGACATTGTACGCCAATTTTAACATTTATAAACCTTTAACGTCATTAGCGCTATTTAGAGACCTTTCATTTACCGCCATAGGCGACCCTATCATTTTCGGTTCTTTTTTTAACCTACGGACGGCGGCCATTTTATTCTATTTATTTATTTATTTATTAGATTTACAAATGTTCTACTGTATCGGAGTAAGTATATGAAAATCAAAGTAAAGCACGATACAGGCAATTAAATAGACAAATGAATTAGCGTACAAAAATCGGTCGCACCGCAACCGGGACTCGAACCACGGATCTCCTGCATTCCGGGCAGACGTGCTAACCATTACACCACCGCGGCCTTCCGACATTGTACGCCAATTTTAACATTTATAAACCTTTAACGTCATTAGCGCTATTTAGAGACCTTTCATTTACCGCCATAGGCGACCCTATCATTTTCGGTTCTTTTTTTAAATAGAATAAAATGGCCGCCGTCCGTAGGTTAAAAAAAGAACCGAAAATGATAGGGTCGCCTATGGCGGTAAATGAAAGGTCTCTAAATAGCGCTAATGACGTTAAAGGTTTATAAATGTTAAAATTGGCGTACAATGTCGGAAGGCCGCGGTGGTGTAATGGTTAGCACGTCTGCCCGGAATGCAGGAGATCCGTGGTTCGAGTCCCGGTTGCGGTGCGACCGATTTTTGTACGCTAATTCATTTGTCTATTTAATTGCCTGTATCGTGCTTTACTTTGATTTTCATATACTTACTCCGATACAGTAGAACATTTGTAAATCTAATAAATAAATAAATAAATAGAATAAAATGGCCGCCGTCCGTAGGTTAAAAAAAGAACCGAAAATGATAGGGTCGCCTATGGCGGTAAATGAAAGGTCTCTAAATAGCGCTAATGACGTTAAAGGTTTATAAATGTTAAAATTGGCGTACAATGTCGGAAGGCCGCGGTGGTGTAATGGTTAGCACGTCTGCCCGGAATGCAGGAGATCCGTGGTTCGAGTCCCGGTTGCGGTGCGACCGATTTTTGTACGCTAATTCATTTGTCTATTTAATTGCCTGTATCGTGCTTTACTTTGATTTTCATATACTTACTCCGATACAGTAGAACATTTGTAAATCTAATAAATAAATAAATAAATAGAATAAAATGGCCGCCGTCCGTAGGTTAAAAAAAGAACCGAAAATGATAGGGTCGCCTATGGCGGTAAATGAAAGGTCTCTAAATAGCGCTAATGACGTTAAAGGTTTATAAATGTTAAAATTGGCGTACAATGTCGGAAGGCCGCGGTGGTGTAATGGTTAGCACGTCTGCCCGGAATGCAGGAGATCCGTGGTTCGAGTCCCGGTTGCGGTGCGACCGATTTTTGTGCGCTAATTCATTTGTCTATTTAATTGCCTGTATCGTGCTTTACTTTGATTTTCATATACTTACTCCGATACAGTAGAACATTTGTAAATCTAATAAATAAATAAATAAATAGAATAAAATGGCCGCCGTCCGTAGGTTAAAAAAAGAACCGAAAATGATAGGGTCGCCTATGGCGGTAAATGAAAGGTCTCTAAATAGCGCTAATGACGTTAAAGGTTTATAAATGTTAAAATTGGCGTACAATGTCGGAAGGCCGCGGTGGTGTAATGGTTAGCACGTCTGCCCGGAATGCAGGAGATCCGTGGTTCGAGTCCCGGTTGCGGTGCGACCGATTTTTGTACGCTAATTCATTTGTCTATTTAATTGCCTGTATCGTGCTTTACTTTGATTTTCATATACTTACTCCGATACAGTAGAACATTTGTAAATCTAATAAATAAATAAATAAATAGAATAAAATGGCCGCCGTCCGTAGGTTAAAAAAAGAACCGAAAATGATAGGGTCGCCTATGGCGGTAAATGAAAGGTCTCTAAATAGCGCTAATGACGTTAAAGGTTTATAAATGTTAAAATTGGCGTACAATGTCGGAAGGCCGCGGTGGTGTAATGGTTAGCACGTCTGCCCGGAATGCAGGAGATCCGTGGTTCGAGTCCCGGTTGCGGTGCGACCGATTTTTGTACGCTAATTCATTTGTCTATTTAATTGCCTGTATCGTGCTTTACTTTGATTTTCATATACTTACTCCGATACAGTAGAACATTTGTAAATCTAATAAATAAATAAATAAATAGAATAAAATGGCCGCCGTCCGTAGGTTAAAAAAAGAACCGAAAATGATAGGGTCGCCTATGGCGGTAAATGAAAGGTCTCTAAATAGCGCTAATGACGTTAAAGGTTTATAAATGTTAAAATTGGCGTACAATGTCGGAAGGCCGCGGTGGTGTAATGGTTAGCACGTCTGCCCGGAATGCAGGAGATCCGTGGTTCGAGTCCCGGTTGCGGTGCGACCGATTTTTGTGCGCTAATTCATTTGTCTATTTAATTGCCTGTATCGTGCTTTACTTTGATTTTCATATACTTACTCCGATACAGTAGAACATTTGTAAATCTAATAAATAAATAAATAAATAGAATAAAATGGCCGCCGTCCGTAGGTTAAAAAAAGAACCGAAAATGATAGGGTCGCCTATGGCGGTAAATGAAAGGTCTCTAAATAGCGCTAATGACGTTAAAGGTTTATAAATGTTAAAATTGGCGTACAATGTCGGAAGGCCGCGGTGGTGTAATGGTTAGCACGTCTGCCCGGAATGCAGGAGATCCGTGGTTCGAGTCCCGGTTGCGGTGCGACCGATTTTTGTACGCTAATTCATTTGTCTATTTAATTGCCTGTATCGTGCTTTACTTTGATTTTCATATACTTACTCCGATACAGTAGAACATTTGTAAATCTAATAAATAAATAAATAAATAGAATAAAATGGCCGCCGTCCGTAGGTTAAAAAAAGAACCGAAAATGATAGGGTCGCCTATGGCGGTAAATGAAAGGTCTCTAAATAGCGCTAATGACGTTAAAGGTTTATAAATGTTAAAATTGGCGTACAATGTCGGAAGGCCGCGGTGGTGTAATGGTTAGCACGTCTGCCCGGAATGCAGGAGATCCGTGGTTCGAGTCCCGGTTGCGGTGCGACCGATTTTTGTACGCTAATTCATTTGTCTATTTAATTGCCTGTATCGTGCTTTACTTTGATTTTCATATACTTACTCCGATACAGTAGAACATTTGTAAATCTAATAAATAAATAAATAAATAGAATAAAATGGCCGCCGTCCGTAGGTTAAAAAAAGAACCGAAAATGATAGGGTCGCCTATGGCGGTAAATGAAAGGTCTCTAAATAGCGCTAATGACGTTAAAGGTTTATAAATGTTAAAATTGGCGTACAATGTCGGAAGGCCGCGGTGGTGTAATGGTTAGCACGTCTGCCCGGAATGCAGGAGATCCGTGGTTCGAGTCCCGGTTGCGGTGCGACCGATTTTTGTACGCTAATTCATTTGTCTATTTAATTGCCTGTATCGTGCTTTACTTTGATTTTCATATACTTACTCCGATACAGTAGAACATTTGTAAATCTAATAAATAAATAAATAAATAGAATAAAATGGCCGCCGTCCGTAGGTTAAAAAAAGAACCGAAAATGATAGGGTCGCCTATGGCGGTAAATGAAAGGTCTCTAAATAGCGCTAATGACGTTAAAGGTTTATAAATGTTAAAATTGGCGTACAATGTCGGAAGGCCGCGGTGGTGTAATGGTTAGCACGTCTGCCCGGAATGCAGGAGATCCGTGGTTCGAGTCCCGGTTGCGGTGCGACCGATTTTTGTACGCTAATTCATTTGTCTATTTAATTGCCTGTATCGTGCTTTACTTTGATTTTCATATACTTACTCCGATACAGTAGAACATTTGTAAATCTAATAAATAAATAAATAAATAGAATAAAATGGCCGCCGTCCGTAGGTTAAAAAAAGAACCGAAAATGATAGGGTCGCCTATGGCGGTAAATGAAAGGTCTCTAAATAGCGCTAATGACGTTAAAGGTTTATAAATGTTAAAATTGGCGTACAATGTCGGAAGGCCGCGGTGGTGTAATGGTTAGCACGTCTGCCCGGAATGCAGGAGATCCGTGGTTCGAGTCCCGGTTGCGGTGCGACCGATTTTTGTACGCTAATTCATTTGTCTATTTAATTGCCTGTATCGTGCTTTACTTTGATTTTCATATACTTACTCCGATACAGTAGAACATTTGTAAATCTAATAAATAAATAAATAAATAGAATAAAATGGCCGCCGTCCGTAGGTTAAAAAAAGAACCGAAAATGATAGGGTCGCCTATGGCGGTAAATGAAAGGTCTCTAAATAGCGCTAATGACGTTAAAGGTTTATAAATGTTAAAATTGGCGTACAATGTCGGAAGGCCGCGGTGGTGTAATGGTTAGCACGTCTGCCCGGAATGCAGGAGATCCGTGGTTCGAGTCCCGGTTGCGGTGCGACCGATTTTTGTACGCTAATTCATTTGTCTATATATATATATATATATATATATATATATATATATATATATATATATATATATATATATATTATATATATATATATATATATATATATATATATATATATATATATAATATATATATATATTATATATATATATATATATATATATATATATGTCGTGTTAACGAACCTGTAAGAGTGCATAGACATACATCTTATAACATAGTCGTTCTCTGAGCATATAACATGTATAACAATAACATGTATGACATATAATGTTGAAGGGCTGTAAGAAACTAGCATATCATATTAACAGTTATTTTACTATCTAAACTGTTAAAGCTTAATTGTGAATCTTTCTTTCTATAAAATATTGGTTTTTGCTAACAGGCTATAAAATGATGCATTGTACTTTCTAAACTTGATTTACATGTCTTGTTTATATTGGAACGGTTTCAAATCAACTGGACTGAGTTCAAATCGTCATTTGACATATGAAATATGTGATTACGCAGTAACCACCTGGTGTTTATCAGCTTCTAGAGACATGCAGGTGCAGTAAACAAAACTTACATAATTCTAAAATGTATAGACGGATCCAATGTTTTGCCACGTGACCTTGTTTACATTTCACTGCGCATGCGCTAATTACCTCCCCTGTAGAGGTACTCTTTTATCTGGTTGGCAAAACATGACTGTTGCCGTACAGTGTCAATGAGAATTTCGAATATTTATCGTGTGATTAAACTCATTTAATCTCCACAAAATTAACTGATCATTGTCAGTTTGTGTTTTTGAAGTAATAAATGATATAGATCCAGTCTCTTCTGACATTTTATCGCACATTTTGTTGCCTAAAAAGCGTTATAAAACTACCTACCATCATGCCAAAACGTAGTCGATGCGCTTTATTTAACGAATGGAAATAAGATTAAAGCATGTATGTTTTCTATCCAATTTTATACGAAAAAGAATCAGTTTAATGTCAAAAATGGTTTGTGGCAAACAGTTTTGATAGAAAGTTGATTTAACAATAGTTATTACAGAAAATAATTCGTGCTACATCAACGGTAGAGTATGGAACCGGAAGTTTTTTTGCCCACCAGATAAAACGAGGCTAATGACCTTTGACCTTGTGTGACGTAGACTTTGGATGTGTCTATACGGATACGCCACTCAAAAAGGGGTATTTGTATATACATATGCCTATCACCCGAGTACATATTATGGTTTATGTCAGTCATTGGGGTGTATGTTTTAATGTTATGTCAATTAAACAGGTGCGGTAAGCTTTTAAAGGAATTTAGGAAAACAATAACCTTTAAATAATTGCGTGGTAGCGTCCTGAAAATATGCATTATGATTGACGTTTGCACAAACAATAAGGGTGTAAACGTGAATTGTTAAATGTTAGAAATGCTCAGAGAACATATAAAAGGTCCAGTTTTGAACACGTTAGTTAGATCTGAATTTGGGTTGAAAAGATGTAGAGAGATCCACGCTGGTTATAATAGATCTCATTTTTGAAAGTATCAGATTGAAATTAATCTGATACACATTTTGGGCTGTCGCGGAAATGAATTGAAATGAAAATTAAAACTTAGAAACTTTTTGAAAGACTTTATTTTATTGTGTTAAAAAAGCGAAGTACTAAACAAAGAACACTATACGACATAGGTCTACGGTACCCCACTACGTAACAATCTTAACGCATGTTCGTTATCCTTTATTCTAAAACAGCGCGCCTATATAGGCAATGGAAAACAACTGTGTTTTATTCTACAACAAATCACGGCTAGGAAGAGCGTGACGAGTGACGTCATTAAAAACTGCCAATTAATGACGTCACTAGTCGATTTTCTTGACGTTAGACGGTGTAACGTCATTTTCTCGCATCGAAAACGTTAGAATAGGATATAAATGCATGTTTTTCAGTCGCTAATTTTAGCGGATTTCTTCTAACAATGGCGAAAAGTTGTGAGATTTTGAAGGAAACAACAGCATTATTGCCGATTTTCAGCCTGTTTAAATCGAAATAGAGCAGCTCTAGTTTGTGATTTGTTGAGTAATAAATCAAAGTTTGTCGTTCAGTTGTAAGTAGACAAATCACGCGCTCTACGCGCTCGTGATTCGATCTACTTTACAACTGACCTCCAAACTGTGATTTATTACTCAACAAATCACAGCTAGAGCTGATCTTTTTCTTTAACATAGGCTAAAATGAAGACGAAGTCAAGAGAACCAAAATCTGTGGTGGCAATAAAAAAGCAAGGATCTGAAATTTTAAAACTAATAGGAAAAACAATGTTTTACTCATAATACAACTGCGTTATTATAAAAGCATCTCTCTATGTTTGTTTGCGGTTTAACGTCCCTCTCAACACCATTTAGGTCATTTTGGAGGCGTAGCTTCCAATTTTTGGGACTGTTACCCAATATTGAGATGAAATAACATCTCAAGCCCAGGATTTAGGATATATATCCAAGGGCGGTCCGCCTCGTACCTCTTTGCCTGGGCAGGCTTCACACGGGGTATTCGACTACCTGGAACGTAGACGGATACCAAAAACGCCGACTGTATACTTTCGATTTGAAAGAGGGTGAGTCGATAAAATCCTGTTTTTTTTTTTTTTTTTTTGCGACCCTGTTAAAAAAAATCTGTTTTGATTTTTGCTGTTTTCTTCTGGAACTGTCAGAGCTGTTTCGTAATGGTGTTTTTGCTTCGATAGATTGCATGAAAGCGTCTTTACAGACAACTAAAATGCAAAACATGCACATTTTCTGAAAAATAAAATAGTATTATTACCAGAAATGCGACTGATTTATCCAAAATATCATTGAAGCTTGAAAGAAAAATAGTTCTTGTTAAAATTAAACTCCTATATACTTGTGTCACACGTTGCTCGGGCAGCAATAAGCATGGGCTTGAGTGCACCATGCTGAAAGAAGATACTCTTTACGACAGACGCATTCCTTTGATGTCACCATGAAACGCAGACAATGGATACAAATGACGGATTTACAATTTATGCCTAAATCAGTACCTACTTGTATATCTCCTTAATTTGGAGGATCAAAAAGCACGGTTATGAATAGTCTTGAATATTTCCCATGTATATAAACAACGACGCTGAAAATAGCGTAAGAAAATTAAATGATTACGCTCTCTCTCTCTCTCTCTCTCTCTCTCTCTCTCTCTCTCTCTCTCTTCATGTTCCTGGAATAGGAACTATGAATTTTAACAATTTCCATTTCAGGAAATGTTTGGATAGTTCATGGTTCTTATACTTACAAAAGTGTCTTAAGAAGATAACTAATGAATAGGAACAGTCAGAGAGCCTTTCCTTGGTACTAATATTTTTTACAATAATAGTTTCACATTTTATTGTATAAAATAATAAAAATGAGAAATTATAATTCACAGAGGATTTTCCAAATAAACCATTCATAGAGGATTTTCCAGATAGACCAAAAATCGGCTGATAAATGTTCCAGAGTTACTATTTGGCGGGCCGTGGGCTGCGGGTCGCGGGCCGCGGGCTGTGGGTCGCGGGCTGCGGGCCACAATTTTGTGATTTTATTTTATGAATAAACAGTAAATTACTTGCAGCTAAATAATAAAATAAAAGAGTTGTTATTTATTATTCCTGCCATACATTATTTGGAATTATATTATATATGTATAAACTAAGGACACTTACAAGTCTGTGATAGATCGGAGTGACTTCATTTGTCAGACATAATACCTTGTCAAGCGATGCATCTTTGGGCCTTGATTCCTTTAAACTACTAATTGAATACAACCAATTGTCCATGTGACCAGTAATCCTGGTATCAATGCTTATGGCTATGCTATTTTTGTCACTGTGACCCCAGGGTGCTGTGTATAGCGGGTTATCTGTTAAATCTGGACTAGGCATATGTGCTGGAACACTGGCAAGCAAAATACATCAGGACACTGCAGGAAGCGGACATTAGATCTGGGTCTACAATATTTGCTTAAGGGGCATGGGAACAAACAGCAGATTTTTCCGCAATTTTTCAAAGGGAAACAAATTTCAGGACCCTCTGATCATTTTTCTATAAACTCTGTCTCACGGAAAAAGGCGCTGAACTCTTGAGAGGAAGAATTTGCTCCCGAGGAGGAGTTGCCTCCCCTGAAGCTGTGTGTTCATTCCACTTAAAGTTCAGGAATTCAATGAACAGCCTATGCACCCACCAGTGCTGTCAGCACTTTGATTAATTGTGAAATACCAGATGCCCAGTTTAATTATATTAAATTGCAATCATGTTGACAGATAAAACGTGCTCAAAAAATAAAATAAAATAAGAAAATAAAAGAAATTGATGAATCTTCTGGCTTCAAGTGGCCTTAAAACTGCTTGAACGGGTCGGCTCACTTAATTTCGCACATGAGCTATAAGATATTATATCATGTTGCAGCCTTTAAGTTTATTTATTATTATTATTAATATTATTATTATTATTATTATTATTATTATTATTATTATTATCATCATTATTATTGTTATTATTATTATTATTATTATTATTATTATTATTATTATTATTTATGTCTCACAACCCGCAGCCCGCGGCCCGCAGTCCGCAACCCGCAGCCAGCACTTTAGTCACTTTGTAAATGTTCGAGTTTTCATGCAGGTATTCTAATGTTTGACGTTTTATTCCGATATTCTATTTAGAAGTCTATTTCTAGACCCAAACAATTTTTTCTTCGGATGTTTGAAGGGCAGGAAACTGAAGAAATCGGATCGACAGTGGTGGATTTTGTGAAAATTTATGTACATTGAAACTTCTAAAAGGTCTGCATTTATTGGCAGTTTCGTTCAGTTAGTCTATATAATATTATATCAAAACCCATAAACCAACTGTTTCAAATTCCAACAATGGGCCTTCATGACTTAGTGGGTTAGAGCGCTGTCTCTTAATCATATCGTCTCTCACTGCTGTGGGTTCGAACCTCGTGCGGGTCACATTTGAGAAGAAGAAGAAGAAGAAGAAGAAGAAGAAGAAGAAGAACCGTCACACAGATAAACGTGGCGGAATTTACACGATATGAACGTGTATAGGAAATGTGAATGCAATCCGTCAAAATTTTTCGGGAGATTGACCGGAACACTTCCGTAAGTTTATCACACCCTCTGATGATGTCGGCTTCCCTCCTTTTTAGTTTGTTTTCACTAAAAGAAGGCAGGTGCATCTGTTCTACTGATTTATCGTTTCCTTAGTAAGAGGGGTTATTATAGTAAAAGATTGGTAGTTTTGTTTATATAGGAAACTGGAGTCCACTTTTGGAATCTTTGGCTTCAGTATTCACTGGCACACTTCTACAGAATACACACGAGCAGCTTTGTCATTTGTCATTCCAATCCTATGACTACACAAATTATTGTTTCCTAAGCGTAGACTCAAGCTTTTTGTAAAAGCTAATACTTGTATCCCAATATGCCAATAGGAATTGTAGAGGATAAGCTATTCGCCTCACAAACCACGGGTCGTGGGAACGATTCCTGGCTTCACCAGACTTTCGGGCGAGTCTTTAAACTGAGGTCCCGTCTCCATATGACCTTGTTGTTGGTGGGGACGTAAACTCAAACGCATCCGCCTATCGGGGCTTGAAGAAACGCAGACCTAAAACTGACCACACATGAGTACTGGTAAACCGTTTAGAAGGACTAAGCCTGCACAGGCAAAGTGGTGTTAGTCAACCCGTCCAATGCATATAAGCATTTCGGTTTCATTGGGCGACAGGGCTTGAGATGTCATTTCATCTCAATGTCGGGTAATCTGAGTCCAGCAAAATTTGAAGCAGCGTCTCCAAAATGACCTAAATAGTGTTGACGGGGACGTTAAACCTCAATTCAAACAAACAAATAGCCTGACAATATTTAATTTTGGACACCTATTTAGCCATTCAATCTTCTCGCTAAATGGGGTGGGGTGAGGGAAACAAACTATTCTTCTATGTTTTAACGGAATATTCCAACACGTAAGTTTGGAGTGGTCATTTCCAATTATAAGGGTGTCAGGCTTATTTGTTTTGGTGGCAAATTTTACAAAACATAAATGTTCTTCTAGCAAACAGTGTAGACCCAGATCAGACGCCGTGTTTACTGGCGTCTGATCTGGGTCTGCACTGTTTGCTAATTTCCCAGAAAAAGGGCCGCTAGGCATATAGTGGTTAATTATTTTGCCATTCTTTCATGTGCTTCATCCTTTCCCGGAATTTTTCTATAAATTCACATTGTTTATCTAATGAGACCGATTCGTAATTGCCTAAGACCCGACCCTACCAACACGTACCACACACTGAAACAACGTCATATCTCAACGTCGCTATAATAATGTATAATCACATTTATCTGTCAAAAAATGAAATTAAAAGTATTCTGCATGAACAAAAGGAAACGATAAGGACTGATTTCATTTCCGTAGTTGTTTTGCGGGATTACGCTATTAATATACCAAAGGAAATTTATAAATCTTGCCTATTTGATCGTAAAAGTATCTAACATTATGAAATCGCAGATTTATGACACCTAATAAAAAAGTGACACGCCATGTCCGTGTAACAAACACCCCTCTGAACCCCAATTTATATAGAAAAAATTGGGGTTTAAGGGGTATACATTATTTTTCTTATTTTTGCTCCAAGTCATAGGTTGTGGGTACTCGTTAGAACCGCCTAAATGAGGCGGTTCTAACGATCAACACAACCTTTCTTGCAGTATTTATAAGAAAAATGTCACGAATTTTGCTCAGAAAAGCAGCCAAAATGCACTATGTCACACGGGTGTGTTTTCGTAATGAGGTCATATGCGGTATTTAAAGTCATATGCATATGACTCACATGCGGTATTAAAACATGCCGTCCTGTTCGTGTCTTTTGACGAAAGGCGAAAGGCAATCGTATCGATTCCTGGTCATTGCCTTCCCTTCTTGAGAATACCTTCTTGGGTCGAGGTACACTGTCGAGGTACACTGTGGTAAGGCTCCAGTGTCTGGATTAACTTGCAAATTGAACGGAAACAGAATGTATTTTACTGTATTCTATTCATTTTTCACGCTTGTGGTTTTTACGTCAGTGGTAACCATAACTTTGTGCCGTCTGCATTGCGCGGTATCTGTGCGGGTCGTCATTGGTATCCTGATTCGAACACCCTCATCATGAATTTCACATCTGTAATTCTAAAATCCTGCTTTTTGCTAATTCTAAGAACTCATGGCAGGTACTCAGTGCATAAGTATTTATGTTCAGTTCCAGGAAACGTTGAAAATTATGTATGAATTATTGCTATAAAACTAAAAAAAAACTGTCGACTTGCATCAAACATCTATATTTTGCCGACTAAAAACGTTATAATTCGTCACTGACAGAAGGATTTACGTCCGCAGTTCGTGGAAAATATTCCGCGACGCTACGAAACGGGTACCTATCAACATCTGTGGGCATCTATTTAATATATGCCTGTAAAATGCGATTTTATTCAACTCACCACGAACGTTTATTTGTTTTTCAGTCGGCGTTTTTGGTATCCGTCTGCGTTCCAGGTAGTCGAATACCCCGTTTGGGCTTAGGCCCTTCTAAGCGGCCACCAGTAGCAAGGCTGGCACTGCATGCCCTTAAATTTCCATTTAGTCCCTCGGGATTGCCAATATCTG